>CM036658.1:66241619-67441619 GCA_020746105.1 Trogon surrucura
GAAGCTTTTCATTTTACCTTGGCTTTTGCATGGCAAGGGGAGGGTTTTAGAACGAGAAGTCACAGTCACTGCAGGCAGCAAAGAGCTGACTCAAAACATTTTCTGTGTATGAAGTCAGTGTCACATTTTTCCTGAGGTGATGTATGATTCCTGTTGGGAAGATGATGGTCTGGCACAGCAGGTGGAATTACGACAGACTAGTTACTGGTGCTACATATATCTGAATCTTACCACATTTGTATATCAGGGCTTATGGATGTTCCCATTTTACATTTTGGGTAATTGGATAGTTAATATATACAAAAAGTGCAAGGAGTAAAACTTGCATATAGGAAGCAGGTAGCTAGAGGTCTCCCGACATTTATGGGAACCTATGCTTTCAGCTGTTGATTTGGTTTATTATATGGGGAGGCACATGTCATTAATGAGATGACTTCCATCAATAACTTTATAAATATATTCAGCCTGATATAAAATCCTGTCCACTTCATTATTATTATTACTACCGCACATAGGGAATAGATTTAGAATCCAAGTTTTTAAAAGGAAGTGCACAGGCTACTATTTGATGATACCAGAAAGTGCAAAGGGCAAATGCCCAGAGCAGATCTGTTCAAGTTGCAGCTTCACATGATTAGGATATATTGAAAGCAGAAATACATATTTCCTGAAACAGAAAGAAGAAAGAATCCTTGATTATTACTTACCAGCTGCAACCATGGTAAATGAATAATATCCTTGCCTAGACTTGCATCTCATTTAACTTCGAGATGTTCTTGAAAGCTCTTAAAAGCAATATGATAGGATGTTCCAGTCCAGGAGCAGAGCAGTGCAGCCCCTCAGACAGGTAAAATAACACTCAGCTAAAAAGCATGGAAGGATTTAGTAGAAAAACAACAAACAACCCAGCTGCAGGTGTTAAATGGTCTCAAAAACAAAGAGAAAAAACACTCCAAAATAATATTCATTTCATCCTCCAAGCCCTGAGATGCAAAATGCAAATGAATATTACAGAACTTCAGCACAAACATTGGTAACACTGAGAAAACACAACCTTTAATGGAGAGAATTTACAAGGTTATGAATCATGCATATGGAGACCAATATTATGTAGGTATTACCACCGTAGTTAATGGAAAATGTACACTTTCTTTAACAAAACAGAAAACAGACACACAGAGTACAATTCCTAGTATATCCAAAGACTGTAACTCCAAGGAGTTATGCATTCAGAAAACCCTGTCTCTCTCCAGTTTCCTCTCCAAACCCTTTTACCTGACTTTGTGTCTCCAAAGTCCAAACCCTGAAAAACTAACATTCCAGCCTCTTCTTTTGCAATGAATGGAAACTCTCAGGCAAAATGGCTTATCCTTGAACTCTTTTGCAATTTAATGCCTTGTGAGGCTGCTCTAAAATGTTCTTTATTGTATAGAAAGTGGTTTCATTGCTCCTTCAACTGAATCTAAGATAAGCGTGGCAAATCCAGTGTTTTAATGAGGACTGTTATTTGGTTTTGAAATTCCTCTCCTGGCAGCTATCAGGATCTTTCATCAAACACTATCAAAATGGCATACTCTACGTGTCTAAGGGCTTGATCAGCAACTGCTGCATAAAATCTTGTATAGCCTCCAGGACATCATTGCCTTTCCAGATAATAAATTGGTGAAGACATGCTTGTCCAACTTGCTTGTGCTTAAAGACCTGAAAATGAAGTTTGCTCTGTAAATGAGGCTCCTTTTGACTGGAAGTGAGAGGTTTTAGCTCTGCATGTCAGCTAACCATAAGCTATGGAACAAACAGGTAGGGAACACATGTTTTGGAATATGATTTGTCCTGACCTCTGCTGGAATAAAGAAGACTCTGTGATCTTTAAAACGCGCTTTCAATTGTGAGGCATTTGCCTCTATATATTGTTAGACAAATTTTATCTGAATCAGACTTACATATTTTCCCAGAATCCAGGGATGCCGTGTGTATTTCTGATACTTCCAAGAAGACTTTTTTCTCAGCAAACCATTGACAATATTGCATGCCTCATTATGCAGGATTTTTTTTTTGTTTTTATTTTTTTTCAATTACAATAGATTGTGTATGGATAATTGCCATTTATTAAGAGATGCAAGAACATTTCAGGGTGCATTATTGCTTTCAAATATATATATTATTCCTGGCTTTAGATTGTGTGTTTCCTAGAACGCAGATTAGTTATCTCTCCTTCAGGGTAGAAAAGATACTGAATAGTAGTATAGCAGTGTACTGCATAGTAGCAAAAAGGGTCCTCAGACCCACGGGGTTTTTTCGGTTTTATTCCCTCTCCTGTTCCTCTTTCTCCTGCCTCACAGCTCATAATGCTCAGCCACAGGATATGAGAAACGAAGTCTGAATATACACTTATGCATATTTATATGCCTGCCCATCATTTCCTAGACATGCACATGTTGCCTCAAGGACTTCTTCCTGAAAATTTTTTATTAGCCAAAGAGCACACATATCTTGGATCTGCCAAAGCAGCATACATCTCCTAGATCTGTGCTTTGTCTAGTTTAAAAGAAGGAAATGGCTTGCTCAGGATTAGGAAGTCAGAGACATGTTCTGAAGAGGTACTGAAAAGGAATTTAGTAAATCCTCTTTCCTAAAGGAGGCCCTAATTCCCTTCTCCTCATTCACACAAATCACTGTGAATTTCAGCTAATGAATCTGATAAACAAAGACAGGAAAAAAAAAGGCAGGTACTGAAGTGCTAGCAGTAGATCCAACTAAGAAACAGTAGCAGAAAGATATTTTGAGGTCACAGGCAATGGCTTTGTAGGATAGTTATTACCTTCAACAGAATATTTGGTAATCTTGAATTTGGATAATGTTCTTCTTGGAGTCATATTGCCTGAACTGAGTTGTTTATACTAGGTTACAGTCAGGGTCCCTTCATTATGTAAAATTTTCACAAAAAGTGATTCAAAAGCAACTCAAGTCCAAATGCATACCTCTTTGGAGGATGGTGACAGAATTACAGAATCATAGAATGTTTTGTGTTGGAAGAGACATTTGAAGGTCATCTAGCCCAAAACCCCTGCAGTGAATAGAGACATCTTCAACTAGATGGTGTTGCTCAGAGCTCAGTCTAATCTGACCTTGAATGGAGCATGTACTACCTTTCAGGCCAACTTGTTCCAGTGTTTCACTACCCTCATGGCAAAAAATTTATTCCTTATAATTAGTCCATATCTACCCTCTTTTAGTCAAAAACTGCTACCCCTTGTCCTAGTGCAATGGGCCCTTCTAAAAAGTCTGTCCTCATCTTTCTTGTAGACAATCTTTAAGTATTGAAAGGCTGCAATATGGTGTCCCCAGAGCCTTCTCTTCTCCAGAATGAACAACCCCAACACTCTCAGCCTTTCTTCATAGGAGAGGTGCTCCAGCCCTCTGATTGCCTTTGTGGCCTTCCTTTGGACCCACTCCAACAGGCCCATGTCTTTCCTGTGCTGAGAACCCCAGAACTGGACACAGAATCACAGAATTTCTTAGGTAAAAAAATACCTTTAACATCACAGAATCACAGAATCACAGAATCACAGAATGTTAGAGGTTGGAAGGGACCTTAAAGATCATCTAGTCCAACCCCCCTGCCAGAGCAGGACCACCTACACTAGAGCGCACAGGAACGCGTCCAGGCGGGTTTTGAATGTCTCAAGAGAAGGAGATTCCACAACCTCCCTGGGCAGCCTGTTCCAGTGCTCGGTCACCCTCACAGTAAAAAAGTTTTTCCTCATATTTTTATGGAACCTCCTGTGTTCCAGCTTCCACCCATTGCCCCTTGTCCTGTCAGTGGACGCCGCTGAAAAGAGGCTGGCTCCATCCTCCTGACATTCCCCCTTGACATATTTATAAACATTAATGAGGTCACCCCTCAGCCTCCTCTTCTCCAAGCTAAAGAGATCCAGCTCCTTCAGCCTTTCCTCATAAGGGAGATGCTCCACTCCCTTCACCATCTTTGTGGCTCTACGCTGGACTCTCTCAAGCAGCTCCCTGTCCTTCTTGAACTGAGGGGCCCAGAACTGGACACAATATTCCAGATGTGGCCTCACCAGGGCAGAGTAGAGGGGCAGGAGGACCTCTCTTGACCTACTTGCTACTCCCCTTCTAATACACCCCAGGATGCCATTGGCCTTCTTGGCCACGAGGGCACATTGCTGGCTCATGGTCATCCTGCTGTCCACTAGAACCCCCAGGTTCTCCTGCAGGGCAGTCCCCAACCTATATTGGTACATGGGGTTATTTTTTCCCAAGTGCAAAACTCTACACTTGCCCTTATTAAACTTCATAAGATTTCTCCCCGCCCAGCCCTCCAGCCTGTCTAGGTCTCTCTGAATGGCTGCACAGCCTTCTGGTGTGTCAACCACTCCCCCCAACTTCGTATCATCAGCAAACTTGCTGACAACATTCTCTAATCCCTCATCCAGATCATTGATGAATATATTAAACAGCACCGGCCCAAGCACTGACAATCATTAACCTAACACTGAAAAGTCCTCGACTAAATGCTTAAGCATTATGTCTACTCAACCCTTAAATACCCCCAGGGAAGAGGACTCCACCACTGCCCTGGGCAACCCATTCCAACGCCTGGTGACCCTAATCCTATCTAAACTTTGCTTGACATGAGTTGAAGCCATTTCCTCTTGTCCGATCACATGTCACTTGATTGAACAGACAGATCCTCACCACTCTGCAACCACTTTCAAGGTAGTTATAGAGAGCAATAAAGTCTCCCCCCTCCTTTTTTCCAGACTAAACAACCCTAGTTGTCTCAGCTGCTCCTTATAAGATATGTGCTCTAGACCCTCCATCAGCTTTGTTGTCCTTTGGATATGCTCCAGCAGCATAATGTCCCTCTTCTAGTGAGAGGTCCAAAACTGAACACAGGACTTGAGACGCAGTCTCGTGAGTGCTGAAAAAAGGAGGACAATCACTTCCCTGGTCCTACTGGTCACACCTTTCCTGATACATGCCCGGATGCTGTCGTGCCTTTGACATAGTACTGCAGGTGGGGTCTCACCAGAGCAGTGCAGAGCAGAAGGACAGAATCACCTCTTTCAACCTCTAGGCCACACTTGATGCAGCCCAGGACTATTAGCTTTCTGGGCTGCGAGCACACTCAAGTCCAGCTTTTCATCTACCAATATCCCCAAGTCATTCTCAGTAGCATTCCTCTCGATCCCTTCATTTCCCAGCTTGTATTGATACTGAGCTTGCCACGACCCATGCACAGAACATTGCACTTAGCCTTGTTAAACCTCCTTGAACATTTTGGTCATGCTTGATGCCAGCAGGTGTGTGACTGGTATGCAGATATGTCCACTGGAAGAACAGTGTATTTCCTCACTCTTAGCCTTTGCTTTATCTCAGTGGAGATATTGATCCTGTAGAGAAAGACCCAAACATCCTTTTTTTTTTTTGCAGGGTGGAGGTGGGGGAAAGCTATGTATCTGCATCTGGATCAGCCTTCCAAAGCTACCTCCACAAGAGTACATATTAGTACACTTAGTTTTAGTATGTATTATGGCTAACTCTCCATGTGAGACTGAAACTTGACTCTAGCTTAGTTCTTACATTTTGAAATCTATGAGACCTATGTTAAGTCTGCATCGTCCACTACATATTATAGTTGTCTGGCATCGCTTTAATTACATAGACTGCCACTACAAGCATTCAGCCTGCCTCACCTCCTTTTCCCAGCAGCCAGATGATAATCAAACAGTAAAGATGGTAGGACCTTGCAGGAGTATCTGTGTTCCCTTAGACATGCCTTTAATTTAGTCACTTTATGAAGAAAGCACATTAAAATCTCTAATCTAACTGATCATGAAGTTTGTGAGACCAGTTTCATGCAAGTCATTCTGGAGGGCTTGTTGGGGAACCTGTGGGGAATCTGATAGTTAAGAACTCTTGGCAGAAGGGTTAAAACAAGGGAATCCTTAAAACTAATCTTTTTTAAAAAAAATTTAGTCAGCTTAATTACATGTCTGCATTATTTACGGCCTTTTTTCACTATGAGATAATAGGGTAGTATGGATTCCTGAAGGGAACCTCCCTGCAGAGGTTTAGCTCGTTTATTTTAAAGACTGGATCACCTAGCCAATTAACACGATGGTCAGGTTGTCACAATGAAGTGCTATAGCTAAAGCATCAGCAAGCAAGGGCTTTTTCCTAAACATAAGTGTTTATCTAAAAAGTATTTGTGTTTTAAAGGTCCCATTGAATTGTTAGATGCCAATCATTGTTGTGCTTATTGATGACAACCTTTCCCTCAGTAAAATACAAATAGTCTTTGTGTGTATCTTTAAGAAACCCCACAAACCCTGCAGTCTGCATAAATACCAAACATTGAGGTAGTGGTGATACCTCCACATCTTGATCTGGTTGCTGTTGGGCCTGGAGGGCCTTTACTCTTCACCAGCTTTACATTGGCTATTTTCTTGCCATAATGTGGGTACTAAAGGGCACAGAAAGTGAGTTCAGCTGAGACAAGACAAGGTCGACTGAAACCTCCCCTCAAGGGAACCAAAGGAGGTGAGAGCAGGACCTGTTTGATGCCTGCAAACGGTATTACTGGTGCAACACTTGCAAGTGACCACCTTGCTGGGAACCTGCCCGCATGGCTGCACTTGGCCAAGTGGACTGTGAAGGATCAGAGCAGGGCAGTGCTCACTGGAGGGGCTCCCTCTGCCTCACAACTTTTTTGATACACAAGGTGAACTTTGTTACAACTTCCTGCTAGTTGAAGTTCCTGGCCAGTTTGCTGTGCTCTTGCTCTGCACACCCTGTGCCAAGGAACAGTGCCGGGGACATGGCGTCACTGGGTCAGCTGGCAAATGAATCAAAACATTGCCGACAGAGCAAATCGTGTAGCCAATGGGGAGCCATAGGTTAGCTGCAGTATGGCTAGAGTCATTGGAGGAATTTTTGTCAGAGACTCGAGGCTTAAATATTAGAAAGTTCCCTGGTGTTGCACAAAGCACCTGAGGTGGTACAGGACTTCTTAAAGACTGTGATGTATGAAAGGATGGAAACTTGAAAAAGTACGTTTTCACTCTTAGAATACATACTTTTCAAGTGACAGTGAACTTTTGATTGGCAAATTAATCCAAGACACAGCATGCAGTCTTCAAAACCTGAGGCAAAATTGCAGATTGCAGAAGAGGAGCTGTGTGCAGGACACCAGCAGGACGACCCTGAACTCCAGTATACAGAGAGCTGGAGGCTCCAGAGGGCTCTGAGTACAGCTGTGATTTCCTCCCAGTAAGTAACCAGGAATTTAAGGACCTCTGCGGCTGTGCCTTCAGTCAGCAGGAGGCTCCTGCAGCTCGTGGGAGATGCTGCTGAGCAGGCAGGGCTGCCCTGCGGGCACTGGTCCCACCAGGCATTGTTTTTGGAGGCAGGGTACTACAGGAAGGGAAACCTCCCAGTGGGGTTATGGGTTTGTTATCCTAAGAGGCAGCAAGCACAAGTAACGGTCTCTCCATTTTTGACTACTTTTCTGCACATCTTTGCTGTGAAATTTGCAAATGACTGTTGTGTTAAATCATACTTTTAGGCTGGAGACCTCCCAAGATAAACCTTCCAATTCTGGGGTAAATGTAGCTACTACTACAGAGGAAAAGAATGGCCAAAATATACCCTGCAATTCACACAGTGTTTCTGGAAAATGTTGAAGAACTTTCTTTATTTCTTCAGGCTCTGCCTCCGAGATTTAAAATGTCTAGCACGTAGTCAGACCTTCGCTTTTCTTTATTCCTATGGAGTCTGGGGTATTTCATATGAATGCAACTGCGCTCACAGAGCTAGTAAAAAATGTTATCCTGCATAATACAAGCTACTTTAAAAAGGATATATGCGTATGCATGTATGAGAGGTGTAATGCTGTCGGGCTTCCTGGTCCTTGCTCTGAAGTCTGGACATCAGAACTAGCGAGTTTGCTTTATCCCTCCCGAGAGAGCCCTTCTGCAGTGTTTGAGGTATTATGTGCTGAAAGACCTCATTAATGATGCAAACACTTCAGCTGTCATTGACTCATAAAAAAGCTCAGAAATAGGAAGGTCTGAAGGAAATTGATTTTCTTTAATTTCTTTGTGAGGTGTCATGTGGAATACTGATTACTTTGGTAGGAATGATTTAAATCTCCCTCAGACACCTACTAGATGGCAAACAGCTTTTTATCTGAGATACATTTTTTATTTTTTTTGTTGAACTATAGTGCTCATCATTTGGGTATTAAGATGTTTGGGACATTCGCTGGCCCAAAGGTGGCTGAACTATGATTTCTCCTTGGAAGGAGAAGCCGCTTATATTTAAGCTGCTGGAGAATTACTGTTTCACATCACGTTATGCCATATAGAACTATTTTAATATCTTTGCAGTGAATAACTAGAAACACATTGTGGCAGTAGGAATATTACTCTAGTTATGGTATGCTCTATCTTTGGAAAAGGATCAAGGTGATTCGAGACTCTGTTAGGATCAGGTTTATTAAGCCTCTTCAGTACTAAACCTTATCTTGTCAAGCTGGAACATATTTCACAATTTAAATTAGCGATGAGAGAAATGGTAATGGAAAATCCATGTAGGAAAAAAAAATTGATTTAAAATATGTGTACATTGTATTTTTTTACAAGGAACTTAGAGTTCTGTGTTATAGTTGAATCTTTCCAATGCTTTTTTTTCTCCTCAGACCTCTCAGGCCTTGAGAGTAAATTGATGAGTGCATAAAGTGCTGGGTGTTCTTTAGGTGGAAGGTGGGATAGGGCTGTAAAGTACTTTATTTTCATGGTATCCACAGGGAGTTATTATTTTGGTCCAACACATTATTAGTGAGCATTGGGAAATTACACTGAATGATTCACTGGGAACCAAGCAGTAACAAATAATGCCTGTTTAGACATGTTGCCCTGTGAGGAACATTTTGACAGAAGACAGGTTGAGATTTGCCTAAACTAACATATATTTCTAGAAAATTTTAGCAAGGTCAACCAGTGCAATCATAAATCAATAGACTGTGATATTCACCTTCCCCTACTTGGGACCACTCTAGCATTTACATTACCTTGGTCTGCTAGCTGCATTACAAGTCCTATTGTTGGGAGATTAATCTATTCTGCTACGCACTGAAGCAGTGGGAAATATTTAAAGGGCTTCCATTATGTGTGTGCTACAAAACTGTCTTGTAGAGGAAAGTGCCTGGACATTGCAGGGTAACAGTCTTCAGGGGCAGAGGAGAAGAAGGATCCAAACTGAACAATACTCATACTGGTGATGGGCTCAACTGGATGCAGCCTGGAGCTGTGATGCTGGTTCCTATCCCCCATGTGTGAAGGAAAGGCACATCTGCCACCAAAATCTTTGGGAAGCTTAGCTGCAAGTCTCATCTAAATTCAGCGTGTTGAACTCTGTCAGCTCAGCAGCGCCATTAACCTTTTTCATTATCACTCTCTAAGTTAATGATGGGTATCTGATCTGCATAGCTATCTTCTCTCCTTTGCCATATTTATCATAACTTTATCTGGGTTGTTATGAAGTAATAGAGGTGAAATACAGGGTAGTCCCTTTCAAAGTAAATGAGTATGCCAGTGTCAAAATACGATCCTAAGGTAGCTGCAATAAATCTGATCCACAGGAACCTGCTGTTACCATGAGTGTTTCATCACCTGTCTGTGACCTGCCTGGGGCACCCTGCTCAGCTGAACAGAGAGGGCAGGCAAGGCTCCATGGCAAGGCACTGCCCTAGGCAATGTAGGTGCAGAGGCATCCCAGCCCACCATTGACACTGCATGACTGCACCTGAGCTCTTCCAAACCCTCCCCATTTTCTGCTAGTCCTGATATGGACATAATGTTTTGATATAATCCAGGATATGCTGGAATGCAGAGACTCATGCTTTCTTTCTCCAGAAAGCTGATTTAACAAAAGTCTCCTTCCCTTCCCTGTGTGGCAGCTCACGGTAACAGGTGACAAGGTGTTGGAGCAGCTGCTCTGCAAAACAGCAAGATGATCATGGTGAAAGGCACATTTGCTGGAGGTCCCCTCAGCAGTGCTGACATCTGCCAGCACCTCCAGTCCTGGCTGGTGGCAGTATCCTTGCAGAACTGCTATCACCCCAGGCAAGAACTGAAACAGGAGCTTCTCCTCATGGCGTTGCCACCAGCCTCACATGTTGAGTTTAATGACTCCAATAGCTCTGTTCAGGGGATTGCTGCTGCTTATTTTCAGAGAGGATCTGCCCTTGAGAGGAGGAAGCGTGGTGCTGAGTACAGCAATGATCTGGCAAGTGTACAAACAAGGGGAAATAAACCAGCTGGGGATTCCTGGCTGGAAATCTTGTGATGGCTGAATGAACTGCAATTTAACAATTAACACAAGATATACTACTCGTCTGAGCTTAAGTAGTCAGTCTAGCTTAACTGCACTTTGCTTATCACCTCAATTTGTTGGGTTCAAAACGCCACAGCTACAATTTGAAAATACTTTGCTACTTTTTGCCTAGATCTTAAATCCTGTTCAGTGAGGACAATATTTTCCTCTTGCTGTTTGATATTTGTAGGGATCTTAAATCCTGTTCAGTGAGGACAATATTTTCCTCTTGCTGTTTGATATTTGTAAGGATCTTAGACTATTTTAAATTGATTTTTCTCTCTTATCCATACAGAAAAAACACACGCTACACGCAGGCTTGCTCTTGTGATAAAGCTATGCTGAGTTTTTGGTGACATTTATTCTCACAAATGGAGAGTGAGGTCATAATATTTAAGACTGTTTTAAGGGTTCAACAGAAGAAAGAAAACTGAGAAAGTAGGTGCAAAGCTCAGTTTCAAATACATCTCTAACAGTAAAAAGCCTATGATAGTTCTTATAAAACCAGGATTGTCTCTGAACTATGCTACATCTGCATGAACTCCCTGTTGTTCCTGCCTGATGGAGCTCTCCTCACTTTCTGCCCTGTGGTTGTGGTGAGATGGACATTGATGGACGATCCCTTTGAGACAATTTTTTTTAAATCGTAGTGTCTGTATTTCCACACGCATAGCTGGAGCCAAGTGTTTTGGGGTGCTGACTGTGTTAGTAGGTGCTAGATTAAGTTCTGGATGGCAAAGTGCTCAGGTGCAGAAATGCTGGTTATGATAGTCCATGCTCAGTTTTCCAGAGTGAGGTTTTTTCTTTGCCATAGGGTGAGGGGACTTGGCTGATGGTTTCTGGTGTCTGAGCGGCAGCAGACCTTTGGGACATGTGGCTCCAAAGGGGAGTGCTGAGTTCTTCAGAGCAGTGTGGTCCTTTTGTGTCTGCGTGTGTGTGGATGTGGATTCAGCAGGCTTCAGTTTGGAAGTCCCTGGTTGCAGTTGTTACATATGCAGCAGTCCTGCTAATCCACATGAAGATATAAGTGTGGCACTCCTGGCCTGATATTTTTCAGCTTCATTGTGTTTAGTTGGTGGTAACGAATAACTCAGAAGTTTGTGTTAACAAAGCAAAAATAAAAGAATGTGAGGGCTTTCGCCAAATTGAGCTGAGGCTTTTGAGTGCTTTTCTCTGTAAGTTGTGTTTAGCATAGGAGGGAACTCTGGGGCCTGAGAAAGATGGTGAAAGTTTGTAAAAAAACATGTAATGTACAGAGAACATAACCAGGGAATGGCTATTCACTGGACTCTCACAATCTGAGGCACCCAGTGGAAATACTAGGCAGTAGGTTTAAAACAAAGAGGAGGAAGTCCTTCCCTGCACAATACATGCTTGAATTGTGGAAGTTGTTGTCACAGGATGTTTGTGAGGAAAAGGTATGAATGTGGTCACAAAAAGGATTAGTCAAGCCCACAGCAGATAGGCAAATCTGACAGCTGGGATGTGAGCTCTAGCTCAGGAGGCTGTGGACTCCGGACATTCTGGTCCTTGCCTTACCTCCCTCCAGGCTCCCACAGCCCTGCTGCACCCTGGCTTGGGACAGATCTGCTTCTTACAATCAGGTCAGAAGGGTGAAACATGGATTTATTTAATGCCCATGTGGCTGTTAGATGCTGCAGCTTATCCCTTTTAGCAATGAGGTCGAGATCCTCACACATCTTGCTGTGCTCCTGCAGGAGAGCACTGGGCCAGAGGCAGGGAAGAATAGTTAAAAGTCTGGCAGGTTTCATAGAATCATAGAATGTGTTGGGCTGGAAGGGACCTGGAAAGGTCATCTAGTCCAACCCCCTTGCAGTGAGCAGGGACATCTTTAACTAGATCAGGTTGCTCAGAACCCTGGCAAGCCTGACCCTGAATGTCTCCAGCAATGGGGCCTCCACCACCTCTCTGGGCAACCTGTGCCAGTGTTTCACCACCATGATAGTAAAAAACTATTTCCTAACATCTAATCTAAATCTACCCTGCTTTAGTTTAAAACCATTACCTCTCGTCCTATCACTACACACTTTTATAAACAGTCCCTTCACAGCTTTCCTGTAGCTCCCTTTCAGGAACTGGAAGGCTGCTATAAGTTCGCCTTGGAGCCTTATCTTCTCCAGGCTGAACAGCCCCAACTCTCTTAGCCTGTCCTCATAGGAGAGGTGCTCCATCCCTCTGATCATTTTTGTGGCCTTCTCTGGACCCTCTCCAACAGGTCCATGTCCTTCTTGTCTTGGGGGCTCTGGAGCTGGACACAGCACTGCAGGTGAGATCTCACCAGAGCAGAGCAGAGAGGTAAAGTCACCTCTCTCAACCTGCTGGCCACACATCTTTTGATGCAGCCCACGATGTGGTTGGCCTTCTGGGCTGCAAGTGATTATGCTCCAAGCTGAGAATCAGGGGCCCCAGTCACAACAAGGATGCAGATTTGCAAATTTATTGTGGCAGCTTCAGGTTAGAAAATAAGGGGAAAGAGGAGCTGAGGTAGCAAACAACCTTTCTAACATGTCCTTCCCTGGTAGCTCTCCTGTATGATACACAGGCTGAAATGGCTGGTAGAAAAGCACATACCTATATGCTCTGTAAAGCCTGGGCTGTTGTTATTTCCATCAGGAAATATGCTGAGAATTGTGGTATCCGGAGGCAGTTTGCTAATGAAATGCGAAAGGAAAAACAGCACAGGGGTTGCATATCTGCCTCACAGACCAGAGAACTTCGAGCCAGCATGTGACAGTCTCACTGCTGTGCAGAACCCCTAAAATTCTCACTTTGACAAATATTAAAAACGCACAGCAGCTCACAGACAAAAAACAATGAGGAGGTCTGTAAATGAAGTTCTCTGCACTCACAAGTGGCTGCTAGCAATGAGCCCCTCAGCCACACCATGGAAATCTGGAGGCATAAATCACAGCAGGAAGTGTAAGAAACAGTTCTCCTTGCATCAGCCATTCGTGTGGCATGCATTTCTCTGAGCAAGAAAATATTCTCCAGCTCTCCCTCAAAGTCCTTTAGACTGGAAATAAAACCCAACCTCACACCTTGGGAAGCTCTTCTTGAATCCTTGTATAATAATGTCACGCGTCTGAGTCTAGCGGGGTTTTTTGTAAAAGCAGACATAGACTCCTGCAGAGATTCAGGAGCCTCCAGCAACCCCAGGTAGGAGTCGGACCTGCCTCTGTCCAGGGACAGGCCAATCAGTGCCTCTGCCATCAAGGTATTTAAGAGGTGACCCTATTGTTCTAACTCTCTCTCAGTTTTGTCTTGTTTTGAGCGGTCCTGTTTTTAATGTTGGGTAGGTTTTTATCTGTTGACGGAGGGGGAGGAGAGAGAAGAACGAAGGAACATCACCCTGAGAAGAAGGAGGGGGAGCAGAGTCCAAGAGGAGGAGAAGAGGTAGAAGGCTGCTGGAGCAGGACCTTTCGTTGAAGCCCGTGATGGTTGAGATGGCAGGAAGGTGATTACCTGCCATGAGGGAATCGACAGCGGCGAGAATGTCCAGGATGTGTCGGTACTGCAGAGTCCCATGCGAGAGGAGAGAGAGACCGAGCATCAGTGGGGGATGTTCCCGAAGCGATCCATGGTCTTGAGGGACTCATTAAGTGGGAGGGCATTGCCTCCTGTGAGGTGGACACCATGGAGCATTAAGGAGAGACAGCGAGGAGCCCTCTTTCTCAAGGAATAGCTGCCAGGGACAATGAGTAAGGGCCAAATGAACTGCACCCCCCACACCCTGTCCTGCTTGCACTTATGGAGGGGAGGAGGTAGCCAGGAAGATGGGAGAGGTTGGGGTGGGGCAAAGTGTATTTAAGATCGTGTTGTATTTATTGGTGTATTCCTCTCACTATCCCACTTCATAAACCAAGTTGCTCTGGTTCTTTACCCATCATCTTAAATGGTAGATTATTAACATCCATATCCTTAATCTCAAGCTCTTGAGCCTTTTTAGTTGAATTGTCTCCCTCCACATCACTCTTGAAATGGGGGTGGGGGGAAGAGTGAGCTGGAGACCACATGGTTCTTTGTCTCAGTCAGCTTGAAGCATGACAAACAACCAGAAAACTACAAATACAGACTTGAAGGAAATTATATTTTTGATGCATAGGATAAGCAGGCTGGGTCTGTACCATCAAGCTCCAGCAGGACATGTCGCTCAGCTATTTTTAGAGGACACAGCTTGTATTCCAAAAGAATTGTGTCTTATGTCTCGAACTCCTCCTTTGTTTCCTGGCAAACTCCTCAGATACTCTTCATTTCAGGCAAGGAGGGTCCCAAGGAGCTTTTTGGGACATAGCCTGAGTTTTCCTCCTGGTGTCTCAGGGCTTCTTGCTTGAGCACAAAGGGCAGTGCTGGACTTGGATATCTCAGAAGGAAAAAAAATAAAAAACAAACTTAACTGAATAACTGTGAGTCAAATTTTGAAAAATATATTACCAGGAACTGCTCAGAAGTAAACCTCTGTCCTAAGAACAATCCATGGCATAGTTCAGCCTTTCAAACTTTTATTGGTGTTGCTTTGGTTTTTTTCCAAACTAAAGTGCTGGCAAGAAAATGCTACCCCATTTAATCAGCTGAGCTCAAATGCTTTCTTTCAGCCACAAGGAGTTATTCCAATTAAAGGAAAAATAATGAATTTGAGAGCATTTTTGTAAGAGATATACATTCAAACACAAAATGACTGATGACCGAGGCAAAGAGAGGAGATCTTCTCATTTAAAGGTCTGGCAAATAGAGAACAAATCACTGCAGACACACCGTGCATGACCCTGGGGAATAATGGCCTGAGCCTGTACCAACCAAACATATTTCAGTGCAAAAGCGCCCTGCAGGATCATGCATTGGTCTGGTGTTTCTGGGGCTACAAAAGTGACTTCTGTGGACTACAACATGATGCTGAGGACGGCTTACTCACAAATGTATTAACTTCCTGATACGAGGTCTGGATCATTTATGGTGGCTTCAATATGTGCAAAATTCAGGCTTTTCCGTGTGTTGGTCTTGATAAAGCACAGGGCAAGGAGCAGTGTCATCTTGAGTGAGCAAGGGTTATGGTATTATCTTATCTGTCTGTGGTAGAAATGGATGAGCTCAATCCTCACCAGGATGTGAAGAGCAAGACCAGGGGCCGTAACTCGCATTACAAGGTCTCTCTCTGGCCATGGTAAGCTTCATCCTCTTTCTAGGTTGTGCACAAGGGGATGGGACAGAGAACCATGACGTGGGCTGTAGGACAGAGATTTACTTCTTAAAGATGTTTATATGCTTGAAGCTCTGCTAGCATGGAAGGGAAGAGGTGCGCTCTGCCAGTCAGAAAAGTTTATGAGAGTTCAAGTGAAATCAGTGTGCTTTATCCCGAAGCAGTATTTGAGGGCAGCATCAACATGGAGGCAGAACTTGGCGTATCTGTTCCCAAAGGGCCCCAAGTTAGACAGTTGAAATTTGCCAGGTGCTTTGTTTGCTGGCAAAATAAAGTAGTTTGGGGTCAATCTGTGCAAGTTGAAAAACAATTGCAGAGTTCTTAAATAGTTTGGAACAGAAGAGCTCGTGTGAAAAAGGAAAAAGTTTTAATAGCACTGGTGCAAGCAGCCCTTGGCTATGGTATTTACTTGTGTTTAATTATAAAAACGCAGCTTCCAACTTGCAGTGTTGGAAGCACTTCTGTTGACTACCCATAGTATTCTCCCAGTTCTTGTTTTCCGGAATGAACTAATGTTTTGGGCTTGGTTGTTGCTTTTCTTTTTTTTGGTTTTGCATTGGTTTGGGGTTTTTTTGAGTTAACACAGCAAACTGACAAAATCAATTAATAACATGACTTTTAAGGAAATGATGGCACCAAACCCTGAGGGACTTTCAGAAGGGCTACTGAGGTCTGATCTCTGAAGTCCCATTTGAAGTAAAAATCCTTCGTAGCCCTCGTGAACAAAACACAAGGTTTTGTAGGCACAGGCATAAATTTGCTGTGAAACAAATTAACAGACTTGGTATGCAAAGTTTTCCATTGACTCAGCACTTTCAACAGTTTTTAATGTGATTACTTGGAGTGCTTACTCTCTCCAAGCCATTGAATTAGTTGAACTTCTGAGAACTGTGCATTTGCCCTCATTTTGAACTTCTCAGTCAAATTCTGTGAAATGCTAATGGTATGCAGTGCAGAGGGCTTAAAATGCACTGTAGCAGCTGTGGAGCTTGTATTTCTGCAAACCGTATTTCTTTTAAAGGAGCATTCACCATGTTCAATATCCAGGAAATATGGCCCAGAAATAACAGGTTTGTGAATATAAAGCTGGAAATGAAGGATCTGTGAGCCCAAGTTGGACAGAAAGGTCTGTAGCCTGCTGTTGCAGCGTCTTATTCAATTACATATTTTAGAGAAACTTGAATAGAAAGAGTCAAAGTGAAATGTGGCAGGAGAACATCTGTGCTACCATAATGACTAGTCAAGGCATTTTTATTTGATTGTCAGTTTTGGCTTCCTGGCAAAATATAATTTACATGTAATTTCTCCAAACATTGTTTTTACTATAATGAATTTTTTTCCTTGTAATAAATCCAGACCAATGTATTTCTCTTCCGGTGGAACCCTGGCTGTTAGTGAAACTCCTGTGACTTGGAAAAAAAAGCAAATCTGATGTGCCATCATTTTTTTTCTTTTGTAAAAAAAAATAAATATCAGTATAAACGTCAGATCCCTGATTCGTTAGTCTTCTGGGAATGAAAGCTAATGCTATAATTATAGTTTCATTCCAAACATCGATCACAGTGACAGTAGGTGTTTTCTAATAATTAAAGCTTGTTCAGTTGACTTGTGAACACCGTGTTCATTGATATTTTTACCTCTTTTTGGTTCATGAATTGTTTGCAAGAAAGCTTCTCTCCTTCCGATTCCTGTGCTGCAGTTCCTGGGGGTAGAGGGAGGAAGGGGCTGACATTAGTGGGGGACTCTCAGATGTGGGCTGCCTGCACATTGCTCGTCTTCCCCTCGCAGGGTGGTGCGTGGTTATTTACCCTTGTTGCTGGGGTGCCGGGTGCTTGGAGGGGTGCCCAACCTGAGCACAGCCCTGCTGAAGCCCCAAAGTATATTGTCTAATGAGTAACAAAGCTTTTTGTTGGCAGGCAAGAACGGATCTTGACAGGCTAATGTGGGATTTTTTTTTGTTTAAAAAAAGCCCGGATTTTTCTCAGCAGGTTCTTGAGTAGACAGTTCAAGCTGAGGTGGGAGCAAGCAGCCTCTTGACACTGAGAGCGCCCACTAGCCCAGCGTGTAGAGCCGGCAGTGACGACTGCCTTGTAAAGGCAAGGAACACCGGGTATGCTGTCGTGTGTTACCTAGCACGAGCTTTCGTGCTCTGATAGACGTGTTGTTAGAGGTGCTCCAACACACTGCAGCCAGGGACCCTGCTCGCTGAACCAGCGATGCTCCCGCAGGCGTGCGGCAGGCAAAGCCAGCAGCCTTGCCTCCGTCTCTGAGCTGGGGACGTAGAGTCTGCTCACAGATTCACGTTTGCACAGAGTCGGTGTCAGGAAAGAAAGTAATTCCCAGTGTCCCCAGCCAGTGTCTTAATAATGAGACAAGTCTCGGTTTTGCAAAATGGGAAAGCTGCTGTTTCAGACTTTTCCAGAGGGAGCTTCTTCAGTGGGTATGTGCTGCAGCAGGGAGGGGCTCAAGATAAGAGGAGAGAACATATAGGAAGGATGAGCACAAAGTTTCCTCACAGTTTGCAAAAGTTTCTTCCTTTTTCGTTTACTGAAGAGGACCAAGTAGTTTAAGATGTGCTTCTCCCTCTGAGCTTTCTAAACTCTCACTTTTTTTTTCTTTCTTTTCTTGACCCTTGTTTCACATGCTGCCTGTCTATCCTATTGTTCAGTGGAAAAATCCTATTAGAGGCGTACCAATTACCTAGAAATTAAATCAGATACTGTCGTGCTGCTACTTCTCCACCTCAATTATGCAGAATGGAATTAGAAGTACCTTGGAATAAGACCCTCACTGTTTTATGAACTCCAAACCACACCAAGAATATTCTACCCAGTGACCTTTATCTGCACATAATTACAGTCTGAGGCATTCTTAAATCATCCGCTAAGCTATTTCTAGTGTTATTCCATGGTAATCTTAAATACCTAGGGATTACCAAGGATTATTGCCCTATTTTCAGGGTACAGCAGCTAGACACATAAGTAATTCTCAGCTCTGATACTTCCAGCAAGCATTGTTCTCTTTGATAAATATGATTTTTAAAGTAAAGATTAAAATTACCTTGTTAGATAGTGTAGAGATGAATTTAAAATTCATCTTTAAAATGTCTAATAAATTAAGAAATGTAACAAAAATGCATCTGTATAAAAAAGCCATGCTCTCTTATGCTAAAGTTCACTGTGTATTTTAAGCAATTATTTCATGATCCTATTAAATGATCACACTTCTGGAGTAAACTTCTTAATGGAATTTGAACTCTGGACTTTTGGTGTGTGTTACATGCAGAAGAGGGTGAGTGGAAATAGTCACGTACATGCTGAAAGTCAGCACAGCCCTTTCATTCAGCAGATAATCTGTACAACAAGTAGCATTTCTAGGGAATGGGATGTTACTCCAGGAGCCTGAAATAAGCTACTTTTTACCTTTGGGTTATAAGCAGCTGAACATGGA
Source organism: Trogon surrucura (assembly GCA_020746105.1). Taxonomy (NCBI): domain Eukaryota; kingdom Metazoa; phylum Chordata; class Aves; order Trogoniformes; family Trogonidae; genus Trogon; species Trogon surrucura. Next base: position 66,260,686 of record CM036658.1, read on the forward strand.
TAGCAATATTAAGGAATAAAATTACCAGCTTGTAATAACTCTTTGTGAAGCAACTCTGTGGCATTAACCTTGATTTTAAGGGGTTTTTGGGGGTTATGAGTACTCTTTGCAAGCTAAGAATAAAGTATTTTCAGCTGAAGCGGACCTGAGCTAGGTATGCTGTGAGGGCTATGTTAATCAAGCCCTCCAGGTGAGGCCAGAAGGGACCATCTGCCTCCCAGTCTGAACTGCTGGATGTAGGACTCAGGTACTGACCAAGTGGTTGTTGCATCTCGCTCATGACTCAGTGCTGATCAGAAGAAATTTGCTCCTGTTCTTGTATTGCGGTCCATCTGCCTAAGAATTAAGCTCACACCAAATACAGGAAGTAAAAAAGCATCCCTAACAAACTTGGAGAAAATAGTCCGAAATATTGAAACTCTAAAACCTTTTCACAATATTATAGGAATTAGGGATAAATTGTCCTTCTGCTCCATATTGTGTGTACAAAAAAAAATAATTTATTTCCCCCTGTGCCGCAGCAACTGTTACGCAACTGTCCCAGTTATTTTGACATCTAGCAGTTGATGTGAAAGTGTATGGTTTCTTTCTAGAACTAGTAAATGCAGCGGTGTCTTGCAAGCCAAAGAATTTTTATGAAAATCGTGTGAAAAAGCATTTGGGCTGCTTTCACAGTATTTATTGAGCTGAATATCTTTAAGTATTGATGCATTCTTTTTCCTCTGTATAATCAAAAGTGTTTCTTTTATTCTCTTAAAACCAGGTTCTTTAATGGGGCATAAAACACTTTCAATGCTATAATACACTCAGCTCTTTAGCCATCTTTCAGTAATTTCTATATCCCCACATGGACGAAGGCGGATGATTTCCTGTCATCCATAGTAATGTAATTAAATCCTGGAATATACTGGTGAGAAGATCTTGTTTAAGAGCCAACTGCCTCTTAGGCACAGCAGTGATGTCTTTTCAGAGTTATTTTTGTCCCTTGATTATGCATCTGTCTGTATGTATGTATGCTTCTTCTTTGCAAGCATGCAAACTGGCTCTGAACGTATTAATCTGTGCTTTGTTTTGCCTATAGGCTCTCAGATATGACAGTAATAATGACTCATTATACGAAGATGTGGGCAGTGGCTGGAAAACTCCAAAGGGCTACAAATGTCTTGAAAACAACCATACAATCCCCAATGACAGTGCAAGGAAATTTGACTGCTCTGTAAACGGTGTTCTATAATTTTCCACAAACAAATCAAGATACTTATATTGGAAAAATCTAAGTCCAGATGAGTTCCTCCAGTCAAATCCTTTAGATTCACAACAAAGTGATCGAGTAAACAGACATCTTTTAATTCTTCACTTTCCTTCCTCTGTCTGTCCAGACTAAGAAATCTCCTCAAGGTCGAAATCCTGGCTGATAAATGGATTAGGACTAGCAGATGCTTCTCTACTGCTATTCTTCTACTCACTTATTAGAAGTCAGTAAAATGCCTTTTTCATTCCACCTCTCCACTTGCAAACATTTTGTCACTGATAGTTGCAGTAAGATGTAGTCAAGGTCTTTGTAAGTACAAAAGAAGCAGCAGCTTCACTGTGATAACTCTCACCTGTTTCAAGTTTAATCAATATCCTTATTATTTCAGGAATTTGGGTTGTCTTTTCTGATTAGTCCATCAGTCTTATTTTCAAACACTTCCCTTGAATGTCTTCCTGCTCCCTCCTTGTATGTTTTAATCCTAAACCTAAACCTAAACTTTCCTGAGAAAATGAGTAACTTTTCTTCAAGAAAATATGCACAATGCCAGCTAATTAAATAAATTACAGGTGCTGAGATGCATAGTATGGTTAAGTCCTGGGATTTTGATCCAAACTGAGCGGATATTTGTTGTCATAGTAGTAATAATAATAATAAACTACAAACATTACCTTTTTAGCTTTCCCATAAGCTCTCAGTTAAGACTGAAGGCTAGTGAGAGACCAGCAATGTATTGAAGGCAATACTTAATTTTCTACTTTTTTTCTTCATGGCATTCTACATTTTGGTGTACATTCAACTCTTCAAGAACTTTCATTTGTACACCCCTTTGTAAACAGGTAGTGTGTAAAACAAGGTGATTCTCACCGTGTGAACCTTGACCTGTTCCATGTTAATCTGCTCAAGTGACGTACAGCTCATCAGCTAACTCTCTGCTGCAAGATACTGTATATGCTCAAGTTCATGTGTGGAGACTGAATATGTTGATGACAGATAAGTGCACTGGGGGTTAACCAATACACAGCAACTGTCGCCGGCTCACGGTGGCCCTCAACCACATGTTACCAGATGTCGGGACATTAGTTGAGTGAAGTATCCTAATAGTGCATCTTTAGCTGGCACTGTTTGTGGGCACCTGCATTTGGCCGCTGTCAGAGAGAAGATACTGAGCCACATGGACCTTTTGGAATGGCCTATTTCCGGTCATACATTGAATTAGGTAAGCTAAATAGTAAGAGGTTGTCTTTTGTCCTTTTAATTTCAGCAGGCAGTTTTTCTGAATTTGAAGTCCAGACAAAACACAGTGGGAAGGTGTCCGGACTGGGACTGAAAGGAGGGCAACACTCTTGATTTTAGCTCCTGCTCATCGTTGAGAAAACCTTGCTCTAGGAGAAAAGAATGTCTCAAATGTTTGTGGGGTGCCAACGGGGGAAGGCCACACCTACAATCTGCTGGAGGGCACCTCTGGTGCTGCTTGTAAGGGACCTGGGCCCAGCACAGGACCCTTCAAACCATACCCAGAGCACTTGAGCAATGTATGCAGCAGTATATAAGCAGTGAAGCAACAGGCAGCTTTCCTGCTCATCATCAGCCCCGACAAAGTCACAAAGCACTGAACAATCCCACGGATGCACAAGCTGAAGTAATTGCATACAGACCCCTGCCATGCTGCCCAGGCTTAACTTTTCAGAGAACAGTCCTTAAATAGAAAACATCTGGTATCCTCTGTGCTGAAGGCCAGCTGAGATCCAGTCAGATAGAATAAACATCTGCTTGAAACAGGTTTCTGAAAACACGCATTCAAGAAAGGTCATTTTTATGCTCGCCTGACTGGTCAGAATACAAAAAAGGGGATGAAATGTTCTAGTCATGGCCTCAGTATAGTGTGATTAGTTTTTCATTCTTATTCAAGGCGCATATATTGTGTTTCTCTGCCTCCCTTTCAGTGGCACATCATCCCCTATTTTTGGGGTTTTTTTTATACTTCTTTGAATTTGAACCATATCTCTCATTCAAAGGGCCCTGCTCTGCCGTGGCTGTCATTTATCAGATATTTAGTTTGTTAGGGGCTATGCAAATGACAACGAGCATTTCCAGTACCATAAGGCAGAAGGATTCAAGGGCTGTAGCCATACTCATTATTATCACCTGGTGTAATGTGTAGTGTATGTCATGAGACAGGAGAATGCTCCATGCTCAAATCCCTTGACAGTATGATGGAGGGAGTGTAACACACTGCTGAAACCCAGGATCTTTGGAAATGCTGTAAACGGTGCATTTATTGAGCAAGTTAAAGATGAAGTCATGTATGCATGTCCTTGAAATGCAGGACTTCTTTTCCTGTCATGTTTCAATGCACTTTTACAAGGCCACAGCAAAACTTAGAAGACTGTAACATTTTTCTTCTCTTACTTTTAGTGCATTTCTTGTAGTTAAAGTGCTTAAAACAATTCTGCATCACCACAGTACTGACCTCTCTAAGATATTATAGTGGCACTGTGTCCAATTTGATCACACACCAGAATTTCTACTCGAAAATCACTCCTTGACAGGATTGTTTTTATTGTTCCTCTCTGGGCCCTAGTGAAACTCTTTCTGGAGAAGTAGTGGCCTGAGCTGGTGTTCAGCAATGTCTAAAGCCAGCCTGTTCGTTTTACACATGCTGCCCACAGGCACACTGGTGTTTTTCCTCTCTTCCATGTTGTAAGCTTAACACTGACTTGTCAATAAATTATTTGCAGGTTGTGAGGCTCCAAGAAATAACTATGGCCATCTACTCTTGACCTGCTTGGCATAGAGGCTGTTTAATTTCTTCAGAAGAGGTTTAAAGCAAGCAAGTCCTCTGGAAAATCAGGGAATCGCATTTTAAAGACTGAATGACTGGAACTCTACCGATTTTTCCAGTAATCCTCTCTACCTTTTAATTACCTTCACTGCTGTGGAACAATATCTAACTGCAAGGTCACATTTGTCTATTTTCAGCTCCCATCTGTGAATTTTAAGCCTAGGTAAACCCTTCTTGCTTGCTTTTTTTCTGTTTTTCCTGGAAGCACCTGGCTGGGCACATAATTATCAGACCATCTCTCTCAATTTTTCTCAATGCAATGCAGTGCAATGCTTTCCTTACGTGTTATAGAGACCATGTAGTGAGGTGATTCAGGTCAGTCCAGAAGACTGACCTATTCTTGTTATTTGCTGCCCCACCAGTCTTCCTGACCTTTCTTCTTTTCTTGGCAAGGATTTTATCCTGCAATTCTGGTTGTCTAGATCACTGATAATGGCATGTAATGTTGGACCAAAGATATTTTCTTGGGAATATTTGTGTTCTTGTAGCCCTGCTTTTTGACATCTCTTCATTACTGTTACAGTTTTGGAGAGTTACCAGTGAGACACTTTCAGATCTATAGAAAGTACTCACTAATTCCAGACAATTCAAGCTTTTTAGTCATAATGTTGTGTGACAGTAGGAAAATTATTTGCACCAGCACAGACTAGTTAATATATATATTTTTTTAAAAAGTAAAAGAACAAATGTTTCCAGAAATTATTCTCCGTGAAACCATGCTGATTATTATTCATTGTACTTTAAGACTCCAACCCTTTTTTGATAAAATTCTGAAAAATCTCTGACAAATGAATGCCTGATTCAAAAACTATTTTCTCTGTTATGAAGCAAAGGAATTACCTTTGAATATATTCTGCTTCAAAGCTGGAGTTTTTCGAATATTTATTTATTAATTATCCTTACTGATGCAAAGAGACTTTCCACTCTGGCTCAGGAATTTGGTCCAGCTGATTTGAAAATAGTGTAATTGAAATCTCTGTTACAAGAGATGAACCATTATTAAAAAATGCTATAGCATAAATTTGTAGTAGAGTTTCTATTCTCCATTTTTCAGAGGTACATATATAATTGACCTTGATGCCTGAAAGAGCATCATAAACCAGGAGGCAACTTTATCTCAGTGGTAGTGGGAAAACTAATGAGAAGAATCTATTTCTGAAAACTGTCTTTTCATCAAAGCTATAGTCACCCAAGCACAACCTTCCCTAACCAGGCTTTCAAAGGAAATCCAGCTCTGGACGAGGTCAGCAAAAGGACACTCCAGGCACATCCAGGATACTCTTCTCCCAAGGTTCCCTAAGCAAGCTTGCTAAAAAACAGTATAAAATCTGAGTCTGAAAATGTCACTGGCAACTTGTCCCTGACATATCAGGAAGCTCTTTACCTAAAGGCACAGCAATCTGCTCTCCTTTCACTGTCACCAATTAATTTCTGGGGCAGTGTGTCTGTGTGAATAAGTGATTCGAAGGAGGAAGGGGGTCATAACTACGAAGAGAGAAAGAAAGAAAGAGAGAAAAAAAACCCAGACATCTTAGCTTGGCATTTCAGAACTGTGTCTTTTTTTGTCCCTCCTAAAATCTGCCACATGAAAGTTAGTGTTTTTCATTCATGCCAAGCTGTGATGTGACTGTGACAGAGACCGCTTTGCTTTTGAACAGTAACATTTTACGCTCATTCTGTGACAGCTGACGCTCTGACATCCTCATCGTGTAGGGGCTCACCCTGGCAAAAACACTTGCTCTGGTGGCAGCTCTGATCATGTTTGCTCCTAGACTGAGCAAAGCCAGACATACTTGTGCCTGAAGATGGGTTTTGGGAGCAGTGAGAGGTCTTTTTTTTTTTTTAATGTTTTTTTTCCCCCCTGCTTTTTTGCAAGAGAATTGTTTGGTTTTTCTCACCAAGTGGGTTGAACCTCTGCATGTTGCAACTAGATGGGCACTTCACACGCAAGAATTTTTTTTTTTAATTGAATAAAAAATCATAGGATTAGACTCTTATAGCTTTACACATTTTTCATCAGGAAGGAACTTGGGTCTTCTGGGCTTCTGACACAACTAGAGTTCAACATCCCTGCTCCGTTTTAATTTCAGGGCTTTAATGCTCAGGATAAGGAGTCTGCCACAGCTAGTTTAGCAGTTAAGTGCATTAGCCAATGTAATGAATTATTGACCAGCTGGTGATAGTTTAACTCTTGATCAATATGCTAAAGTATTTAAAAAAAAATCCTTAGTTGAAAAGGTCTTCGTTTCCCAGTAGGGAGAGTGCTTAGGTCTATTTAGATTTTCTGTCCTTCACAATATGGAGGACAGAAAAATTCTTCAGGGATTTTATGTGCATTTCAATCGTTAATTCCTTGAGAGCATTTTGGACTCATGTCTTTACCCATGTTATATGTTTCTATAAGTATTACATACATCAGCTCTTGAATATGAATTTGGCACATTTTGTAGAAGGAGGTTACCTAATTTACAGTGAGCTGATAAATGTTTTAAAGGAGATTACTACTATTACCTACATTACTGTAACTCAAGTTGACAGTAGTGTTTTGCAATTTTCACAGGAAAAATAATTGACTAGCTGATTTGCTATCAAATCATCAGATTTTTCACTGTGCGGGAGGGAAAGCCACCTACGTTCACATTCCTGATACACTTCTAATGAGGTAAATCTTTGAAACATTAAGGAATTCCCAAGATGGAAGACATAAACTTATGAGGGTATGTGTAATTCTTCCTTGTCCTCCACATGTGTGTTTATGTGTCCATCACAATGATTTCATCTAGAGGCTCATTTATTTGAGACAATGTTCTAAGAAGCATTTTAAGCTCACTGACAGGTAATAGCGGGGAGCCATACTGTAAAGCCTCTTCAGTCAATTAAAGGAGACTGCAGGAGTGAAATTGCATCTTAGTAAAGATACTGAACTCTTTTTCTTACGTGTTTGCTTATTTTCTGTACTCAAATTTCTCCCTCCACCCACAGCAGATAGAGTCCATGAAGATTTTGGAGACAAGATTGATTTATTTTCCACTGTGAAGCACTATGAACATAACAGACATAAGGAACTTAGAATTCTGCTTAATTTTTACCTATTTGTTTCTATAGATTGATTTCCTTCCATAAGAGTATAAAAATGTATCTTTCCAACTTGGTAAAGAATTTCTTTGTTGAGGTATTTGATGAAGATCACACATGGAAAAAGCTATATAAAACTAAATTTTATAAGAACATGTAGGCAAATCAGATGTATTTCAGTATAACTTGATCAATAGTAACAAAAATAACATAGTAGTTTTTTTTTAAAAAAAAAAGACTTCTTCAGCACTTGCATAGCTAATAAACTCATGCTCAGCATTACACATTAGGTTTCCTGGCATTAGGTTAGCTAGTTCTTCTCTGGGGCCATCATTAAGCCATGCCAAACAAAGAAAAGTTCCTTGCCGTGAGGGATTTAAGAGGCTCCAGAAATACTGGGAATTGGCTCAGATTTTACTCTGTCAAGAATACTTTCTTGGATTTTTTTTTGGTTTTAATAGTTTTCTAGACTGTTAACACTGTAATTCCGCCAGGTAAAATACTAAGAGAGATTACCTGCCATACAAATACATTGCTGACAAAACTAACACTAGAGGCAGTGTAGGCCCTCTGTTGAATGAGGTGGGTGCCCTGGAGACAGAGGACAGAAAGAAGGCAGAGTTGCTGAATGCCTTCTTTGCCTCTACCTACGCTGTTGGAGATTGTCCTCAGGAGCCTCAGTCCCCTGAGGCCCCAGAAGAAGTCATGACAAAGGAGGAGTCTGCCCTGATTGATGAGGAGTGGGTTAAGTATCAGTTTGAACACTTAAACATTCATAAATCCATGGGCCCTGATGGGATGCACAAACGAGTGCTGAGGGAGCTGACGGGAGTCATTGCTAGGCCACTCTCCAACATTTTTGGTAAGTCGTGGGGAACAGGTGAGGTGCCTGAAGACTGGAGGAAAGCGAATGTCACTCCAGTCTATAAGAAGGGCAGGAAGGAGGACCCGGGTAACTACAGACCGGTCAGCCTCACCTCCATCCCTGGAAAGGTGATGCAACATCTTATCCTTGACGCTGTCTCTAGGCATATCAAGGATAAGAAGGTTATTAGGAAGAGTCAGCATGGCTTTGCCAAGGGGAAGTCATGTTTGACCAACCTGATAGCCTTTTACGAAGACATAACCAGGTGGATGGATGGTGGCCGTGCAGTGGATGTGGTCTACCTGGACATCAGCAAGGCCTTTGACACCGTCTCCCACAGCATCCTCATAGGTAAACTGAGGAAGTGTGGTCTGGATGACCAAGCAGTGAGGTGGGTCGAGAACTGGTTGAAGGGAAGAAGCCAGAGAGTTGTGGTCAATGGGGCTGAGTCTGGCTGGATGCCTGTGTCTAGTGGGGTCCCTCAGGGGTCAGTGCTCGGGCCAGTGCTTTTCAACATATTTATCAATGATTTGGATGAGGGATTAGAGAATGTTGTCAGCAAGTTTGCTGATGATACAAAATTGGGAGGAGTGGTTGACACACCAGAAGGCTGTGCAGCCATTCAGAGAGACCTGGACAGGCTGGAGGGCTGGGCGGGGAGAAATCTTATGAAGTTCAACAAGGGCAAGTGTAGAGTTTTGCACTTGGGAAAGAATAACCCCGTGTGCCAATATAGGTTGGGGACTGACCTGCTGGAGAGCAGCACAGGGGAAAGGGACCTGGGGGTTCTAGTGGACAGCAGGATGACCATGAGCCAGCACTGTGCCCTCGTGGCCAAGAAGGCCAATGGCATCCTGGGGTGTATTAGAAGGGGAGTAGCAAGTAGGTCAAGAGAGGTCCTCCTGCCCCTCTACTCTGCCCTGGTGAGGCCACATCTGGAATATTGTGTCCAGTTCTGGGCCCCTCAGTTCAAGAAGGACAGGGAGCTGCTTGAGAGAGTCCAGCGTAGAGCCACAAAGATGGTGAAGGGAGTGGAACATCTCCCTTATGAGGAAAGGCTGAAGGAGCTGGGTCTCTTCAGCCTGGAGAAGAGGAGGCTGAGGGGTGACCTCATTAATGTTTATAAATATGTCAAGGGGGAATGTCAGGAGGATAGAGCCAGCCTCTTTTCAGCGGCGTCCACTGACAGGACAAGGGGCAATGGGTGGAAGCTGGAACACAGGAGGTTCCATAAAAATATGAGGAAAAACTTTTTTACTGTGAGGGTGACAGAGCACTGCCACAGGCTGCCCAGGGAGGTTGTGGAGTCTCCTTCTTTGGAGACATTCAAAACCCGCCTGGACGTGTTCCTGTGCGCTCTGCTGTAGGTGATCCTGCTCTGGCAGGGGGGTTGGACTAGATGATCTTTGAGGTCCCTTCCAACCTCTAACATTCTGTGATTCTATGATTCTGTGATTCTGTCATATGCTGACCAGAGCCAGGTTACAGCAGACTGAGAACTACATGTGTGGCTGCAATTCCCTCTTGGGACAACATGAAATGCTGTTAGAAGCATCTGGCTATGTCACAAATAAATACTATATATTGCTGCATATTGCCATTCATGCACTTAATAGGTATGATCATACATATTTTTCTGTAACTAACAGCTCTTCATCAAGTGTAAACAATTATGTAAACAATTATGTTTAACATCTTCATCAGCGACATGGACATTGGCATTGAGTCCACCCTCAGCAAGTTTGCCAAGGACACCAAGCTGTGTGGGGCAGGTGACACCCTCGAGGGTAGGGATGCCATCCAGAGGGACCTTGACAGGCTGCAGAGGTGGGCCCAGGCCAACATCATGAAGTTCAACAAGACCAAGCGGGAGGTCCTCCATCTGGGTCGAGGCAATCTCAAGCACCAATATAGGCTGGGCAATGATTGGCTTGAGAGCAGCCCTGAAGAAAAGGACTTGGGGGTACTGGTAGATGAGAAGTTCAACATGAGCTGTCAGTGCGCACTTGCAGCCCAGAAAGCCAGTCATGTCCTGGGCTGCATCAAGAGGTGCGTGGCCAGCAGGTTGAGGGAGGCAGTTCTCCCCCTCCACTCCACTCTCATGAGACCCCACCTGGAGCACTGCATCCAGTTCTGCAGCCCACAGCACAAAAAAGATATGGACATGCTGGAGCGTGTCCAGAGAAGGTCCATGAGGATGATTAGAGGGCTGGAGCACCTCTCCTGTGAACAGACTGAGAGAGTTGGGGTTGTTCAGTCTGCAGAAAAGAAGGCTCCAACGAGACCTTATTGTGGCCTTCCAGTATCTCAAGGGGGCCTACAAGAAAGCTGGTGACGGGCTTTTTAGGATGTTGGGTAGTGATAGGACTAGAGGGAACGGACTAAAGCTAGAGATGGATCGATTCAGATTGGAAGTTAGGAAGAAGTTCTTCACCATGAAGGTGGTGAGACACTGGCACAGATTGCCCAGAGAGGTGGTGGAAGCCCCATCCCTGGAAGTTTTTAAGGCCAGGCTGGATGGGACTCTGAGCAGCCTGATCTAGTGCGGGATGTCCCTGCCCATGGCAGGGGGTTGGAACTAGATGATCTTTAAGGTCCCTTCCAACCCTGACAAGTCTATGATTCTATGATTCTGTGTAGGTCACGAGAAAGTCAATTAAGTTCTGTGTATAAAATGAGACAGGAAAAGATCAGGACATGGAGCAATGAGGAACCTCATGCCTCCTTCTCCTTCTGCACAAAGATGATTTTGTGAATATGCTGTGACCCACTGTCTAGCAAAACATGTAGTGGCCTTCCTGTTCTCTGAGGAACCTGGGCATCTCCACCAGGTGGAAACACTGCACTTCATGTCCGTAACTATTTCTGCTAAAGATATTGAGGGCTACTTAATGCTAAATTGGGCAGATATGGCAATATATGCCTCCTGTTCTCTTCACAGGAATGGCAGGAAAGCGTTCCCCTGAGGAGAGGCAGGACTGAGCTATAAATGGGGTTTCCACAGGTTACATGTGCTACAGCATTCAGAAGAAATACAGCTGACTGCAGAGGGATCAGGTTTAAGGAGCTGAGATAACACTAACCTTCAGAAAGTCAGAATAAAAAAGAACTCAGATGGATTAAGACTGTATGGCATCCTCTTACTGAAAGGAAAATAAAAAAGGCTTGAGGACATCTTGTGAAAGACTTGATGAAAAGGAATGCTAAAATTATTTATTTACTAGTGCTGCTAGAAAGCACAACGTAATGCAAATGTTAGTTTGATAATATTCTCTGTGTTCTGACTGCACTCCTCAGAATGGCAGAGCAGCCACCAAGAATGAGAAAAGATAAATCACAAAATAGATTGACATCTACTCTTCTGATGGCTCCTTATATTGAAGATTTTATGAGTCTTTTGAAAGCTCTGCCTGCAGTCTCTCACTGCTGCACTGCCACCCAGTTTCCCCAGCATCATGGACTTCAGTCATGATGAAATTTCCCTTGTAGGTCCTGTGCTGACCAAAGCATGTGAGAAGGACCAAGCTTTAGCACTTTCCCATTTGAATTACATCTTTTCCAAAGGTTGAATATGTCAGAAACGGTTTTATCGCCTATGCCAGTTTATGCTGGAGATCGAAGTTCTCTTCTTGTAAGGAAAAAGCTGGTTCTGGTCTTGGTAGAGATCATCAGTGTCTAACAGATGACAGAGGACAAGGTTCCTCTTCCATTTAAAAAAAGCCTGATTTTTGTCTGGAGGAAGTGTCTGGAGGGTCATATATATGGTCATATATATGGTCAATGTAACACAAAAATTTTTGATAGGCCAGTCTACCATAAAATTAGCCCTTCCTGTACCTAAGAGAAATCACTGTGAGTGAAAAAGTGGCCAAAATAAAATTTTTAGATGTGAAATTAAATTGATACATTTTTCTGCCAGGCTTAGGTCTTGCTAGCTCTGTGTTATGGAAGAAGGAATTGGTATAACATTGATGACAGTATTCCATGAGAAGCCCCGTGTAGGATAAAAATACTGCCTCAGTCCTTGATCTGTTGTAGTAGCAAAGCAAAACACTCAAGTTATACATAGACTTCTAGCTAAATTTCAAAAAAAGCTTGTCAAAATCACTTGAGAATGAAAATGTTCAGAAGATTAGCAAGTTGAGATGAAGCACTGTTTATTTTGTTATCCCAGGTTATTCTCATGAGCCTTCTCATCATTTGTGGTGCCCTTCTTGCAAGCCTGTGAGCCTGGTGTGTGCTAGCAGATGTTTATATAAAGTTGACTGTAATCAAGAAAACTTCAGATGTTTGACTAAACTCTCTGATTTAGATATAGAGTAATTAAGTAATGCCTACTCTGTTTGACATACTTGTGCTGCATAAAACTGTGATAAAAGCGTTTGGGGTGAAATGAAGTGAAAAGTCTGAGTGTCTGTAGGGAAGAAGGAGACAGCCCAACAGACAGAGGGAGACAATGTGGGCAGTGTTTTCAGCTGCCCTGTGAATGTTCCCAAAACCTGGGTTACAAGGCTGACCTTAGAGATGGTCTGGACTTAACCCTTCCCAGAGCGTGCTTTTGGGAGGCCATTCTGGCTCCTGAAGGGTGGGTGCTGTGGGGATGGCTGTGTGGGTCAGAAATAGGAGCAAACTGGTGTTTCTTCCTTCTTTGAACCAACATGTCATTAAGAATATCAGAGGTAGCAGAAATGTCTGCTATGGTAAACTTTACTGGGAGTCAGCATTTTTGGGGCTGCTGGGCGTTGAGAGGGGGAAAGGGAAATAAATCAGCTCTGCAGTGAATGATAGGAATCATTAAGCCCATTTACTCAGAGAAGTGGGGAATGGCAAGGAAAGGAAGAGTGCCAGAGGAAGAGGAACCTGGCAACACCTGCTCCCCAAAATAGTGCCCTGCACATGATGCTGTGCCTTGCTTATGCCCCTCAGCATGGAGCAGCCCACCTCCTTCAGCTCCCTGGCCCAACCCAGGTGTCTAGCCATGGTCATGTAATCCTTCCTTTTTCAGAATTTTCTTGTCTCCACCCCTGTAACAGGTGTGGCTTTCTAAGATTACATATTTCTATATTATGGAAAGCAACTTTAATGTACTTGGCGACTACTGGGAAGTAGCTGGACACAAGTTGATTAAATGAAGGAGAAAACTGAGCCTTGTAATTTATAGTAGTAGTAACCAACACATTTAAATTACAGTAATCTGCCAGAATGATTCCCTTAATTTCCAGATCTACCTCCTGTAAATTACCTGGCTTCATTTTTTTTTATTTTTTTGGAGGTTAGAATAAAGAATAACCGTTTGCTAAGGTCACAGTCTTTGGGCTCCTTCCTCTGCTCTTCAGAACTGATTTTCTGGACAAAAAGGTCTCTGTTCTCTATGAGTATATAGCCTTGATGACAAAGTGCAGGAAGATTTGCAAAGGCTAGGAGTTGATTAAATGTTTTAATTTAATCTGTCATTTATTTATTTAATGTATCAGTAAAAGCTTATTGATGTTTGGTGTGAATTGTCCTGTTCATAGTAATGGGAAATAGTTTTCACTTATGGTAAAATAAAGCCTTCTTGCCTCCTTTTTGTTACTTTTTTTTTGTTTCTTAATAACTCTTTACGAAGGTTTTAAATGTAATTGAATAAAGTGTCTTGGTAAAAACATGACGGGTGTGCAAATAGTTTTACCTGCTGTAGTGTTGCCAATGGAAAGAGATCAATGAAGTTTTCCTTTAGCTGTGAAAGAAACCAGTGTACCAGTTCTGCTTTCAGGCCACCCCAGGCAATCCTGTTCATAGACACTGATGATGATACTATTGCTGGTGGCAGCTGCCTCTCCATACCAGAGCTGAGGGCAAGGTGAGAGCTGACTTCTCCAGGCTGCGGCTGTAAGTTTTGCACAGTGAAAAAACATCCTCGTAGTATTTAACATTAAACCAGTCCCTTTTATTTAAGCACTTACAATGCTTTACAAGCCTTTGCTAATGAAGCCTTACAACACCCTGCAGTGTGCTATAGGAAAGTGCTGTATGGGATTATTAGGCTGAAGCACTGCCAGCTGGCACAGAGCCCTGCTCCACCACTCCTGAGATAGGCCAGCTTAGAGATCTGCTTCGCTACTCTCCACTATCAAAAGCAGACAGGCAGATCTCTCTGAAAGTGCGAAGGGGATGTAACAGTTATGGCATGTTTAGTAATAAAACTGGGATATGGTTCCTTGTTTGTAAACATAAACTGACTTCTCATTAAGGCAGTTATGAGATGTTTTAACTATTGTGTCTCAGTTTTGCAGTCCTGCCCCTCCATACAGGCTCCTTGAGCTTCCGTTCAACTTTCTTGCAACCTTTGCTCCTCCTTGCACACTTTTTTTGCAGACTTTTGCAGAAGCGAAACAAGCTTTGACCAAAAAAAAATAAAATTCTTTAGTCTTTCCACCTGTAAATGTGAAGAGTGCATTGGGTTAGGACAGTATGGTGGGTATGAGAGTTTACCAGCATTACACAGGGCAGACCTGACAATACAGCAGGGACGAGGTAACACTGTAGAAGGTAAGGACAACAACAAAAGAGTTAATAATACAGCTGAAAAGTACACATCAAAAAGAACAGTACTGGTTGGTAAAAAATTCACTAGCCAGGCATTTCAGTGGTAAAGTGTGAATGTTTTAAACCTGTTGAAAATAGTAAGCAAGCTGGGGCATAAAAAAGCTTGGGACTCCATATTCCTGCTGTGCTATTCACAGGTGGGACCCACGCAGCAGCAGAGATCAGCGTGTACTCAGAGACCGAGCACAAGGTATGGACCCTGCAGCAGCCCGTGGGGCAGCTTTGGAGCAGGCTGGCTGCAGGGACAGCCTTGGGTCCAGCAAGCTTGGTCTGTCTCCTGTCACCCTCGCTGACAGCTGCACAAAAAGGAGAAAAATGAAAGGAAAAAAACCCACTGCCTGAACCTTGTTAAAGTTACTCTTGGAAATAACAAACTGAATAGACTCAGTTAGGCGCTGGTCCTGTGAGCCCGGCACAGCCGGCTCAGTCCCAGGCTTATTTTAATTCTGCTTGTTAGAGGCAGTGCTGAGGCCCGGCGGTGGCCTTGTTAGTGCTTTCAGCATCGATGCAACTTCAGAGTGTGTGGTGGTGGTGACAGTGGCAGCTGGTTCTGGCATGCAGCACGACTCCCAGTGCCCAAGGACCTGTGTGGCAGAGGACCACAGGTCCTGTACTCCATGTGCAAAACAGGTTGTGCTCCGGTGTACAAAACGAGGTTGCTGCTGCTGTTTTACTGTCATACATAATTCTCCAAGCTGCTCCCATGTCCTCACCCCTCAGACTCTCATGGTGGATTTGGCACATGTTTTTGATCTGGACTTCCTAGCAGCAGTGGGGACCCCCTGCAGCTAAATCTTGAAACCTAACTATGAAATAAAATTTCTTCAAAATTCAACTCGGAGCCATAGGCCTTGACATGGACACATAGATGTGGGAACTACCCCACTGGTTTGGATCTCAAAGGGGATTTTCTCAGACTTTTTGGGGCAGGGCATCCCAACTTTAACGGTAGACTGGTGGGCAAGTTCTCATGCTCTGTGGTATTTTTCACAAGCTGCCCGGGCTTGCTTTAGATGTAATAATGCTGATGGGTTTTTTTTTGCAGTAAGTAGTGTGTGTGTTTGTGTCACACAGTATGATTTACCCTCTCTTATTTAGAGTTTCAAATAGATGTACTGTTTATAGCTATTATTAGAAGGAATAATCCCTTGGGCACAATCTAACATGCAATTACTTTATACTAGCTGTGAGCCTGGAACATCGCAATCAAATTCCAAAAGGGTCATAAACCCTTGCTCATCTTATCTTATTTATTTTATTAGGGCAGGACCCTAAGAAGAGATTATTTTAATAGCTCTTCTTTCTTTGTGGTTTTCAATGAAACACATTTTTGAAAACCAAGCCAATGAATTCAAGCACTTGAGGTTTTTTAATATTACAGTTTTGCGGATGACTCTTTAGTGTTTCAATGTAATATCTAAATATAAGTGTACCATGTAATTTTTTGGTAACAGTTCTTAAAAGAGCAATTTGCCTCAATGCTAGCAGTGTCTTCTGAATTCTCTTTCTTATCTGTGTTTTCTGTCTCCTTATTAATTACCGCACATTAACCGTCTTCATTGCTGCCAGTCATAACTCCTAAGGCACTTTGTTCTAGACCTAATTTCTGTTGGAGGTCTTTCCTGCCTGTTAGCTATTGTCTTCCTTGCCTTCACCCGTCCTTCAGTGAGTGTGCATTACAAAATATGGACTTCTGAGACTCAGTCACAATTCATAGATTTTGCAGGGCTGAAATATGGCCTTTTGAGACTCACTCATGACGCATAGATTTTGTGTGGTTTGATTAAGCCCTATAGATGTGGACTATGGCTGTGTTCAGGCTTACATATCAAATAGCTGTCTCTGAAAAACATGATCTTGATCATTTTTATGTCATTGTCTATTGGGTTTGCCTGGCTGGATTTAAGTGGTGGGGGGAGGGGGCTGTAAGAGTGGCTTCTGCAGGAAGCTGCTAGAAGCTTCCCCAGGTCTGATACAGCCAATGCCAGCCGGCTCCAAAGACGGACCTGCCGCTGATAGGATAGGAATGCCCCTGTGAAAACATATTTAAGAAATGGGGAAAAAAGAACTGCACCACACAACAACTGGCAGAGAAACAGTGGAGTGAGAATATGTGAAGACACCAAAGTCAGGAGAAGGGGGTGGGGAGGAGGACATGCTCAAGGCACTGGAGCAGAGAGTCCCCCGGGCCGTGGTGAAGACCATGGTGAGGCAGGCTGTTCCCCTGCAGCCCATGGCTGTGATGGGAGGTGTAGATGTCTACCTGTACCCTGTGGAGGACTCCACTCTGGAGCGGGTGGATGCCTGAAGGGGGCTGTGACCCCATGGGAAGGCCGCGCTGGAGCAGGTTGCTGCCAGAGCCTGTAGCCTGTGGAGAGAGAGAAGCCCACGCTGGAGCAGGCTGGCTGGCAGGACTTGTGTGATGTCGCGAGGGACTCCCGCTGGAGCAATTTCCCCCTGAAGGACCCCATGGAGAGACTCATGTTGGGGCAGTTTGCTACGAATTGCCCCTCGTGAAAGGACTCACATTGGAGAAAGGTGTGTGAAGACTGTCTCCTGTGAGAGAGACCCCACAGTGGCCCAGGGGAAGAGTGAGGAGTCCTCCTCCAGAGGAAGAAGCAGAGGTGGAAATGACATCGGATGAACTGACCACAGCCCCATTCCCTGTCCTCCTGTGCCGTTCAAGGGGGAAGAGGTGGACAAATTGGGATTGATGTTTTGCCTGGGAAGAAGGGAGGTACGGGGGGAAGATGTTAATTTTTTAAGATCTGTTTTTATTTCTCACTTTTCTGATTTATTCTTTAATAAATTTAACTAACTTCCCCAAAATCAAGTCTGTTTTGCCTGGGATGGTAGATGTGGGTGATCTCCCTGTCCTTATCTCAAACCATGGGCCTTTCAATATATTTTCTTCCAGTCTAGTGAAGAAGGGGGGATGATAGACTGGCTATGTGGGCACCCAGCCACTGGCTAGGGTCAAACCACTACACATTGCCATTACTTATTTTTTTGCTCTGTCTTAAAAGTCAAGCTGTGTTTGCAGGGCAGTATGAATAGTCTTCAATACCTGCGCTGAGGGTGACACACACCAGCTGCTGAGAAGCCAGCACTGCTGCCTCCTCCCTTGGGGTAAAATCTCCCTGGCAGCTGGCTGCTGTGGCAGCCTACATGAGTTTTTGCCTTCTGAAGGGCTCACTGCTACTTACTGAGCAGCTCGGCCACAGCGCCCTGTCCCTTTCTGCAAAACAGTGTCAGAATCTCCTACTTGACCAAAATAGACTGTGTCTTCCTGCAGCACTCAGTGGTGTCATCATTGGAAGGGCTTGATTACAACAGAAATGCGCAAGAGAAGCCATAGGAAACCACATCATCCTCCGTTGTGCTCTGTATGCAAAATCTAGCCGTAATAAAACACTTTTTGCTTGTAGAACTTTATAATTCGTATGTATGCAAAAGACAAATGGCATTTTGTTTGGCCATCTGGTAAGGACTCAGATATAGCCAAAGAGGAATATAACATTGGTATTATTTTCTATGTTTGTGTCCCTTGCTCTCACAGCAATCCTTGCTGTTCTGTTTTCAGTGGCTAAAACACCTTTGAATATTCCAAATGACAACGATTGATTTACAGATTAAATTGTCAAGCAAAAACATTTTGAACATTAGGCAGAGCAAAGCCGAGTTCTGCTGTTTGCATCTGCTGGATACAACTTGGACCTATCTTTTGCTTTGACTAGAATTGTAATTTTTTTGACAGTAAGTGAAAGATGCTGGTGCATTCCATCCTAGTGGAATAGATGTGCACACATCAGTCCTGACCACACATCAGCTTTGCCAGCATTGCCCTTTGGAATCTCTCCCTCTGGTTTTAGGGTCTAGAGCAAACCTGTTTAGGCATAACTGCAAACTGTGCTGGGTGGAGGGAGGGGGGAGGGAATGAAGAAGGGGCAAGAGACAAAGCTGGGGAAATGAGTCTATGTGTCCAAAGAAGGGCAACAAAGCTGTTAAAGGGACTTGAGAACAAGTTTTATGAGGAGCAGCTGAGGGATCTGGGGTTCTTCAGCCTGGAGAAAAAGGAGGCTGAGGGGAGACCTTATTGATCTTTAAAACTACCTGAAAGGAGGTTATAATAAGGTGAGGTTGGTCTTTTCTCCCAACTAGCAAGTAATAGGCCAAGAGGAATTGGCCTCGAGTTGCACCAGAGGAGGTTTAGATTGAATATTAGGAAAATTTTCTTCACCAAAATGTTTCTCAAGCACTGGAATAGGCTGCTTAGGGAAGTAGTGGAGTCACCATCCCTGGAAGCATTTAAAAGACACATAAATGAGGTGCTTGGTTTCATGGTTTAGTTGTGGTTTGGCAGTGCGAGGTTAATGATTTGAGTTGGTGATCTTAAAGGCCTATGATTCTTAAAGTTCTATGATTCTGTGATTCCTCAGCATGCCATATACAACATGGGTCAAGGCACTGGAGCTTCAGCACTCAACACAGCGGGAGCTGAAATGCAAGGAGGACTCTGCTAAATCTTGTTGAGGTGAAGAACACTGCTCCTTTCTGAGCCATTATCTGAGAAGAAAAGGCTTCTAGTGGCTTCAGGAAATATTTCTCCTTGAGGGGAGTGTGAAAAGGGAATTTCAAGGGATGAAGGCAAGCAACTGAAAGGTGAAAAGGATGATAGAATCATAGAATGGCATAGGCTGGAAGGGACCTTCAGAGCTTCAGCAAAAGAAAATATTTGTGAGGGGACTGTGTGAGAAGTGTCACCTCACTACCGCAGAGATATCTTAACTAAAATATGCCCCAAGAAATCTCTGGTTGAGACAGATATAAACCTCTAAATTGCAGGACTGCATACAAGTTTCTATTGATCATCATTTTAATTAGCAGCAACAAAAGACAATCTTCTCATCCATAGAGTAAAACTCAGAGGAGATCCTGTGGAGACAGCTTTGAACACGTAACTGAAAGCATTCTGAAATTAACTACTATTGGTGCCTTGGACCCCAGCCTTTTCTTGTACATCTAAATATAGCTACTAATTGCTCCTCTAACTTCTACTGCCTGACAAACCTCAGAGCAGGGATTCTCTCTTCCAGGCTAGGAAAGGAGAAAGACAAACATCTGAGACTAGAGAGGGATTGCAGGAGTAGAATAGATTTAGAGCCATAATGAACATACAACCTAACAGGGACACATGGTGCTACACTGTATTGGGTCTGGCTGAGATAGAGTTAATTTTCCCCATAGCAGCCCTCATAGTGATGTGCTTTGTATTAGTAGATAAATAAGAGACCAGCTGATAAGACACCTGTAGCCAAAGCTGCAGCTGAGCAGTGCTTGCACAGCACCAAGGCTGTTTCTCCAACATTCCCCTCTCACCAACAGGCTGGAGGTGGGCCGGATCCTGGGAGGGTACATAGCCAGGACAGCTGACCCAAACAGACCAAAGAGATATTCACAGAATCACAGAATATTAGGGGTTGGGAGGGACCTTGAAAGGTCATCTAGTCCAATTACCCTGCCAGAGCAGGATCACCTACAGTAGGTGACACAGGAACGTGTCCAGGTGGGTTTTGAATGTCTCGTCTCCAGAGAAGGAAACTCCACAACCTCTCTGGGCAGCCTGTTCCAGTACTCTGTCACCCTCACAGTGGAAAAGTTTTTCCTAATGTTTTTGTGGAACCTCCTGTGCTCCAGCTTGCACCTGTAACCCCTTGTCCTATCGTCGGACATCACTGAGAAGTGCCTGGCTCCATCCTCCTGACACTCACCCTTTACATGCTTATGAACCTCAATAAGGTCACCCCTCAGCCTCCTCTTCTCCAGGCTGAAGAGACCCAGCTCCTTCAGCCTTTTCTTACAAAGGAGATGTTCCACTCCCTTCATCTTTGTGGCTCTGCGCTGGACTCTCTCAAGCAGCTCCCTGTCCTTCTTGAACTGAGGGACCCAGAACTGGACACAATATTCCAGATGTAGCCTCACCAGAGCAGAGTAGAGGGGGAGGAGGACCTCTCTCGACCCCCAGGTTGACAGCCCAGGATGCCATTGGCCTTCTTTGCCACGAGGACACATTGCTGGCTCATGGTCATCCTGCTGTCCATGAGGACCCCCAGGTCCCTTTCCCCTATACTGCTCTCCAACAGGTTAATCCCCAACCTGTACTGGTACATGGGGTTATTCTTTCCTGCATGCAAGACTCTACACTTGTCCCTGTTGTATTTCATAAAATTTCTACCTGCCCAACTCTCCAGCCTGTCTAGGTCTCATTGAATGCTACTACAGCCTTCTGGTGTGTCAGCCACTCCTACCAGTTTTGTGTCATCAGCAAACTTGCTCACAGTGCACTCTATTCCCTCATCCAGGTCGTTGATGAATATGTACTGGTAATATACTGAATAGTAACATACCACATGACATTTGCTGAGCAACAAAAGCTGAGAGAAAGGAGGTAGATATGTTGTGTTATTAAGATGCTTGTGGAGCAATCACTAGGCATACCGAAGCCCTGTTTCCTGGGAAGGGGCTGGACATTCCCTGCTGAAGGGGAAGCAGAGAATAAATCTTTCATTTTCCTTTGCTTCCATGTGTGGCTTTTGCTTTATTAAAATGCCTTTATCTTGTCCTATGAGGATTTTTTTTTTTTGATCTTATTTTCTCTCTCCCACTATCCTGCTGAGGAGGGAAGTGATAGAACATCTTGGTGGGCACCTGGCATCAGACCTCTTCATGTATACGTAGTGGCTTCTGATTCAGGGCCTGTGGTTGCAATTGTGATTCAAATATTGATAGAAACAAACTCTGGAAATACATGGAAAATCTCTTGGTTCCTAGGGAAACGGACTTCTGAACCACAGAGTTTCCAGATGTCTCCAGCTCTTTACTTGAAGTGGATCTGTCTTCTGCGTGACTGAATGACAGCAAGGATGGAACTTCAGTCTCCAGTGCTGAGCTCAGGCAGGTGGATGTACCCAGGCTTCAGCCAGAACTATGTCCCTTTAGATAGCAGAAGCTCCTGAATTCAACAACATTGTCACACAATCGTTATTGATTCTGAGAGGTGTGGTCATGGCTTCTCGTGGGTATGGAGAGGACAATGGACCCAGGAGGGAGAAAAGACAACTCAGCTTTGTGTTTTCTCCAAAAAGCTCGGTTTTTGAACTGCTGAAGATCCTATGACTAAGTGAAATTGTTAATGACCAGAGGCATTTGATCTGTTTGCAGTGGAACACTTATGACCACACATTAAGTTCACCAACCAATGGATTCAGAAACAGTTAATATAATGTAACTGGAGCATGAAATCAGACAGAAGTGTCAGGACTGGAGGATGAAAACTGCATGTTTATTAAATGGATAGAAATTTATTTTTTTTTTTGCTATTGTTGAGGCGAGAGAAATAACAAGAATGGTATGAGGTTGCTAAAAATATATTGTCATTGGCTAATAGATGCTAGGGATTTTTTTACGCTGTCCCACTGCTGGTTGCATATCTCCCTGAAGGGTTATGTCCCTAATAACATCTCAGCTTCTTTTGAAACTGCTGGAAGAGCCACTGGAAAAAAAATACTGCTCTGTCTTACAGAAAAAGTAGTGGCCTACAATCACAGTGTTGATGTGCTTGCAGAGGGACTTTTGTAAAGGTCAAAAAAAAGCCTCTGTCACTGAGCTGTGGCAGCTGGTTTAGTCACTGGGACTGGCTGCCACTGCAACCACACTCCTTCCCATAAGTGACCTCAGCAGAAAAAATAAGCAAGATTAGTCAAAGGAATCATTAAGAAAAAAGTGGTTTACTTGCAAGTTGCAAAAAGGGTAGGAAAGATGGAAAAATGCCATGGCTCATGGGCTTCCTGAGAAGTGGTTAACAGTGTTCTGTGAGTGAGGGTTGAGACTTGCCCAAGGCACTCCTGGCAGAGTCACTTCCCTGCAACATGTGGGCAAAGAGCTGTGGCCCACATTCCACCAGTAGCCTGGGAAAGGTCCTGTATGCCTGTATCACCTGTAGTGGGCAGATCTGATACTGTTCTAACCCTGCTCCCTTGCTTGAAAGCTGTAATGGCAGAAGTTGTAGCTGAGACCCAGGAGACTTCAGGTGGGAGAAGACAAGCTGAGACTGAGCTCAGGAGAAGGAGAATATGGAGCTGGGAGAGGAGAAGGAAAGACACATTCATTTTGTCATTTTATTCAACCATTCAGACTTCTGTTCTCCATTCTAGACCTATTTACCACCAAGGTCATGTTAGACTGCTCTACATGTAGGCTGCACTGCTGAGTGGCTTATTGAGGTCCCGAGAAACAGCTAGAACATCACTGATGTACATATGAATTGTTTGAATAGACTTATGGATAAAGATTGAACTAGGGTTGGGACTTGTAAAAGGAGTAACAGGAGTGAAAAGATTTGGTCTCAGCAGTGGGGTGGCCACTCAACGAAGGTGTCAGTCACAAGCCAGTTCTCGTGACTGAGAAGGTGCAGTTATGTCTTCTTAAAAATACAGCCACAAAGTGCGAAATTAAAAGTTGTGGGTTTTTTTGTTTGTTTGTTTGTTTTTGTAAAAAACCCCAACAACAGGCAGATAAATAAAGGGGGGATGGGGGTGGGGGTGTGGAAATCCAGCGAAAGCTGGTTCAAATTGAGATCCTGTAAGAAGAAATCATGTGAGGGTTTCCTAGGAGTGGCTTCTGGGTAAATCCCAGCCTGGGGATACAGCCAAGCTAGGCCACTGCTGACAAAGGCCTGCAATGTTATCTTTCCAGGATAAAGCATAGAACAGGCAGATGGCTGTTGCTTGCTTCCTTGTGGTCTGGCCTGGATCCATGAAAGGTTAGTTTAGCAAAAACAGCTGCAGGGAAATTTGGCTTCTGAGTCCCTTCGGGCAAATGGATTCACTGAGGCCCATGGAAGAGAAATAGAACCTAATGGATGAGGAAGAAATGGGGTACCTGTACAAGCTTCTCACCTGAGCCCCAAACTACTGGTGATTATTGGAGAAAATTAGATTCTCATCAATCTGCTTTGTCTGATTTGCCTCATATTAAATTTTATAAACACTAGAATAATATCTGGGGTCTATCCTTCCATTTAAAAATGTTTTAATAGCTTATCTGTAAGACAAAACCTGCATTTTCCTCCTCACCAAGTATAAAAGAGCATAACTAGCTCCTGGAGTAGAAATGTCCCTCCTCTCTCTGGAAGAGCCTTGGCTTGTGGGTTTATGTCCCAGATGCCATGTGTCAGATCCATCTGGCATCCAGGGATTTGGCACAGTAGCCCTCCAGAGATGGATGAATGGTCTTGTACTTGAAATGGTGGCAGTTTCCAAAACACACACTGTATTCAGGGAATCCATGTTCTACCAGTTCCCCTACAAAAAGATTCAAGTAGAATTTCATGTTTCATGTTTGATTCCTTCCCAAGGAAGCCGAAGTTCATTGCTACCAAGAATTCTGCTATACCGCTTTGCAATGATTGTAGGGAAGGGCAAGGATTTTTTTTCAGCCTGTGAGTGCTCACCACCTTTTCTTTCCCATGCGGAAGTTGAGTCTTATTGGATCAGGAGGCAGATATGGTTCTCAGAAATAATGTTTGGCCTGATACGTATTTTTCAGGACATAAAGCGATCACTTATCTGAAGTAAAAGTTACAACAGAACTGTTAGCTTGAAGCAGTTCAGCCCAGCCATAATACAAGTGATCCTGCCAAAGTGTGAAATAAGCTTGGAATAAACATGGGACTGTTGCCTTTAGAAAGGAAAGTTTTCAAAGTGTGGCCACAGATTTTGTAGTACTGAGCCATACAGCTCTGGAAGACATAGATAATCATGCTGGTAGATGCTGCTTGACATTATCGTTGTCTGGTGCTCTTTCCAGGTAGGGTAGTGGCAGTATCTGCTCTCTGGCAGATCAGGTCTCCTTTGGGAGGCCCTCAGAGAATAGGCAGTTGCTTCTCCATTCCCTTTTCTATAGCTTTTGGGGAAAATGTGAGATCCCTTGGGGCCTTCAACATAGTTTTCAGGCAACAAAATAATTTGAAACGTTGGTTAAAAGGAAGTTGAGGGCTTAAACCACAAGCTCCACAGATCTGGAGTAAATGATTAATTCTGAGAGTGTCCACAGCACACGGCTCACTGTTGGGCTGGCATGTGGTAGGACAGGTATAGGATCTGGGCTTGCTGAGACCCAAATAGGAATGAACGTGCATGGTAGGAGGGGTTGTATGTGATATGTGTTGACTAAAGCGAGCTTTTGGCATGTCACCACCATCTGTATGAGGACTGGAAAGACTTTCTACCTAGTTTGTAGGCAGCTGGAGTGTGTTACCTTTGCTGGAACATGCTGACCTCTGCCAAATGCATTTTGATTTTTTTACTGTAGAGTTCCTTAGGAACGCTTTCATGAGCATACAGATGGGCTTTGTTTAGAGGAAAAAGAAACAGTTCTTGTAGGGTCTGTAAAGAACTATGTATATAGA
This sequence comes from Trogon surrucura, assembly GCA_020746105.1. NCBI lineage: Eukaryota > Metazoa > Chordata > Aves > Trogoniformes > Trogonidae > Trogon > Trogon surrucura. Next base: position 66,285,779 of record CM036658.1, read on the forward strand.
GTGTCTGTATATGCATATGTATGTATATATGCATAGTTCCTTGATTTAGTATATAGAGTTAATATGGAAAAAACTAATTTTGAATCTACCAACCTTGAAAAGCTTTTCAAAGATGTATTAATGCAGAGCCAAAACACGAGAATCTGACCTAGGTTGGTTTATACATTTGAGCAAAAATATTTACTCAGCTAGTAAGTATTTGATTAACCTTTGTTTATTGCTTCAAGATGAGAGACAGTTACAATACAGGAACTTGTGGATTATATTTTTGCTTTTTGGCTAATGTTCACTTCCTCCACAGAAAAAAAATATGGTGTTTTTAGGAAAAGAATGTATTTTTTTCCCATCTCGTTTCAAAGTCCAGAGATGAAACAGAGAAATGCACCTATTCTTTTCTTTGTTTAAAACTAAAACAGAAGACAGTTATGAGCAATGAGAGGCCATGCATCACATAACTCCCCTGATGTGACAGACATGGAGATACAGGCAAAATCATGTGTGAAACCTTTTGCTTTCTGAGTTGGAGACCTGTTTTTCTAATTCATAATCTAAAACTAAGCAATGTCAGACACTGAACCTTTTTAGGCACTTTCTGTTCTAAGGCTTTACTTTATAAGATATTTCACCCTTTTCTTTTTCAGAGGGAGGAGACAACCCCCTTTTTTTTATGCTGTGTGTTGCTGCTAACAAGACCCACCTGCCACAGCCATCCGCCTTCCCAGCATGGGTCAACACAGTGGGGCTGCCCTTCCACCCAGGGTCCCAGAATGTGACAGTTTGAAAGCTGCCATGAAATCACCCATTTTTTTCCTGCTATGTAATCCAGATTAGGAATTCTTTTGTCCTGAATAATCTGATGGGAACCTGGGCGGCCTACTGCTGGCTGCCTGAACCACAGGGACTAAGAGGGTGGTCAAAAGGAGGCTTTCCCAGCTGAGCTCTACTACAAGCCACAGCTCACATTTGGGTGGGATTAAGAAAAGTGGTAATTGCTATGTGACCCTGAAGAACTGGAACATCCTTTGTGACAAAGTAGAACAAGACCTTTCATTTGGGTGTGAATGTAGAACAAAACAAACCACAGCAATTTAATTAATTTTTAGGTTTGTTTTGTGTTTTGTTGTTTGTTTGGTTGGTTGGGTTTTTTTTTAAATAGTTGTGCTCAGTGAGAATAGACTGAATGAGATGGTTTGCATGTATTAGTAATTTGTTACCTGAAAGTCACTTTTGAATCAGATTTGTCAAGGAAAGAGTGCTCTGACGCAGTTTCCTACGTTCCAGTCAGAAACAGGTATTGTTGGTGTAAATTCTTTGGCATTTGGGGCAAAAAGAGTCCTTGTCTCAAGCACTCTTAGAGGCACAGGCTTCACTTAGATCTCGTATATACCAGGATGTGGAAATGACCTAAGCTCTTCTTTTCTACTTTTGTAGTGCAGCATTTGTAAAATGAGAACACAACCACGAATAACATAATCACAAAGAAGGAGATCATTAATAGCAGCTGTGGTAACTTTCCAGGGGGAATCTCCAAAGCCACATGCTCATCCTTGATAAACTTTGAATCATCTGGCAATCACAAAGGTGGTCGCAGACAGCGCTTTGCAAAGGAGCTGAAACTGGCATTTCCACTGCTGTTTTTCATTCCCACCCAGGAGAGCAGCTCTGAAGACCCTCCTAGCAAGGTTCAGCTTGAGGAGAAAGCCATATGGTGCACAATGAAGTTATTTAGCACATCGGTCATTTTATTTTGTGGTAAACTCCTACCTTGAGTTTCCTGGCTTAGATGAACCCTTTGGAAAACTGGATCTGTAGGTCGATTTTCTGAGCTGGCTCAGCTCCACAGACAGTGTCAGAGCCCAGCCCCACAGTCAACCACTACAATGGAGGTGGAGGCCAGGCAGGGCTGTCCATGGCCTCATGCTCTACTGCTCTCTGAAGAACAATATCCCTTTCTTGTGCCCATGTCCAGACTCGTTTAACTGACATTTGTGTTTGCTTTTCTCATTGGGCACCCACACAAGTCATTAATTAGACAGTCAAAAAACCAAACCCATGGAACATAATTTCAATTTTGTGGGAGTGCTTCAAACCCTGTAAACTTTCAGAAGGATTATGCCTGGTATGGTCCTCATTACCTGGAATAAACGAGTGCTTGGCAAAGGCAGGCATTTCTGAATAGCTCTAGTTTGCAGGAGAGGTTACTGAAGCATGGAGAAATGCTATGAATTATCCAGCACTGCAGAGTGGATTTTGTTTTGACTTTTTTGATTCTCGGTTGGATTTTATGTCCACTCACAGGCAAGGTAGCAAAAAAATTCTAAATTTTTAGAGAGAAATGCATTGCTTTAGGCTGAGCAAAACCCAGAGCACAACTGTGTTTAGACTTCTGGCTTATATCGTGGGGAGGCAGGTGTATTTTACTGTTAAATTTAATAACAACAATAGCGATATTAATGGTACTAATAATGACACTATTTTTTTTTTTTTTAAAAATATGTTCCTTATTCTACTTCTCTTGAATTTACTGTTTTAAGAGCTCTTACTGATTTCAAAAGAAATTTAGCCTAAGCCTGTTGTGGGCTCATGGCTCTGACAAGGGAGGAAACGCTGTGACGCAGGTTGGAGCTGAGCAGTGATGAGCAGCTCAGACAGGTGTCACTTCCAAGAAGCAGGCATTCAACTAATCAACATTTCCAAGTGCAAGAGGGGAAGCAAGTTGCCCAAGAGAAACAAAAAATATATATTCTTCTGGGCTTTGGCTCACCCCAGGCTTAACATGTTGGGGGAGCAGTGACCCTTCTTGCTGTTACCAGTTCTGGATTCCCTTAGATAGGCACTACAAAGTTTTTGTGCCCTTGAGTGTGTCTGCAGGAATGCTGAGTAGGGAGGGTGGATCACAAGGGGCCTTGGTAGTGTTCTTCTGCTCCAGTGCACTGAAAACACAGTTTCAGTAGTTTCTGGTTTTCCTAAATCCACCAGATTCAGTATATGCTGGATGAATGTTCAGATAAACTACCTGTAAACTAGGTCTGAAGGATGGTTTAGTAGGTTTATTGGTTGGAAAGCAGTCAGGGAGGAGCAGCATTGATCAATGGGAAGCATCCAAACCAGAGAGTAGAAGTTTGGGAACCAGATGGAGCCTGGGTTCAAACCCAGTGCTACTCACTGCCCTCTGGGAGACCTCTGGCAGGTCACTTGACCTCCCTGTGCTCTAATAAACCAAACTGTAAGTTTTGTTTACAAGCTGAAAACCAGATGCTGCATCTGGGAAGAGCTGGCTCAGGCAAAAATCCTGAGACTCCCATTTACGAGGCTTGTGTATCCTTTTCTGAGCAGTGCTGATATGACCACCAGTCAGGGAGATGAAATTAAAGGGATCTTTGGAAATAAGTTCGCCTTTTTTTTTTTTTTCCTTATTTTTAACTTATTAGATATTATTCTGTTGGCTTTGAAGGAGAGAAATATGGGCTGAATTACTATTTTTACATAGACCAAAACTCCAGGGAGGAAACAAATTGTTCATATTCCAGAGAAAAGTTTTAACATCTTGGTTGTAAGTCAGAGGCTGGGATTGCAATTGTCAGGCCCAGATGCCTGCAGAGAGATTCCTTCAGAGACTTCTGCCTTCAGCAGCAACTACTAGGCCATATTTACCACCAGTAAAACCCTGCAAGCAATAGCGACAACTCAGATTGTACTTTTGGAAATAACTTGTCCTATCAGCTCTTCATCTTACTATCTAGATTTGGTACTTGGTGAGAAAAATCAGCTGCCTTCTGATGCTTTGTTTCCTTTCCTCCTCTCACTGTGTGCATCTTCTCAGCTTTCAACCCACTGGAGTCAAATCACCTTCGGGGTGCTGGTGGGCTGCAGACAGTGCTGCAAGAAACTGCTGAAACCCCACATTAGTTGTGGGCTGTGCACAGAATACCTGGCAGGGAATAGGAACAAGAACAGTCCCAAGTGGTACGGCCCTCAAATCTGCTTATGCACCATGTGACGAGGTGTGCCAGCTATGCTGTGAAAGAAGGTGATGATACAGGGCTATTTCTGCACTGGTGTGTCTGTGACTCTGTTCTCTTTTGGCAAATGTCAGGGGGAACCTTAGACTATTTCATCAGTACATACAAATCACAGATGAATGTTTCTTAGACCAGATGTAGCTCTGAGCAAACCTCGAGTGTTTTCTCTTTCACCTTCTGAGTATTGAGATTAATAAAGTGAAAATATGGTATTAATCTAAATACAGAAATAACTTCTCACTCATGCTTTTTTCTTCAAACATGAAAGCTGCAAAATTGACGACTCAACTCATACTTAGGGAACATATTTGTATAAGATGGGTCTTTTCTTCCTTCTAGTTGTCAGAAGAGTAAGACAATTTTTAAAAGAAAAATGGGAATGTTTCATTCTAGTCTCCAATTTACTCATATTTGTGTCAAAAGGGGAAAAAATAATTTTGAAAAGTTTGTAAAGTTGTTAGAGAAAGATGTCTGTGTATGGTGGTGAACTGAACAATACAACTGACATTAGTGGAGTCAGAGTTGCATAGAGCTTGTGAGCAAATGGAATCAACCTCTGTATTTTTGGAATTCTTACAGCTTAGTGATTTATGGCAATTAAGTAGAAATCAAGTAAAGAAATAAATGTTTTGGGCAGACAAACTTTATGGGAAAATTATGAGCTAAGCAAACAGCACTATAAAGCAGACTCTAAACTGGAATCAATGAAAGATCTTTATAAAACAGCATGATCTTATTCTAATCCATCAAAATTTGGTCATGGGACTAACTTTTACAAAGTAAAGAAATTGCTACACTTAATTAAGTGAGGATGTGCTTATCTAGAAAAAATCCAACTGGTCGAAAAAGAGCCTGCAGCAAGAAAAATAAACAAATTAGCTTTTATCAAAAACCAGGGGCTATTTAATTGTCATAATTATTATTATAACAATTTAAAACAAATTAATAGATCGTTTTGAAATTTCATAATGTTTTATTTACATCAACCCCAACACTGTGCAGGTTGTTAATTTTTCATGCTGGAAAATTAGTGTATTTTATCAGGTGGCAGTCATTGACTTTACTCAGACTAAATCTTACCAGCTGGAGCACAGCTGTTCCAGAACTATAGAGAACAGTAATTCCCTGAAAAATATGGACTGCATTCAAAAGAAGGGTCTTCTCCTTGGGAATGATGGTTATCTCATTCATGTTTCTTCATCTTTTCTCATTTCAGACCTTGATCTAAGAACTCACTGAAGCATATATTGAAATCCCACCCATATTTAAACACATATAATACAGGCTCTATGTTCAGTTCACTGGATCAACCACTGATTTCTCCAGCAGAGTGGGTATGACAGTCAGTGCAAGGATAAATGCTGAAGCATTACTTTGTTTTGTGTGACTTAAACATGTGCTTAAATTTAAAGACATGCTTAACTAACCTTTCTGCACAGGGATGCTTTCCTGACTCTGGACCTTCCTTACAAGTGTATTTTTGGCAGCTCTTTCTGATGTGACTGAGTGCCTTTGCCTTGCAGGGGTAACTTCTTAAAATACAGCAAGATGGCGTAAAGATATTTGTAAACATCAATCCCTCCAGTAAAAAAATCCTAATTCACTTCAAAGACTGTAAGGTTTGCTCCTTATGAAACAGTGCATTTAACGGTACAAGCATGAAACGATCAAACTGATTTATATGGGATCATTTCATTTGATGGATCAGGGTTTAAGAAAACTAAAACCTGTCCTGAATTAATTGAACACTGGAAATATTCACATGCAAATTTTGCAGCCATAGATCCAAATAGTTAGGCTGTTTAAGAGTTATTGACTCCCTAAAACAGATGAAAAATATTCCTTTTATTCAGGTAATCTAAGAAAACCCTTCACAACTTGGGCTAATGACAAATGAAAGATGAACCAGTGAAGGCAACAACGTACTCACAATAAACTGTTCAAATTAAATATAGTATAGTCAGTGTCTGCAGAGGTTGCCTAGTACTGCAAACATTTTGTTGTGCAAAGATGAAATGATTTATAAATTATAACCATCATGACACTGCAGCACATTGTACAATGTTTGGATTAATCCTTTTGTCCTGGGTTTAGCTAAAAACACAGTCTTGTTCAGTGATTTTTACTTTCCAGTTTAGTGTCTTCTAAAAGGCTGCATGTTCTGAAGTCAGCAGCATGTTTTTGCAGACAGTGTGTGCTACTGGCAGTGATAACACCTGATGTTTACAGTCACTGCCTGGGACTGGTATGTAGAAAGGCTCTTGCTTATACTTATTCCTGTAATGACCAAGGCCACTGCTGGCTCTTGTGTGCCACGCTGGGGGTGCTGGGTAGTAAGAGGGGTCACAAGGAAGTAAAAGGTTGCACCTCCGGGAGGTAACAGACAGGACAGGTGACCAACAAGAGTATTCCATCCCATATTCATCATATTTAGTATAAATTGAGTGATCACGAGAGTTTCTTCCCTTTTTCTGCAATGGCCGGTGTCCAGGGAGGACTCCATCTGACCTCCTGCTTTTGATCCGGATCCTGAGCTCCTGAATCGAGCTCCCTGTATCCAGCTCCCGCCGCCGCTGAGCCTGGGGCTGCCCCAGTGCCTCCTGCTCTGCAGCACCAGTGGGGATTGATATCGGGGGAGGGAGTCGGGTTTGGCGTCAGGCTACTATCTATAGTTGTATATAGTTCTTTACTTTTATCTTTTCACCATTGTTTCCATTATTTTCATTAAAGCTGTTCTAGTTTTTCTTCTCTCACCCGTAAATCTCTCTGCCTCATTCCCTTTTCTCTTCCCGTTTTTTGGGGGAGAATAGGGGGTTAGAGAGCGTCTGTCTGCGTTAGTGGCCGGCCCAGCCCTAACCCGCGACACATTTATACATCAGGCTGCAAAGCACTGAAGCTGTAGGTACATTTCTAATTATCTCAGAGGAGTTGAGACACTATCTAATCCCTACCTCATGTTTACTTCAAGTTGGTATCAGTTAGAGGCCTCCACAGGAAAGGAATCTGTGTGTTTCCTGGTGGTTATGCTGAGCAATAGCAACTCATTTCCCTTTCCAGGAAAATCTGTGGATTTGGCCGAAGCGCAAGTTTATGCCCAGCAGGTGTTGCTTTTAAAATGATTTGGCGCACAGAAGTCACAGTGAGCTTGAAAGAACAGACTCTGTTTTTCTTCTCCCTACCACAGGTGGAAAAAACCATCAATGATGGCTCAGGAAACTGAGAGGTCTCATTGCTCTCAGACAGGATCCGCAGACTAAGAGTGGATGACCATCGACAACCTCCTTACTTGAGGCTCCTTTTGTCATCAGTGAGCAGACACGGCACATCTTACTCAGAAAAAGTCATCTCAAGCAGATCAGCTGCCTGGTACCCAGAAAGTGCAAAACTGATTTAACCCAGGGGTATCCACTACAATTAAATACTTCAAGGCCAAAAGCCAAATGGTTTATTGGCCTGGCAATGAGTTGCTGCATGAGCAGGAAACACACTTGAATTGCTAACAATAATCCATTTAACAGTTAAGTTTTTTACCATGTGAATCTCAGCAACTCACTCTTGTCAGAGGGGTCAGCAGAAACACCTGTAATTGTGAGCATCTCTGTATTCTGTTGTCACAGCAATCCTGGACCTCCCTGTTGCTGGTATGGTGATTATACATACAATGGTTACGTAAGTAATGGGGAAGTTTGATCTTCTGGTGAAGGCTCGGACTGGAGGGTAGGGTTGGTGTCTGCACCACATGCAAGTCCTCTGACCCCACGAAAGCCACTTACTACCTACATCTCCATTTTCCCACTGAGAGTATTATTTTCGTTTTACCCCATTGGGCTGTTGAGCATATTCGTTAAGCAGATGGGACTACGGCAATGCAAACATCGATGGAGGATCATTATGAATACGGATTTCATCACTGCTGTTTGGACTCCATCTCATATGTGGGATAACTCCATTATTTTCATTATTTTGGAGTTACTGTACTTATTAAGCATTGCACCCCATCTGCTTTTTTTTTTCCTCTGGCATTGAATAAAAAAACTTAGTAAGATGTAAATAAGAATAGGACTTTTCTTCTCTTTTCCCCCAAAGAGCCACATTAAAACAAAAAAATGGTGCACTGAAAGCTTAGGTGATAGGAAGGTGAATGGCTTTGCTTACACAAAACATCCTCAAAATAATTTTAGATTCCATGAGCCATTGCAGATGATATCTCTTGGTACTTCTGAAGGACTCCAGTGGCCTCAACGCGTTTCTCCAGGAAAAATAGAAGTCTTTTAAACCAAAAATTCAATTTGAGAATACTTAGGCTTTTTGAAAGAGAAGACTCAAAGTGATTATGGCAGACAGAACAGAAGGGAAAAAAAAAAAGACAGACAGGAAAGTTCGTCTGCAGTCCCTTCCCTGCCTGTGCTGGCCATGCCAGCCAGTCCCAGCTGGCTCTGTGACTTTACTAGTACGAGGAACTTTGGCTCATTCCCTTCATCTCCCGAGGCCCATCAGGCATTCCCTGTCCCCTGGTGTTCCCCATCCTGGGAGAAGGAGAAGAAGTGGCTGCATCCTCCCTTCCAGCTTTCATATATCCGTCTGTGACGGGCTGAAGCTAGCGCACTGCTGGGAGCGAGCGAAGCAAGTGTGTGCTCTCTGCAGCAGCTCCCCTGTTCTGGCTGATGGCGTACCCAAATATTTACCATGTTCTTCAGTTCTGTGCACATGCAGTCCTTTCCCAAAAGTGCAGGACAGTCCTCCAGGATTTCCTTTAACAAAGAGGTTTGGTTTGTTTGTAGTTTGTTTGTTTTGATTTTTTTTGTTTTTAAAATTCCCACATGCTGTGATTTCGAAGGCAATAGAATATAAACATGTCTTGCCAGATCTTCAGCTAATCTAAGGAGCCAGAGCTCTGCTGGCATTGGCGGACATGGACAAGTCACCACACCTGAAGACAAGTACTAGAGGCTCCATCCTGCTGACACAGAACACAATGGCAAACCTTCCACTGACTTCATAAGAAGCAGGATCTGACTTTTAGTGCGATATCTGGAGAGGTTTGCCTATGTGGACTCTGAAGAACTTACAATAACATACATTTCATTCTTTCCTATGCGTGTCCAAACGTGAGGTCACTTGTCCAATTACAACCCTATTCTTATTCTATTGGGTAATGAGAGGAAAACAAAAGAACATTTGCATTTGCTTATAGCATTGGATTTTTCCCCAAAGCTAGCACAATGGCACTAGGACTTTTTTGCTCTCAAGCCAATGTACCAAGCCAACAGGAAAATAAATAATAAAAAAACGGAACCCAAAACTGAATAGTTATAAAATATTATTGAAAGCATTCTTAATGTATTCCAAGAGGTTTTACTGAATAGCTTTAGGAAAGCTTAATTCTTTAAAATAATTTTTAAGATGAACATGTGTTTAGTTATGTTTCAATAGGCTCTAAATATCTCCTGCTATTAACATTGTTCAGTGAAAATCTCCTGTATTTTTTTTCAAATGTACCCCTTAACACAAAACTTGCCCTGCAATTTGATTGAGAGGGAAACTTGGTTTTTAATGTTGATTACTATTTCTGTGAATCTTGCACAGGTCAAAGAATAAGTCTTTAGAAGATCTTTATTTTGATGACATATTTGCTGGTTAAAAGCTTTAAATGAGTGAGTGCAGGATGGTGCAATTAAGTAGAATCAAAGTCTAAAGGCTGTCCTTCCAGGCTCTCCAAATGTTGTGCAACAAGTCGGATTGAAGCAGGGTGTCATTACAAATTTGTGTGAAGATGAGGTGGCTGGAAAGATGTAGGGAAGAGGGATGCAGTGGAGGGAGCCATGCATGGTGAGCTGTGAAGGAGCAGGGCATAGGGCTCCCTCACTTCTCTCCTTACCAGCATAACCAAATCCAGGCTGGGGTTTGCTCTCACCTTCTGGCCTCTACTCCCAGGTGCTGCAGTGTCTTGGCTCCATTCTGCAGTCTGCCCTGTCACAGAGTATTTGTGGAGGTGCATAGCATGACATTTAAAATTTGGCCCTGGGCTTATTAATTATAGGAGAGCAATGGATGGGGTAGCAAGTATGAAGAGGAAAGAGCCAAATGGATTTGTTACTTCCTGCCTAAGAGCAGGCTCAATTACATTTCAGCCTTCATTTCTTTTGGCAAAAGCTAAATACCTGTTTTTCTCTTGTCTTACACACTAACCAATCCTGCCACCAGCATCCCACCACTTCTAGTGGAAACAAAGTGGCTTGCAGGGGTTACATACCTATAATCTCACTGCATGAATATAAAAGGATTACCTTTCATTTATTACCTAGAATCCCTTCAGGCGAGGACACAGCTGAGTTGTCTCAGCTATGCGCCGTAAAAACGGTGCCTTAGCAAGTCCTTTGGCTAAATCTATGAATGTACAGCATATTTGTCTGGCTTTTGTAAGGAGGATTAGCATGTCTAATTGAGAAATTTACCTGTTGTTCAGTCTCGGGCTGCAGTCATGGAGTTATTTCAGCAAATGCTCGATGCTTCTTCTGAGAGATAGTCCTGTCTAAAGAAAACTGTTGAAAAAATCCTACTGCAGGAGGTTCCCTTGTGTAAAAACGGATAATTCCTTACAGAAATAGTAAAAGATTTTATCCCAACCTCAAGTATGTTGTTGCCTTGGCTCAGCTTCTCTGCCCAGTTTAGCAGAGACTCTGACCCCGGAGATTTTCCACTGCAATTGCCAAAGCAATTTGAGAGTGGAATATTTTGCAAATGTTTTGTGACAATTTGAGCTTTCTATAAGAATGGCAACTACTACTCTTTCTTTGGATTAATGACTACTGTTCTTCTTGTATCTTTATTGCTAATTTAACTAGTTCCTTTGGAGTCCTTTGTACCTGCAGAATGTGTATATAATTTACTATTGCCCCTGCCCAGAGGTATTGCAATGTACATCAGATAAGGTACAACACAATGAGGACACAGTGAACAATGCAAAGTTAAAATTATACTGCATAAATTTGTGGCTGTTGCTTCAGTCATAAGGTTTTTGTCAGTTTATTATGTCAGTTTATTCTTTGACAGTTTGTTTTGTCAGCCAAGAAATGGAAATGGAGTCGACAAGTCAAAAGAAGCACACTCTGAAATGTGGAACAAAAAGCACTTTCTAATATAGCTTTAATCTTTAAGCTATTGTTTATTTGTGGCTAGTTTGCTGCAAGTTGTAATGTACCTAAGTCTCTCATCCACCTCATGTTAACAGCTTCGATTGTGTGTTAAGGCTGGTTCCTGGGCTGAGAAAATAATTCACCATTATTTCTTTAACTGTACTGGTATATTTTATTTTTAGTCATTTAGTTTTGGCCAAACTAACTCAACCACACACAGGAGTGATATGCCCTAGCCAGGTCTTGGGAAAACCAAAGAGAAATCTGAGGCTCACATCTTTCGCTCAGACTGTTTTTGTTTGTTTATTTGCTTTTTTTTCCAGGCTGTTTAAGCCCTTTCCTTTGTTTCTTGCACACATATTTTATGTGCCACCGATATCAGGAGATATGTCTGAACCTCCTAATTATTACAGTCAGTTTGGGGCAGGGCAAGTCGCACATTAGTACTCCATTGCTAACAAAGCATCCTGGTTTTGGCAATGTTATTGACCTGGAAGTGCCACATTAAGAAATGAACTAGTTTCTATCCCTGTTCCCAGTACAAAAGCTAGTTGTCAGCTATCTGTAATGAGAGTTCTGAATACCCTAAAAAGTCCCTATTTTTCAATGTTTTTTCTGTTCAAATTCTCCCAGCATTTCAGTTGCTCTTCTGATTCACTTGTGGATACAATAGCCTTTTATTTGCCTACACCTTGATTACACTGGAGTTTGCAGAAGTGGTTAAAGGATCTCTCCTGAGGGCATTTGTCATTCCCGCACTCCAGACAATGTTTGCACAAGTTCGCTTTCATCTTCTTTCCCATTATCTGTGTTTTCTGCAATATTAAGGTCTCTTGCACAAGACCATCACTGGTAAAAAACACCATGTATCATTTTGAAAGGCATTCCCTGTCATCTCCTAATTGCATGCTCATATTTGGGAAAGGCTCTTGATGTTTTTCCTGGAAGCTGATATCCTCCAGCAGGGCTAGTACCATCGCTGGCATCAGTCTGACGGTCTGTGGCCCTAAGTTGGAGACTCTTTGCCATGTGTACGTGCATGTGATCTATGTGTGAGCACACCTGAAACTTTTTTAAAGAGCTTACTCATTTTATGCAGTTTAATGCATGGTTTATTGTGTTAAAACAGTTACTAGAGTCAGGGTATGAGACAGTTCTCAGAACCTGAGGATCTGCCTGGGATATCCTTTGCTCTCCAGCCCTTTGCAATCTAGAGATCTCCCCTGCAGAGCTGATGCAACATGAGTTGATGTTCTTCTGTTGTTCTGTTGCATGTCAACCTTTTTCCCAATTAAATGCAATTTTCAGGTCCCAAAGAGGCAGTTGCGATGCTGAGCTGCATCCTCCCTAGGAGGAGGAGGCTGTACCAGAGGTCTGTGAGCTGCATCCACACAGCAGGACTGCAGCTCCTGCTGGACAGGCAGAGCTTGGCAGTCATGGCTTCAGTAGCAGCCAAGTTTCCTGCTGTTCAAAGGGGCCAATTATTTCTGAATAAATTTGAAGTGGGAAGACTGAAGGCTCCCAAAACTGAATCACCATGTTACTAAACCTCAAGGTGTTGTGAGGGGGAACTCTGAGTAGCTGTAGAGTTGGTCCTGCTTTGAGTTGCTCTTCTGCACATCGACTAAACACAATCTTAGACACAGCAGTTTAAAAGGAGAAGGTTGTCTTTCAATAGCTGGGTACCATTCATACAGTGTATGATAAGAGTTTTCCCAGTTAATAGATCCCTAGATTATTAAACATTTTCTTCTTCTTTTGGGAGCTCTAATAACTTGGATCTATCTGTCTTCTCTAACCTGAAGCCTCTTTTCTCACCGCTGTAAATCAATGAGTATTTGCAGTCTGTTTTAACTTTCTTATTTCATCTAGGTGTACATGTGTGTAAACAGTCATTACAGTGTGGATCTCTTGTATGGTTTGCCATGCATTAAGTATTCGGCATTTCAGTCAAAGGCTCTTCCTAACTGATGGTCAGGGGTGCTCAGCGGTCAAGGAGACCTCCAATGAGAGACCCGGTGAGTAGGATGCTTTAGATGCTTGATGCCAGCTATTGTGAAGTCTTAAACTTTACATACGGTAATGTTTGCATGCGAAGTAAAGCTGTTTGGTTTTAGAAGAGAAATAAGAAAGAACCTCACATGTTGTTCTGACCCGGCCTTGCACATGCTCTTGCGCTCTGCAGGCCCAGGCTGGTACTGCCAGTGTTCCTGCATTTCCCACGAAGTGGAGATGCTCCACCTCTCCTGCTGCTACACCTGCTGGCCCCACCTCCTCTCCTCAGTGGAGTCCCAAGAGAGTTCACTACTCTCAGGGCTGGCACAGCCCTGAGTTTCTTCTTGGTGTCTTGGTGGTGGCATTTCATGGCCTTCAGATTGTAATATAGTGCCATTTCTCTGGCCTTTCCTGGATTTTCAGCTGAGCAATGTGACAGCGGGTTTCAGGAGGCAGTCTGTTTGCACAAGCTCCTGCCTGTGGAGGCAGATAAGGGTTTCCTCTGAATGGCACAAACCATGTGGGAGGGGCAATTAATGTAGCCAACTTGCTGCGTTTCAACAGCAGCAGGCAAGCTCGGATGTAGCACTCTATTGGATTGTCTTTCTAAAGGCTGAGCTTAGAACCTTAAAACAATATAAACCCCTTAAACATTTACCGACTTCTGGGTAAAAGCCACTATAAGGGTATAAACAAGTGTCACTGTCTTACTGCTGTGTAGGACACACTACTGCAATCCCATCACAGCATGTAGCACCTTCAAAACATTGCAGTGGGAATAAAGGCTCTGCGGCCCCAAGCAGAGGCTGTAATTCAGCAGCATTGCAACTGCAATCATAGAATCATAGAATCATAAAATTAGGGGTTGGAAGGGACCTCAGGAGATCATCTAGTCCAATCCCCCTGCCAGAGCAGGGTTCCCTAGGGCATCCACACAGGAACGCATCCAGGTGGGTTTTGAAAGTCTCCAGAGAAGGAGACTCCACAACCTCTCTGGGCAGCCTGTGCCAGTGCTCTGTCACCCTCACAGTAAATAATTTTTTCCTCATGTTGAGGTGGAACATCCTATGTCCTAGTTTGAACCCATTATTCCTTGTTCTATTGCTGGGCACCACTGAGAAGAGATTGTCTCCTTCCCCTTGACACCCACCCCTCAGATATTTATGTAAGTTAATAAGGTCCCCTCTCAGCCATCTCCTTTCAAGACTAAACAACCCCAGTTCTCTCAGTCTCTCTGGTGGGGATAACTGGACCTACGGGATGCCACAGGGCTCGCTCATCGCAGGGTCGTGCCATGAACCTCATCCACACCAGCTGCAGTGGGTGAGCATCGAATCAAAGCTAAGCAGGTATTTTCAAATCAAGACTTGGGATCTATTCTATTTGAAAACTAATCTGGATGAGTTGGCTGTGGACATGTATTGCCATGTTTCATGTCACTCACATGTTTATTTAAAGGTAATGATAAACACTCTTGAATAAGAAAATCCCTCACAAGTGATGGAGGTTCTGAGAATATCAAGTTCTAAATCTTACACAGCTTAGTAAAAAGACATAGCAATGTAGACTGAATGTTGTGTAGTAGAATACTAATTAAAATGTACAGGAGGAGAGTTTCTCAGTGTTGGAATAGTAAATCATCAACATAAACTTAGGAGATCTCCAAGTAGATGTTATGGTTAATTTGAGTTACATGTTTTCATATGTTATGTCATTTAAATGACATGTTGGATTTCCTTCAGGTGTTCTTTCCATGGACTTATTCAGATTCAGAAGCAGTGATTTCATTATAAAGGACTCTAAAAACATTTTTGGTTTTTACCCCATAGAACAGTGACAACCAGGCAGAAATAATGATGAGCAAGAACCAATGGTTTTGGATCTAAGAACTGAACTTTACCACGGTCCGTGCTTCTGGTTTTGACATTTAGAGAAATGTGGTGAAAGCCACAAAGTTTAAATTTTCCTTTTTACATTCATAGGCTCAAATTATCAGATTGATCATATAATTACATTGTAGGCCAACCACTGAACACATAAAAGTAAAAATTGCAATTAAAACTTGCCACAATGTAAAGGGAAGCCAATGGGTTTTACTTTTCTAGAGTTGTTTTCTTCCATAAAATCTTCAGAAAAGACTGGTGATTTTTGCTTTCAAATATTCTTCAGTAATAACCTCAGATTTTTTTAAGAAATCTTAATTTTTTTAGAGAGTACTGGACAATTGCCTTCTGAAAACCAGAACTTTTATAAACGTTTTCTGTTGTGGTGAACACAGTAAATGTCTAGTTCCCTTTTAAAATCTTAACCAAAGAAAGGAAAATAATCTTTGGCTTGGTTCTGTTTTTCTTATATTATTCATAGGCCAGATCCTGTTACTGCTGGCCTCTGTCTCAAAATATCTACAGATTTTTTTGTCACTAAAATCAGCCCTTAATTTTGCAGGAGTTACCTGCAAAGGATCACCATAATTAGAAAAATAAAGTGATTATTTCATGTGGTTTTTTATCCCTGGCTCAGTATACAACAATTTTGTTCTCTTGCCATCTTTCCTTCCCCAGTTGATGTTCTGGAAGTCTAGCTAAGCTACCTATAATAATTTTCTTATTCATCAGTCGTTTATTCCATTGCTTTCATCCCTCTCCTGATCCCAGTAAGTTGCTTACTTTGTACCGTTGTTTTGAAAAACTGCTTTCTGCACAGTAAGACCGACCTGCCCTAATATGTATTTCTGTAGAGACCATATCAGTATTAATTCCAGAAAGCAAGTGCATGAAAATAAAAGCTCATATTTATCTTGTCCAGTTCAGATGCTGACCAAAGATTAGCCAGTGCTTTCCAGGCTTTTGAAGTCATCATTTCAAATTCTTTTTTTCTGTCAGTTGCAAATGGTTGCCTCAGAATCAGTAGCTCACTGTAGCACTATTATTTTGATGAGGGTTTAGTACCTCCTCTTGGTCAGCATATATTAACTTTATTGTAATATTTCAAGGCAAACAGAAATGCTTGAAATACATTACCCTGGGGAACCGAAGTAGCAGACAGGAATCTACGTTACATTTAAGCAACATGTTTCTGTGGCCCTTTTTTTTTTTTCCCCTGTGGAGCAGCTCACAACCTTTGATGTTTGCATCCTCCCAGGATCTGGGGAAGATAGTGAGCAATAGCGTCTGTGACTGCAAAGGGAGAGTAAGTGATTTGCATGGGATATGGGAAATGTAACAGACCAGGGAATTGTCTTAAGAAAAAAAATAAGCTGAACATCAGACCTGCAGGACGCTGCACCAAGAGAGAGATGTAAGAGCAAGGAAAAATACAACTTGATCAAAAATTTTCTGATGATAAAGACCAGGGGGTAATGGTGGGAGACAGAAAGAGCAGGGTGTCCAACTGGAGGAGTAGTGCTTGCATCCTCACCCAGGTATCTCAGCCTTTGAGAGGGTCTGAGAGTTTAATGTTTATTTAGGAGATGAGGAAGATTTGGTGTCTTGGGAAGATATCACTCTCCTTCAGCCATCAGAAAGAAGTGTGAAAATGACTAGCATGCTAGTACCTGACAGTGGGTGTTTAGGGAGCCATTAGCTATTGCTCTGACTTGCTGTTTTTCCAAAGGCACCTGTCAGACCCAGCTGACACTTCAAGCACAGAGAAATATTTGGCACTAGCTGTTCCTTGTGAGCGTGTTTTATATATTCCCTTTTCACACACTTGATTTGTTCTCATAAGGTTTTGTGTTAGTGAAGGTTTTCATCTTTGTTCTCTGCAGTAACCAGCAGACGTTCCTGAGCTGAGACACAATGTGCAGGCCTTGCTGTCTTAACCCTGTTTTCAGACGTCCCCCTGGACGAAGGAATAAGGCTATTAATGAGATATCAACATTTAAATACTCTGGCTAACTGCTCCAATTCTTGCCTGGTAGCTAAGGAGCCTGCGCAGGCCCTGCTCCTCTGTCAGCTGCCCCATGATCCATGCAAATGGAGGACGAGGTAAGGTTTTTATTGCCCGCCTACTCTTGTTTGCTGAGACTATATCTGAGAAGAAAGAAATACGGTCTGAGATATGGCTTTAAATATGTGGTCCACTGCAAGGTCCACTTTTCTCCATGTTACTGCTGGGATCCTTTGCCTGATTTAACCTGTGTTTTTTGACACATACAAAGATTTTTAACTGTTTCCTCCAACTCTTTTTCCATTTGAGGCAGAATAAAGGATCTCTGTCCTTTTTAAGTTGTGGGGATATTTTTATAATTTTTTTTTGTTATTGATGCTTTTAGCTTTGCCAGTTCTTAAAAGACCTCGTTTGCTCACCAAAACATTGCAGTAAGAAACAGAGCACAGTTCTGCTTAAAGTAGAGAGTTATATCATGGCACAGTTATTGAAGAACAGTGGAGGGGATCAAAGTCTGTAAATTCTGAAAATTTTTATCCTAAAAAACTTAGTAGCTAATTCTGAGAATCCTGCCTTGCCTTTTACTTTCCCTGTAAAAGCTGGGAGGACTCTTATTTGTGTTGATTCTGTTTCTGCTAGAGACGTCCACAAGATCTGTTAATTCCAGTCTAAATCTGCCTGGGATTATTCAGGTTTCTTTTCTGGAACAGATTGAAATGCTACTTGTGGACTTTGGTCTTTTGACTGTTCTGTCCAGAAAAACAGTTACACTTCCCTAAAATTATAACTACCTTGCAGATTGGATGCTTGAAGTTGCAGATAGGATCTGTTTTTCTGCAGTGCAGGAAGATGTTTGTGAGATCTCTTGAAAATTGCAATCCTTGGTATAAGATAAGTTGCAGTTAATAATGACTTTCCTTAAAAAAGGCATAACTGATTTCACACTGAAGCCCTTTTCTCTGTTTTAACTATACTAGTTCTGGCACTACTTGCCTGATGATTCTCTGAGACACAAGTTCCTTTAGTTTCTAAGACAGAGAAGTAATTCCTGAGTGATGATGAGTAGGATAGTTGGCTTCCCTCAGCCATAGCCTATTTTCATTATCAGCCTCTTGACTCTCAGTGCCCTCAAACTCTTCCCTGACTGCATGGATGACCTGTCAGCTTGACAACATGAGGGTGTCAACTTGATGAGATCCATGTGTGATTTGTTTTTAAAACAATATTTTAATGTCTGCTTCAAACCCTGACTGTTGTTTCTGGTGTAATTTTTTTTTGTTGTTGGTGGTGGTTTTTTTTGTAAATACTTGTCGTGAAATTTAGTTCTTATATACTTTAGTCAGGAGCAAGAGAGCATTACAAGTCCTCTATTTCCTTTATTATCTTCTGTGGCTCGATTTTTTTTTCCTCCAACAATATCATCAGCCCATCTAAAGTTTGAACCCATCTTAAAATTCTTAGCTTGCAGACTGGTAGTCTGGTCACTTCTGAGGTGTTGCATGTTGCTCTTAAGAGAAAGCCTTTGGGCTGTTCTCATTATCCGTGTGTTGCACCTCCTGCTAGCACCATCCAGCTTCGCAAATTCAGCATCTGAGACTTTGCAATGCCTTGGCTTCTTTGCTCCCGGGCTGGCAGGCTCGTGCATGGGATCCCTCTGGCCTTCTGAGTTCTGCTTTCTTGGCCCTGCCAGGTCACTAATGATGCAGAGAAACATCACTGATTCAAAGCCTGAATATATACCATTTTCTTGGCCACTGAAACTTGTCCTGCAAGTAGTGGCAGCATGAGGGTTACTTGTCCAAATAAATTTTCTTAATATGTTCTAATGTTCTTTAGCAAAAACAAAGAGCATATTGGCAGGAGGTGAAGCAACAATTTCAGAATTAATGCATTAAACACAGAAAGTCACTGCAGGTTTTCTCTCTCTAAAGTAAAGCAAAAATTTACATGGGCTGTGTAAATATACAAAGCAAGAGTGCTGCAGGCAAATGTTTACAAGACACATGTTTAGTCAATATCATTGTGTCCAGCAGAAAGCAGAAATGCCAGATGAGAAGTCCTGGGCTGTCATTTGTTTTGTCATATGCTGTGACTCTGGAAAAATATTAAGTGAGCAGTGTCTGTGCTGGGCTGCTGTTAAAGATAGACAGTGCACTCATCAAATATTTCAATAGGAGTTTTATTATTTACTTATTACTTAATGTCCATATTGTTACCCTTGCCTGACATTTCAATATCCACATAGTTCTCTCTCATGCACAGATCTGTTATTTCACCATTATTTCAGGGAAGCCTGTCTTGTTGCATCAGAATTGAAACCACTGACACCCTCATTTAGCAGTGAAACCTTCTCAGCTCAGTTTGCCATGGCTTCATCTGATCATCGACATCACTCCCATCAGCACACCCTTACATCAGGATCAGCGTCAGGATGGGGGCTTGTTCCAGTCACCCATAAGAAATTTAGTCCAGATACTATTCCATGGTTTGCCTGACATTCAGATTCAGTTGTCTGTGGTTACAGCCTTAACAAGTTTTTACAGAGTTTGTTTTCCTAGTAAAAATGTGCCTGTATCTCTTAAGATTTTTTAATGTCTTTGGTGTACTCCTTGGGATCTTCAGACCTTCTGGCAGCCAAGCAGTACTTCCCATTGGGGCCTCCTGCAGCAACATGTGTTTGTTTGAATGATATCATGGTGCAGCAAGAGCTTGCAAAGGACATGTTTGAGAAAATCAAGGGATTTCATCACTGAACTTTTCTCCACTATTGAGCTGTAGATCCAGTAACAAAATAGCCAAAGCGGCAGGAGGCAAAGTCTGGCCTTGCTTAGGGGCAGTGCCATCAGTCTGTCTGAGAACATGAAGACCTGGGACAATGGCAGCCAGGAGCTATGGCAAGTGGGAAGTGTCTGGAGTAGTAGTGTCTGCAGGAAGAACAATGCTTTCATTTCTTTAAAGTCTCCTGCGTTGCTGAAGCTGTCTCCAAGAGGTAACACATTGCAGACTGTGTTCTTTAACAGCCAATATTAAATTCTGACCTTTTTTTCCTAGATAAAGAGGCCGTTCGTGATATAATTTTGCCATGAAAGATTAGAGATGTCTAAAATGGAGAGACTTTGGCCAAGAAGTGATGATTTGTATTTATTTACTCTTCCTGAATCTCTCACAATAGATGTGGCTGTTCTTGACTCCATCCACCGTAGCCTTTAGGTGCAACAGTTCTTGGGAGAAGCAGGACAGCCATATGAGTGGATATCCGTGTTTGTAGCTTTCCAAATCCAGATCACTGTCTTTGACTCAGCAGATATTCCACTGCTTTACAGCTCTACAGCAGAGGGAATGAGATTCACGTGACAGCTTCAACTATCCCCCATTCCTTCTGCAAAATCTTCTCTGAAATGCCAACCAAATACGACTGCAAAACAGAAGCTTCCCAAGTTGCTGCAAGATTTATGGGAAAAGTACATGTAGGTAGAAAAAAGAGACCTCTATCACCATCTGGCCACTGATGAAGAGGCAACAGATCCCATTGGTTTCATTCTGCACCTTGATGATTAGTGAGCTCCTGAGTGGTGCCAGGGGCCCAGGTCATGGGTGCTGCTCCATCAGCAGAGCAAATGGAAGAGGGTGAGGCTTTGCAACATCTGCTGTGTGAGGAGCAGCTGCTGGATCCGAGCTCAGGCCCAACCCTGCACCATCCGCACATCCTGGTGCTGCAGGTGCCCCTCTTCCCTCAACAAGGAGGGTCAATCAGCTGGGCTGCGTTACCTGCTGCAAGTCTCTATTTATCTCTGTACCTGTTCATTTTGGTGCAAAAAGCCCCTACGAAAAGTTAATTGAATCTTCGTCCATTATGGCAGCAAACTTGAACCCTTCACACTGCAGAGACATGTTCATGTCTTGCTGGCTGGAGAAGTGGTCAGCAGGCTATGGCACAAAGGAGGTGTGGCACCTCCTCACCTGGGCAGGCCTTTGGTGGCAATGTTGTCAGTTTGCAGTGGCACCTGGGAACAAGCTTTAGGGGAGCTAGGAGTGTGCTCTGGGCTGCACTGTCTTAGACCTCAGGCAGGTGCTGGACTCTTAAGAGACCTGAGGAAATATACTGATTTAAAAATAGACATTCATTGGATAAGGTAGAGGTTTGTGGATTGTGTTTTGTATCCAGTTCTTCCTGAGTTCCATTCTGAGTGATTATGTCCTTACATGGACTCTTCTTGGAGTGCTTGGGTTTCAAGGCTGAATATATAAGAAAGGAAGTTAATTGTCAAAGCCAACTGGTGAAGCTGGCTGTTAGAGCTGTGGTAATGTTGCACTGTCCTATGTGGCCTCCCTTCCCTCCTCTTTCCCTTGCTTTCCACATTTCTTATATCAGTTTTGTCTTTCGCCCAGCTACAACTGACAGACATGGGTACTGAGGAAGAAACACCTTTATTTTCCATAGCCATAAAAACAGTTTCCTTGATTTTATTAGCAGCGCATGAATGGGAGCTCAGCATCCTCTCCAAAATAGACAATGAGCAGGAAGTACTCAATTTGGCAGTGCATTTGGGGTTAGAAACATTGCCGTTTTCAAAGATTTTCACCCGAGTCATTAATTAAGTGCTAGAACAGAGAACTTCAACCAAATAGAACTAGGGGAAATTACATTTCTCTTTTCTGACCTATATAAAAAGCATTTGTGCGTAAATCATATTGAAAGCTTTAAAGGGAACTCTCTCCCAGTGGAACATGCAGAAAATGTAAATGTTCTACAATAGGATTGTTGGTCACTGTAACTTACTCGGATTTGGCTGCATTTCCTCTGCTTTGTAAATGTTTAGTGAGAGTGTTTATGGGATCAGAGTCTAAGCAAGGATAACACAGTTATGGAGTTTCATTTTCTGAATCTGAGAGTGTGAACGTGGAAACCTTCTCCTAATGGGTAGGCTTATCCTGTCTGAGAATAAAGACAAATCCATCCATCCCACTCATTCTCAGTCCCAATGTGATTAACTCTAAAGCCTTGCTTGAATATGCAGTCCAAATATACAAAATTACTGAGGGAATAACTTAAGATTTAGCAAAGTCTGAGAGAATTAAGTAAACAGCGTATCAGAGGACTGAAGTGTCAGAGTACTCCCTGTCTCTATTAGTGACTGTGATTGAATAATCACAGTCAAAGGAGGGATGGTCTGGCTTTCATTTAACATGAAAATGGACCTATCTGAATACGGAAAAGTCTCAGTGTGTTTTATCTCACTGTAGGGCACAACTGCAGCTGTGCTCCTGGATCCGCATGCATGTGCTGGCTTGTCCCATCTCTGTGTGGGGTCCCTTTACTGGTGAGACCATCTTCATATTCTCCGGGCTCCAGGTGCATTCAGAAGGAGCCACGGACTCCCCTGCTGCTGTGTGTGCAGCCTGAGGATCACACAGCAGCAGGGCTCCTTGGAGCAGGGGTGAGGGGAACGGCGCTGAGGCACATGGCTACATTACTGGCGTCTGGGAAGAAGCCCCTTTAGCACCTCTATGCTCTGCTGTCCTCTGCAGTGACAGTTGGCCACATGGATGTTCATGCTCTAACTTGCAAACACCATGACAGTGTTTTTTCCTCAAAATACTGCCTGTTTCCCCTCACTTCCAAATCTGCACTGTTTGATTGGCTTTGTCCATGGACCCAAAACAGCTGCAGTAGGCCCTCTGCCCTTATCCCCTCTGCATGCTGCTATGAGTGTACAAGATATGTCAGGGTACTTTGCTTAAAGAATTGGCTGCCTCCTGCTCTGCCCATGGTCAGGAATTGCTGCAGCTGCTTCGAGTGATGTTAGCTCTTGAATAAGCTGGGACTGAGAACTGCTGCTCTATTGATTTCTTTCATTACATTTCTTTATTCCACTCTGACAAAGTTTTTGTTACTGCTTCTGTGTCCTAGACCGGTGATCTCTGGCAGAACTTGCCTTTCTCATATAAGACAATTTGTTCTTTCCCTCTGTTTTCATTGATTACTCATCTGTTTATGTAGCCTAATTCATGAGTCACTTTGCCTACCTACCTGCAACCAGTGTGGTGTGCTATCCATCAGTTTCTTGTTCAGTGGTAATTATCAGCCTTTCATTGCTGAATTTTTCTCTCAAGAACTCCTCCTAATGCCAGCATACTTCATTAATTTCTAATTTTGCAAACCACAAATTGTGACATAGCTGCAGGAGCTTGAAACAGAACAACTAAATACCCTCTCCTAAAAGTACGCATATGAAATTGGAAGGGAACTAAAGCTGAAGCTGCCAGCAAGCCCCTTATAATTGCTTTCCATGAACATTTAACCAGCCAGATTTTATCCTAACATATATTTGTTCGTTTCAAAATTGTGCAAGTAGACTCAATGAATGGCACTGTGTTGGATAGATAGAGCAGGATAGTGCTCAACATGTGAAAAAGATTAAATTCTCCAAATCTTCTCACTACTGCCCTAGCATGGTAGCATGAGGTCACAGACTCAAACTTGATCATGCTTTTATAGATTTTTCCACAGTTTTGTCTGGCCAACCTAATTACAGGTTATTTTCTCACATGAATCTCTCTTAGCAGTACTCTGAGCTCTGGAAGTCAAAATGCTGAAATCTATTGCTAGTGTGTTATGGACAATTTTATAAATATCAGTATAAAAGATTAGTTTTGATATTAACTCTGGCACAACAGTATCTTGAAATGAAATAGCTAATAGTTGTTATTTGTGTCTCTTGGACCAAAGATTCATTCCAAGTGGAATGAATACCAAGCAGGTCTGAGGCATAACAATAGCCATATAGGATTCATAATACGAACAGCAGGTCTCGTGGCCCTGAATATAATCTCGACTGACCTTTCCATCTCCTCATCTGAAGGACACCAAGGGGGGTTGTTTGCTTTTGTCCTTCCCTCTTGAGGTTTTTTTACAGTATTAGAAGAGAAAGTGCAAACTTCTGTTTCCTTGTCACTGTGATCCCAGCAGTGAAAAGTACACTCTGTGAGAAGATGTTAAAGCCAGTCTTTGGCTATTCAAATAATCTCCCTGGTATACCTCCTAGCATAAATGGAAGTATGTTTTTCAACCCAGACAACACAACTCCATTAAAAAATGAAATTAAGCTATTAAATTCATCCTACATAGCTCACGACTGCTGCAAATCAGAGTTGAGTTCAGGCCACCTACCTCAGACTGGGCAGCTGGGCACCCCACACCCAGGACCCTGAGCGACCTGGTCTCTCTGGACTTTGGTGTGAGTGGTCACAGTCCCATGCTGCACGGTCTGGAATGTCCATCTCATTTCTCCAGCCACTGGGCTACGAGATATTTATCTGATCTTTCAGGACTTGTAAAGCCACCCATAGCAATTCAGGATATACTTCTTCCCTGGTACATTCTATTATATTGGAAATGCTAGCTATTAAAAGAGAAAATATTTGGAGTTTTTTAGCATAAAAATTTTAAGTAATCACGTCCTTCTTTGATTCTCTGCCATTAGATTGCATTGCAGATCTTTGTTCTCACCTAAATAAAATAACTGTTGCCATTGTTTTCGTATTATTTAGTATTTGTCTTGTTTCTAGTATTTCTCAAGAATCACAATCACCTCATTAAATGCTTTATAAAAAAACAGCCAAAGAAAGGTCTTCCAGAATGTCCCGTACATTCAATTAAATGTTGATATTTCTTTTCTATTAATATGTACTTTCCATTCTGAAACACCACCACATATATTGGTGCTTCAGCCAGCTGAAGTAAGCATGTGCTTTGGGACACAATTTTCAAGCGGTTTTTCTCTGAACATTCCAATCTTGATTTAATCCAAGTTTATCTCAGCTTTGCATTAGCTGATTTGGAACAGGTTTAAGCTAAATTGGACAAAGACACTCTTAAATTGGAGCAAGAGTGTTCATACAGAGTAACACATTATGTAGCCTGAACGGGTGCAAGTCTGTGTTGTTAATGTTCATCTTTGACATCGCTTTTCTTTTTTACAGAACCTCTCCTCTCTGCCATGTTTGTCTTCTTTCTGTTGCCCCATGCCTGTGGCAGAACGAATGTGGTTGGGATCTCAAAGTTCAGAGAAAGCTGTACATAGCCAAAACTTTAACAGCAAGGAAAGCTCGTCAGAAGGCAGCTCTCTCCTTTGTCAAGAGGATGCGTGATGATATCTTTATCCCCGAGCATCAGCAGAAGTGGCCATGGGGGGCTTGGGCATTGGGACTCTTCCAGCACTGAGCAGAGGACAATACCCTGCTGAGGTGGGGCTTCCAGGCTCAGTGGCACTCCCCTCTCTCACTGTTCAGTGGTATTGCCTGTGTTGTGGTACAACAGGGATGCCGTAAGCCTGGAGAATGCTGGCTGCTCTCACTGCAGAAAGCTCTACCAGCTGTAGCCAGACCATTTCTCTGAAGGGTCCTTCCCACCAGGAAGGAGGCATGCTGTGTCATCTGCTGCTTGCCAAAGTGGATTGTTGCTTGTGCTGGCCCATCCTCGCTGGAAACAGAAACACGGAACATAGTACAGGCCACACAGAAAATGAAGTCTGAATTTCATTAACAGTGGAAAAGGAATAATGGGACAGATAGGGGATGGCTCAAAGCAAGTATTCGTGTTCACACTTGGCAAAAGTAATAGCAGGATTTGAATGTGAGGCTGCACTGCTTTTTGCTAACAGGTTTTTCATTTGTAGAAGTTACAATTCACATCAGGATGGTAAAACATGGGTCTCGGCATCACCATGCCTGTTAGGAACTTAAGCTTTAGCGGCGTAGGCATTATGAGGCCCCAGTGACTCATGGAGTGAATTCGCTGGATGGGAGACTCCCTAGCATCCTATTGCTTTTGGTACAAGGCTTTCTTCTCTGCGCAGAATCCAATAGTTATAAGAAGAGCTGGCCACAAGATTCACTAAAAAATTTTTGAGGGAAACAAAAAATTTTGCTGAAAATATTGGGAGTTTTCTTTGAAAATAATCAATAAAACTTAGTTTTTCACTTCTTTGCCTCTCCTTTCTTTCCATTTTACTTGTGGAAAGACGAAGAAGTGAGTATGAAAAAACACCCTGAGACTGGTGAAAAACTGACACCACTATGTGGACAATGCCAAACAGAGTAGCAAAAGTTACAAAAAAATAACCAAAAAAAGCACACAACCCTTTTGTTCTGAACTCTGTCCCCATTGCCAGTTGATGCTGGATTATCACATTTCTTCGAGAGTGTTTATTTGAAGAATTTTGATGGTGCTGTGGATCAAGTCAAAAATATGTATGGGTAATTTAATAGTCACTTGGAAATTGCCAGATATCTTTACTCGTCTGTCCAGCACAGCAGTCCAGAGTGGAGAGGCCAGCATCTCACTTTTGGAAGGAAAAGGAAGAAATAAACCCCCAATGGGCAGTCAGAAAACAGCTAGCCAGTGTGGAAGCTTCTGTTTAACCCCTCTTACCAAATACATGATTGATTCTGCAGTCTAAATTTTTTCTTCCTGATTCATATGAAACAGCTTATTGTACAATGTTATTGTAAACATTCTTATTGTTCGTGTAGATTTGAATCTTAATAAATTGTTGACATCAATGAATATCTTCTGGTCATGCCTTCTGTAGGTTTATTAATGCTGGGAAATCTAGGATTCCTAGAATATGATGAGAGTTATTCTGCATTAATGCTTAGGTGGATATTAATTACATTTGATAGCAAACATTTTTCTCAGAACCCAGTTGTGTCTATACTGTGCTAAATGCATGTTGAGTGATAAATTACAGCAGTTCCTATTGCACTCTATTAGAGCCCACAAAAACTCTCCCTGTTTTGAAAATTTGTCCATTTAGCTGTGTGTCCAGGAAAAGGATCTGCATAAATTATTATTGCATGCTTTTCTGAATGTGAGAAAGTTGTTACTTGCAGAAGCAACAGTTGTAAAATCTCTCTTTTGTTAGCAAAAAAACCCCTGTTTTCCTTTAAGTTACTGTGTGCAGTCTCTGCAAGAGTTGCTGAGTTTGAAGTGGACTGCTTGGAAAGCTTTCCACCATGGCAGACAAGCAAGCTATAAGGAGTTACAGAGGCAGTGGCTTCTGTTTTTAATTCTTCTTTTAATATCTCATTGCTACCGTAAATGTTGTTTTTCTTTCTGAAGACTTAGAAGCTCAGTGCAGTTGGGCTACATTTGCTTTCTGTGCAATCAGTAGACCTTGAGGATGAGAGCAGGACATGCCCGTAAAATGTTCTCTTGAAACAGACACGATGCCCTGACATACTCCAGCAATCAGTGAGAAGTCTGTTGACTGATTTAAATTTGAACTGTGAAAAGCATGAGTCATGGATCCTGATGACCAATGCATAACACCCTTTCAATCATTTAAACATTAACCTCCAGTGTGAAGTAAGTTGAAGAAACTAGATCACTCTGTTCATTTGGATAATAAAATCTTTCTGCTATCCCTCCACTGGCACCACTGGTGCTTGGGTGTAAGTCTGGCTTCACAGAAGATGGAAACAAGACTTCACACCTCATTGTTTCTACGTTTTTGGAACTCTTTTCTGTCTTCTTCTTGCATCATGCCCATGACAAGCCCAGCTACTTGTGCTCTTTTCGAAACATGCTCTAAACGACTCTTCTCAAAAAAATGAAGGATGTCCCATGTGGCTTTACCTGCAAGGTTGAGATGTCTCTTCAGGGGGTGGGGAGCTGCTGCTGTGAGCTACCAGCTGCTCTTTAGCAAAGGCTTCAGCTGGAAAAGGCAAAAGCCAGCAGCTTCCTACCCCGTGTCTGTGCTGGTGTCCAGACTTATGGCCCTGTCTTTTCAGGTGATGTTACGGGAAATGAGGGAAAGCACCAAGAAGCTGAACCTGGCAACTCCTCAAGTTAAAAGCTGACTTCAGGCACAAGGGACAGGGCTGGGAAGAAGGGAGCTCCAGGTCTCCCAGTTTGTTACCAGCTAACACAAACCATAGCTGATTCAAGAATCGGGTTCTCAGATTTTGATGGGCCAAGTGGCCTTGCTGCACACCAGGTGGCAGCAGGCTGGATTGAGACACCCATTGCCATCCCTGGATTAAGTGCATAAACTCAAAATTTTCCCCCAGAGGTCTCTATATTCTTGGCCCCTTTGGCCTTTGGACAGATTATGTGATAGATGAAGTGCCTCTGTCAGAACCTCTGTCGATCATTGGTTGCCCAGAGAGGACTAATATCCCCAGACTTGGAGATGCTTGAAAGCCCTTGGCAACTTTGTCTAACACTGGGGCTGGATCCAGCTTCAGAGCTGCCCCTGACTTGAGGAGAGGTTTGGCTTAAGGACTCTGATTGGCACCATGAAAATAAATGTGTTTGCAGAAATTTCACCCTTGCTCCATGAAATCTGCAAGCAGCAGAGAGTATTTCAATAGGTGTTTTGTGCATAAATGCGTTTTACCGATTCTGTACAGGACAGTGCTGCAGATTTTGTATTCAGCTCCGCTTTCGCTGTTTATACAGGTCTAACAGGACCATCAGTGCTAGAGAACCTCAGACTGGCCTTATGTTTTGACACAATTTTGCTCTACTCAAACTGTAATTCAGTTGATTAATTTCCATCAAACTAGATGAAATATTATTTTTTCCTTACTCTTTTGGCCTACTCGTTGTTGAGTTTTTGTTCTCTGCAGGCAAAGGAGGAATAGCTCTATGGGCTAAATAAGGAAAGGAGGTGTGTGGGTGGGTTGATAACATAATGCGTCAAGGTGGAGATAAGCCAGTTACCAAATCCAGATTGTTAGGAAGCCCATCACAGCATCCCTGATGTTATTGCCTCGTTGTTCTTGCATTGCATGACCTATCCACAGATTGCAGAGTAAGACTAAAGGAGCAAGTATTCCTATCTTTATGAGGAACCAGAAAGTCACTTTACGCTGATGTTATGCTACTGCTGCTTCAAGAAATGCTCTTTCCTTCCCCCCAGTCCTCATAGCTTCTTTTCTTCTGCACTGTGTTTGTATCACTCCTTGTTGAACTGGATTTGAGACCTGGTTTGGTTGAAAACAAAGCTTTGGGTTTACTCCTACTTACTTTTATGCCAGATCAGCTCTGTGCTCTGACTATTCATGTAGCCACAGGCTTGGAAGCTCTGGCACAAGGAGGAAGGGGGAACATCGGATCAGAGCCACTGTCAGCATGGTGGGCCCAAGTTGCCCGTCAGGCCAGAAGAACCCCTGGTCACTGCTAAATGCTGGCTCTGTGGTGAAGCAGAGCCCTGGTGGATTGGGGTACCTTGGGTGTTTTCTTTGCTTTTCATTTGCCTGTGTGTGCCACAGCCCTGTGTTTGCCTTGTGCAGGACAAAGCATTGCAAAGACTTTCTTTCTTTGCATTCAGGATTTTGTGTGTGCCATTGTGACTGTACTTTCTCTGCTGACCTTAAGTATTGAAGTGTGGTCTTTTACTACATGAAAACCATTTACATTAGCAAATACCTGACACCTGTGAATTAATTGCTATGAACTAGAAACTATTTAAAGGGTCACTGTGAATGTAATGTTGTAGGTTTAAAGTACTTTAGCCTTTGGAGTATACTATGGTTTGAACAACAACTGTGTTTTTACTTAAACCCATTCAGATAATGCCTCTTGTGCTTCAAAACACGGAACTAACCACAAAATGCTGTTTCTGGTATTTGTAACAGGTGCCCTCTTTACAACTGAATCCCTTCATCCTCCCCATACTGTCATAGAGTCACGGAATCATAGAACAGTTTGGGTTGGAAGGGAACATTACAGGTCACCTAACTCAGATCACCTGCAGTCAGCAGGGACATCTTCCACTAGGTCACGTTGCACAGAGCCCGATCCAACCTGACTTTGTGTATTTCCAGGGATGAGGCTTCTACCACATTCTAGGAAACCTGTTCCAGTGTTTCACCACCCTCGTTGTAAAAAATTTCTTCCTTCTCTCTCATCTAAATCTATCCTCTTTTAGCTTAAAACCGTTATACCTTATCCTATTGCAACAGGTCCTGCTAAAAAATTTGTCCTCATCTTTCTTATAAGCCCCCTTTAAGTACTGGAAGGCTGCAATAAGGTGTCCTCAGAACCTTCTCCAGGCTGAACGACTCCATCTTTCTCAGAGCTCCTTTATATGAGAGGATAGTCTTCCCATCCCATGTACTCTGGTGCAGTGCCAGTTGCGACACTCACGCCCACAGGGGGAAGCACGAACAAAAAAGCTATTACAAACCCCTATCCTTCCCACCAGCTCTGGGCAGGGACATGTGTGGATGCTGTGCCCCAGCTGAGCACCCCATTGGAGATCCCTGGGTGTGGGGTGCAGGATCCAGCACCAGCTGGAAAGGCAAACTTCTTTGCTTGGGAGGGCAGTGGAGATTTGTATTATGTATTCAGTATTTCGCAATCAACATACTCCTACAGAATTAACTTAGTACAAGCAGTGCAGCAGTGCACACTGATCCCTTCTAAAAAACACTATTCCAAGTAGGCATGGGGCCGGGGGCACCTCAGATTCCTGCCTGTAGCTTGCAGGGAAGCTGGTTGTTTTTCATTACCTTTAGCTAATCAATATAGATGCCAACCTGTGCACCTTTCCAGGCATTTCTATAAGATCAAATAGATTGTATTATCCTCCGAAAGGGAAACATAAATCCCTCAAAATGGCATTATTACAAAAGAGATTTTTCAATAAAACCTTTAATTTCCTTTCTCTGCAGCCACAGACCAAAATAAACACACATACACATATCTGCTGTGCTTAAAGACAGGTATGAAAGGGCTTGGAGGTTTCAAAAAAGAGGCATAGCTCTCCAGGAAAAAAAAAAAAAAAAAAAAAAAAAAAGGAAAATATCAAGAGTATAAAAGTAGAATTCCAGTATTGAGGTCATTATTTTTCATATATTTCTATATCTTTAAAACGTAGTATTCAGGATTGAAAATATCTTTCGCAGATGTAAAATTGTCTGATAAATTTTGTCTGGAAGTCTTATGACATTTTTTACAGTATCTAGATGAACAGATAGAAACTGATTTCCCCAGTTTTTGAGGAAAGCTTATTAAGTGTTTAAATTGCCAGTGGCAATAGCAATGCATAGAAAATTCCTGTGTTTCCCTTCACCCTCTCATGTCCTCTCTGCAAGCTGCCCCTTGTCCTTTCCACTTACCCCTCATTTTGCATTTTTCAGCTCTTGAGCTCTGAGCCATCGTTATCCTTCCTACAGCTGTGTAAGTTATGTCTGCCCTCAGATCACTGAGAAATAATCCAACATTTTAAATTTAGACTAAAAATATTAATATGAAAAGTGCTGATTGTCTATATCCTTTTTTAATACTTTGCTTAACAGCAGTGACCTAGGAAACACTATTTTATGATCTTGTTTTTTAGTGCAGTCTTTTTATTGCTAGCTTGGCAAAGCCGTGAATTTCTCCCAGTTTTGAATGCCAAATATTAATTTGAAAACCCTTTTAGTGGTGCTTTTCTGTACCTGACTGTTCCTATGAAGAATATTGTACTGCTGCTGTGATTTTATTTCTGTTCTTTTGTAGTTTTCCAGGCAAGTCAGGTAAGCTGTCCTTTCTTTGTGATCTGGCTGTGCAGGTTCCTGAAGCTTTGAGCTGCTGCTTCTGTTGCTTGTTGGCCTAGTTGTAAAGCTGGAGGAGAAGGAAGAGACATATTCACTGGGAGCTGTCTGCAGGTGTTTCTTCATACGAATAGAAACAAAAAAAAGTGATGATAAAGTCATGTCAAGTGAAGCAAACATTTTGCTTTGCTTCAGCAGAAAATATTTCTTGTTTCTTTTCCTAACCATTAAAAAATATAAACTTTAGATAAACACCTAAACAAAGCATTTCAATGAAGTTAAATGCGTTCATTTACATGATGTTTAAATTAAGCATTTACTGCCCAAGAAAAAGTTGTCTGAGCCAAAACAATTAAATTAATTCAATCTATAATTTTTTGAGTGTTTGAGAGCATGGTTATGTGTTTATGCCATTCTATCAGAAGTCCCTCCTCTTTTCCTCCTGTTTAATGGGAAGAAAATGGAAATTAGTTTTACAGATGGAAAAGTAGGACAGAAAGGGTGGACAACTAGTCCCAAGCCCAAGGGGAAATGATAGCTGTTGCAGATGGGAGCTGGTCCTCCACCACACCCCTCACCTCCAGCCCCGGGGTTTAGAGGTTAGTACAGCAGAGGGAAAAAATCTGTAATTGATTCTGCCCTTTCCCATTGCTCGTAGTGGATCAAAGCCTGCATTCTCAGTACAGGGAGATCCCCTCTGGAAATCAGTGGGTTGTTTGCATAAGGCGCTTCAGGAGTCAAAGAGCAACCATCTGCCTCCAGACTAAAAAAACAAATTCCAGGCAGCAAAGAGTACAAAGCAAAGGGAGCTGAGGGTGAAATTCTGATGTATGTGAAGCACAGATTCTGTTGAAGGAGAAACAAATTACTCCCAATGTGCAACTATGAATATTTGTACCTTAAATGTGATTCTAAGGATGGCAAACAGAATCACCAACTGCCACCACACTGTGCAGCCAAAAGCAGCTCATGCAGTATCCCAGAAAAACATTTTAATGTTTTAATGTGTACTCTACACTTGTACAAATATGACTGCCTTCCACCTGTCATGTAAATTTGCTCATATTACAGATTTTTTTTAATGGACATTTGAAAAAGGCACCACTTACTGGGAATGAGATATGGGCTAACTCAATGGAAGCCATGTTCACGGCATTTTATGTTCATGCTCTGAGCAAAAGTCGTTATGGTGTCTCAAGAGGTAGCACATTATTTGTAGTCTCCAGCAAAAATCCTGAGATCAGTAGAAAAATTCCAGTGGTCTTCAGATCAGATTATTGAAAACTGCTCTGAGATGCACTTTTTACCTTTCTCTGTTCTTAAGAGAGAGATGGGTAGAAAAGTCAAGCAAGGATAAAGAAGGAGTTTGTGGAAAACGTGCTTGTTCTCATCAAAAGGACTGGGATGACTGCTGAGCTTTGACCACAGCGTGGGGTGAGTCTTGAGCTGTGGCTCTGCTGTGCAGATCATGTCACAGCTTTGCAGACTGTCCTGCTGTCACCTCCTATCATCCATGTACCTCACAGGCTCTGCGGAACATGCTACTGCCTGGGTGCCCAGCCTGGGCAAAGAGAGAAAGGAGAGAGAAGCAGCCCCTGTTTTACCAATTCCATGACCTCACCCACCAATCTTGCTTCTCACAAAAGGAGGGTTTGCATCCTTTTTTTTTTTTTCCTCTGCTGTACTTTCTGCACCAAAAATGACTGTGGTATCTGCAAACAGGCACTCAAGCCACTGCCAAGATTTTATCATTTCAGATCAAAGTCAAGCTTTAAGACAGGATTCAAAGTAGAAGATAATGCCATTAAGGAAACTGTCTGGCAGAAAGGAAAATACGGAAGGAAGAGCAGAGTTTTTTGGTTTGAAAATGTCGTCCTGGAGCAGGAGTCTGTGTATTGGGTTTACCTGGCTGGATTTCAGTGGCGGGGAGGGATGTAGGGGTGGCTTCTGCAAGAAGCTGCTAGAAGCTTCCCCTGAGTCCGATAAGGGCAATGCCAGCCGGCTCCAAAGAGGGACCTGCTGCTGGCCAAGGCTGAGCCTATCAGTAAAGTGATAGGATAGGAACACCTCTGTGAAAACATGTTTAAGAAATGGGGAAAAAGAACTGCACCACAATGACTGACAGAGAAACAGGGGAGTGAGAATATGTGAAGACACCAAGGTCAGTGAAGGAGAAGGAAGGGGAAGGATGTGCTCCAGGCACTGGAACAGAGAGTTCACCGGGCTGTGGTGAAGACCATGGTGAAGCAGGCTTTCTCCCTACAGCCCATGGCTGTGACGGGGTGTAAATGTCTGCCTGTAGCTTGTGGGGACCCCACGCCGGAGTGGGTGTATGCCTGAAGGGGACTGTGGCCCATGGGAACTCCGTGCTGGAGCAGGTCGCTGCCAGAGCCTGTAGCCTGTGAAAGAGAGGAATGCCCATGCTGGAGCAGGTTGGCTGGTGGGACTTTTGTGACGCTGAAGGGGACTCACGGTGGAGCTGTATTCCCTGAAGGACTGCACCTCAGACTCACATTGGGGTGGATTGCCCCTCATGAGGGGACTCAGGTTGGGGCAGTTTGTGACAAATTGCCCTTTGTGAGAGGACTCACATTGGAAAAGAGTATGTGAAGATTGTCTCCCGTGAGAGGGACCCCGCAATGGCCAGGGGAAGAGTGAGGAGTCCTCATCCAGAGGAAGAAGCAGTGGAACAAACATCGCATGGACTGACCGTAAGCCCCATTCCCTGTCCCCCTGTGCCACTCGAGGGGAAGAGATGGAGAAACTGGGATTGATGTTAAGCCCAGAGAGAAGGGAAGGATGGTGGAAGGTGTTATTTCTAAGATCTGTTTTCTATTTCTCAACTACTTTTCCCTGATTTGTTCTTTTAATAAATTTAACTTATTTCCTCAAAATCGAGTCTGTTTTGCCCGGGATGGTAGATGCGGGTGATCTCCCTGTCCTTATCTTAAACCGTGGGCCCTTCGGTATGTTTTCTCTCTCTGTCTGGCAGAGAAGGGGGAGCGATAGGGCAGCTGTGTGGGCCCCTGGCTGCTGGCCAGGGTCAAACCAACACAGTCTGCAAACAAGAGGTGAGTGTGACTTGGAATAGATTGCAAGGGGCTTTAACGCTGAGGTGAGGCACTTATTCTGGATTTGGCAGGCAAGGACTAGCCCATGAAGGTGGTTTAATGTAAATAAGCAGTTGAGGGATGATGTACACAGCACTGTTATGAGTGCTGAAAGTAGGATGTGGCTTTGTCTGGTAATCACAGAATCACAGAATGTTAGGGATGGGAAGAGACCTCGAAAGATCATCAAGTCCAATCCCCCTGCCATAGCAGGAATGCCTAGATAATGCTACATAGGAACGTGTCCAGGCAGGTCTTGATGTCTCCAGAGAAGGAGACTCCACAACCTCTCTGGGCAGCCTGTTCCAGGGCTCCGTCACCCTCACTGAGAAGAAGTTTCTTCTCGAGTTTAAGCGGAACCTCTTATGTTCCAGTTTCAGCCCATTACCCCTTGTCCTATCAGTGGTTGTCACCGAGAAGAGCCTGGCTCCATCCTCGTGACACTCACCCTTGATATATTTGGAAACATTGATGAGGTCACCCCTCAGTCTCCTCTTCTCCAAACTAAAGAGCCCCAGCTCCTTCAGTCTTTTCTCATAAGGGAGATGCTCCACTCCCTTCATCATCCTAGTTGCCCTGTGCTGGACTCTCTCCAGCACTTCCCTGTCTTTCTTGAACTGAGGGGCCCAGAACTGGACACAATATTCCAGATGGGGTCTCACCAGGGCAGAGTAGAGGGGAAGGAGAACCTCTCTCGACCTACTAACCACCCCCCTTCTAACACATCCCAGGATGCCATTGGCCTTCCTGGCCACAAGGGCACAGTGCTGGCTCATGGTCATCCTGCTGTCCACCAAGACTCCCAGGTCCCTTTCCCCTACACTGCTCTCTAAGAAGTCATTCCCCAACTTATACTGGAACCTGGGGTTGTTCCTACCCAGATGCAAGACTCTACAATTACCCCTGTTATATTTCATTAAATTTTTCCCTGCCCAACCCTCCAGCCTGTCCAGGTCTCGCTGAATGGCAGCACAGCCTTCTGGCGTGTCAGCCACTCCTCCCAGCTTGGTGTCATCAGCAAACTTGCTGATAGTACTCTCTAGTCCCTCATCCAAGTCATCGATGAATATATTGAATAATACTGGTCCCAGTACCAACCCTTGAGGGACTCCACTGGATACAGGCCTCCAACCAGACTTCGCCCCATTGACCACAACTCTTTGGCTTCTTCCCCTTAGCCAGTTCACAGTCCACCTCACTACCCGAGAGTCTAGACCACACTTCCTCAGTTTAACAGCAAGGATGCTGTGGGAGACTGTGTCAAATGCTTTACTGAAGTCAAGGTAGACCACATCCACCGCTCTGCCATCATCTATCCACCTTGTTATGTCCTCATAAAAGGCTATGAGGTTAGTCAAGCACGACTTCCCTTTGGTGAAGCCATGTTGACTGTCTCTAATGACCCTCTTATCCTTGATATGCCTTGAGATGGCACCAAGGATAAGTCATTCCATCACTTTCCCAGGGATGGAGGTGAGGCTGACCGGTCTATAGTTACCCGGGTCCTCCTTCTTGCCCTTTTTGAAGACTGGAGTGACATTTGCTTTCCTCCAGTCCTCAGGCACCTCTCCCATCTCCCAAGACTTGGTAAAGATGATGGAGAGTGCTGGAGAAAAAGGCATTGCTGTCCTCAAATGAGGAACAGCACAGTCTCATTGTGCTGTATGACATGGGTAGTGTTCTCAGGCAGATTGGGTGTAGCCAGCTGGAAGATTTTGAAATGAGCCTGAGCAGTGTCTCCAGGTTGAAGGTTCTGCTTTTGGCTGCCTGAGGTGTCAAGCAGGACTGGAGCTGCTCTTCATGGTGACCATAGACACATCTGGGAAAGAGACGACTTCAGGGTACAAAGAAGAACTCAAGGGGCCAGATTCAGCTTCAGCTGACCACTGTTTATCACAGCCATTATCACAGAGAGGCTGACTAGGAACTGTGTTTTAAGACACTTCAGCTTGACAAGAGTCCTAAAATATGGATGAGCAAATGGACAGAGATAAAAACTGCCACGATTCTGTCACAAGCCTCAAACAAACCACAAACTTATATTGTTTCCTCTGCCTTGCCACTTCCTTGGGTTTTGTGGGACTCCAAATGGAATTATCAAGGGTGGCTTTCTAGCATTTCCAAGAGAGAGAAAATCAGAAAAACTACCAAAATTTGCTTTGTTAATATTCTTAGCGTGCTTTTCCAGATTGACTTCTAGACCAACAAGTGATTTTGATCTAGACACTTGTATATCTTCCAAACATCTGGACTTCTTGAAATTGGCTCAAATTTACTCTGTCTACTTTGATTGTACTTCCTGGTATACTATTAAAAGAACCACAAAAATATTTAAGCCTGAGGAACAGGCTTATGGGGAATTTTTCCAGGAGTGAAATGCATGCATTTGACTTGGTGTGATGAAAGAGGAGGTGTGATGAAGATTATCTTCTAGTCATCCCATCCCCTCAGAAGAAAAGGGAGGCATCTATGGGGCAAACCCAGTGTGTAATTAGAAGTAATGGAGTCTTGTTAAGTCTTAGGCTGAGTCTCCTGGTTCCACTGGTTTGTAAAGCATTTATTTGTGGTCTGGAGAGAGCTGACTCCTTTCTTTCCGTGCTTTTTTATTTCTTGTCTAGGGAGAGGAGCTGGAAACTTCATTACATGTTCATTATAAGCTGTGGTTACAGAGGAAGATCAGTTAGATCAGCTAGAGAAAAATGGTATGATGTGTGCAGAGAAGAGGGCACAAGAGGACCTGGGGACTGCATCACAGGAAGGTGTTAGAGATGCTGAAAGACACACTCTCAACCAGGTCTACCGGCAGGCCAAACAATATGTTTCTTCTGTGTTATTTCCCACTGTGAGTAAACAAGAAATCCTTCTGATGTTATATATGAGAAATGGAGAAAGAGTAGTGGGAAGCTGAATGACTGGAAAGACAAGAAGAGGGCAGACAAGAAAGATCAGGGCTCTCATCTGACCAGGTGGCCACTGATCATGACACTAAAAATGAAGAATCTCCTGTGTAGCTGTGACTTTTCTCATAGTTGTATACATTGTTATTCAAGTGTCTTTTTCACAGGTGTCCATGGAGAAATCAATATTCAGTCTCTTCAGAGCAGTTGATGGTCTCTGATGATCCACTAGACAGATGTTGATAAACTAAGATGCTTGTACATCAAGGAATTTATTTCTGAATAGCTGTGTGAACTTGTGAACGATTCCTGCTCCCCATAGTAAAGAACAAAATTGAACAGAGGCTATAATCCCTGACTGGCCAAAGCTAAATTAATACTTCTTTTCCTTTTCTAAAGTCTCTGATCTAATGAAAACCTTACGATAATCTACTATCAAAGAAACTCTTTGTAGTTGCTGTTCAGAAGATACGAGGGCGGCACTAAAGCTTGTGTGAACCCCACAGAGAATGGTTAATATCAACTACATGTAGAACTAGAACTTTCTCTGAAAGGGTGAAGGAATTAGAAAAATTCCCAGTTCCTATGGTCAACAACAGTACTTGATTTTTTGCCATCTTGTTTTTTCTCTGATTGCCCGAAGTACACAATTTATAACTCGTCCATGTGATGCTTCGTGTATTTACAGTACTATACAAATTCTGGGGACAAGGATTCTTTTCTATATGGGCAAATTATGTGTTCTTTTCATGTTGTAATTGGGACTTCGGCTTATTCTTTGGAATACTGTGTACTCTAAGACTTGTTCTAATACTTGAGTTCTTCTGTTTTATAGTGATAATAATTTGTGTAAGATCTATTTGTGGACCAAATAAAATAAGGATCATACAAAATATTTTTAGTCTTTCATGATGTAATTATTCAACTGAAGCAGGGTTACTCATGTTATTACACACAAATGTCCACAACGTCCCAAGTGTTTCAACAATGCAGATATACAATTTGATAAATAGCAAAGTGGATGCAGCTTCTTTCCCACTTCTTTGGGCTTACTGCAAAATGTGTAAGATGGCCAACGGCAACAGTCAGATCTACAATGTCAAGAGAAGAGGGCAGGAAAATAACTTTATCCTTTTCTTTGTAAAGCAAGAAAAGAAAGGGAAAGAATTTAGGAGTATAAGGACACTGGTCATAAGGACATACCCCAGAGAGCACAAGTCTTTCTCAAGTTTTCAGGGAATGGGGAAATTTTATGTAAGGACACGGGGCAGTTAATCATGTTCTTGGGAATCAGAGGTAGGCTGTATTGCTCGTCTACACATAGCTGTATTCAGCATATTAATATGCTGAAGAGTGTACTGAAAGAAGTATGAGATTTTAAATTCTGCTCAATTGTAAACACAGATAGCCAAAGCAGGAATTGGCAGTAGATCAAGATTGCCAGGAGGAGTAGTGAAGGAACAGATAGTACAAGTATAGCAAAGAGGACTGAAGAAAGCCATACATATCCTCTGTTCTGGACTAAATGTTGCAGCTAATTTCCTAAAGGCCAGCCACAAATGCTGAATCCACTTCCGGGCACCATTGAGGAGGAGGGTCTGAAGGCTTTAGAAGGCACAGTGGGTAGGGAGGCAGGTGGCACCACTGTCACGAGGTGGCACCACTGTCACCCTTCTCGGCTCATAGACTCAAAAGATAATCAACAAAACAGCAGGAACATTAGGAGAACTGGAAAAGTATTGTGTGAAGGAGGCATGTGATAAGGAAACGATGAGACTGTGGTTTTGTGCCCTGGAAGTCTTTCAACTTTCCACACTTCAGCAAGGCAGAATGCCAAAACCCCACAGGTGTTTGCTACACGCAGCTGAAAATGTGGGGTCTGAGGAGCTCAGAAATCATTGCAAAGCTGCAAAAGAGCTTGGCCCAATGTGCAGTTTTGAATTATTATTATATTTATATTCTTTCCATGAGAAATTCTGAATATTTTTCTTTACTGAAATCTGGCCAAGGCTCCTGCTGACCAAAAAAAGGTTAATAAAGCAAGTGAGCTATCCAAAGAGCTCTGACAATGTTTATTATAATTTTTTTTATCCACCACAAAGAACTGCATTTAAACTTTCAAGATCTCCAGAAATACTGATGCACCAGAGAATGAATATGATCCCCACAATGAGTTGCTGATGCCAATTTGGAAATAAGTGAGAGTTGTGCAAAGGTTTCTTTGAACCAAACTATGTTTTTCAAATCATTATTTGGATATAGAAAAGGCATATTCAGGGCACTCCTTCCCTCTTAATCTGTCTTTCAGTCTTTGTTTCTTTGCTTGTTTGTCTGAAGCACTTTCTTTTCCTGCCATGTTCTTGGAGGATATTGCGATTGCACAACCAGTTTCACATTTAAAGTAAGAGAGTTGTGTAAAAATGTTTTCCAACCAAAGGCCCAAGCCCGGGCTCTGGGAATTAATTGTAGAGCCTAACAGCAGTATTTCAAAGATTTTAAAGCCGAGACTTTTAAACAAGCTTTCGTGGAATGGAGTTTTATTTGTTCACTGGCCCACCTACAATTAAATGGAGCATTTCAAAGATGAATTGTTACAGCAGCAATACCTAATAAGAAGAGAGAAAATACGTAGCTTGAACAGAATTGTTATAAAAAATATTCCTAGTGTTAATTCTGCAGAATGCTGCAACTCTTTTGTGCTAGCTCAGTGACTTGGAGCAACCCTGAGCTCCCAAGTCTCATCAACCGTGAGGCATCAGGGATCCTTAAATCTCTAGCATAGTTGGTCCAGGTCTGAAGTCCGGACTCAAAACTGGACTCGAGATTGAATCTGTTAATCATGTTCTGATTTTAATTCTGGAAAAGCCTATTGTACAAACGATCTTTGTCATAAACCCAGATTTCAGTTTTAGATTCAGGACCAACCTAGTGGCCTTCTACAATGCAGTGACTAAATCAGTGGACAAGGGAAGAGCAATGGATGTCATCTCTCTGAATTTCTGCAAGACCTTTGTCACAACCCCCTAAATCTTCCTTCTTTCTAAACTGGAGAAATATGGATTTGATCAATTTTGACTGTTTGGTGGATAAGGAATTAGTTGTATGGTCACATCCAGAGGGCTGTGGTCAATGGCTCAATGTTCAGATGGAGAGAGGTGACAAGTGGTCTCCCTTGTCTCATGTTGGGACCAGTGCCCACATTGGGACCAGTGCTCTTCAATATCTTCATTGATGACATAGACATAGGTGGGATTGAGTGCAGTCTCAGCAATTTTGCAGATGGCACCAAGCTAAGTGGTGCAATTAACATACCAGAGAGACAGGATGTCCTCCAAAGTGACATGGATAAGCTGGAGAAGTGGACCTGTGTGAATCTCATGGTGTTCAACAAAGCCAAGTATAAGGTCCTGTACCTGGGTTGGAAAAATCCTTATTATCAATACAGGCTGGTGGATGATGTTCTAGAGAGCAGCCCTGCACAGAAGAACTTGGGAGTGTTGGTGGACAAAAAGTTGGACATGAGCCACCAACGAGCACTTGCAGCCCAGAAGGTCAGTTGCATCCTGGGCTGCACCTGAAGACGCGTGGCCACCAGATCGAGAGAAGTGATTCTGCCCCTCTGCTCTGCTCTGGTGAGACCTCACCTGGAGTACTGTGCCCAGTTTTGGAACCCTCAATGCAAGAAGGATGTGGAGTTTTTGGAGCAGGTCCAGAGGAGGCCACAAAAATGATCAGAGGGCTGGAGCACCTCTGCTACAAGGACAGGTTGAGAGAATTGGGATTAATCAGCCTGGAGAAGAGAAAGCTCCGGGGAGACCTTATAGCCACCTTTCAGCGCGTGAGCAGGGCCTATAGGAAAGCTGGGAGAAACCATTCACAAGGATGTGTAGCAAAAGGACAAGGAGGAATGGTTTTAAACTAGAGTGGTGTAAATCTAGATTAGATGTTAGAAACAAATTCTTCACAATGAGGGTGGTGAAACACTAGAACAGGTTGCTCAGAGAGGTGGTGGAGGGTCTACCCCTGGACACATTCAAGGTCAGGCTTGATGGGGCTCTGGGCAACCTGATCTAGTTAAAGATGGCCCTGCTCACTGCAGCGGGCTTGGACTAGATGGCCTTTACAGGTCCCTTCCAGCCCAGACCATTCTATGATTCTATGAGTCTAGTTTTGAACATAGCCAGTTTTGAATCTCTGGTTCAGTTTTCTAGTTGCTGCTGTTTTCTAAATAGATTTTTGGTACCAAAATGAAAGAGGCAGGGTCTTTCTGCTTTTGTTGGTGCTGAACAGAAATCAGGTCCCTGAAGAAATTGATTTGCACCTGTATGAACGGGTGCAAGAAGCTGAAGAATTAGGCTGTGTGTTTTCCAGAACACTGATGTTTGCTTAAAATATGTTTTCAAGACTCTCTAGTATCTAATTCTTTCCAAGGATTCCTCCTGCATGTCCTCTTGCATTTGTCTTCAAAGACATTTTTGACAGGGAATATATCTTATCTATGTTTGGAAAGTGCTTTGTAAATTCAGAGCACTCTATAAATCCTTTTATAAGAATGAGAATACAAACCTTTACCAGCTACAATAACATGACTGGAAATTTTTTCAGTCATTTCTCAATAACTGACTAAATATTTTCTTTAGTGTTATATTTATAGGAAGCTTCTTTGTATGTGCTTTACTGTAAATGTTATTTTTAGAGATGGAGTTAGGAAAATCAG
Source organism: Trogon surrucura (assembly GCA_020746105.1). NCBI lineage: Eukaryota > Metazoa > Chordata > Aves > Trogoniformes > Trogonidae > Trogon > Trogon surrucura. Next base: position 66,328,091 of record CM036658.1, read on the forward strand.
CAATTCAGTACAAAATTTTTACTTCTCTTGAGTGGCAAAGAACATTTTTCCAGTTAAACTGCATCCTTCAGGCAGACAGAAAGTAAGATGAGCGCTTAATGCTATGTGGAATTGGAACAATAAGAAGTATTTTAATTGTTCTGGCATTTATAAAGCCTATGTGAGAGTATTTTTTATCAGTAAATTGTTTTCCAAACACCTACAATTCTCAAGCCTCCTTCATTTGGGATTTTTCTCAGTATCTAATCTCCAATAACAGTTTCAGCTGAGGAAAAGGATAAGCTCATGCTAAAGAAGTCTGAGATTATTTATCTACGCTTTTTTCCAGAAATCAGAAAAAGTGTTCTTGGCTACTGTGTTTGTATGGCAGCCCTCTCTTCCAGAGAGAGCAGCCTGGCATGTCAGCCTGGCGTGGGGCTTGTGTGGGAAGACAAGGTGCTTGGGGGAAGACTGTGCCTTCGCATGGCTTAAGTTGGTGGATACTGTGTTCAGCCCTGGGTGGCTCTAAATGGGAATGGCCGAGTTTTACACTACCTTTGCCCCCAACTTGCACATGCTTGTGCAAGGCATGGGGGAGTGGAAATCACATCCAATAAATCAAGTTAAATTCCTTTGCAAAATTAAGATGCAGCCGTGCATCTCTTCCTGCTTTATTGCTGAGGTTCCTATTGAGGTTTCCTGCTTCTAATTTATTACACATAAGCTGATTAAAAAGTCATTAGAAAACAATCAAATATCTCCATAGATAGAACAGGATTACAAAGATGGTGCAATTATTCATTTGGCATCTAGCTGTGTTAATAGAAGAGCTGTTGCTAATGTTCTTAACATGGCTGATCATTCTTGCCCAAGTTTATCTCCTCTCAAAATAAATGTTTTGGTTTTTATTTCATGATAACTAATAGAGACCTCTAGGGACAATGTACGTGCAGGTTTTACTCTTCTATACACATACATTCATACAAGTTTAGAAACATTGCTTGGAAGGGATGTCTGAAGATCACCCAGTTAAAATTCATGCTGAAAATGGAGTATAGTCCAATGCTAGACCAGGTCAGCCATGGCTTTGTCTAGCTGAGTCTTGAAAACCTACAAGGATGGTCATTCACGAGTGCCTCTGGGCAATCATTTCCAGCTCTGTACCATGTCCTTACTGCAATAGTCCATGGCAAATTCATGCATTCTCTTAGTATTTTTTGGACTAGCTATAATAGCGAAACAGCCAAGGAATTCCATTTGCTTATGAGTTAGCTATCCTGGTATAAAAATGCAGTTGCTTTTGCATGGAATGGATGTTAGGAAGAAGTTCTTCACCACGAGAGGGCTGAGACACTGGAACAGGTTGCCCAGACAGATAGTGGAAGCCCCATACCTGGAAGTTTTTAAGGCCAGGCCAGATGGGGCTCTGAGCAGTCTGATCTAGTGGAAGATGTCCCTGTCCATGGCAGGGGGGTTGGAATTAGATGATCTTTAAGGTCCCTTCCAACCCTGATAATTCTATGATTCTATGATTCTTTGAATGCAGACATTGCCAGAGAATGACCATTAAGCATCAGGATTCAGAGGGTTAAAGATAATTTCGTCAAAATACTGACCTGACAAGCTGCTGATAATTTGTCTATTTAGATGAAGTGCAAGAGCCTGGGATGAAGGATGACAGTGCTCAGAGGAGATGAGACCATCTCAGGAAGTTGCTTCTGTCTTCTGAGGTCAGGGTACCAGCTGGAGTAGAAACACAGCAGAAGACCAGAAAGCATTGATAGAGTAATGTGGCTGTGTATTTAACAAAAATGAATACATGTACATGGAGGGAAACAGAGAGAGGAAGTGTGAACACCTCTGTGTAGAACAGAAGTTCCATTCACTTGTGAATGGTTGCATTACCCAGAGCAAGGAAAATCCTTAGGAACATACGGAAATCCAAGGCAAGTGAGAAATAAGCTAATTTTGCCACCTCACATCTTCCTCAAATTACGAAAAAGTTGCACACTGGCAGAGGTGTGTTATCGACATCTTTCTACTCAACCTCTAGAGCTAGGATTACTTAATGTCTGGAGTCCAATGGCACAAGCCTGTAATAGGAGAGTTATAAATATCTCTCACATGCATCCTCCTGCAAAAGCTGGCAGCCCACAGCTTGGAGGGGTGCACTCTTCACTGTAAAAAACTTGTTGGATGACTAGGCCCAGAGACTGGTGGTGAATGATGCTGCATCCAGTTGGCATTTGGTGACCAGTGGTGTGTCCCAAGGATCAATACTGGGTCCAGTCCTGTTCAACATCTTTATTGATGACCTGGATGAGGGGATTGAGTCTACCCTTAGTAAATTTGCAGATGACACCAAGTTGTGGGGGAGTGTCGATCTGCCGGAGGGTGGGAAGGCACTGCAGAGGGACTTGGCCAGGCTGGGTCAATGGACTGAGGCCAGTGGTGTGAAGTTCAACAGGATCAAGTGCAGTGTCCTACACTTTGGCCATAATCACTCCCTGCAGTGCTGCAGACTGGGGGACGAGTGGCTGGAGAACAGCCCGGCAGGGACCGACCTGGGAGTGCTGGGTGACAACCGGTTGAACATGAGCCAGCAGTGTGCAGGTGGCCCGGAAGGCCAACGGCATCCTGGCCTGTGTCAGGAACAGTGTAGCCAGCAGGAGCAGGGATATAATTCTGCCCCTGTGCTCAGCACTGGGGAGGCCTCACCTTGAGCCCTGTGTACAGGTCTGGGCCCCTCACTGTAAGAAAGACATTGAGGTGCTGGAGCGGGTCCAGAGGGGAGCAACGAGGCTGGGGAAGGGACTGGAGGGAAAGTCCTGTGAGAAGAGGCTGAGGGAGCTCGGGGTGTTTAGCCTGGAGACAAGGAGGCTCAGGGGGGTACCTTCTCACTCTCTACAACTACTTGAAGGGAAGTTGTAGTCAGGTGGGGGTCGGGCTCTTTCTCCCAGGCAACCAGTGACAGGACGAGAGGGCACGGCATGAAACTACATCAGGGAAGGTCTAGGCTGGATCTCAGGAAGCACTTCCTCATGGAGAGGGTGATCAAGCATTGGGAGGCACTGCCCAGGGAAGTGGTGGAGTCACAGTCCCTGGAGGTGTTTAAGGAAGGGCTGGATGTGGCACTTAGTGCCATGGTCTGGCCGATGTGGTGGTGTTGGGACATGGGCTGGACTTGATGATCTCAGAGGTCTTTTCCAGCCTCAACAATTCTGTGATTCTGTGACCTTCTAATCCAAATCACTGATGAAAATGTTAAACAGGACTGGGCCCAGTACTGAGCCCTGAGGGACACCACTTGTGGCTGGCGCCAACTAGATTTAACTCCATTGATCACAACTCTTTGGATTCAGCCATCTAAGCAGCTTTTTACTAAGCAAAGTGTATGCCCATTCAAGGTAAGTGTAGTCAGTTTCTCTAGGAGAATGCTGTGGGTAACAATGTCAAATGCCTTATTAAAGTCAAGGCAGACAACATCCACAGCCTTTCCTTCATCCAACAAGCATGTCACCCTGTCATAGAAGGAGATCAGGTTTGTTAAACAGGACCTGCCCTTCATAAACCCATGCTGACTGGGCCCGATAACCTGGTTACCCTGTAACTGCTGCATGAAGGAACTCACCTCTGACTCACACTATGGTCAGCATGGCTGTTCAAAGCGGGGAGAGGGATGTTCAAAGTGACTGCATGACCCTCCTGTTCTTTCCAATCACTAAACAAAGGTTTCTGTGAACTGTTTATTGTGGCTGCAGTATGACAAGCTCTTGCCTAAGCAGGAGTTTACAGAGAGCCACTACTTGAACAGAAGTCTCAGTAATATGCTTGCATCTCATTTCTGTAAATACAGCAATGTTTAAGAGCCTCTGAGGCCTCTGTGAACTGCTACTGCAAGAGTGATGCTGAACAACAGGCTCCTGAGTGTGCCAGTTCCTTTCTCTGTGCGGAGAGTTCAGCTCTGTGGGTAGGAGTTGGACTGGTGTGGCATTGTTCCTGGGCTTGGCACTGACATGTTGAAATAATGTGATAATCCCTGTGGGTTGAATCTGTGCTGTCCAAGTCCAAAAAGCTGTACTCAGAGGTAAACTTCTGACCTTGTGGCTCTTTTTTCCTCAAAAAATGTTTTGGAAAGAAGTGATTGCTGTCCTTTCATAAGCCATCCCTCACTTGGAGGATTTGATTCTCCTGTGTGCTACTGCGGTTTTTTAAAAGAAACAGAGAACTCTTCATGCGGCCAAGACACTCCAGCACAAATAATCGAGGAGGCATGGCACAGAGGCAGCCTGGTTTTTCCAAAAATCATCACTGTGTAAGACCTGTAACTGTGAAGTCTCACTCACACTTTGGCTCAGGACATGGGAAATCATGCTTTGTGTTTTGCATATCAACTATTAATCTACTGAGTAAAAGATATTTATCAGAGAAATAATTTTTTAAAAAAAATAAAATGATGGCACTTGAGATTATTGATCTAGTAATAAAAAAGTGGCGTTTCTTGAGAGCGTTTTTAAGGGCTCTTTGATTCAGTGCTAGTATGCATAAGGTAAGTATGTTTCTACAAGTTGAGATGTGCAGTGCTTCATCCTTAACCTCCAGCTTTAAGGATATGATGTGCTGAAGGAGCATGTGCAAAAGAGGAACTTTAGCTGAGAGACAGTCACAGTCTAATAAATACCATTCTCTTCGGAGACAACCACAATTGCATTAAAACTGGAAAAAAAAGTACAGTTAATTAATGTGCAATATTTTTAGTTTGCACATTTATGGAATAAAAACTGCAAAGACAGAGAAATCTAAGTATTAGGCTGTACCTTAATGAGTCAGAGCAATAGCTCCTACATGTAGGTGTGAAGAGGATAGCAGACTTGGTGTGTGACCCACAAAATGCTATCTTGAATTTTTTCAGGATCCTTTACTTTGCTTCCTATTTTGTATGTTATAACTTTAATATGTCCAATAATTGGACATGCAACTCCTTTTGGATTCAAGTGAGACTACACAGATACCTACCAGCATGACTTGCTGCAATCAAGTAATTGATCATTTGCAGACTGTATCTTCATTTGCATCCAGGAACTGTGGATTTAAGAGTTATGCACTAGAAGCTCTTAAGAAAAATAATTAAAAAAAAGAACTTGCTTTAAGAGCCACATAACATGCACTTGAGAAAGGAATATCCATGTAAATGTTAGAGGTAGAGAACTGTGGTGTTGAGGCAGCGTGAGCTGACTTTTAGCTTAGTTCCTATGGAGGGTGAGGACCTAAGTGATGAGGAGTGGTGTTAGAGATGGGAGCTGCTTAGCCACATCAGCTGGTGTTTGTTTCCCTCCCTTTTAACCTCTTCTAGACAGTCCTGACCCCTCTGTCCTCTCCCACTGCGGACAGTGGAGGTGACTTTGCTGTGCTCACCCTACCCCGGGCCAAAGCCCATCACAACAGCATGCCATGAGCTAAATTTCCTACATGAGCACCTGTGCTGCTGTTCAGTATTACCCCCATGCCAAACAGCAGAAGTGATGGGGCCATTTGCAAATGATGGCTTTTTCTCACACTCTTTCAGAGTAGCCGTGGTGTCCATGCTGTGCTGGCACCAGTGGAGCATAGAGACTCAGCTCTGTCTTTGGGCAGTGGGATCCCACCAGGGGCTGCAGCACTGGCTGGACATCTCTGGGTTGGATCAGGCTCGGGGTCAGATCCAGCAATTTGGCAGCGAGCATGGCTGGTTTTGCTTGTAACTCAGGACCCAGCAGGGTAGAGGTAACCCAGCTGTCCTTCATACAGGTTAAGCTCGCCCACAGACCCCTTCCCTGTGGCTTGCAGAGGATCTCACAGGGGAATATATTAATTGTCATTTCTCTATTACCTATACTTCCCAAATGGGAAACTGCTAGCTACTAAATTTGCTGGACGTTATATATTTCTAGGTCTTTACAGCAGCATGTGAGAACATGTCTCAGGTTTGGGGTCTAGGTGTGTGCCCTGTGTTCCTGTCACATACAGACTTCCTTCTCTTCCGCTTCCCAACCCGTCCCATGGTTTCCTCACACTGGAAAACAGGGCACAAACTTTGGGAACTGAGGAACATCCAGATGGTACCTCTGCGTGATGATTTTTGCCTTTGCAATACCACCACATGTATTTCATAGAATCATAGAATCATAAAATCATAGCATCATAGAACCATTCAGGTTGGAAGAAACCCTTGGGATCATTGAGTCCAACCGTTAACCCTATTCTCCAAAGCTCGCCCATAAACCATACCCCCAACACCACATCTAAATGACCTTTAAACACATCCAGGAATGGTGACTCAACCACCTCCCTGAGCAGCCTATTCCAATGTCTGACTACTCTTTCTGTGAAAAAATTTTTCCTAATGTCCAGTCTAAACCTAACTTGTTGCAGTTTGAAGCCATTCCCTTTTGTTCATCCGCATAGGGACATAGTAGTAAGCAACCAAGCTTACGCCAGTTCTTACACATCCAGGGGCTCATTTATGCTAGGGAATTGAAAAAGTGTCCTTTTAAACACCCTGAACTATTGCTTACACTGCTGATAGTGCCTCAGGGACAGTTGTCCCTTCGTGCTGGTTGGAACGAAGAGCAGTGCAGTGCAGAGGGCAAGCAGCAGCACTGATGTGCTGCCACAGCATGCAGGACACCAACCCCCTTGCACTGCTCACCTTTAGAGGACTTCCTAGAATCACTTGTGTAAATAGCCACAGAGGAGCCTCTTTAAAAGAACTCAGCTTAGGTACAAGCAGTTACCTGACTTGGGAGGTGCAAGAGATTCCTGTGTTCGGGGGTTGGATGCTCACAGGATGGTCTCATGATAGCTCAGCTGGTGACCCAAATGTAGCCTCTGCTCCAGAGTCAGGCCCTGCTGCTGAGCACTTCAGGAACCTGCAGTTTCCAGCCAGCCCCACTACCAGCCAGGAGGAGCAGCTCCATCAGCCTGCAACACATGCACCTGCAAACCATGTGATTGCTCATCAGCCTGCCCATTTTGGCCAGCATTCTCTGGACAGTCTCTTCCAGTGTGATCAGTTCTCCTTTTCCACACATGCAGGTCTGCGACGTTTTTCACTTTTCTTTGATTCCTTGCGGTTGATGAACCATGGGGGCTTGGAGTCCAGGAGTTTTCTCTCTGAGGTTATAAACCCACTTCTTGGTGTCTACTGTGGCTATTCCTTATCTGGTCTCATGTACCACCTGTCCTGCTTGGTTCTGTTAAAGGCACTTCTTGATCCACAGAATATAAGCAACAGAATCAGACATGCTTCAACATGCTCCATCTCCCACATGATAATACAGGCATTTCCTAGCTTTTTTTGTAAATAAAAACAAAGGCCCAAATCTCAGCAGGCAATGAAACAGACAATCAGCAAACATGATCCTGCACAAAGATAAGCAAATTTTAAATGAATTAAATACTAACACAGAAATTGTGTTAGTATTCTTCCCAGCAAACTCACATCAGGAATTCATGTGGTCTGTGGACTCCAAACTCAAGTCAGGCCTCTGTAAGGGCATTGTGGGACACCAAGATACTGCGGGACTAAAGCTGAACTGGAAACCTGGGCCTTCTCTTTCCAATGCTAACCCAGAAAGGTCTTCCAAAAAGTCAGTGATCAGCCCAACAGTATGGACGTTTACTAGCATGCAAACACCAGTACTATACAAGACAATAAGAGGTATTGCATTTCAACATGTCTTCTACTGTAATATTCACAGATACATTTTGAACCTCAGTTGCATGCACTGCAGCATATTGGATGCAATGATGCTGCCTATCAATTTGTCTTACCTGCCCTAGAGCAAAACCCAGCTCAGCCACAGAGCAAGGATAATGCCATGCTGGTGAACTCGGTTTCTCCACACTACCAGCACCATTCAGGGTCCATGAGAAGAGATGACATTACCATGAAACAAAGGATGGTCAGAAAATCCTTGGACAAATGTGCTGATCTAACTCTATTTCTGCATTGAACATTGAGAAGACATTCACTAGAGCATGGAGCTCCTCATAACACCTGTACTTTCACACCAGTCAGTTCAGAGTTAGAAATCAAAAGTAGGGGCTGTTGCCCAGGAGGCATACGTAGCTGTAAAATAGATATTTGGCCAAGCTGCATGGTTTTCAGACAGTCAACAAGCTGCAGGTATGTTTAAGGAAATGACATTCCCCACATATACTGGGGCAATAAGTAGCAAGATTATCTTGATGCTTTGTGCTCTCTCCCAGCAGGGCAAACATACCATTTTTCAGGTTTTAAACTAAAAATGTGAAGCAAGTCATGAAAGGAAAGTGTTTAATCATGGTGAAAAAGAGCAAATAAATCAAACAAAATGGAACAGGAGGAATCTCAGAACCCTCTATAGCAATGATGTATCAAATCAGCAGCAGCCAGACTGTTGCAGAGGTGACAACACTGAAGCAACCACAAAATCTGGGCCTGGGTCATCTTTTCTTCATGCCTTCATATGCCTACAAGGGGGTGAAATTTTTTAGCTGCCAGAAAGGTGAGCTGAAGGTGAAGACACAAGCACAACGAGGCTTTGTGTAGCTGCAGATACCTGCTTAGCACTGCTTGCCATGCCTGAGAAGACGCCTTTACACAGGGCTGAGAATATTGGGACTGCAGCTCTGCAGTGCACAGATAATATTAGCTCTTAAGGGCATACCAGAGGAGCATGTATGAAGGCAGAGAGGGAGGGTACATAAGGAGAGCATGAACAGGAGATTATTAATCAAAACTGGCTATTTTTGCAACACTTTAAGGCTAGTGTCCATCCCTCTCCCATCCAGATAAATGGTGACACGTTCTGTCGGCACCTGGATCACGACTGATAAAGGCTATGTAAGTCCTTCACCTCCTGAACATGACTTCATGATTCTTCTAACTCCAGAGGTCATCCTCTCTTCCTAACCTCCTGGGGTCCTGTTTTGTCTCCTAGAGACTTGCATATCCCTGTTTTGTTTTTTTTTTTTTTTTCCCAGTGTTGGAAGAAGTGCATTAGCTGCACATCTGAACTGTGGTTTCTGGGAAGCTGAAGGTACTGTATCTTTCAGGTAAGAAATACAACATGGGAATGGTGTGGGATTTCTTTTTAGTAGCTTAAGAGTTAGAGCCCCAGACATTTCTGAACTGACATCACCAGAGCTCCACGTAGCAAGTACCCAAAATTGTTTCCTTTGAAGCATAGTCATGACCCTGAAGGGAAAGGAGCTCACGAGGCAAAGCAGCAAGGACTGAAGATCCTGTGGAGATTCCACGGGACTGAGGTTAGAAGGGAGACACAGAATTTGAGGTGTCATATTATCTGTTGCTCTAACATCCCACAGGCACACCTAACTGTAGGCTACCTTACAAAACGCAGTTCAGTTATGTGTTCACAGCCCTGAAGATGAGCCCTGCTGGGTATGCACTGGTCCTGTTGAGGAATGAACCAGCCATTCACAAATGCAGGGAGGTAGGAGCCACTGTGACACTGGAAGAAGATTTTTGAAGCACTATTTGTGCTGAAAGTTGCAGTGCTTTTATCAGGGGAAGGCAAGCCACATATGTAATGTGATCAGGTACTATTCTTGCTCATCTGTGGGAGGATGAGTGGGTACGAGTGAGCGCAGGCAGCCGTCATGCTCTGGTCTGCTCTGCACACACGCCTTCCTGCCTGCCTGCTGCTCACTTCCCCACTAGGAACAAAAGCCCTGTTAGGCCCTGCTTTTTGCCACCAAAGTATGTCAAGGTAGTGGGAAGGGAGTTGCTTGCCCACTGGCCAGTAAACAGCATGGCAGGCTGCAAGCAGGCATTAGATGTTCCTGGTGATCAACTCTTGCTCATGTCCTGGTACCCGTGGACCAGGTGGTGGGCAGTGATGGGCTGTGGTGGTTCCTGGAGGTGCAGACCCTTTGCTGCCAGGGGCTGCACTGGTCCAGGACACTGTCATGGTGCCATCCACACTGCTGATGGTGGTGGTGGGCTGTCTCTCCAGGCCATCCCGTGTTTGTGACTTGTTCTAACTTGCTGTCAGGGTCTGACTAAGCATACATAGTCACATACACACCAAAGACAGTCTTACTCTCTCATGCCATCAGGGTCGTTTTCAGTTTTCCTGTCTATATCTTCAGGACAAGAGGTGATGAAGGCTCCATCCCTGGAGGCTTTCAAGGTTAGGCCTCATGTAGCTTTGAGCAATCTGATCTGGTTAAAGATGTCCTTGCTCACTGTAGAGGGTTGGACTAGATGACCTTTAAAGGTCCCTTTCAGCCCAATGTATTTTATCAAATAATCACAGAATCACAGAATCACAGAATGTCAGGGGTTGGAAGGGACCTTGTAAGATCATCTAGTCCAATTCCCTCCTGCCAGAGCAGGATCACCTACAGGAGGTCACACAGAAACATGTCCAGGTGGGTTTTGAATGTCTCCAGAGAAGGAGACTCCACAACCTCCCTGGGCAGCCTGTGCCAGTGCTCTGCCACCCTCACAGTGAAAAGGTTTTCCTGATGTTTTAGTGGAACCTCCTATGCTCCAGCTTGCACCCATTTCTCCCTGTCCTATCACTGGACATCACCGAGAAGAGCCTGGCTCTGTCCTCCTGACACTCACTCTTTACATATTTATAAACATTAATAAGGCCACCCCTGAGTCTCCTATCCTCCAAGCTGAAGAGACCCAGCTCCTTCAGCCTTTCCTCATAAGGCAGATGTTCCACTCCTTCAGTCATCTTTGTGGTTGTGCACTGGACTCTTTCATTCTATGATTCTATAATTCCGTGATTCTATGATTCATGATTGACAAAGCTGTTGGCACCTGGTCACCACTGGAAACTCAATATTGATGGAGTCCTCCTGGTTGTGTCAAAGATGGGAATTTGTCTTGGACCTGCAGCTGAAGCAGTTCTTTTGTCCTTGTCCTGGTCTGAACTAAACAGAACTAATTCAGTTCAATGATTTTTAATTTTCAGATCAGTCTCTTCTAGGAGGCTGCACTTTCTGAAGTTAGCAGCATGTTTTTGCAGACAGTGTCTGCTACTAGAAATTGTAACACCTGATGTTTACAGTCACTGCCTGGGATTGGTGTGCAGAAAAGCTCTTGCTTATGCCTATAATGACCAAGGCCAGGGCTGGATCCTGTGGGTTGAGCTGGGGCTGCTGGGAAGTAAAAGGGGTCACAAGGTTATAAAAGGTTGCACCTCTGGGGAGTAACAGACAAGACAGATGAACAAGAGTATTCCATTCCATATGCATCATATTCAGTATAAAACTGAGACATCAACAGAGTTTAGGCTGCTTTTTGCTTCTTCTTCAATGGGTGGGGCCCAGGGAGGACTCTGTCCAATCTTCTGCCTTTGATCCCCATCCAGGTCCTGTATCCAGCTTCCCTCTGCTGTTGAGCCTGGGGCTTCCCTGGTGTTACCTGCTCTGCAGCATCAACGGGGATCAGTATCAGGCAGGGGGGAGTATAGGTTTGATGTTGGATTTGTGTATGTTTGTATATAGTTCTTTATTATTGCCTTGTTACTTCTTTTTTATTGTTTTATTAAAGCTGTTTTATTTTTCCTTTCTAATCTGTAAGTCTCTCTGCCTTATTCCCTTTCCCTTCCCATTCAGGCAGCGAGAGGGGGTTAGAGAGTGTCTGTCAGACATTAGTGGCCTGCCCAGCCATAACCCGTGACAGTCCTTCAGTCAAAGCTGTTGGAGGCAGTGTTCCCTCCTATCTCTGTAGGTGTCTAGGTAGACAAGTAGCCTGGATGTGGGAAGGTGCTAGTGGCACCTGCCTGTGCTCCTGCTCTGCCTGGTGGAGAGACACAGATGCCTGCAACCAGCATCTCAGCCTGCCCCAATGAGGCAATTCACTGTCTTGCCAAAGAACGAGTAGTCCAGGTGTGTCCCTTGGGCAAAGCCAGGATACAGCACACTGAACTGGGAGCTGTAGTGCCAGCTGGAGTTGCTGTGAAAGGGTGTTTGGACCGGCACATGCATGGCAGCTGTGGGGTCAGTGCCTTTGCAAGACAGCAGGCTCAGTCTTTGCAAGACTGTGAAAGCCTGTGGGTAACATTTGAGAACTGTGACCCTAGAGTAGGTGAGACCATGGGACAATTTCTGCCAGAAGACGGAGAAGCACTCAGCAGTCAGGAAAGCAGAGCAGACAAACCCTCAACATAATGGGAACCATCTTAGGTCTAGTCCCATTCTGGTTTAGATTTCAATCACAACAGGCAGGCTGGTGTTTTTTATTTCTGGGTTATCATATGGCTGTGGCATTTTGAGCTAATTTTGGTCTACCTTCTCTTAACTTTTAATTACCGGTCCAAATTTAAGACAGGGAAAGTAAGGCCAACCTAATTCTTTTCAGATGCTTGGTCTAGAACAATGATTCAACTGCACATAAAAAATATTCTTATCACAGTAGAACGATTTCACCTCTTGTTCCTATTCTTCATGTCATGGTTAAAGGTATGTTTATGTTTCACAGCAAATTTTCATTTTCAGGAAGTTAGAGCTTGGCTTCAGAATCGTGCTTGGGGCTGAAACTCTGTATATCAAATCTCAGCTTGGAAACAAATCATCATTTGTACAAAACTGCAAAGAAATTTCATTGGCTGGAGGTTAGCAGTTGTTTAAGACTATGTTGTGCTTCTGATCTTTAAAAATGTGATCTAAAGGGTGCATATATACAGCGCATCATCCCTCCATAACTTAAGGGAAACAATTCACCTATCAATGACAATCAGCTGCTTTTGAGCTGCTTCACTGTACAGCTTCACTGTACAGTTTATATGATGCAGTGGAAAAGACTATCTTACGATAATGAAATCACTTCAAGCTGTTTTAAGCAATGTCCCCCTGACCCTGAAGCATTCTAGATGTAGTTAACCTCCAAACTGTAGGCGTGTGCAGCAAAATGGCTGGTGCAGCTTAACTATATACATACGAATGTTACTGTACTATAAACTAGATATACGGAGTGAAAATTTATAGCTCTTGTAATTGTTTCTTTCCCAGATACATCCCAGATACATCACCAAAATGAAACTCGAATGACTTCCCTTATTACAGGTTTCAGCAGAACTTCTTGTGCTGTCAGGAATAAGCACATGTCAAAGCACGTTGCTGGATTAGGCCTTAAATGTCTCAGGATTTAAACACCTCAGATGAGTGAAGAGGAGGGACTGAATTTGCTTAACACAGATGGAAACCAAGCATGCTCTAGGAGGCCTATCATGGCTCTTAATTTAATGTAGAAATTACTCCAGCCCTACAGAAAACGGTTTTGGCTGTTGCAGTAATTTCTTGGCTACAGAATTATAAAAAGTTAAAGAGAAGAAGAATTATCTGGACTGCTATGCTCATATTCTCATAGGCGCAGAAATATTCCTTACTGTATTAATCCATAGCTGTTTAGTACCTCATATTCTGTACATGGATCACATGCAGCTCAGGCTAGCAGTGATGGTGGTACCTCCAGCTGATGGCCAGGAGACAGCTTGTAAGAAATGTCACAGTCTCCAATAAGTCTGCAATGAATGGTTGCTTCATCTGAAGAAGGATGAAGTTTCTGTCTGCTGCTGGTAGCTCCCAGGTCTGATATTTCAATTCACAAACCCTCCTCTCAGCTGGGAGGGCTGCCTGGAGCCCAGTGGCATGTGAGACTTCCAGCATTTCCAGTTCTTTGGCACTCAGCTGGCCTCTACCATGGGTACCTCTACCCATTGGTATGATGCCCACTTCTCCACACCTATTCCCAAGGGGCTTGGTGCAGCCACCACCCATGGGGTGATCCCCCTGCAGTGAGCGTGATGGAAAGTACAGCTGTCCCTGTCACACTCAGCGCTTGCTGGTGGCAACCCAAAAGAAGGGAGGGCTTGGGGTATTCATGCTGGAAGCCATGCCTGGGAGGACAGAGACCTGGTGCTCAGGCAGCACAGTGCTGTGTGATGCGCTGTTAGCAGGTGTGTGTAGGTGTTGGTGTTTGTTTGTGTCATCTTCTTTTGATGTTCTTTTGGGATAGCATTGAAGGAGGGGGAGCTCTCATGGGTGTGAATGATGTCTCTGCAATCTGGCAAATATGTTTGACCCAAAGCAGAAGTGCTGTGTGAGGAGGAAGCCACAGCTCTCCTAAACACACAAGTGTGGGAGGACACTTTGCAAGGAGCTTTTGGGGTGAACTCCACCAAGATGAGACGTGATGTGGCTGCAGTTTCTCAGGCTCTAAGTAAGTGCTCTGATAGTTTGGCCAGTGAATAGCAGAGAAGAACATTTTCCTCTAGCTGTTTGGCTTGAAAGTGCCTTTTTTATGACTGCTTTTTTCTTTTTGTTTTGCAATGATTGTGTCACCTCAAGAGAAAGCCTGGGGACAGATCTGTGTGGAGGGAGAAGACAGCTAGCAGTCAAAAATGGTTGCTGGGACTAGTAAGATGCAAGACATATTGCTGCTAGATGTTTAGCTCTTGTTTTCTAGATGTCTGACTCTCCTTGGGGAATCCCAGGCATAAAATTGGGGGAAAGACATTCGTCATTTTTTTAGCATAGTTCATTTTGTCCTATTCTCTCCCAGTAGCCCCAGTTGGAGAACTCTTGCCTGAGGAGTGTGAGGTAAGTGCAGCAATGACTGGGAGCCTGAAGATTAGATGGGGAGAAGCCACTGGAAAGGCTTGGGTGCCCCCGGGGAAACCCATTGGACCACTATCTCCCTGAAGATGGGGTGCCTGCCTGCCAGTGCTGCTTTCCTTAACTCGGACCTCATGGCAAAGGGTATTTCAGCAGCAGCGCTATCATGAGCAACGCTGTCTCCTGTGCAGGCACATCGTTAGGTCTGTTGCAGCTGGTTGTCTACTCAGGTGAATTGCAAGGTGGTGTTATTCAGCTCGAGAGTGACATATTTTGCAGGGGAGATGGAGGAGCTTGTATGACTTTGTATTTGCTTAGTTCTTAGAGATGAGGGGCTGTTTGCTGGACACCTTTGGAACCCTATGCTCAGGCATTGTCTTTTATGCCCTCTGTGTGTTAGGCTGTCTGCTGCAAGAAACAAATCATAAAACTGGCAGTTTGAGATTCCTGGTATTTATCAGCCTGTCACAAGCCAGAGTGCTCATGGCTGAGAATATTCCTTGGGAAGAGGAAAGAATTTCATTTTATTTACAGAATAACCCTGTTCCCACTCTCATGTTTAAGACAGGCATTACAATTGTTGGCCTACTCCCAGATTCAAGCCCCAGATTTGTAGCCAGGGGAAGGCCAGTGTTGAAGAGATGTCAGGCAGGCCTTGCCTCAGCTCAGTCAGGAATTCAAGGAGCTACTTCCTCCCAGGAGGGCACTTAGCAATGAGGAGAAGTGGACCCTGGGCTGGCCAAACACCCTGTGGATCTACTTCACTGGTATACTTCAAGCCATTCTAAGCTATACTAAGGCGATTTCACACACCCTGCAAGAGGTCCTTTTCTCTGTCTTATTGTTGCACTCAAAATGGATGCAGCAGCAAATTTTCCCATTTAACCTAATTTTCCTTTCACTGAAACAGTTGTGCACGTATTGCACGCAGCAAGAGTTGCATGAGTTGACAGTCAGTGAGAGGTGTGCTTCCTGACGGGTCTTCTGGGACTATCAAAATCTCACAGGATTGAGGGTTTAGCGCACTCAAAAACCCTCTTCCTCAAGACTTTTTCCATCTGTGAATGTGCAGTCTCTCTCTGTCATTGAATAATGTTTTCTGCAACAGAATATTCTGGATGGGAACATCAAATCTTTAGGCAGCTCTAGAAAATGCAACGTGAAAACCAATGGGCTGAACCAAATTTGTTTTCTTCTCCAAACACTCTCATGGCTTTTTATTGTCACTGCATATCCATTTACTGTTGCTTTTTCGTTTTGTGAGAAATTTGGTTTGCCAACCAGATTATCATCATTGTGAAATGATTAATGACTTCACCCCAGCTGCCAATAGTCCATGATACCTGGAAAATAAATCTGTGAGTCCAAGTTGTTCTAACACTTTGCTGATTTCTTTGGGGAAATATGAAAAAAATTAATATGATGCTTATGTAATCACTTACTAAAACTCTGACTAATTTACATCCTGGTGGTGATAAGAGGAGATAATAAGATGTGGAATAAATTACACTTCTGTTTTTTCTCGATCCATCTTTCTGGAGCCTGAGGGCGCCTGTTCGCAGCTGCAGAGGTGTGCCTCTGAACTGAGCTGCAGTCACACCATTGGAGACATGCTGCAGACTGACTAAAGAGTCTCACTCGTGCTGGTTTGTGCTGGGCTGGTCATGCTCCCCCATGCTTCTGGTCTCTCCCTTGCTAGGAGGTTGTTAGAAATGGCCCATAGGAATTCCTCTGGGCTTTTTCCGAAACAGCTGCCAGAGACAACCCAGCTTTTCCTGCTCTAGTGCAGAAGTCATATCCCAGCCTGGCAGGAGTGGTCCAGGCACTCATACATCATCCAGAGTAAACCCTGTCTTCTCTATCAAGGCATGCATGATTTTAGAAACTTGGCATACTTTCTTCCTCAGCCTCTCAATTTCGTATATTTTGTTTAATGTTCATGCCTGAGTACAGGGCCTGGCTGCTGCAGCATGAAGACCAGAGATGGGAAGCAGCTTACAATGGTGGCTGGGGAACGGGACTCTCCTGGCTCTGCTGCACCATGTGAAAGCAATGTGAAAAAATAAAACTGCTTTTCAAGCTAAGTAGTGAAAAGGCCCTGCCTTTTAATGTTGTTATCTTAAGTGGTGCTATTGGATGCTGAAACATGTTAAAATGTGTGGGAGGAGGGTTTGCTCAAATATCCCCACTTTGTCTCTCCAAGGCTGACATTCACACTCTCCATCCCAAGCCATCCTAATGTACCTCTACTCCCACTCACCCTTCCTACTCTCCAGCACTGGAGGTTAGCTCACAGTGCAGCCCTCCCCTCACTGGGAACATTCATCTGGGTTTCCTTCCTTTTATGTAGCCACCTAATGCCATTACCCATGCTGCCTCCAATCTAATCCAGTTTAGCTGGCAAGGAAGCCAACAGGTTAAAAGACTTGTGAGAGGGGTGTGGGATTGACAGACATGAACACTGTTGCTACGGAAGTCTAGTTTCCTTAGGAAGTCAGACTAAAAACAAGGTTAGCATACTATTTCACAGCATTGTCTGTATTCTGAAGGCGTGACTGTGGTATGGTGCCTTGTGGGGTCCTGAGCAAGCTCCTGTTGAACGTTCATGTCAATGACACTGTGTGAATGAGATAAATTTGAACATTGGCAGCACCTCGTCTGTTTGAGGCAGCTGTGCTCTTTCTGGTTTGGGAACCAGTTCATCCAAGTGTTGGACTGAGGAGCTTTGCAGTACATTGCACTGTGCAATGCAGACTTACCCAAATAATTCATTGGAATAGCAGAATTCCCTTGAAAACTGCCTTTGAAGTGTGGAATAGAGGCCAAATTTGAGAAATTTTGAACAAGAAACTCCTGAGATTCAGTCCCTTATTTAAAAAGTCATATGCCATCCAAATATTACTGCTGTTACAGTATTTCATTTACTGGTTGCTTGCATCTGGGCATCACACTGTGGCTCTGATCCTCTCCAGGTCATCTACTTGGAGTATGGTGACTGGTATGGTATGGTGGTTGATCTATACCAGGGTACCAAGGATCCTTAGGGAAGTAATACTAGAAAAAAGAAAAATGGAATGCAGATTGGTTCTAACATAAAGGAAAAAAGGATTGCATGCAAAGCAGGACATAGATTATGGACAGCCAGGGTGCTGCCGGCAGCACTGGGGATATGAATTGCAGCATTGCTAACTTTCCACCTGCAAGCTGCGAGCGCTTTTTGTCTCACTTTGGTCCTGACAGTGAAGTTGTCATTCTCAGACCCAATGTTTCAACATGCTTGATCTGTTCTGAAACTTACTATGCCTTAGCAGGGCCACAGGATAAATTTCTTCCAAGATCAGTTGACACAGCATATTCTGTAGGAACTACCTGACACATGTACATATGCAGCTGTTTTTCATATCCAGATTGCTCTAAAACATCTAGCCTGCTCAACCCCAATAAGCCCAAATAGTGATTTGCTGCAGCAGGCTTATTTGGTGGAAATGAGGAGTCTTTCTGTCAAAGGGTCCCTGAGGTGAGGACCACAGAAGGAGAGCTGCTTACAGCATCTGACAGACTCTCACAACTTTTGCAGTGAATAGCAGGGGAAAAAACACAGAACCACCAAACTCTCCACAAATAGGCTCTCTGACCTTGCACCAGTCTTCAAGTATGTCATGTTATCACAGTGCAAATGCTTCACTGCCTGTATTTGAAGAGACTTGCCATCTAGCATTTCTTCAGAAAGCCCTTGCTGAGGGACGCTGACCCTGCAGTGAAATCCCATGGGATCCATCCATGCCTGCAGCATTGCGGGCACAGCATAGCACTGGCAGAGCTGTACACAGCCTGTCCCAGGGTAAGCTCACCCCTGGGGCTGCCCTTCCTCCCTCCTCAAAGCAAGCCCGCTCAGAGCAGCTTGCAGGACTGAGTACTGCCCTCTGGAAGCACGAGTCCTCCCCCATGCTGTTGGCATGAGTGGCAGCAAGGAGAGGTGTGAGTAACAGAAGGGTGTGCATGCCTGCAGGTTTGGGGCAACTTCCTCATGTACCCATGGTGCCACTTCCCTAGCCCTCTCAGCCTCACAGTTCATATAGCTGGTACTGGAATGTGATGGCTGGTTTGATGGGATCCATCAGACTATGTGGAAAAAGCAGCACTGCTGCCACATCTTTGAAGAATAAGAAAAAAATGCTATAAGGTAGGGAGGTTAGTGGTTCCTGATACTTTTCCAGAACACGAAGTCAGTGCTCAAAGACTTAAACTATAATTGACTTAAACCTCCCAATATCAGGAAGTTTAAAGCTTGACTTCTACAATACCACTTTCACAACCACCTTAAGTCTTCCTCTATATCGCACATGGAAAATAAAGAGATGATTGGTAACAACCGACATGGCTTCACTAAGGGCAAACTGTGTCTGACAAATTTGGTAACCTCCTATGATGAAACTACAGTGTCAGTGGATAAGGGAAGAGCAACTGACATCATCCACCTGAACTTATGCACAGTATTTGACACTGTACCACATAACTTCCTTGTTTCTAAAATGGAGAGACAGGGATTTGATGGATGGACCACTCAGTGTATAAGGAATTACCTGGATGTTGACACTCAAAGAATTGTGGTGAATGGTACAATGTCCAATTGGACACCAGTGATGAGCGGCATTCCTCGGGAGTCAGTACTGGGATCGGTGCTGTTTAACAACTTTGTTAGCAACATGGATGGTGAAATTGAGTGCATTTGCAGCAAGTTTGCCAATGACACCAAACTGAGTGGTGTGGTTGATACTCCGGAGTGAAGGGATGTCATCCAGAGGGACCTTGACAGCCCTGAGAGGTGAGCCCACGCAAACCTCACGCGGTTCAACAAGGCCAAGTGCAAGGTCCTTGATCTATGTCAAAGAAATTCTAAGCACAAATACAGGTTGGACCATTAGTGGATTGAGAGCAGCCTGAAGAGAGGGATTTGAGGGTGTTGGTGGACAAAAAGCTGGACATGAGCCACCAATGTGCACTTGCAGCCCAAAATGCCAATTGCATCCTGGGCTGCATGGAAAGAAGCATGTCTAACAGATCAAGGGAGGTGATTCTGCCTCTCTGCGCTGTTCTGGTGAGACCCTCCCTGCCGTACTGTGTCTAGCTCTGGGGCCCCCAACATGAGAAGGACATGGATGTGCTGAAGTGTGTCCAGAGGAGGGAAACAAGGATGATCAGAGGGCTGGAGTAACTCCCCTATGAAGATAAAATGAGAGACTTGGAGTTGTTCAACCTGGAAGACAGAAGGCTCTGGGGAGACCCTGTAGTGACCTTTCAGTACTTAAAGAGGGTCAACAGGAAAGATGGGGAGGAACTGTTTATCAGGAGTGTAGTGACAGGACAAGGGGTAATGGTCTCAAATTGAAAGAGGGTAGATTTAGACTAGATATTAGGAAAAAAAATATTTACTATGTGGGTGGTGAGACACTGGAAGAGCATGCCCAGAGAAGTTGTGGACACTCCCTCCCTGGAAGTGTTCAAGACCACGTTGGATGAGGCTTTGAGCAACTTGGTCTAGTGTGGCATGTCCCTGCCCATGGTAGTGGGATTGGAACTAGATCTTTATGGTCCCTTACAAACCAAACAATTCTATGATTCTATCATTCCATGATTCTGTGATTCTATGATTCTATGAAATGCTCCTCTGGCTTCTGTGAGAGTTTGCCAGACTTGCTTTCCTGAGCCTGCAGACAGCAGCATTGCAACGTGAAGGAGTCCTGTAAGAGGGACAAAGGTTGTTGTGTCGATTGTGGAAAACGCTGAGTTTAAGTCAGATGTGATGAAATAGGAGCTAGCTCACTCCCGTGTGTCCTTGCTCACTTGTCCCACTCTGCTGCAGTGTGGGCTCCATAGACACCCGTGAGCAGAAAACAAGGACATGGACGAGCACCTACGCCTCTGAACCTCTCTGTTCCTCAGCAGGCAAAGAGATGGAGTCATTCCAAGACACTTCCATTTGCTCCTGGAAACTCTCAAACACAGAGCAGCAGTGTTTAATGACAGCCATAAATCATTAAGTAATTAAACATGCAAGCTATAAAAAGCATGTACAAACAAATCTTGTGCAGTGATGTATACGTAGAGTTTGATGTTGGAAAGCTAACACATTGCTATATTCCTGCAAAAACATACCCAGTGCTGCACTGGAGATCAGGATAATCTGTTAGGGGAAATACTCCTCTTTATCCCATGAGCTATTGTTATTGGCCTGAAAAATACTCATTACCTTAGTTATATGGAAGTTTGCAACCAGGGTTAAAGTTCAAGCACCCAAGTCTTAGAAATGCTAGCACATTTTATGAAGCAGGAGTGCCAATTTCATCCCTGTTTGTTCCAGTGTTTTTGTATTATATGCTAGCAGTCTTTATAATCTGAGAATTTTGCCAGTTTCCTTTGCTTTTTCTTGTGTTTCCTGGGTAGTGTGTATGCTCTCAGGTCTTTGGCAGAGTGTATGAGAGCAGCTTGGCCTGCTGGCAGAGCACCATGGCAGGAGCCAGCACTAAGGACTATGACAGTAGGAACCCACCTGGGGTATGCTCAAGCACCTCTTCCAGCAGTTTGGGTTTTCATCTACTATTTGTTCTGATACTTCCAGCTCTTTAACTGCTGTCTCACCTGTCTTACAATGCATGGCTTAGAGAACTGAGATTTTTTAGCCTGGAGAAAAGGAGACTGAGGAGACATCTTATTGATCTCTACAACTACCTGAAGAGAGGTCATAATGAGGTGGAGGTCAGTCTCTTCTCCCAAGTAACAGGCAATAGAATAAAAGGAAATAGCCTCAAGTTGGGACAAGGAAGGTTTAGATTGGACAATAGGAAAAATTTCTTCACCGAAAAGATTGTCAAACATTGGAACAGGCTGTCCAAGGAAGTGGTTGAGTCACCATTCCTGGAGGTATTTAAAAAATGTGGGGCTTATGGTTATGGTTTAGTGGTGGATTTGGCACCACTAAGTTAATGGTTGGACTCAATGATCTTAAAGGTTTTTTCCAGCCTAAATGATTCTATGATTCTATGATCCTATACATGTTTCTGGCACTTGGAGGGGTCTTCCTGCAAGGACTATTTGCTTTCCTCCTCTTATTAATCTCGAATGATACTATATCCCCTTCTGTGATGCATGCATGTGCAACCAGCCCTTGTGAGCCTGGTGAACCATCTGGAATGTGATTTCCCAAGCCATCAGCACGGAGAAGGATGCAGTCCCAGAGCTGCATCCAATTCCTCCCAGCTTCACCTCCCATGGTACAGCTAACAAGGTGATGGGTTGTTCCTAGTGTGAGTTTGCTGTTATTTTCCCTATATCACATAAGAACCAAGGGATTCTAGGAATACTGGAGATAGTAGGGATACTAGGGATAATTATAAACAAGCTGGCAGATACCATTGTTATACAATCATGCAAGTGTTTCAAAGCCATGCAAAAACCAGAGAGGTGGGATTGAGATATATTCAAAACATGATAGCTTTGTTTGACTGAAAGGATTTAGTTTATGCCAAAGTCCTTCCTGCCCTCCCACAAACAAATAATATTGCCAGATGGTAAGATGTTGAAAATTTCTGGTCACGTTTGTAAAAGTTATCACTTCACCAAGTGCTTTGATCTGCCCACAGACTCGAAGGCCTGAAAAGCAAAGGTACTGGTCACACCAGTGAACTCAGTCTTTTGCTAGTTACTGAACATCTTGGGCCTGTTTCCCTATGTTGAAATGCACTGAGATCTTTGTCACCGTCTAACATCAGACTCAAGGCCATTCTGTGGATTTGCTCTAAGAAAAGTAGATAGCAGACTGAAAGGGAATTTTCTATATTTTGAATCATGAGAACAGCTCAAGGGAAGGCTGTAAGCATTCAGTGCAAGAGAAAGAGTGTATACAAAGCGCATCTGTGGGAGCAGTGATGTTTTGTCATATTTCATTTCCATGGACATAACCGAGAAATGGCTCTCCCAAAGAGGTAGTAGCACAACAACATAAAACTATCCTGAACAAGGAGGTGGTTAGGGCTCTGGCTGTCTACAGATTAAAATGTCGTTTGTTGCATCACCAGGTTACACAAGTCATTTAGTACTGTGAAATGGTTCGCTGGCTTGCGGTCTAAATGTCAGTCTCCAGCCCTGAGCCAGGGGTTCAGTGATATTGCCTTTGGTTGAACGGTGTTATCAAGATTAAATTTGACTGTGCATATGTAAAAACTTATGAAATTAAATTCTGATCTCCCACAGGTATGCAGTGTAGACTGAAAATATGCAACCTGGTTTTAGGGATAATGATATCACCTTTCTCTCCTTTCATGACTAAGACTTTGGGGTAGATATGTGAGTCTGCAGCAGAAGACTGCAGTGTTAGACAGGCCTGGGCACCACAAAGGGCCTTGAAATGAAGCAGAAAATGCTGCACAATCTAGTTAGGTCCAGGAAAAGCAGAAAAGCTGTTTCTGAGGAAGAGAGAGAGAAGACTTGCATCTCTCTTAGCTCAGCCCTTCTCTCAGCTGTTTCTGAAGTTGTCATCAAAGCTTTTCTTCTGGCAGATGAATCCAGCTCAGAAGTAACAGCATACCCACCTGTGATAAAGGCAGGCCTGCTGAGGGCCAAGAGAAGCCCCTCTTTGCTGGTGAGGCATGCTTTCCCTCAGGTACGGGCTTACCAGAGACACACTGGGGAAAGGTCATTGGATATCACTGAAAAGAGCCTGGCTCTGTCCTCCTGACACTCCCCCTTGACATATCTATAAACATTAATGAGGTCGCCCCTCAGCCTCCTCTTCTCCAAGCTAAAGAGACCCGGCTCCTTCAGCCTTTCCTCTTAAGGGAGATGTTCCACTCCCTTCACCATCTTTGTGGCTCTGCGCCGGACTCTCTCAAGCAGTTCCCTGTCCTTCTTGAACTGAGGGGCCCAGAACTGGACACAGTATTCCAGATGTGGCCTCACCAGGGCAGAGTAGAGGGGCAGGACCTCTCTTGACCTACTAGCTACTCCCCTTTTAATAAACTGCAGGATGCCATTGGCCTTCTTGGCCACGAGTGCGTATTGCTGGCTCCTGGCCATCCTGCTGTCCACTAGAACCCCAAGGTCCCTTTCCCCTGCGCTGCTCTCCAGCAGGGCAGTCCCCAACCTATACTGGCACACAGAATTATTCTTTCCCAAGTGCAAAACTCCGCACTTGCCCTTGTCGAACTTCATCAGACTTCTCCCTGCCCAGCCCTCTAGCCTGTCTAGGTCTCTCTGAACGGCAGCACAGCCTTCTGGTGTGCCAACCAGTTTCAGTTGGAAGAGACCTTCAAGATCATCAAGTCCAACCTCTGTCTTAGCCCTATCAACACCACTAAACCATGTCCCTCAGGACAACATCTATCCGCCTCTTAAGCACCTCCAGGGATGGTAGCTCAACCACCTCCCTGGACAGCCTGTTCCAATGCCTGACAACCCTTTTAGTAAAGAAATTCTTCATAATATTCAATCTGAACCTCCCCTGGTGCAACTTAAGGCTATTTCCCCTTGTCCTATCACCCTCCACTAGGCAGAGCAGACCAACCCGCATCTCGCTACAACCTCCCTTCAGGTAGTTGTAGAGAGCGATGAGGTCTCCCCTCAATCTCCTCTTCTCTAGGCTAAACAGCCCCAGATCCATCAACCTTTCCTCATAAGACTTCTGTTCTAAGCCCTGTAGTAGCTTCGTAGCCCCACTCTATACTCTCTCCAGCACCTCAATGTCCCTCTTGTAGTGGGGGGCCCAAAACTGGACACAGTACTCAAGGTGAGGTCTCACAAAAGCCAAGTACAGGGACATGATCACCTCCCTGCTCCTGCTGACAACACCATTCCTGACACAGTCCAGGATGTCACTGGTCTTCTTGGCCACCTGGGCTGTCCACCAACACCCCCAGGCCCCTCTCTTCCTGGTAGCTCTCCAGCCACTCCTCCCCAAGCCTGTAGTGCTGCTGTGATTGTTGCTGTCGAAGTGCAGGACCCGACATGTGGCCTTATTGAATTTCATGGAGTTGGCCTTGGCCCAGTGATCCAGCCTGTCCAGATCCCTCTGCAGAACCTCCTTAACCTCAAGCATATCGACACTTCCACCCAGCTTGGTGTCATCTGCAAACTTACTAAGGGTGCACTCTATCCCCTTGTCCAAATCATTGATGAAAATGTTAAACAGGACTGGACCCAGTACTGAGCCCTGGTGGACACCACTCATGACCAGCCGCCTACTGGATTTAACTCCCTTGACCACAACTCCTTGGACTTGACCGTCTAATAGTTTTTTTACCCAGCAAAGAGTATGCCCATCCAAGCCAAGAGCAGTCAGTTTCTCCAGAAGAATGCTGTGGGCAGCAGAGTCAAATGCCTTCCTAAAGTCAAGGCAGACAACATCTGCAGCCTTTTCTTCGTCCAACAAGCAGGTCACCTGTCACAGAAGGAGATCAGGTTTGTTAAACAGCACCTGCCCTTCATAAACCCATAGTGACTGGGCCTCATCACCTGGTTGTCCTGCATGTGCTGCGTAACAGAACTCAGGATTATCTGCTCCATCAGCTTCCCTGGGACTGAAGACAAACTGACAGGCCTGTAATTTCACGGATCATCCTTCCATCTCTTCCTATAGGTGGGTGTTATATTGGCTGACTTCCAGTCAGGTGGGACATCACCAATCAGCCAAGATTGTTGTTAAATGGTGGACAGTGGCTTGGTGAGCACCCCTGGCAGTTCTCTCAGCACTCTAGGATGAATCCCATCTGGCCCCATAGATTTATGCACATCGATATGGAGCAGCAGGTCACTGACCATCTCCTCCTGGATTGTGGGTGGGACATTTTGCTCCTGGCCCCCGTCTCTCAGCTTGGGGGACTGGCTTTCCTCAGTAAAAGTGTTTCTATTATGAAAGACTGCGGCAAAGAAGGCACTAAGCACCTCAGCCTTATCCTTGTCTTTGGTTACCATATTTTCCCTGGGTCTAGTAAGGGATGGAGGGTCTCCCTGGTCTTTCTTTTGCTTTTAGTGTATTTATAGAAACTTTTCTTGCTGCCCTTTAGCTCTGAAGCTGGATTAATCTCTAGGTGGGCTTTGGACCTTCTAATTATTTCCCTGCATATCCTAACAACATTCTTGTACTCGTTATGAGTAGGCTACTCCCTCTTCCAGAGGACATAAACTCTCCTTTTAACCCTGACTTTCAGCCAAATATCCCTATTCAGTCAGGCCAGTCTTCTTTGCCACTGGCTCGTCTTACAACATGTGGGGATGGCCTCCTACTGTGCCTTTAAGATTTCCTCATTAAAAACTGTCCAGCTTTTCAGGACTCCTGTACCCTTCAAAACTGACTCCCAAAGGATTCTCTCAAATAACCTCCTAAATACATCAAAGTCTGCCCTTTGGAAGTCCCAAGTGGCAGTTTTGCTGTCTCTCCCTCCTAACATCTCTAAGAATAGAGAACTTAATTGTTTCATGGTCACTGTTCCTTAGTTGGCCTCCAGCTGCCACATCCTCCATGAGACCTTCTCTGTCCACAAAGAGGAGGTCCAGCAGGCACCTTCCTTGATCCGTTCACTTACCAGCTGTGTGAGGAAGTTATCCTCCACACATTCCAGGAACATCCCAGATTGTTCCCTCTCTGCTGTGTTGTATTCCCAGCAGATACCTGGGACGTCCCCCACAAGAACAACATCAGGTGACCGCGAGATTTCTCCCAAGTGCTTATAGAATCTTCATCCACCTCACTGCTCTGGCTGGGAGGTCTATAGCAGACTCCCACAGCAATATCAGCTTTATTGGTCTTGCCCCTTAACCTGACTCAGACACTCTTGACCCTGTCATCACTATACCTAAGTTCTGAGTGTTCATAGCATTCCCTAACGTACAGAGCCACCCCACCACCTCTCCTTCCCTGCCTATCCCTCCGAAGAACTTGTAGCCATCGATGGTGGCACTCCACTCATGTGAGGCATCCCATCATGTTTCTGTGATAGCCACGGTGATGTCATAGTTTTCCTGGTGCATCACGGCTTCAAGCTCCCCCTATTTGTTGCTCACACTGTGTGCGTTGTTATAGATGCACTTCAGATGAGCTACTGATCCAAACACCTTTGTGTGAGTGTGGGCCTCATTTCCTACCAGACCCTTCTCAGGTGTTTCTGTGATTTCTAGGTCATGAACAACAACCCTTGCCTCTTCATTTCCCATTATACATCTATCCCTTGTCTCCACAGAGATGGCAGAGTGAGCGTACTTGCTAGCACACCATCCTACAAGCCCTGACATGCTTCTCTTAGGCTCATTCCTAGCAGGCACAGTTAAATCCCCTTCCCCCTTCACATCTAGTTTAAAGCTCTACCAATGAACCCTGCTAACTCACACCCCAAGATCCTTTTCCCCCTCTGAGAGAGGTGCATCCCATTTGTTGCCATCAGGCCAGGTGTCTCGTATAGCAGGCCGTGATTAAAAAAGCCAAAATCCCTCCCTGAGCCATGAATTGATTTGATGGCTTTTTCTGTTAATTCCTTCATTCATGACTGCCACTGGAGGGATAGAGGAGAACACAACTTGTGCTCCTGATCCCTTAAGCAGCTGCCCCAAGGCTCTAAAATCTCTTAATTGATTTTGGGTTTCTTGTAACCACAAAAACATTGTGGTAAAGATTTCAGAAGCTGTAAAAAAAAAAAAAATGCATTAGAGGAGAGGCCTTTGCAGGTTGTAGGTCATGTCCAAGCTGCCCTGCACATCCTGTTCCAGCTCGCACTGCCTGCTGCCAAGAGGCCATACCCAGGCTACATGCCTAGGAGGAGCATGAGTAACCAAATATAAGTATATATACATATGCATATGTATAAATTGAATGTATGCTCAGAGTTCTGTGGTAGCATGGATTGCTATGATGCAACATAAAGACATTTAAACAAAAATGTCGGAGTTGGCATCTTTGCTGTTTAAAAAGTGCTGCAATTTTGCCAAATATCACTGGCTGAATTTTACCCTTGGATACAAACTTCCATACAATGATGGTAATGAGTGTTTTATAGGCCAGTAGCTCAGAGAATGAAAGCTATTTCCCTCCCCAGAGAAATGATCCCAGGCTACAACGCTGAGTGTGCTAACAAGGATGCTGCTGAATTGCATTTTTCTCTGCTTTTGCAGTTTTTCTACGTATGACATCTTTTATTTTATTTTTTTTCACAGGCGCAAGCATGTTATAAAACGTCTTTTTATCTAAAATTAATAAGTGGTTTTGGCATTTTTCTCCCACCTCCGACTTGAACAAACCTGGGGTATCTCAGGACAGCAGTGAGCTGGCAGGTCTGTTCTCATAAAGACAGCACCAGACACCAGCTAGATATCGCCCTCACAGCACTCTCAGGATGTGCTCCTCTGGTAGGGAGTTTGGGCATCTCACTGGCCCCCACGGCTCCCAGGCTCCTGGGAACCAATGAGGGAAGAAGGGAGCCTGGCCATCTTTACCTTGGAGCCATCAGCCCTGAAGATTTTGACTGAGAAGCACTGGCCACTTAGAAATCTATCTTCTGCCTTGTGGTGGGTTGACTCTGGCTGGAGGCCAGGTGCCCACCAAAGCTGCTCTATCACTCCCCTCCTCAGCTGGACAGGGGAAGAAAATACAAAACAGAAGGCTTGTGAGTTGAGATAATGACAAGGAGAGATCACTAACCAATTATTGTCATGGGCAAAATGGACATGACCTGGGAAAATTAGTTTACTACCAATCAATCAGAGTAGGATAGTGAGAAAATAAAAACAACTAGATCTTAAAAACACCTTATTCCCATCTTTCGTTTCTTCCTGGGCTCTACTTCCAAATTCTCTACTTCGTCCCCAGCAAGTGGCCTAAGGGTACAGGCAATGGGAGTTGTGGTCAGTTCATCACATTGTCTCTGCAGCTCCTTCCTCCTCAGAGGGAGGACTCCTCACACTCTTCCCCTGCTCCAGCATGGGGTCCCTCCCAAGGAGACAGTCTTCCATGAACTTTTCCACTGTACATCCTTCCCATGAGTCTCATTTCTTCACAAACTGCTCCAGCATGGGTCCCTTCCGTGGGGTGCTGTCCTTCAGGAGCAGACTGCTCCAGCATTGCTTTCTCATGGGATCTCAAGTCCTGTCAGGAAACCTCCTCCAGTGCGTGCTCTCCACAGGCTGACAGCTTCCTTCAGGGCACATCCACCTGCTCCAGTGGGGCATCCTACATGGGCTGCAGGGATCAGCCTGCCTCATCATGGTCTTCACCATGAGCTGCAGGGGAATCTCTTCTCAAGTGCCTGGAGCACCTCCTCCCCTTCCTTCTTCAACAACCTTGGTGTCTGCATAGTTATTTCTCTCACATATTCTCACTCCACTCTTCTGGGCTGCTGTTGCACAGGTTTTTCTCCCTCTTCTTAAATAAGCTTCCATGGACACTGATGAGCTCATCCTTGACCAGTGGCAAGTCCATCTTGGAGACGGCTGGCGTTGTCTCTATCAGATGGGAAGCTTCTAGCAGCTTCTCACAGAAGCCACGCATGTAGCCTTGCTGCTGCCCAAACCTGGCCACACAAACCCAATACATGCCTTGGCACAAAACCTTCCATGCCTTTTATTTGAAACCAAACATCAGTGAAGCCTTTCCCCCCCCTCCCTTTCTGACCCGGCCTGCTATGTATTTCCTCTTTGCTATAAATTCCTATATAAGGACTAGCTTGCAACAGTGAAATTATTCTTCAGACGTGACCCCAGCACAGGGAAGTGCTCTTCTCATGAGATTCTCCATGTAGGTTACACCCAGTTTCAGGGGTCATGGTGCAGAATGGTTCTCCCTCCCTTGCTGCTGCTGATCAGATTAAGAGAACAGAGGACTGTCAATATTGCAAAAAGAGCACAGAGTGAGTCTCTAGAGCATGGGCTTTGATGGGGATCTACTTTTTATTCAATGCTGACTTTTCTCTATTTTCGGTCAAATGTTAGTAGCTACACTGATTTTAAGTGATGGAGAAACAGCTGTCGATCCAGAAGAAGATTGCTGATTTTAAAGTTTCAACTTCATCAGATTGCAGTTAAAGGCAGATGAAAAAAAAGAATGTTTCAACCTGGGGTTTGTTGCCTTAAAGCAAATTTTTTTGCCCAGTTTGATCTGGGACAAATAGTACCAGTTCTGAACTGGTATTGTCTTGACCTTGAACAAGTTGTCCTCTCTGCTGTTATTCTAGACAGATGTGGGAACAATGATTCACACTACTCAGTAGCTCTCAGAAAGGCTTGAGTCCATAGTCCTGGGCTGGGCTATGAGAAGGAGTGAAGTGCCCTGTGGCTGAAAGCCGCTACCAGCAGACGAGTAGCATAGCTTTGCTGCAGTTAAACTGTAAAAAATAGCTTTGAAAAGCAAAAATGGCGTATAGAACTGGAGAAGATCCCGAGGGGGATCAAGTCTAAGTCAGGAGGCCCTTCAAGTGAAATAAAGATTAAAAATGAGGTTATCTGGCAGTCTGTGGGAAATAGGAATTTAAACATACATTGACTAAACTTGCATACAGGTTGGGAAGAAGTATGTGCAATCTAACTTTTCCAGTAATATGCACTTGAACAAAAGTGTTGGGTGGAAGAGAGGCCAGAAAGGAGGCTGTCTGCCTTTGCAGATGCAGACAGAACAATTCAGGGCAATGCTTAAACCAAAATAAACTCTCAGAAACATACCACTTCAATAACTGCAAGAACATGGGAAAAATTACTTCATTCTCCTGTTCAAGTGAGAAAGCAGTGAGTCTGTGGTGAGGCTGCTAAAAAAGAAATATTTTCTTGATAGAAATCTTAGCTACTCAAGTTTCTCCTGCACCTTGCAGCTGTTTTGGCACAGCTAAGAGGTCTCTTGTAGTGAGTTCATGGCAAGATTACACTTTTGCAAGTGGTGGCAAGCTCAGACATGTTAAATGCACCGTGGTGCTCAGGCTGATGGGGCAGCCCCAGGGGATCCTGGTCTCCTTGAGTGCGTGCAGATCTCCCGCTTACACAGAAATTAATTAGGCATGGACTTGAAAAAGAGATATCTGCATCTGTGTTTTATTATGGTTTTGTATTTAGAAGAGATGTTGCAGGGAAGATGGACCATCACCTCTAAAGGCAGGTATAAAAAAAGACTATCAACACCAGCCTTGTAGTAAGGCTAGTAGCAATTTACACAGTATTTGCTGTCAAAAATTAAACACTGACAGAGTTCAATTCTGTATTTGCCTTCAAATACTTTGTATTTTTCATATTCACTTATCGGCATATCGTGCAGAATGACATTTACATGTGATTAAATCTGGGATCTTTGTATTCATGTTTTTGTGGGGTTCTTTGTTTTGTTTGGGTTTTTTGTTGTTTTTGTGGTTTTTTTTCTGTTGGGTTGACTTCCTCCTTGCTGTTACCATTGCTAATTGGAAGGTTTCATTACATCATGAATCATAACAGGATGCTAGAAAATTTGCTTGCATTAGGATTTCATCCGGGATTCCCTGGGAGCAGTCAGCACAGCTGTACAAAAAGAAAAGCGTCTACAGGTCAGGAAACAAAAGGTGTCTTCATGAGCTGTCTGCAGCAGCCCGTGTGAGCACGATTAGAAGAAAACTGTGGCCTTTGCCTGCACAATAATCTCAGCAGGTGTGAGCATTCCAGGACCATTTTATAGTCGGAGTGATATTCTGGGTGAGATTGAATATACTTGCTGTTGGTAAGAGGTCTTCACTCACTGTCTGTTTTCCTACTTGGTAATGCTCACGCGCTTTCTAAACCTGGAAACCTATCTGCAAATTAGTAGCGCCTTCACAAGTTAAAATAATGATAGCAATTCTTAAAAAAATATCCTACTTGGAGAAAAATGATCACAAACATCTTTTTTTTTAGACCTCAACAAATAGTTCCAACTGTTATGTCTCTTTAGAAATTCTTCTGGCACAGGGGCCCTGTCTTTTATCGTTCATCAGTTACCTGAGTGTAACATCACTTACAGTACATTAATATCACAGAAGCAGAGGAGCAATCCCTATAAGAACTATTCGCAAGCCAGTGCTTGCTGGAATTGAATCCTTCTTATCTTTCAACAGAAAAGACTAGCTGGAAACTCGCTTTTGGAAAACTAACATACGAAAATGGGAGTTTCCCCTTTCCTTAGCTCTTTTACTTCGCTGGATTTTTCCTGCTCTATATCATGTCAGTCTACAGACTCTTTACAAGCACTCAGTAAGAAACATGTTTTCTAGAACAGTATTCATTCTCAATAAGCATTAAAGGTATATAATTACAGTTTTTGCATCCAAATATCTGTTGAACATGTTTCTCTCACTTTACAGTGAAATTAAACTTAGAAAGGTGCTGCTTCTAAGTTTACTAGTAAAGACCACCACATGTGGGTCAGCATGACTGGACAGAAAGAACAAGTGAAAACAAGGGAAAGATTTGGGGGCTTCTGGTGATATTTCTAAACATAGAATCATAGAATGGTTAAAGTTGGAAGCAACAGTGAAGATCATCGAGTTCCAACCCCCTCTGCTGTGGACAGAGACACCTCTCTCCCACTAGCCCAGGTTGCTCAAAGCCCCATCCCACCTGGCCTTGAACATTCCCAGGGATGGGACATCCACAACCTCCTTGGGCAACCTGTTCCAGTGCTTCACCACCCTCATGGTGAAGATTTTTTTCCTTATATCTAATCTAAATCTACCCTCCTGCAGTTTCAGGCCATTGCCCCTTGTCTGCCACTACAGGCCCTTGTAAAAAGCCCTTCTCCAGCTTTCCTGTGGGCCCCTGTCATGTATTGGAAGGCCACTATTAGTCACTCCAGAGCCTTCTCTTCTCCAAACTGAAAAACCGTGGCTCCCTCAGCCTTTCCTCATAGTAGAGGTGCTCCAGCCCTCTAATCCTCTTCATTGCACTCCTCTGGACCCACTCCAGCAGATCCATGTCCTTTTTGTACTGTGGGTTCCAGAACTGGATGCCGTACTCCAGGTGGGGCCTCTCAAGAGCCGAGGGGTAGAATTATCTCTCTTGACCTTCTGGTCACTCTCCTTTTGATGCAGCCCAGGACACGGTTTGCTTTTTGCACTGCAAGTGCACACTGCCAACTCCTGTTGAGCCTCTCATCAAACTAACACACCCAAGTCCTTCTTCTCAGGGCTGCTCCCAATCTGGTCTCTTCCCAGCCGGTACTTGTGCTTGGAATTGCCCCAATCCAGGTGCAGGACCTTATATTTGGCCTTGTTGAACTTCATGAATTTGGCCTGAGCCCCCATCTCAAGCCTGTCAAGGTCCCTCTGGATGGCATCCCTTCCATCCAGCGTGTTAATCACTCCACAGAGTTTGATGTTGTCATCAAACTTGCTGAAAGTGCACTCTATCCCAGTGTCCATGTCACCAACAAAGATATTAAACAACACCGGTCCCAGCAGCGACCTTTGCGGGACACCACTCACCACTGGTCTCCACTTGGACACCGAGCTGTTGATCGCAACTCTTTGAGTGCAAACATCCAGCCAATTCCTTATCCATCAAGCAGTCCATCCACCAAACCCATATCTTTCCAGTTTAGAAACCAAGATGTCATGTGGGACAGTGTCAAATGCTTTGCACAAGTCCAGGTAGATGACGTTAGTTGCACTTTCTTTATCCACTGATGGTGTAACACCATCACAGAAGGCCACCAAGTTTGTCAGACATGATTTGCCCCTGGTGAAGACATATTGGCTGCCACCAATCACCTCCTCTATATCCATGTGCCCTAGCAGCTTTTCCACAAGAATCTGCTCCATTATCTTGCCAGGCACAGACTGATGGGCCTGTAGTTCCCTGGATCTTCTTTTTTTCCCTTTTTGAAGATGGGAGTTATGTTTCCTCTTTTCGAGCCAGTGGGAACCTCTTCAGACTGCCACAATTCCTTGAATATGATGGCAGGTGGCTTAGTGACTTCATCTGCCAGTTCTTTCAAGACTCGTGGATGGAATGGATCTTCTCAGGTCCCGTGGACTTGTGCACCTTCAAGTTCTTTAGATGGTTCTGAACTTTTTCTTCATTCACAGTGGTGGGTTCTTCAGTACCTCAGTCTCTGCCTATCCTCTCTGCAACTGAGGCAAGGACACACATGTCAGTTTAACTGTAGTTTACGTGATTGATAAGACAAAGTGTTCCTGTTAGGGTAATATGGACCCTTGTCCCTTCTGAGAAGTAGCTGCATTACTTCAGGGAACGTGGGAAGTAAGATGATCTGAAGTGTGTGGAAAAGGAAATTTGATAACTTGTGCAGATTCGTTTCAACATATTTCATCTCAAAAAAGTTTAAAAAAAAAAGAAGAAAAAATTCTGCATGATACTCCAGGCACATTCTTACAGCTATTCATTCCTGGGCCTACTAATAAATACCCCTGGACTTGTGATGAACTGCTTTAATGTTTAACTTCACTCCCATCTGTTTTAAAGGTCTGAACAAAGTAAGTGTGCTCACACGGCATTGAAAAGAAATATTGTGCAATATCTTAATCATTCAACAGTATGACGGAGTTCATAATGCCAAAGTGTAATGTCTGTACTTAATCTTGTGTACGAAATCTGACCTTCCCACTAATCAGTTCTTAGGAGGAAATCCTGAGCCCCGTTGTAGTGAGTGTTAAAACTCACAATGACCTCAGCATTTATGTATGATGGAAATAATTGAGTCAGAGGAAAGCAGACAGATTTTTCCATGCAAGCATATTTTATGCAATGATTATTTTATTCATTGATTATATGATGCAATGACATTTAAATATTAAATACAGTGAAATGACAAACAGTGTTCAGGTCTTTCAAACACAGGAAGCCAGGGCACCAGGAGAAGTGTTTAATAGGGTTTAACAGAAAACAACCTCCTTGGAAATAGAGGTTTATTTACAGAAAACATCAAACAAGAGGGACCCTTAGCCCTGGGGCAGAGGAAGGGTGCCTTTTGTTCCGTAAACCTCTATTTGAACATCAGACCATTGGCCAGGTAGGCAGTGAGCAGAGTTGGTTTGTGGGTCTGCTTTGGGATGTCTGAATTTTGGTGGGTCTGGTGGTGATGCTACTCCTGCCAGGGTGATACTGAGGGCTTGCACCTTGTGCTTTCCTTGTGGTACAGCTACAGAACACCAGCGGAGGCCTTTGCTTGCTGCATCGCAGCCATTGCGGGGGATGCCTTTCTGCAGTGCTCATGAAAAGTATTTGAAGAATATCTGGCCTTGACTAAATTTAAGAGGGGTCTTGATGGGGGTGGATATTTCCAAAGGGACATATATGTTGGTGGGATATCTTAAAACAGAGAGAGAAAAGGCCTAGTCCAGACCCAGTATCCAATAACTTTGAACTTTGAAGAGGTCCCTGTCATTATTTGAGCTTTGCTGGAACAACAAAGCTGTGTTTACAAGGTTGAGACTTTGTTGCTTCCTTCTCCAGGAGCATCCAGAAGAGCAGAGAAGAACAGATGGTTTGTGAGCATCTCATCTGATGGTGGGTCATCAGAAACTGCAAGACGACTGGAGGATAAGGACATGCCAGGCCTAGTGGAAAATATTCATGCTGAACACAGGAGGCACACAGCTGACAAAAGTCACAGTATTTCATCCTCTTCTGTCTGCCAGGGGGACAATGGGAATGCACCATTTTTTAACTCTCTATCTCAGAGCTGAGGGATGTCAGGCTTTGTGCCATAAAAGGCTGTGTGGAGAAGGTTCTTTGTGGACAGTGCCTTCTAGGGGAAGGCTCGTCTCCTCTGCTGTGCAGCCAGCCCTGAGGGTATGAACACATATGTGA
This sequence comes from Trogon surrucura, assembly GCA_020746105.1. Taxonomy (NCBI): domain Eukaryota; kingdom Metazoa; phylum Chordata; class Aves; order Trogoniformes; family Trogonidae; genus Trogon; species Trogon surrucura. The sequence continues at coordinate 66,363,485 of CM036658.1, forward strand.
ACACACGAACACCTGTCCACTTTTTTTTTTTCTTGTGTTTTCCTGCTGTTTCCCTAGGTGTTGACAGCCACCAGGCCCAGATGAGGGAGGTCACTCAAGAGATGGGGAGAGCTCCCTCTGCCACTGACTGCCACAGTCTTCTGTGCCCACTGCTAACATCAGCCACCAGCTTTGCTAAATGCAGTGCTGGGGATCTCCTAATGCACCCCAAAATCCCTTTCCACAGTCCCTTCCCCTGTGCATCTGTTGGAGTACCTGTTTACTCGACTCTTTGGGGAAGTTACCACACACAGCCACAGCTGTTGCTGTAAAGAGGTGATGGCTCCCGGCTCAACGTCTCTTCTTGCAAAGCTCAACCTTTTCCCAGCCATTGGCTGAGTGCAGAGTTTTGTCAGGGCAAGGGTTGAATGACAGCTCCGCAGTTCTGTCCTGTATGTGATATTCATCAGGCTGTAACAGCACAGATTTGCAAGTGTTTTGACCATCTTCCAAGAGCCTTTCAGCGTAATATAATCTGGTACTGAATTTCACATAGAAGTGCAAAGGATGCAAACAAACAACTCCCCACCTACTGCTACTGTCTATATTCATTAGAGAGACAGATTGCTCAGTGTCCACACCATCCTATGAAAAAAAGGTAAAATGCAAGCAAGCAGGAAAGAACTTAAGGCAAGTAAAATGATTTTGTAGTTTTCTTATTTAGAGAACAATCGAAATACCAGTGCTGATCAGTGGTCTGCTGTTTTCATTTCTCGCTAGTGACTACTTATAAATGGAGAAACTGCTTGGAATGAGTGTAGAAAATGGGGACATTTCAAAACTGCATGCCAGGAAAAGGGAGAGAAGCCAGAGTGTGATTCCCATTCCTGCTGTGTGCTGCCTGCAGGACTGGTTACCCATTTCCTGACAGTGGTCCCCGAAAAAGGACTGGCTGTCCCAGCACCTGCCCAGTCCTTGGTGCTCAGCCAGAAAGAGTGTCATGCCTCCTGGGTTAGCCTCTGTGCTGGGCTGCATCTTGGCTCCTAGGTGCAAATCAAGACCAGGTATCACATCTACTGGTGGGACTGTCTCACAGAAGCAGTTTTCATTGAAAACCTGTTATGTCTGGAAGTGATTTTTATTTTGCAGGTGAAAAATGTGAAGGTTTTTTCACCAGATGGGAGGATCACTGGAGGACAGGGTGAGGATTTGTAACAAGACTCAAAATGACTGACACATAAATGTTGCACATTCAAATTAAAAAGCTTTCAAGGGAATCAGTGAAAAAAACCCCACATATAGATTTGCACAATCTGATCAACAAGAGTGACCTGATCTGGTGCTTTCAGCCATTATCTGCCGTGGGATTAATGGGTGATTGAACCATCATCATCCTGCCAAGACCCGGGAAGTATCGCTGTCAGGAACTAGTAGCCATCTGTTCAGCAGAGATGCAGTAAAAAAAGCATAGAGGAATTAAAATAGGGTGAAACATAATAAAAACACAACTCTTGGTTACTTCATATTTTGAACTTAAAACAATTACATGCTTACAATTTTCTTAAGAACATTTTTCCCAGACTATTTTAAAAGACAGTGGCATAAATAACCCTAATGAGAATTTCAGAAATGGCACTTTCTTTAGTCAGTATGTAATCTATGTAAACAAATCTTAGACAAAACATAGCCGTGTCCTATCAAAATTTGATTTTTTTTTTCTGTTAAGAATGTGGAATTGTCTACTTTTTTGCATCTCAAAAATATTGTTTCTAGTCATGGCCCTGCTCAGGCACAACTACTCAACATTCTTCAGAAGAGCTGCTTAATGATTTCCCAAAGACTAAACCCACTGTGAAGCAGCTTTACTCATCCTAGTCCAACTCAAGATACTTACCAAAATTTCAAGCGTATGATTTAAAATATGTCATTATAGGGAAGACAATTATAATGGAATGTTTGTTATGGAATGGAATGGTTATACTAGCTAAGGTAAAACTTGTTCTGGTCCTTTCAGGTGAGTGGACTGATCTGAACTTGATGGATCAAAACAGAGGTCACAGTACTCTCAAACTAATATTATTTATATCTGAAGAGCAATATTCAGGAGTGTCAGCAGTAAAACTGACAATTAAGAAGTCACTGCCAAGCCTGGGTATCCAATCAGTTATCAGTAGAGGAGTGAGATGACACTAATCTCTTCACCAGATAGTCAGCACTTTCAAACAGCCCATGGAGATGGCAGATGCTGTTTACTTAGCACAGATGTCTCATCTACCCTTTTAGCGATGCTGGGAAGAGTCAGTGGACAAGAAACCATGTTGGTCCCTTTGATTAAGAGAAATGTTCAGGCTTTCCCTGCTTCACAGCATGCTTTTCTCTCTTTGTTTATGTTTTCTCTATGAAGTTGCATCCTTTTGGACAACGAGCAGATTCTTCCTTCTTCTTTATTCACTTGGAAGATTTGTTTTAAAAAATAATGCACAAATGCCTGCCTCTTTGGCTTCTCAGGTGGAGAAAATTTTGCAGCAATGTGGCTGGGATAGTGCAATCTCACCAGGTCTGTACAATACAGCAAGCTCACATCCAGAGCACTCTTGGCAGAGCTGCACCTGCTTTTAAATATTGCTACCAAGGACAGGGATGGGAGCATGGGGAAGCTGCTGTGTGGAGGGACATCCTGGGCAACATCTATCCAGTTGTTTGCAGATCCAGTCATTGCTTACATCTGAAAATTAATTCAGGTCTCTACTCTGGAGGCTTCTCAGCACAGGTGTGCCAGAGAGTCAGGAGGGTAAGAGCAAGGCTAGGCGAGCATGCACAACAGCAGTGCAACTGTGCAGGTCTCCTTCATTGGGACAGGGCACACCTTTGCTTTGTGCCAGGGGGTGAAACACCAGCATAGTCTGAGAGCCAGCAGGAGGTCATTATCTGCCACATGGGCTCTGTTTTCTCTTCTCACCATGCTGAGCTCTTTGTAGCTAAGGTTAACTTGACTTATTCTTGACTTTTTGGCCAAGCAAAAGCAGAGTCAGTTTCCTCCCATGAGGTTTCTCGTGAAATCAGCATTGCATCAGCCTCCAGTGAATGGGAGCATCCAGACACGTGCACACAAACACACACACACACACGCTACTCTCTGCACAAGAGCCAGGCACAGGTCTGCCAGGAGTGAGAAGGGTCCCCTGCACGTGGAGACCTGAAGGAAAGCATGAGGGTTTTTTGAGGTTACAAACCCAGGAATTTTAACAAAATTTCTCTGTTATGTAAGTACAAGTTCACATGTGAACACCCAAGGAAAGTCCTTCCCCAGTCTCCTTGCACTCCCCATACAGTTTGTCCCAGTGTCAAAGCTGTGCAGGGGTGACACAGTAACTCCCTTGCTAGAGAACCCTCTGGATTATTTCCTGGCATGTTGTGCTGCAGCACCAGGCTACCGAGTGGGGCCTTGCACTGCACGCTCACTTCCTCTAGTTGCTTAGAAGCAAAACAGTTCCTTCCAGTTCTTATTATCTGGCATGAAATCTGTTGCTTGGGGTTTAATTCACACTTGTATGTGCTCTCCCTCTCCACCAGACACAGGGTTTGAGCAACATAGGGGTCATCGATGGAGACAAGTGTGCCAATAAAGCTTTCTCAAGCGAACTTGGCAACTTTCTGAAAAGACTTATCAGGGCTGAAGCTGCTTCAATTACTACCACCAGTTTTGAATCCATGATTTCTTCATCCTTAGTAGAGTTAAAGCAATGTCAGTGAATCTCCTCAGTTTCAAAACCATTTTCTTCATCCTTCAACTCTCTCTATTCTGCCTGGAGATTTGAATCAGCTGCCAGGGAGAGCACATGATGGGTCAAGTATGATATGGTGGCAGAGTCATCACTAAAATACCACTGCAAAGAAATTACCTGGCTGAGACCTGTGCAAACGCTTTTCTGTCCAGCAAGGCACCTATTCCTTTGGTGCAAGGCACTGCAGAATCCCTCTCGGACTGATTTGGGGTGACATAGCTTATAGCAAGTTGTCCCTAAAGATTGTGAGTGGAGAGAACTGAACTTGCAAGAGGCAATAAATGCATGTGCTTTGGCCCCCAGAGCAGCTTTGCCCAGCATTACCATTTCAGGACTCTTTCAAATGAATTGAGCAGCTTTGGATTACAGATAACAATGAAGCCTTGAGAGCTAAGGCCTCCAGCAGTGTCAAATTAATGTACATTTAATTAAAAGTAATAACTGCTGCAAGCTTACTTATAAGAACACAAAATATTAAAAAATACATTATCTTACAAATGTTCCCTGTGCATTTATTATTCTTATTTTAACAGAAGGGTACCTTAATATTTTAAACTTGGGAAGAATTTTATCGGAATGCATATTTAAGATCTGTATCAGCTGGGCTTTTTTAAAAATTGAAACTGTGTAAGCTTGTGTGCATCAAAGGTTTTATTAATTTTCCCATCCAAAACCTGAAAAAAACAAACTCAAGGCATAGAGTAGTTAATGGATTCAGATGGTAGCTGAGGCAAAGTTTCTTGAGATGCCTGTATGAAGAATAATGTGTTGTGTCCAAAAAAGATTTTGTTCAAAAAAAAGAGGTTATCTCGTTGTGATAGAAGGCTAGACAGGCATAAATTGTTGCAGTGACCTTTTGCCCCATGATATTACCGAATTATGTTGGAGCGGAGGTGGATTTAGGGATTTAGTAAATGGTAAACCCCTCTGACCTTAATTACTCTAATGCCTCCTTTAATCCCATCAGAGCCATGCAAATGAAATGCATTTCCTGCATTTAGCATAGAGATCACTCGATCAGTTTTAAGCTGCAGCCAGGGCATATAATGTTAAAAATGTAACAAAAAGACATTCAGGCCATGAGCTTGGCTCCCCTGCATCGGCGTGGGGTAGCACTGTGAGGAGAGGATACAGCAGTGCATGGTTGCTTCATCTCTCCTGCCCACTGTGCTCACGGGGCAATTACCCCTGAGAGCCTGCTGGAACAGAAACTCGAGATTCGACTCCTTTGACCTACCCTCACACAACTATTCAGGGCTAACCTACAAGCCAATAGTGTGAAGGGCATATGCATACATATGATACATACACACACACATATGATATATACACACATATCTATGGAGAGCAGCGCAGGGGAAAGGGACCTGGGGTTCGAGTGGACAGCAGGATGCCCATGAGCCAGCAATGTGCCCTCGTGGCCAAGAAGGCCAATGGCATCCTGGGGTGTATTAGAAGAGGAGTATCAAGTAGGTCAAGAGAGGTCGTCCTGCCCCTCTACTCTGCCCTGGTGAGGCCGCATCTTGAATATTGTGCCCAGTTCTGGGCCCCTCAGCTCAAGAAGGACAGGGAACTGCTGGAGAGAGTCCAGCGCAGAGCAACTAAGATGATTAAGGGAGTGGAGCATCTCCCTTATGAGGAAAGGCTGAAGGAGCTGGGTCTCCTTAGCTTGGAGAAGAGGAGGCTGAGGGGTGACCTCATCAATGTTTATAAATATGTCAAGGGGGAATGTCAGGAGGATAGAGCCAGGCTCTTTTCAGCGGCGTCCACTGACAGGACAAGGGGCAATGGGTGGAAGCTGGAACACAGGAGGTTCCATAAAAATATGAGGAAAAACTTTTTTACTGTGAGGGTGACAGAGCACTGCCACAGGCTGCTCAGAGAGGTTGTGGAATCTCCTTCTCTGGAGACATTCAAAACCCGCCTGGACATGTTCCTGTGCTCTCTACTATAGGCGGTCCTTCTCTGGCAGGGGGCTTGGACTAGATGGTCTTTGAGGTCCCTTCCAACCTCTAACATTCTGTGATTCTGTGGTTCTGTGATATACATACCTGTTTGTGTGTATATCCATACATGTAAGAAAAAGCTATGAAGAGCCAAGGGTATTTGTAGCTACCAAGGAGACTGAGCACAAAAAAAAATAACTTTGCTGATCTTTTGTATGTCTAGGACCTAAATGTGTTATCTTGTATGTGTCATTTTTATCACCCTCCCCATGCAACATATATTCACTCAAATATATATATATATATACACATTACTATCTTGAGGTATTGAGTAGTTGCAAAGATTTCAGTGGATGTCCAGAGTTTCATATGTCATAGAATGATGTACAATGATAGAATGGTTTGGGTTGGAAGGGATCTTTAATATTCATATAGTCCAACCCTCCTGCAGTGAGCAGGGACACTTTTAACTAGACCATGTCACTCAGAGCTACATCCAACCTGACTCTGAATGTTTCCAGGGATGGGGCATCTACCATCTCTCCAGGTAACCTATTTCAGTGTTTCCCCACTCTCAATGTAAAAATTTTTTTCCTTACATCTATTCTAATTCCTATCATAACCTGTCCCTCACTTTTTCTTGAGTTCCACCACAGGAGGTGATAGCCTGGAGTCAGCTATGCAGGGTGCTGCTTTGAACCCAGCTGTGCATTTAAGCATGTGATTAACTCCCAGCAGGTGCCTAATCCTTCTGATTTTAGGATCAATGTGACCAAGGGACAGGTCTGCTTGTGCTGGCACCAGGAAGGGCTCCTGCTGTCCCAGTGCCCTGACATTTCTCCAGTGCTGAATTAGAGCAACGGACCCGCATGTTCCTGACACGCACACAGCATGACAGGGATCCTCCGGGAAGCAGCCTGCTGCACACTATGTTTTTAACAGTAGTGCACCTGTGTTCTTATGGAGAGAATCGGTGAGTCCCTGAGAACGGTGGTGAGGCAGCCATGCATCCCTGCTTTTGGGGCTGGAGGTAGGACATGCTGCACTCCTGCTTCAGTTCCTACGCGCTTGGAAAAGAAAACATGGGAGCAGGTGAATGGCAGTAGCATTACTCTCAGCACGCTGGAAACAGTTACTTCATGATGGGAAGATGTCTGCAGAGTGGTAAATCTCTCACCTGTAAGCCACGCACTTCTGTTTTACAGGCACCATTTGTGCTTTTGACACGCATCACAGAAAATGTAATTAGGCAGAATTTAACAAATGGGATATAACGTGCAATTTACTCAATTTTTAGCTGCTCTTCATGCCCGAGGCTTTACTGAATGCATTTGCTATTCAAAATCAGTTATAGAAGAAATCAGAACCTACAAAAAATTATCAGCCTGCTGACTGCAAACTGCTTGTTCCAATCATTTGACATTTGAAGTAACACTTAACTAGACATGAAGTAATGCACAGAAATGTTTCTGCTGTCTTGCTGTATATACGCAGTTCCTAAAATAAGATTTTGGCTGCAAACAGGTACAATTATGAGCTTATAATTAACTTCGCTAAAAGTTCTGTCAGGACTAATTAAAATTCACTTGATAATGTGCTGTCAGTGTTTACTGGATTGTTTTTAGGAAGTGAATTCAACAAAGGCCTGAATACGGATGAGACTAATTTTTCTTTACTGAGGCTATTTTATTAGGACTTTCCAGGTATTTCTGCATTTCTGTGATCATGCTTATCTTTGAGAAAGACAGTGATGAAAATCTGGAAAATTAACTCGCTACTGAGGCTGACATGTATTGTGAACAAAGAAACAGAATGTATCAAATGTCAAATCTAAATAAAACACAATACAATGAAATAAAATTAAATAAAACAAAGCTACCAATGTTGACTACATTTGGGCAAATTATATCGAATAGTCCAAACAGCAGCATATGTAAAGCTTTGCTGTACTTCACAGAAAGTATGTAACAGCTGGATAAGGGCTCCCTTCTTCTGAAAAAGATTGTTTTTTTCATAGGATGATGTTTAAGATTAATTCACTGGAAGCTCAGGAAGAGGTGACAGATCTGGTGTTTGAGCTATGATACTTTGATCATACTAATCAAGGACAGCTAACACAGCTCTGAAGAAGACGTTAGCAGCCCATGGCATGTGGCTGCTGGATTATGGCACTGGATTGGAAAACATATTAGGAAATATATGTTATTTCCCAGAGTTATACCTCAACTCCATGAAATGTTGGCATTGCTGAGACATCATTGGAAACCCAGACTCATTAGAGCATATGTAGCTGCAAAAAAAACCCTGAGGGGCATTTTAAAGCCATCATGGCCCTTCCTTCCTCACTTTGGGATCCCACTTGGCACACCAAGTAGAGGTGCAATAGTAAAACCCAGTGTAATAGCGGTAATACTAAATAGTAATGTCTGAAGCAGATTGCTTCTGGCAGAGCATGAGAGCTTGGTGGTGTCACTTGGAGAATAAATCTGCTCAGACATACCAGCTTGCCTGCATCAGGCAAAGCAATGAAAGAGCTCAGACACCAGCAGACCTGGGGTCTCCCAGCGACTTGCATTGCTGAAAATGGTCGTGTCCGGGTGGCCTTATCGTGTGTGATGCGATTGTAGACATCCCTGGGGAAGTGCAAGTCACAGTCACATGTTTGTCTGAGCACTGGAGCTGTTGCCAGCCTCAGCTGTACGTGACAAGCAGGCATCTACCTATCCATGGTCCAGGCTCTCTCTGTGGCTTACTATGGTGGATGTTTTTCTACTAACTTCAAAGCACCCTGTTTAGCCTGACACGCCTGTGGCAAATGCAGTGGTATTTCCCATCAAAACAGGTCTCCCTATCCCCATCCAACCACACTAGGTCAGAACCTCACAGCACCCTCCTGTGCAGAGCTGGCTGAGCCCCAGGTCAGAAAGAGGGAGCGAGTTGTGAGTATCGTCACCCTGCTCTCACTGGCAATGCTGGGACAGAAGTCACCACTTTGCACCAAACAAGGCAGTGAGTAGAGCAGGGTGTGATGGTCTCCAGAATATGCGAACTCAAGACAGCATTTGAAAACACAGCAGTGGAAGAGGGATGAAGGAACTGAGACGACTTTGGATCATTCAGAAAATGCTTATATACTATATGTTTGTCCACTTCAAGATATAGAGACCTCAGGTGAAGGGGTGTGCTTCACATTGGCTGATACGACAAGATACGACAGGAAAGAGTGTTTGTTTCATCCTGCTATCCAGATGTGCTGATAGGGCAACTGGTGCAGGAGCAGGCTGTCAATGGAGACATTTGGTGCCCTCTTACATGAGCGGTTCAGTGAATGTAGAGCAAGAAATTCACACAAACATGAATTGTGGAGCAAGAGGACATGAGAAAATCCTGGGGTCCGGATGTATATCCAGACCAACCTCCCTCACCTCTGCTCCCCACAGATGAAAGCACCTTCTCAGCCACAGTGGAGCAGGAGCCATACTGTGAACTTCAAGGAAGTGTCCTTCAGGGAAGAGAGGTAGCAGGGGCTCCTGGAGGGACTTCCAGCAAATACACAGATGCACATGGGGTGTCTGTTTGCATGCTAAGAAGAAGTGGAAGACAATCAGTGCTTCACTTGCTGTCACTGCAGGTTTTCTTTGCATCATGACAAAGAGAGATGCAAAGTAAGGTAAGAAAGTGCCAGGAGGTATCTGCCCACATGGGCAGAGCAACTGCCCACTGCTACTGGTCTGGCCTGGCATGACCATGTGCCCACGGGAGAGGAAGCCTGCGTGTAACTTCAGTGCAAAGCCATGGGTTGCAAACAGCCATGCCCAGTCCAGCCTCACAACTAGCCATGGGTGCAGTCAGAGATTAGTGATTCTTTGTCTCAGATCAGACCAGGTACTCCACGTGACTGTACTCAGACTGCTATCTTGAGGTCAATTGCTTTAGCAACCTCTAGACATTGTCAGGCTTTTGGCTGAGGCACTAACTTTGGCCACTGTAATGGCAGTCCATTTGCTCAGTCCCCTTTGGGAGCTTCTGTGCCAAGCCCATGCCTCCAAAGGGCACTGGCCGCACAGGCACACTGTTCCAAACCTGCCCTCCCGCCCACACCCCCACATAGCACAGAGAGGCCGATGCAGGAGTGTACAGACCGTGCAAAGAAGACGTCGGAGCTTCTTGCATTTTGCATGCAGATGGCGCCTGAGGCACCAAAACCCCAACACAACTTCACCCACCCCTTCCCCAATTTGCTTTTCACCCCGGGATGTAATAGCTGTGTGGGAAGGAGATGAAGCTGCAGCATTCGCTCACTTCCTGTTTGGTCGTGCCTTGCACCACTTCTCAGCAGAATTTGTCTTTTAACTTCCAGCCTCTTCTGACAGGTCAACCTCAACATCTACCCATCAGATAATCAAGGGCTACCTCCTCCTGTCTTTTGCTAGGTTAGCCACGAAGAGGCCAGACTTGAAAAACAATTTCTTATCTAGATGTGACTAATTTCATTGTTCTGCTTGGAAAACAGACCACTTATTTGTTAATTGTTTTTAATACCTCACCGTTTCAGAGGCAGACTTGCAGGTGCCGATCTTCCTTTCCTTCCTGCAGATGAATAAAGAGGTGAGTCCTACCATAAGAAATATCAGAAAAATGAAACGTACCAGCTCTTAAATTGAAACCAAGTTTGAAAGCTGTATATATACCTACTGGCAGCCAATTTTCAGAAAACCAAAGCCAAACCTCTAGTACTAGATAAATACCTTGAAGCATATCGAGATGCAAAAGCGATTTTGCATTTATCAGTAGTCACTAGGTGAACTTCTTAGCAAAAAAAGCTGCCTGTGTTTCTGCTCATTTCCAGTGAGACAACAGCTGAAGTGACAGATGACAACACTAGTGATAGTGGTGACATCTGACCTGAAGGTCTCTGGGTGTGACACAACGGGGAAGACCTGGGAATTCAGGTTTTTCCAACACTTCTGTGAATGGTTCAGTAAGCTTCTCAGCCAATTCCTTTAAGACTCTATCCAGAACATAGATATATAAATTCTGTATTTATAGGTTTAAATTTGCATATAGATGCAGATTCTTCAAGCTTCTCTCCTCACTTATTTTTAACTTAATTTTTAATTGTCTTTTGACCTGTTAACAGAAATCAAAACCTATTGCCCTGGAAATTCTATTGTCTTCTGTCTCTCTAGGCATCCATCAGAGGTCTCAAGCACCTTTGAAAATCACCTGGGACCCTAAATGATTTTTGAACTGACTTTTGTCTTTCTTTTTCCTGCCTCTAGTCAGTTAAGATCACATCTGAAATAGATGCCTGAGTCAATTGCTGTAGCAGCTTGAGTATTTTAGCCTGAGAGGACAATGCATGATTCTGACACCTTCTACCTATTATCCAGAGTTGCTGGAGCACGGCTTTTCCTCTGCTCAACAGAGAGAAGTAGTTACTGCTTCCAAGCAAGAGTACATTCATCTTGTGATTTGCACCCAGGGTTTTACTAGAATAAAGTCTCATCAATTGTTAAAATTACTTTTATTCCTAAGCCTACATCTCGCCTTTCCTCATATCAGTGGTGGAGCATCCCCACAGAGTCATGAGCTGGTCCTGGACTTGTTTGTCAATTGGCACCTAAAGCAGCTCTTCCGAAAACAGCCCAGGGTCCTTTTGCAAACTGTGCATTCGCTGGCCCCTGGCTCTTTCAAATGCATGGGCCAGCCATTTTGCAAAAATCTGCATGAAGTCCGGAGTGCCACTGACCACAGTGACACAGCAGTGACCACAGCTCTGCTTGCATCAGCACGTCTCCTCCCATCATCTGCATTTGTGCACTTAGTCTCTTCCTCCTTCCTTCCTTCATGAATGCTTTTTTTTTAGCAAAAGGGTGAGAGAATTTAACCATGAGAAAAATGTGTATTCTCAAGAATACTTCCAAGTCACACTTCTTATCAAATGACCTAATAACACGAAGTATTTTTTTATGAGACTAATGATGATCTTAACAGTAATCCTCTGTTTCTGTGTAAACCTGAGAGAGGAAGAACTTGCAAGAATGTCCCGCTTAAATGTCATGTATGTGTCTGTGTGTAAAGAGTGTCTGTTTAGAGAAGGCAGATGTCACACAGCCCATGGGAAAATAACTTTCCATAAAGTACTGGTTGCATAGCTGTTAACAAAGCAGTGGAGGCTACTGATCATGAGAACTGATGAAGCTCGTAGGTTCAGCTACACTATATAATGCTCTATTTTTAGAGCATTTATTTTTACTTGAAAGAAGTTAACAGGAATCTATATTTACCTGACATCTGCCTCCACATAAGCCTTCTTGCAAGCTCTCCCTCCCTCACAAAGTCCACCCTTGTTTGCGCTGTTCCACTCCCTGATTTCTTCGGCACTTAAGAGCTGGTGTGGGGGTGTTGTTAAACCACATGTGAAAAGGAACCCAGTGAAATACTGTACTGCCTAAAAAATGGAGCACAGCCAAAGTTAGATGGTTTTAACCTTAAAAAAATGCTTTGAAGCACAGTTTTCAAGCAAAGAAGAGGAATTCTCAATTCCAACCCAATATATGCTTCAGGGCTTTCACTTTTTGCATAATATCTATAGTCAATCTACACAGAATTCAACTAACTTCTTACTCAAAGTTAAACTTTGCTCATGTCTTTCCATGGACATAAAATGTCTAGACCTGTTCCTATGACTTATTCTACCCTATGTGGAACCTGCAAAGATTTCAGAAACCACAGGCTGGGATTCCTTTTGTCATGTACAGAGCAGAGGGCTGTCTGGCGACTCTGCTGCCTTGTCTAGCAGTTGCTGAATTCGGGCACAACAGCAGCCTTCAGGTTTCAAACTATGGTGCTGGTGGAAAAAAAGCTAGATGGGGAAACTGGCGTGTAAACCAAGCTCAGCACACAACAAGGCTCAAATGCCACGGAACATGCTGGTAAATCGATCAGTAAGAAGGAGGTTAAGCTGGATCACTGTTGTGTTCAGATGACCATTCAGCAGGGTACCAATCTTTTGGACCATGGCCAGTTTGTTCCCTGTACAGCCACCCCCAGCACTGCCGCATAACAGCTAACCCTTTTGTAGTACTCTCCTAAGCCAGAATTTATTGCACTAGAGATGGGAGAGGACTGATACTGCCGGGGTTAGGAACGGGTGAACCTGAAGGAAGCCAAAAACCTGCTACTTCAGAGAAGCATCCTGTATTTGGAATGATGGATCTCTTGGGTATTAAAGTGTATTTCTTGTAGAGCATATGCTTTTGTAGCCTACATCCAAAGTGTCCGTATTAAGATGTAAATAAAAGCAGAAAAAAAAATGTATTTATGTCTGAATAAACATGACAAGAAAAACGTAACAATATGCAATACCTTGTCTGAAGATAATGACTGACACTAACAGGAGGTGCAGAATGGGGTTTTAAACTAATGAAAATTGTAGAAAAGTTTCATTTAAAAGGTAAATCTGGAGGTCATTTTGTCTAACATCATGTTCCAAGCAGGAGGTTCAAAGTTGATGTCAGCAGACGTAAATAATATTCCTCATTTATGTGACAGTATTTCATTCCTGGGGTGCATTAAGAAAGTGTGTCCAGCAGGTCTAGAGAGGTTCTCCTCCCCCTCTACTCTGCCCCGGTGAGACCACACCTGGAATAGTGTCCAGTTTTGGGCTCCCCAGTTCAAGAGAGACAGGGACCTACTGGAGAGAGTCCAACGGAGAGCTACGAGGATGATGAAGGGACTTGATCGTCTCTCCTGTGAAGAGAAACTGAGAGAACTGGGGCTGTTTAGCCTTGAAAGGAGACGCTGAGAGGGGATCTTATTAACGTATATAAATATCTGAGGGGTGGGTGTCAAGGGGAAGGAGACAATCTCTTCTCAGTGGTGCCCAATAATAAAACAAGGAACAATGGGTTTAAGTTAGAACATAAGAAGTTCCACCTCACCATGAGGAGAAACTTTTATACTGTGTGGGTGACGGAGCACTGGCACAGGCTGCCCAGAGAGGTTGTGGAGTCTCCTTCTTTGGAGACTTTCAAAACTGACCGGGACATGTTCCTGTGTGGCTGCCCTAGGGGATCCTGCTCTGGCAGGGCAGTTGGGCTAGATGATCTCCAGAGGTCCCTTTCAACCTCGAACATTCCGTGATTCCTTAAGAGTTGTGAATTTTATAATGCATGCACAAAAATTACTATATTCACTACCAGAAATCCTACTGATATTGTAGGGATGAAATGCCGTAACTCCTCAACAGCACACAAGGAAATTTCCCACAAGTTCAATAAGTGATAAAAAAAGTATGTACTTTCTCTTCTTTCTGAGTAATTCATCTCTTTCCAGTGAGTCCCATCTCACTGCTCATGACACTCAACTTGCATCATGAGGCTATCTTTTTGCCTGAAAATAGGAGGTGGTTAGCATCCTGAAAAAGGCCAATTTTCTAAGAAAATCTCTAGGCAAAACTGCTTGCTTGCTCCAACTTCAGGCCCTGATTTATGGAACAGAAGAGAAAAAAGGGGAAGGAAAAAAAATCTCTGCAAAGTCTTCAGATGCAAGCTGGTACATGTGGTCTTAGTACGTCTCAGCAATGGAAGAACATCAAAAGTCTCACTCTACCCTTTAAGAGGCCAATTAAAAACAGTTAAAGAGAGTGCTAATTATCTTCCCTGACCCATTTTTTTTTCACTGATTGAAACACGTTATCTAATTACAGTGTTCATTTGTGAATTCTTATTTGGCATACAGCCTGTCATTTCAGAGATGATGCTTGGTAGCTTTGCCTTGCAGCAAAAATAGAAAATGCCCGTCTCCCATGTGAAAAACGCAGCTCGCTCTTGTCAATTGGAGAGTGACCCAGGCTGCCCGAGCACTGGCCTGCTGCAAGGGGAAGTTACGTGGGCTGCATGGACTTGGCCAAACCATAATTTGAGCAGCACAAGTAGAGTGACAGTTGCCAAAAAAAGCCCCAGAAGAGTTCAAAAAACCTCAGGGTTCTAAGGGACCAAGTCTATATTGAGGCACATGCTCGATAGCCACAGACTGGGTAGGCTTATTTGAGCACCTTCTGCTCAGAAAAGGAAATCTACTTCTTGGATAATTCCTTAGTAAAGACAAAATCCGGGCAGTGATAGGAATACTGCAAAAGTCAATGTTGAAATTGGACGTAGTCACGTTTTCCTTTCCTCTGAAGAGAAATACCAGACTATTTCTTTTGAGTCACTGGGCAACGAACCAAAACAGCCAAATGAATGTTTTCTAGATATCATTATCGATAGCACATGACAGGCACTCCAACAAGTCCACACTTTCTTGTGCTGGGAGGTAAGATGCCCCATGGGTGCAGAGAGTTGGGTGCCCCCAGCACCACCCACAGTCGAATGCTGAGGTTATGAAAATGTGGAAGGCCAGTCCTGTCTTGCTAGCTGGCACAGGGGCCATGGTGGAGATATGAGAAACTTGGCCTTCCAAGTACAAAATGATTGCTGGCAGTACACTGTGAACATGTCAAACTTGGGGGAATATATTAAGAAAAGGCCCACCAGTGGTTTTCTTTCTTTAAATGGTAGCCACTCAAAAGTTATGCAAACACTTCAGCTGTGGAATATATAATCTGACGTCTGGCAGGACTCCTCTGTTGATCCAAGGAGTGAAGTATGCAGGGGATGGCTAGCAGTTGTTTCAGTGCTTATTCAAGATGATAAACTGTATTAGATGTATTTTCTCCTCCTCCCCTTCTGTTTCTGCTATAACTCGGTCACTCCCACTAAATAAACCTGAACTCCTGGTTTTCTGACAATAAAATTCTTTTCTAGCAGCCACAAGCTAGGGCAGAGGGAGCTTCAGAAAGGAGCCAGTGAGGGAGTATGAGCCTGTGGCTGCACATGAAAAGGAGCCCAAAACAGAGCCAGCTATCTAAAACATGCTTCCAGGCAAATGTGGTTGGTTTCAATAAAACAGCCCCATGATCCAAGCCACTGAAGTTAAGCAACTGGCCAAAGAGGTAGTGCTAAATAAAAATTGTTCATATTCCTTCCTATTTCTGATCAAAATCAAGGTGGCTGAAATTTGAGCCTGTTTGTGGAGCCTGCTGCTGCTGCTGCAAGCCTTGGGGTCCTGGATTGATCTCGTCTAGGGGTCGATTTTGCAGCCTCTCTCATCACCATCTCTTCTTCTGCCAGCTTTCTCCCCACAGCCACGAACATCTGCCTCTCCACTCAGCCTCAGTAAAAAAAAATGGGGGAGGAAGATCTCACAGATCATGTCTCAAGAAATTACTCGTATTTCACTCACTTCCTGATGAAGTATAAAGGACAAACAAAGAAACCACACTTTCCACAGAAGCCCCTGTAGCACCTGATACAACACTCGGTCTGTGAGCTCCTGAGGAAATGAAACCACGCTGACTGTGTATTGTTTTTATTACACTTTAAGGGAAAAATAAAAGGCCTGATTAAAATAAAATATTAGTTTAAACTTTTCAACATGTTTTCTTTCTTCCTTCCCTTGTTTTTATTTGGTATGAATACTCACCTACTAATTCATTTTAAAGAGTTTAACAGTCTAAATTAAATGAATTATGAGTATGAGAAACAGTCACATGGCATCAAAAGTCTTGCAGACCTTCCGTAAAATAAAAAGGGAGAATCCACTCAAAAATGGATGTTGAGATGCTCAATAAACAAAGTAAATATGAATTTATTAGTCATGTATTATTTTTACAAGAATGACCTGCTATCAGAAGATAGGTCTATAAATTATCTGAAAAATAAAGGGAATTTGCACAGAATAGTTTCTTAGTCTGAGAAGAAAAATCAATGAGTGAAGAAATATGTGAAGACAACACCACAAAACACATTGATACCACTGGAATACAGCTACATGAACTGGAAGCCATGGAGCATTGTCATTTTCTGGTCAAAGCTGCACTTTTCTGTTTCCTATGATTTTCTGTTAGTTGGATTCCTGCTTGCCCATGCACCTGCTGTTCAGGACAAATGAAACTGTTGTGGTTTGGTGATGGACATCCCTTTGAGTTACATATGTTTCTTGGAGGTTTTGCATGTTTTGGAGTTAGTAATAATAACTATTCCTGTTAATTACACAATATTGCCATTCAGGGTCCATGAGCAGGCTGAATTGTCTGCCAGTCCTCACCCAGACACTAGGAACTTGGACTAAAATCTAAATTAGCATCTTCACATTGAAAGTGGGTCATTTGGTCAAGAGCACGTATCTCCTTTGGGCTTTCTTCTTGGCTTTTTCTTTCTTAAGAAACCCATTAACCTTGTTCTTGGTCTAAAAACCAATGACAGTTCTCTTTTGATCTGCCTGTTGTTAGCACCCACTTCAGTCAGCACAGAAGCTTTGTTTTTTTTCTCAACCAGGCGTATCTGTGCTCCACTGTTTTGTGAAAATATGATTTTGTGCATCATCCCCAAAGCCTTTTTTAGATGGTAGGGCTGATATGTGAGATTCAAACCTGGCATCTCTGTACACACCAATTTGTGTTGTGTCCCCTGTTCTGGTTTTTCTTTCTTGTCCTAGAAACAGACTCAGAGATAAACATGTACACACACACACAAACCTCACATCCTGCCACTCGACTTTGATATACTGAGGAATATAAAATATATGGTACCCCTGTGGTTGAAGGAACCTGTGGAAATAAATCCAACCCAACCACTGCATGGTGACTTTGTATGAAATATTACCCAAACTAGTTCTGATGTTACATAGCATCTGCTGAATCAAAGAGAAATGAAGGAAGGAAGTCATCACTTAGAACACTTAAAGGAATAAAAGATGTTCAGGATCAGACTCTTTCTTTTGAGAATGAATTAGGCTTCATGTTCCTTGCAGCATTTTTCACTCAAATACAGCAGTTATAACTGAGACATCTGGACAAGAGCTGCAGCATTGGTGATATTTGCTCCACAAAGGAAAAGCCATGGATAATTGTATTAGCTTTGCTAGGGAAAAATTACTCTGTCAGTGTTCACCAACAATGAACGAGTGGGTGATAAACTGCTATGATGAAATTTAATGTTAAAAAGAGCCTTTTGCATTATGCATGCAGGGAGAAACAGCCTTAGCCTTACATATATATGGATAGACTCTAAATGAGCAAATACATCTCAAGAAGTCCAGAAGACTGGAATCACAGAGGACAATTCTTCACTAGCACCAGCTCCTTACTAAGAAAGTTGGATGTGAGGATTTGTTAAAATGAGTAACAAGCAAAAGAGAAAGCGTCACATGCCAGAGTAGAATCATAGAATCATAGAATGATAGGGATTGGAAGGGACCTCGAAAGATCATCAAGTCCAATCCCCCTGACAGAGCAGGAACGCCTAGACTATGCTACACGGGAACGTGTCCAGGCAGGTCTTGAATGTCTCCAGAGAAGGAGACTCCACAACCTCTCTGGGCAGCCTGTGCCAGTGCTCTGTCACCCTCACTGAGAAGAAGTTTCTTCTCGAGTTTAAGCGGAACCTCTTATGCTCCAGTTTCAGCCCATTACCCCTTGTCCTATCATTGGTTGTCACCGAGAAGAGCCTGGCTCCATCCTCGTGACACTCACCCTTGATATATTTGTAAACATTGATGAGGTCACCCCTAACAGAAACATAGTTATTCCAGGAATACAGTGTCCAGCATTCATTGCCCGTCTCAGAAAGCAGAAAGTTAAAAAAAAAAAAAAACAAAACAAAAAAAGGTGTGATGGGAAGGATTTAGGAGTATGAAGTGGCTTCTGTGTAGACAGAGTGATCAACAATAGGATTCCCTGGTTTAGAAAGCAAGGAATGGAAAAGTGATGTGCTGGGCTACAAAACCTCCAGCTTGCACGAACCGTTGCCCATCCCTGGTGGGGATGTCTGCACGCAGGTTGTTCATGTGCTGTGCAGGATGATGTGGAAAATAGACTGGGCAGCGAGCAAAGTTGTCGTCATGCCCAGGCAGGACAGCCAAATAGGGAAGAATTTAAGCCCTGTCTTAAGACTCAGAGATGAGGGAGAGTTTGAAAATGCACCAACTGGCCTGGCCAAGGGCTGGCGGGTGACTCCTGGCAAGGGGACGACAGCCCAAATCTTTTCTGCACGGCACAAGAAAAGACACAACTGCTCTGGCTGTGAGCAGTGCTTTGAAGGATGGGTAACCTATCAGTTTGTGCTGGTTTGTGGCTGGGGTGGTGGAGAAAGACCAGGCCCCTTCCTAGTCCACCTCCACAGGCAGGGGCAAAGACCAGCTGGGTGGAGATGGTCAGCCCTCTGCATGATCTGACTGCTGCAATGCACCGCTGGTGCCAGACTCTCCCCCCTCCTTTCCAGCAACGTGAAACAGGGGCAGGGCATCATCCTGTCAGGGTTTGGAGGCTTGTCAGAAATGCATCAGAAGAAGCACAGCCTCTGGAAAGCAGTCTGGAGTTCCCACAAGAAAAGATTTAGTGTGCTTCTTTCTCTCAGCTGAGCTGGAGTCACTGTGCAAATGTTTTCTTTTTATTTCTCTCTCTCCTTTTTGACGTCTGACACTTCGACTTCTGCCTGGAGCCTGGGAGCCTAGAGGTTGGTAAAAAGTAATCAAGAAGTAATTACCCTTTCAGAAATAATTCAGTTCAGGTCTGGATACAATTTTAGATGGAGGCTTCAGGGCAACAGAGAATTTTTATTGTGTTGGAGTGTTCTGGCTCTGCCTTTGGCAGTGTAGGTATACAAGGCTGTGTTTCAGCTTGCTCATTAGGGCAGAAATAAGTTGGCTCCCAGGAGTGCATGGGAACCTGTGTTTGTAACGAAGTACACTAAAAATCAGTCTTCATTAACCTTCTTCTCTGCAGTGCTGCTGTCTTTAAAAAGGACAGTTTGAGTTTCCAAGCCCTTGCTACTTTCCATGAACCCTTCATTCTTAGTGAAAACATTTCCCTCTTTCAAACTGACGCTTCATCAAAAAAACTATTTTCTGTTGCAGAAATGGAGAACTGGCGTCAACAGTGGTGCTCGCACAGTCAAAACAGGAGCCAGCTGTTGCACCGCTGTACTTTAGTACCAACCAGGGCACCCTACTGTAGGACTACTTTTAGTCTTCGGCCTATTTCTGTGGGATCCTCCATGGAAGAAGGGAACTTTCAACATCCTGTCCCAAAGCTGTCCACATTCCAGCCATTTTCCGTGCAAGAAGAAGGACAGACCATATTCAGCAGGCAGTACCCAGGTGCTGGGCTGCTGCCAGCAGCAGACACTAATTGTAAATGAAGCTTTGGAGGTTGACCCGGTTCTGTAGCAACTCTCTCTAGTACAGTCTGCTTCACTTCACATCACCAGCCTCCTGTCTCTCCCCATCTGTGGTGAAAGTCTCTGCTGCCCCAGGCATGCTCCTGGTGGCCCACACTGTGTAGGGTCAGTGGGGTCGGGTCTCGGGGAAGGTCTGCATTTTGTGACTCGCGTGCAGTGTGCTGGTGCCCCCGCCAGCTCCCAGGGCCAGTCTGCAGCAGCAGGAGACTGGGTTGGGCATGGAGTTGCAGAGGAACATAGCCTGGATAGTAGCTGAATTATAATCTGGCCCCTATCTTGTCCTAGGGAAAAAATTGTCCTTCACTAAGCTAGAGAGTAAATCCACAGCCTAGTCCTCAGTGATTCCAGAGAAGGAGGATAAAGAAAACCAGATGTGTGATGTAGTGGATGAGGGCAAAGCAGCGAGGGAATGGTCTGGCTGCAAAAGTTGGCCGTTGTTCTCTGCAGACCTCACTATCATGACCTGAGTATGGGACTGTAA
Source organism: Trogon surrucura (assembly GCA_020746105.1). Lineage (NCBI taxonomy): Eukaryota > Metazoa > Chordata > Aves > Trogoniformes > Trogonidae > Trogon > Trogon surrucura. The sequence continues at coordinate 66,383,961 of CM036658.1, forward strand.
ACTGTGTCATGGGCCAGCATACATCTTTTCCAGCTGCTCCACCAGCTCTCCTCTTGGGGCACTGTCTTGACTCTGCATGCTTCAGCAGGACAGATACTGGCAGGAGTTCTTGCTTCATGGAGATGTCAACTGCCAAGCTAATGGTGTCTTGCTCACCAAGTCTTTTGAAGCAGATGTTTTTCCACAGCCTTTTTTTACTTCTTAATTGGTTTATAAATGTGGTGGTCAATCCTTCAGCCTGGATCTGCACCACTCCCGTTAGGACTCTGGTCTAGGACTAGTACATGTGCTTTGGGGGACTGGGAGCTGTTTTCTCAGATAGGATCCCTCCAAGACCTACAACCATCCATTTGTGAACCAGTCCAAGCACCAGCCTTTCCTCCACTTTATGGGTCTGGAGCAGAGGAATCTCACTAGAAATCAACAGAGCAACCATGAATATGCTTGATTTTAAGCATGTGACAGGCATCAATGGGACTGACGTTGGGGCTGTTCCCCTCTTCTGCTTGTTGGAGAACTAGATGGGGCTTTGCATACTTCCTCCACCCAGGTCCTCAGTATGGTGTTTTCAGAAAGACTCTAGAGCCAGCCCTTTCAGCTGAGTGCTTGCAGACCTCATGCACAAACTGGACAGGAGCACTGTGACTAAGGTCAGCTGAAGGTTACCAAAATGGGCACTGCTTCCGAACATCTAGTGGAACGTGTCCAAACACCTTCATATGAAGGAGGAGCTGGGAACATCACAGGTCCCAAGCTGTACATCTCCACACTCCTCTCCCTTTCTCCTTTATTCTCCCATACTCTTATTTCACACAGCTTTTCTGTGACCTTATATCTGGGCTGAGCTCTCAGCCCTCAGCCAGCTCTGAATGGACAGCACTAAAATCAGTGTCGCTGCTCTGGTTTTACATCAGTGAAAAAGCAAAGGTCCCTTTTCCTGGAGCTTTCTCCGCTGTTTGTCCTTTCCCTGCCACCACCAGCAGTGTGAGTGTAAGTGGCAGCGGGATGTGTGCAGCCTGCACCACAGACCCTCCTCAGGGCTGAGTACTGCCAGACAGCCCCTAGACTTCCCAGTTCCTTGGCATAGCTGAGACCTCATTCCTACCAGCCTCATCTGGCTTGTAGGATTCAGCTGGCAGCAACAGTCCTACGGACTTTGCCTTCCCGTTGTTTATGTGCAGCCAGTTCATACTGCTTTTCAATCCAGCATGCAATCATTTTAATGCTTTAGACCAAGTTGTTTGACACACCAAGCAACTTCGAGGCAAAAAACCTGGCATGTTCCAATGCATCCCTGTGAGCTGATGTGCCAGAGCTTTATTCCACATGTTCCACTGGGCCGCACTAGCAACCAGCAGTGGAGACCTGTATCTGATTGCTGCTTAGCTGTATCCAGTTAGACAGACTGCAGTCTTTGATCAGGCCAGACCCACACTAATGGCAGAGGATTAAGTCTTGAGGGCTCTTCTTGGAGATTTTAATTTTGCTTCCTGCATTCCTTTTTGGACAAAGATCTATTGTACTGAAAGACATTTTTGCCAACTTCAGCTATAGTTAACAGGAGTTCACCTGACTAAAGACCTTTACTTTTAAGGCAAGCCAAAGGTAATTAAATATACTTTGTATTGAGTATAAACTCTTCATCATATTGGGAACTTTCCAGCTCTTGCTAGTGATGGGATCTACAAAAGAGCAGAAACAGGCAGACAGAACATTTTTTTTAAAAAGAAGGAGTAATTGACTAGACACCTCCCTAATTATTTGAAGATATAATCATAGGTCCGGTCTAAGTATCAGCTAAACAGAGAAATGCACCATGGCTTACTTGTTTGATTTGGGTTTAATTCAGTGACACTATAAATCACTCACGATGCAGTTCCAAGTGCAGTGATTAAAATTTATAAGTGCATTTCATGTGCTTGAGGTTATTGTAACATATATGTCCCTACGGTATGGTGCAACTTCAGAATGACCCCACTTGGCAGCAAGCATCCTCATGCATCCTCTGCTGTAGTTGTTCACAACACTTCTATTGCACAGGCTCAAAAATGGAGTTCTGTGGGGTTTGCGGGTATTTTGGTGGCAACCAAATTTTAACTTTTATCATGGAATCAAGCAACTGTACCGATATTTTCCTTCCCAGCTCTTTCATAGAATCATAGAATGTTAGGGATTGGAAGGGACCTCGAAAGATCATCAAGTCCAATCCCCCTGACAGAGCAGGAACGCCTAGACTATGCTACACAGGAACGTGTCCAGGCAGGTCTTGAATGCCTCCAGAGAAGGAGACTCCACAACCTCTCTGGGCAGCCTGTTCCAGGGCTCCGTCACCCTCACTGAGAAGAAGTTTCTTCTCGAGTTTAAGCGGAACCTCTTATGTTCCAGTTTCAGCCCATTACCCCTTGTCCTACCAGTGGTTGTCACCGAGAAGAGCCTGGCTCCATCCTTGTGACACTGCCCCTTGATATATTTGTAAACATTAATGAGGTCACCCCTCAGCCTCCTCTTCTCCAAACTAAAGAGCCCCAGCTCCCTCAGCCTTTTCTCATAAGGGAGATGCTCCACTCCCTTAATCATCCTAGTTGCCCTGTGCTGGACTCTCTCCAGCAGTTCCTGTCTTTCTTGAACTGAGGGGCCCAGAACTGGACACAGTATTCCAGATGGGGTCTCACCAGGGCAGAGTAGAGGGGAAGGAGAATGTCTCTTGACCTACTAACCACCCCCATTCTAATACACCCCAGGATGCCATTGGCCTTCCTGGCCACAAGGGCACACTGCTGGCTCATGGTCATCCTGCTGTCCACCAAGACACCAAGACTCCCAGGTCCCTTTCCCCTACACTATTCTCTAAGAAGTCATTCCCCAACTTACACTGGAACCTGGGGTTGTTCCTACCCAGATGCAAGACCCTACATTTACCCTTGTTGTATTTCATTAAATTTTTCCCCGCCCAACCCTCCAGCCTGTCCAGGTATCGCTGGATGGCAGCACAGCCTTCTGGTGTGTCAGTCACTCCTCCCAGCTTGGTGTCATCAGCAAACTTGCTGATAGTACTCTCTAGTCCCTCATCCAAGTCATCGATGAATATATTGAATAATACTGGTCCCAGTACCAACCCTTGAGGCACTCCACTGGATACAGGTCTCCAACCAGACTCCGCCCCATTGACCACAACTCTTTGGCTTCTTCCCCTTAGCCAGTTCACAGTCCACCTCACTACCCGAGAGTCTAGACCACACTTCCTCAGTTTAGCAGCAAGGATGCTGTGGGAGACTGTGTCAAATGCTTTACTGAAGTCAAGGTAGACCACATCCACCGCTCTGCCATCATCTCTTTGCAGGCTACTAGTACTGTGCTTACAGTGTGGACTCACAGTAAATCAATTCATCATTATATTATACTCTTCCCAGAGATGGTGTTTTGCCACCTTTGTTTCTTTAGCTTCCTGGAGTAATTCTGACCTTTGCACCTACTTCCTTAACTGTTAACAGTTGGTCTGCATTAGCTACAGCACAGTAGCAAAACAATTCTGAATAGCTTTTTGCATATCTTGAAAACTTCGTGTATTTCAGCATGCTGGATTAGCCACCTGAGACTTCTTATCAGAGGCATGCGGTTTGGATTTGCTATCCATCATCATTCTTTCTCTCTTGAACATCTTCACTGGATGAGATGAATAAGAAGGCCAGGTAACTCATCAACGGAACAAAAATAATCTGTAGGTATCAGAAAACATGAACAATTCTTAAAGAATATTAGCAAAACAATCAATTAAAGAGATATTTCACAGTAGCCAGTCTGGACAATTTATGAATCACTGAGCCTGAAAAAAACTGTAAGAAACATAGTCAGCTTTGAAATCTGCCACCTCTGTGGCTTTAGACAGTGCTGGCTTCTTATGATGTGGTGTAAACAACAAAACATTTTGGTAGCACATTCTTCTATAGGTACATTATGAGAGGTGATATTCAGTTGGTCCCCTTATTCTTTAAGAGAATGATTTTCAGTAGACATGCTTAAGTAATGTCAGCATCTACTGTAAAATGAGGCAGCATGTAAAAATAGATTAGGAGCACTGCAGAAAGAAACAGAAGAACTGTACTCAGTAAAATTTAATTCTGCACATACTTAAATACTATTTTTTAAAGACCCCATGTGCTTAAAGCTAAGAACTTGTTTGAATTACTTGTGAATATGACTAAAACAGTGCAAAATTATTTCTTTTGGACTTCAGCCTCCCCCTCCTCATTACCTCATCTCCAGAGCTTAATGAAAAACTGAAAATATCATCTGTCAGGGTAATATGCTGTTATGGATTAGAAAATAGCCAAGGGTATGACCAGACGATTATAAGTGATCAAATTGCTGCTTGACTGGGTTTAGCCCACCCTAGTTGTAAAGCTAAACTTGTTATTTAAACCATGAAAATGACTGAAGCTCCAGGGTTTTATCCTCTGTTAGAAGTGGAAAGCCAGTGTTCAGAGGGTCCCCTTTCCCCCAGTGGGGACAACTTTGTGGCCAGGAAGCCAGACAGAAATGCAGCAGGGAAAACCAGAAAGCTCTGACCGTAGGGAGAGAGGTTACCCATTGGCTTCATTGGCAATACCAGGAGCAGCTGAAAAAGGCAAGAGAAGGAAGGCAGAACTATACCATGGGAAGAACAACGGGGATTTCAGGCAATTTTATTGTTAGATGTGAATTTACTGTGGTTTGAAAACACCCCTCCAGCTTTTCGCTTATACATCAAGAACATCTCAGAATCACAACATCACAGAATCAAAAAACCACAGAATTACTGAGGCTGGAAAAGACCTCTGAAATCATCAAGTCCAGCCCATGTCCCAGCATCACCACATCGGCCAGACCATGGCACTAAGTGCCACATCCAGCCCTTCCTTAAACACCTTCAGGGACAGTTTCTCCACCACTTCCCTGGGCAGTGCATCCCAATGCTTGATCACCCTCTCCGTGAAGAAGTGCTTCCTGAGATCCAACCTAAAACTCCCCTGATACAGTTTCACGCCGTGCCCTCTCGTCCTGTCACTGGTTGCCTAGGAGAAGAGCCAGACCCCCACCTGACTACACCCTCCCTTCAGGTAGTTGTAGAGAGTAATAAGGTCTCCCCCGAGTCTCCTCCAGGCTAAACACCCCCAGCTCCCTCAGCCTCTCCTCACAGGACTTTCCTTCCAGTCCCTTCCCCAGCCTCGTTGCTCTCCTCTGGACCTGCTCCAGCAGTGAGGGGCCCAGACCTGCACACAGGGCTCGAGGTGAGGCTTCACCAGTGCTGAGCACAGGGGCAGAATTACATCCCTGCTCCTGCTGGCCACACTGTTCCTGACACAAGCCAGGATGCCATTGGCCTTCTGGGCCACCTGGGCACACTGCTGGCTCGTGTTCAACCGGTTGTCACCCAGTACTCCCAGGTCCCTCTCTGCCGGGCTGTTCTCCAGCCACTCCTCCCCCAGTCTGTAGCGCTGCAGGGGGTTATTGTGACCGAAGTGTAGTACCCTGCACCTGGTCTTGCTGAACTTCATCCCATTGGCCTCAGCCCATCGACCCAGCCTGTCCAGGTCCCTCTGCAGTGCCTTCCCACCCTCCGGCAGATCGACACTTCCCCCCAACTTGGTGTCATCTGCAAATTTACTAAGGGTAGACTCAATCCCCTCATCCAGGTCAGCAATAAAGATGTTGAACAGGACTGGGCCCAGTATTGATCCTTGGGGGACACCACTGGTCACCAGATGCCAACTGGATGCAGCACCATTCACCACAAATCTCTGAAAGGAAGAGGAGCGTTTCCTTGTCCCAATTCTCAGGAAGTGGAACATTTCCAATAGAGACTAAACAGTCATGCCAGGTGAATTTTCCATGTTTCATTCCAGAGCTGTGGATCAGGGGAAACCAGGCATCCCACTGCCTGTGATGCTGTAGGACACCTTCATTCAGACCTTGTCAGTTACTCTACATGTGGTTCAGACTTGGGAAAAAACAAGAAAAGCAAATGACTGCACTTTATCTTCACCAGCAGTAAATGGGAGGTGAAACTCAGTTTGCTTGTCTCTGATTCTTTGAATGTTTTGCTAAACTAGTTTAAATTAATCCCATTCTGCTGTGGGCTAAAAGATGGATGTCTTGCTGGACTTAAAATTAACTAAGTGCTCAGACATATTTCTGACTTCCATATTAACTCTAACTACTTAAGAAGAAGACCTAGGACTGCAGTCAACTCTTAAGGCTTCTAGATAGCATCTGGTACCGATCATTGTCAGGTACAAAATACTATATTGCTTAGATCACTTGTCCAATCTGAGTTTGACAGTTTTTGCTTTGCTTAAAACAAAAAAAGTCCAGATGAGCCTTTTGTAAGCATCTCTGTATCATGATAGTTGAACTGTTTGTGGAGCATTTTTGAGTGGTGATCTTCCTTTTTAGTATTCATACTATTGTCCAGCAGTGAATAATGGCTGATTGCCACCTTCACGTTTGTTACAGCTTCCACTTTTACCATTCACTACTTCTGATTCATTGCTTAAGTTCATGCGTCAAGCCAGTGCAGCACCTATCAGGTCACAGATGGCAAAGGCATCAGGAGATAGCAACTGGAAGTAAGCATGTGAAAACATGGCTTCCTGAAGGTTCTTATAGCTTGCAAGTTTGCTAAATGAACATGTAAGCTCTTATTTTGCAAGAACCCTGTGTGGATGTACGCATGTGTTGTCTTACTTAAGCAGGAATCTTTGCTTAGATCTATTATGGAAGATTTCTCTTCAGAAATGCTGGCCTTATAATTTGCACACAGTTCAAATCTTTCTGCAAATTTTTTTCCTGTTTCATCCCTTTTACAACAGCCATTTGCCCAGTTCCTGACATCTCCTTGGCACGGTCATTCTTGCTCACTAAAATGGTCTAAACTCCTCATGAGTATGAGCTATGCAGGAGGGAAGAAGGATTTTTAACCTACTTGGTTTTGAACATAGCCAACAAAATTTACCAACTAAATCTAAATTAATCAGTTTCTTCTCCATGTGACATCATATATAAGCTGCTCTTCCAGATGTGCAATGACAAACATTTGACAAAATGATATGCCTGGAAAAGACTTAGTGTCATTTTGCAAATGCTTTCAGTGGCAGCCTTTTTCAACATGCTTTAGCAGGAAACAAAAACAGGATTAAACCCCCTACATTTTGGCCAATTTTGCTCTATGGAATCTTCCTTTGGGCCTTTAAATGTCTGGTTATGGCAGACATGCACAACTAGAAAATATTCTTCATCTTAAAACCATTCTGTGTTACCTTTCCTGCACGTTGCAGTTGCCTGCAAAGCCTAATGAGCCATAATTTTCTTGAACTGTAGCTTGCCGCCTAAGGTCTGGTATTTCTGTCTTTCCCTCCTTCCCTGATTTTGGCTCCTTGTTTGATGGTTTCACTTTAGCCAGATTAGCAAAAAAGATAAAGCCGCATTTCTACTAATAAGCCTCCTGGAGTCCCAGCCAATTGGCTGAAGGGCTGAGGATGTTGAAAATACATATCCAATTATGATCTGGCTGCGGTCCCTGTTTGGCTAATGTATCAAATGTCAGTTCCAACTGAAAAAAGCACACCCTGTCACTAATGTTGTTTTATACATAGCACAAAGTGTACTCTTGAGAAACAGCCTCATCTTCTGATACACTGCAAAGCTTTGTCAAAAAGCAGGGAAAGATAATCTATCCAAAATGCAAACCTAGACACAAAGGAAAAGATTTATGCAAGATTCTCCACCAAACTAAATAATACAGAGAGGAGCATATAGAATCATAGAATGTTAGGGGTTGGAAGGGACTATATAAAAATGCATCATTTACTTCCATGCCAGGCATTTTTCAAGAGATGCGGCAATATGTGCCCAGATATCACAGGTTAGAATCAAAATCAACATCAAGAACTGTGTTCTAACTGGAAAAACAATAATGACATACATGTGTTTTATGCACCAGGGAACAAGGCAAGAGTTCAAGAATATAAAACTAGGGACTGGGATAACGGTGGTTAAGGTAAGGAAGCTGTCCAGGGATTATGCATTATTTTGTTCCTCTCAAGACTTTCTCTTCCAAGTTGGGCTGCTGCACCAAACGCTGAAGAATCAGTCTTGTTCTCCACTTTAAGATGCCATGACTGCTTTTCTGTTGCCTTTCCCACTTTCTACTGAAAGACTTCTATAACTTTTTTTGTAACAGAGAGTCAATATTATTGTTCAGTTTTCCAGTATGAAATACTGCTCAATTTGTGGGTTGTGCTTAGTACACGTTTATTTTTTTTTGTTATACTTTGGAAAGGAAACAAATGCTGTGGTTAAAAGAGGTTCTCTTTGCTTTGATGGATGGCAAAATAAAATAAAATAAAATAAAATAAAATAAAATAAAATAAAATAAAATAAAATAAAATAAATTATAAAACCCCTATAAGCCAAGGCATGAGAAATATATGAATATGTTCCAACATTTTAGTCCCAAATCCATGATCTATAAATAAATGCATTAAGCCTTCAAAGAGCTGGGTTCTGTAGTCATTTGTACAGCTCATAAGCATAGTTTGCTTTTGCAAACACCAGATCTCATGTACTCTGCTGTTTGATATCCACTAATACTTGAGCATACAAAGTGCTTGTACTTCCCCCTTATTCTACAAGAATAGAGAAATATAGCACAGTAAAAAAAGAGTGCCGCCACCTAATGAAACCCACTTTCTGGCTCTAATAATTCCTATGCATATGTTCATTCAAAAGTAAAAAAGAATACTGAATAACATCAAACTCTGGATATGTCTTCCTCGCTCTTGAAAGGACACATTATCCACTTAAGCCCAAATATTTTGTCACCTCCAAGAGGCATTTAGGACACATGCCTAAAACTTCTAGGCTTGCGGTCTACAAAAGCAGCTGTGGATAATATACAGCCCTTAAAAACTCTTGGCTTTTGTAAATCCTTTCCTAGGCAAGCTGGGCACCCAGACAGCTCATGGGAAGTGAGAAGCAGCAGCAGTGGTGGTTGCTGCTAAGAGGGTGACATGGGGGAATGGAGCAGTCTGCAAGATTGCATCCAGATGGACACTGCAGGAGAGCAGGTTCTGGGTTAGATTTTCTCTTGTGCTCTCTCCCATGTGTGCACTTGTACCACTGCTGGATCCTCTTTTCTTCCTTTTCGGGACCCACAGATAAACTCCAGGAGACACGAAGGGAAATGCCAGAACCTGCCACCACTTCATCCCTCTGGGTCGCCTCGTACAGAAGGAGAAGTGGCTGGAGGGTCTCTCAGATTTGCTTCTATACATATTTCCCCGACTTCTGCTGTGCCTTTTTAGAGTCATTGGCAATTATTTTGGTATCACAGGTTAGGCCTGGCACAGGCAGATTTTTGTCGCTCTAAAAGGGTATGAAGAGAGTTTAGCTAGCTAGTTATGGTTTCAGTTTGTCTTTCTAAAACTTGGCCTCTAGGGCCTGGCAAATGGCCTGGAAAAGCCTATATAGACCTCGTGCTGTCAGCTCAGTTTTACAGATCTCATTTCTGTCTGGCAGGTTTCACACTGCCCGGGGAGAAATTTGGCCTGTGGCTTGTTAGTGCAGAAGATATTTTCCAAGTGGGAATGAAGCCAAGTTATCCTGAACTTTACTAATGGAGGATCGAGCACATTGGCTGTGGGCTCCAGATATTTTTCCAAAGGTGAAACTAAAATCCTGAGCATGAGAAGGGGGAAATGCTGTGACATACAGTGTGAGAGCTAGACATGGATGCTTGGTCAGACCACCCGTTTGTTGGTGGCACTTTGTGCCAGTACAAGGGAGGCTCATTGCTTCTTTTTCTCATTGAGCTGGCCGGGTAGGGTCTCTGCAAGTCCTGAGTTGCAAGAGGAGGCTTGGGTAGCTGCTCATTGTGTCAGAAGCTGGTGGATGACCCTGCTGGGATGGGATAGGAACCAGTGGCAAGGCGCTAGGGCTGGCAGCAGCTGGGTAAGGGTCTGATGCAAAAACCTCCAAAGTTAGGTCTCCAGTGAGAGGCAGCCTGCCTAACAAGTTAGGAGTAGCTGAAACAGGAGCTGTGCTCAGCTCTCTGTGCCTCAAAGAGCAGGCAGAATGAGCTTACCACATTTCTGCATTTTTGTAGGCAGGTAATTTCACTTCCTTTTGGTGATAACACACTGTACTTCCTTAATTTTCCAGTGTACTGCTGTAAATTTACAATTAAGTTATTTGCAGTGGGTTGATTCTGGCAGGAGGCTAAGTGTCCACCAAAGCTGCTCTATCACTTCCGTCCACAGCTATACAGGGTGGAAGAAAATGTAATGAAAGTCTTGTGGGTTGAGATAAGGACAGGTAGAGATCACTCAGCAGTTACTGTCATGGGCAAAACAAATTCAATTTCAGGAAATTAATTTGTTACCAATCAAATCGGAGTAGGATAGTGAGAAATAAACCCAAACTTAAACCACCCTCTATTCAGTACTCTCTTCTTCCTGGGCTCAACTTTGCTCCCAAATTCTCTACCTCCTCCCCTTCCCAGCACCACAGAGGCACAGGGAACAGTGGTTGTGGTCAGCTCATCATGTTTTCTCTGCCACTCCTTCCTCCTCAGGGGCAGGACTCCTCACACTCTTCCCCTGCTGCAGCAATAAGCCCATTCCATGGGAGACAGTCCTCCACAAACTCAGTTCTACAATGTGAGTCCTTCCCACGGGCTGCAGCTCCTCATGAACTGTTCCCATGTGGGTCCCTTCCAGGTGGTGCAGTCCTCCAGGAACAGACTGCTTCAGCATGGATCCCCTGCAAGGTCACAAGTCCTGGGAGCCAACCTGCTCCAGCATGAGCTCTCTCTCCACTGGTCCACGGGAACCTGTTCCAGCATGGGCTTCTCACAGACTCACAGCCTCCTTGAGGCATCCACCTGATCCAGCATGAGGTCCTCCATGAGATGCAGGTGGACATCTGCTCCACCATGGACCTCCAGGAACTGCAGTGGGACAGCCTGCTTCACCATGGTCTTCACCACAGGCTGCAGGAGAATCTCTGCTCCAGCACCTGGAGCACCTCCTCCTCTTCCTTCTCCACTGACTTTGGTGTCTGCAGGGCTATTTCTCTCACATATTACTCCTCTCTCGGGTTTGCAGTTGAGCAGGTGTTTTTCCATCTTAAATATGTCATCACAGAGGAACTACCATCGTTGCTAATGGGGTTGGCCTTGGCCAGCACTGGATCTATCCTGAAGCTGGCTGGCATTGGCTCTATTGGATATGTGGGAAGCTTCTAGCAGCGTCTGACAGAAACCACCCTTGTAGCTCCCCCATTACCAAAACCTTGCCACACAAACCCAATATAATACTATATACTGTAGACAAATATGTTGTGCACATTAGTAATTTTGGAAAAAACTGTTTGTGCCCTCTTCTGAGCACCAACACATGTATATTCTCCATGATCAGAGCTGTACACGTCCATGTATGAGTTGCATGAGAAATTCTGAGGCCTGTGCACCAAGATGAAAGCAGAAACTACGAGTACAAGCTGTCACTGGAGGTGGTGTGTGTTATACACAGACTGAACACACAATAATTGAGGTATCTGTGACAAAAACAATTCAACATTAAGCTAGAAACAAAAGGATACTGGTCTGATGCAGATTTGCAGTTTGAATTAATTCACAATCCATGATTAAATTCTTGACAAATATGTTCTAGGGTAGCCCAGAACAAGAATCTGAACTTCCATTACTAAAAAAAAAAATATAGAAAAAAAAAAATAGAAGAAGCAGTTGTACATTTCTCACCTTTCTGGCTTCAAGCTAAATATTCAGCACACCTCAGAGCCCCGAAGGTCTATCTTATTTAAAAAGCGAACAAACAAACTGAAATACACACCTTTGGAAAGATGTGAACTCCCTTACTCAGCTCTATAACTGCTCATTATTACTGGCATGTTGTTGTGAGAGCTATTAATGACCCATTAAATTAAGTTACCTAATATTTCAAAGATAATATATTTAAAGACTTTTTGAAAGTCTTTAAAAACCTTGGAAGCCTGTGGGTGAATGAGTTACCTTTCATTTGTTGCATGATTTGTAAAGAAGAAACCTCCTGCAATTCACTATTATGCTAACTCTCACTTGTATTCTCTGAGAAACTATAAGATAGACTTCTGTGAAAGCACTGAACAAGGGAGGAGAAACAATCACAGCGTTTGCATCGTGTCTTGGGCCCTTATTCCTATAAATAACATTGCTGAGAACGTAAGAGGAATGAGCCAAAGGGCTTCAACAGGACCAAAAGGACATGTTATAGAAAGGCCTCTGAGATACTTGCTCTGTATTTTTAGATACAGAGAGTTCTAAAAAACTCCAATAGCATTTGCTAGGAAATTATATGTGTGATATAAGAAGTATTATGGTTAGTTAAACAGTACTTCTAGAAAATTATTGGTTCCAGTTACATTCTCCAAGGCACTTTATAACCAAGAATGAGTCCCAGCATCCTCTCTGAAGGTCAAATTTTCTCACTGAACCTCAGATAGGACCAAATTTATGTAAGTTGCTAAGGTATATAAAAGATATTTCTCCATCAGCTTGCTCAGGCTGAGGGCACAAAGGAAAGTGTCATGATGCTATGCTGATCAAGACAACAGAATGCTTGAAAATTAGCAGTGTCTGTGATTCTGTCTGGTGTTTAAGGGTATGTTTAAGCTCTGTGTACTATTTTGACATGCAATTTTAGACATTTGAAGGCTATAATTAAATTTTAAAATAATGAAAAACTTATTTGAATTCAAATTAGATAGAAACCATGCCTTAGCCTTGAGCTTTTTCTTCCTGAATTTTCCTGCTTGTGGGTTTTTGTTGCTGTTGTTGCTTCTTTAAAGAAGAAAAAAAAAAAAAGAAAAAAAAAGAGGGTGAAAAAACTCCACATCTGTGTTTTAATGGTAGTTTTTGGATCTCAAAAGGATTTGGCTGGGACAATAGTGGTGTCAGAGTCATAATGTCAGGGGCACAAGAAGAAAGTTTGTGATGTTTTCCTGCTTTAAAGAATGTCTCTGTAGACAAGAAGGACCCTTTAGTTGGACAGGTGCACAGCAGGTGGAAAAAGAGTCTGACTCCTGACTCTGCCCTAGACTCCCCACTTGAGCTTGGCAGAGTCACTCAAATCAGGAGCCTAGCACCTAGCTGAGGCCATCCTGCAGATAGGCATCTCAGCTAAGCTAGTTATTTAGGTGTCCTCTATCATTCAGGCAGACAGACAGGTATCTCTAGTGTACGATTCAACCTATTTTAGGATAGTTGTCCAAGAAAGGAGGACTGAATCATGCTCTGGAGATACCAGTCTTTCTTCATTGCCTGTAGAGAGAGCCTAGATGACTAGTACTGATTAGATGCCTGATTTTAAAGGTAGGTGAAGTGAGGTGAGCTCAGTCCCACCATTAGTTCTTCTGTGCCTCCACTTGCATGTCTGTGGAACAGGCCTGGATTCCTCCTGTAGGGAAATGTCCAGGAGAAGTCCTGGAAACATCAGATGTGGCAGTTATAAAGGCCACATGAGCCTCCAAGAGGGCTCTGGTGGAACACATCTCTTAAAATGGGGAACACCTTTTTAATGAGTAAAAACACCTCAGGTGGGAGGGGCTTTCAAAGTGCAATGACTGTCTCTGAAGGAAGTGTCTATTGGAAATGCACCTTGTGTACACAGAGAGAAATATGTCAGCATCCATATTTCTGTTTAGCAGCCAACTTCTGTATTAGAAATAGGAAATATCTGAAGTAGCTTAACAAATGGCCTTCTGTGGAGGAAAGAGACCATATTGTGCGAACAGAAGAGGGACAAAACAACTGACCACTCAAAAATGTTCAGCTCATAGTGGTCTGCAGGGAGAAGTTTAACAAGGTGTCTTGAAACAAAGGAGAGGCAAAAGAAAAGCCAAGGAGAAATCTTATTGCTAGTAAATAAGGAGGAAGCGAGGTGCTACCCTGTGCTAGTGGTTTAGCACCTCAGTGAATCGCTGTCTTTCAAAGAGCCATCAAGCCATCCGCATTGCATGCCAGGCTTGCAACCTCCCACTTCCATAAGAGTGCTCAGGGTTTACGTACTTTGAGGGTCATGTTCACAGCAGCAGATAACAGTGATAAAAGACGCCAAGATGTTGTCTAGTGCTTGGAGAAGACACATCTTTATGTTAAAAGGGGCTATGCTGCAAGGGATGCTTCTGTTGCTGTCACTCATGACAAGATGTGTTTGCTAAGTGACTCCATCCCCCTGCACACTACCACTGTGTTGGAGATATGGTCACATGGAATGTCACACTTCCCATGCAGATCATTGAACATTTGGATTCACAGGACATCCCTGACATTGCTATGGACTTTGGGGTCCCTTATAACGAGCACAACCAAACTCCAGTAGAAGCCAGCCCTCCTTTATTGTAATTGGGAGATGGAAATTGCTCAGGTGGCAGAGCTGTCCAGAGAGTAATTTAAAAAGAGGCTTCTAAGTCTTTTGATTCCCAATCCATATACTCATAATGGGAGCAGAATATTGATTCTCCTTAATATATTAGAACTCAAGTTTTCCCTTCGAACTATGGATTCCCAGTTCTGCTCTAAAATGTTCTGAATAAGAGAGATCTATAAAAATGTCAACATGAACTAGTGCTTCTCTTCCTCGAACTAAGACACAAATATTGAAAGATGGTGTAATGGCTCACCAGTTCTGTATATACTTTTTGTTAGATTAGCAAGAATCAAATTTAGACCCTGAGGTGAAAGTTCATCGTTCACATTCAGTTGCAGCGCACGGTGCAAGACAAGGCCCATGCGAGCCACAGCAGTTGTGGAACAACAGCTACAACGTCTCTGTCTATATTGCTTCTAGAAGACAGTGAATCTGTACAGTTGGACTCCATTGGTAAATTTTTGCAAGGCTTTGGGCACTTTTGTTGCAACAGACTCCATGTCAGCATGCAACTTGTTCATTTTATGTTCTGAACATAACATTGTCCGCATGAGTTTCACAGTTGGCGGACACGAGCAGCTGTTTTTCTTTATTCACCAGCTGGCATACTGGATGCACTCAGCTGTAATTCACTTTTTTCATTCCCAGCCATGAATACTGATACTGCTTTAGAAGCTGAGTTTACATTCAGAGTGCTAATTTTTAATAGACCTTGCAGGAGGAGAGGAAAGAAATACCATTTATTTCAGGACTGGTTCTATATGAAGCTACCTTTTGCAAAAGGATGACCAAAACGGTTTATATCTACTTTCATAAAAGGTATGTATAGCTGTGCTGTAAGGACTTTGAAATTATCTACAAACTTGTCCATTCTGGGTGTGATTTATTCAAAGTCCTGTATTATGTGTTTATTCAGAAAAGTTCTGCCAGAATAATTCCTACTGCATCTGACAAACGATGTCAGCATAAGTCACTTTTTCATATGCTCTTTCCTATCTTATTTGCATTTTCTTTTGCTTTCTTCTCTTACCTCACTGCTCCTCCTTTTCTCATTGACATTTTAATCTTACTGATGCCAGGGCTGACATATGATGCTTTTCAGTGCCACCATTGCTCATACATTTGCTTTTCTGCTACAGTGATTTTATGTGTTCCCAATATGTGTTAAAGTCATGCTCTTAGCGTATGAGTGCCAGAAGGAGTTTGAAAGAGCAGTGTTTCAGAAAAGACATTTCAAACAAATGACCTACATACTTAGAGTTTTGGGCAAAACCTTCGGGTCAAAAGATGAACAATGCATGTTGCAAACACTGCATTTATAGTCTCTACAGTGCAAAAGGTTTCTATTTGCCTGATTGCAGATTTCTGGCTTTGTATTGCAAGCCTGTGGAGTTGACATATGCACACATTTTGCTTAGAGCTGCCCTGTATTCATACCACAGTTGGAGCTTAGATCCTGTGACTTGGCAGACAGAAGTGGCATGTGGTTTTCCAGAGAAGGCGTACTGCGTACCCAGAACCACTGTCCAGGCAAAGAGTAGTTAAACTCCATACAGCAATAGGAAGGGAAACAACCAAAGTGGCAAAGGCAAAGACATGTGAGTTCTTGGTACATTTGGCTCATGTCAGGCTTCATCTTTAACCTTTTTTAGAATATTACTTACCTGCATACCTCGGTTTTGGTTGCTGGATATTCATTAACCACAGTCCTCTCAATACCACTTTTAGTTCCAAGACGGATAAATAATCTACAATAAAGAGAAAAGTCATATTCAAATATTTCAAATAAGCTTTCAAATAGGAAATGGCTAAATAAGAGACCTGTTGAACTCTAGTGTAGTCATTGCTCGGGACTAAGAAACTGTTTATTGGAAAGGCACTAGGATTGTGTTAAAATTACTGATTTATCCTTGTGAATATGAAAAGAGTGCAACACAGAAATGATAATTTAAAGCAACTTCATGACAAAAGGGATTTCTGAAAAAAGTGTCTATTGTGCATATGACCCTGTACAAAGATAATTTAGGCCTGTTTGATAGCATGAGAGAAGTTAGATACCAGGAAATAAATTCATTTCCTCTTGTAATACCAGGAGGAATTACAAGAATTACAGTAGGCACTCTATGTTTTAGGACATTGTCTGTCTGTGTTAGAAAGATGCTGACTCAAGGAAGGACAACATTACTTTCTTTCTTTTTTCTTTTTCTTTTTTTTTTTTTTGACTTGAGTCTCTCCATGTGAATCAAGTTATTGCACATATAGCTTCTTTCACAGAGGAAGTAGTTTCTAATGAGGTGAACTGATCCTGCTCACAGCCTGAAGTAAGATTAGCCAATCCAGATCACAAGGAAGTGCCGTGTGATTTTCATTATGTGTCTTGTCTCATATTCTGCACCTTGTGTTCAAACCTGAAAGATGTAGTGAGCTATAGCCTGCAGCTGCTAATGAGTAGCCAGAGCAAGCAAAGTACATATGTGAGCTTTCCGGCTGTGGAAGCTTTGCAGAAAGAAATGAAGGTTCCTTTTCACTAGTGTGTGGTCCTGGAGAGAATTCAGGCTCACACCAGGAAGGAGTTGGAAATTCCCAGCAGCGCAGGTCATGAAAAAGGTAGCAATGAATTTCTCCAGTCTGATAAACAACAGATAAATAGACAAGCTACAGCTGCAATCCTCCAAGAAACTAGTGTATGCCAGTGTTTCACTTCTCCTGCTTCCTTTCCTATTATCAGCCACCACTCCTTTTCCATGATCTCCTTTAAAAGCCTCAGACATTATAACTGAGAATAAAAAGGATGTTAATTGTCTAAATGTCATTATACGTTACCATGCCAAACAATAGACTCCACTTAACAGTGGTCAAGATGCAGTTTTGACTATGACAAATGTACTGAATCTTCATCCTTCCATGAATTAGCTTGAATGTACCCCTTTACTTAGATGCAGAGCTTTCATCTCACCAACCCAAGCAAAAGGTGCAAAGCAGAGTGTCAAGAGACAGCCTGACAAAAGCAGGAAGGACTTTCCCAAGGGTGAGATTCCTTCCCAAGAAAAATACAGAGCAGCATGAACTGGCAAAGAGACCAGGAGGTGAGTGCATCAGGACAACTAATGGAGAAGTGACATGGCTTCATGGAAGTACTATGCATACCAGTTACTTAGGGATTGTTACACATTGCCAAGGGTCCTTTTTCTCTTTGAGCATGTGTGGGGGAGAACGTATAGAGGAGCAAGCTCACAAGCTGACACTACATAGAATTATTTTTATTAGAGTTTCCTGTTTCTGCATACAGCTGCAAGTTAGATTTCTTCTGCCTCCGCAGCAAGATCAGAACTGATTTTTGTACCATAACTGGTACAGTTTCGTTCACACATTGAGATACTTTAGTAAGTGAATTCCATTTTACTCCAGGGTGAAGCACTTCTTTAAATAGCAAAACTATACACACACAGACTCAGAGGAACTGGAATGAGTCTCACAAAGTCATTTATTCCCTCCTCCCAGCTCAATAAGCAGAAGAAATTACACTTGCTTCATTTCTGACAGATACTTGTCTAACCTGTTCTTGGAAAGTTGGGATCTCATGACCTTCCTGGCAGTGCAATGCCCTGGTAGAGAAAAGAAGGTACCCCTCCCAATCTAAACCTCCTTTGCTGCAGTTTAAGTCTTTCACTTCCTATGCTCTTTCAGACAGATCTGGATAATGGTTGATTAACAACTGCTGTGTAGTAATCTTTTACAGAGTATTTGGAAACAGTTGTGTTGTGTTATGTGCAGCCTAAAGCACCTCTACATGAATTTTAACACTATATTTACCCCTAGTGATGATCTCCTTTCTTATTTTCATATCTAATATCAGACTATTTATAGAATGGTGCTCACTGAATGTACAGAAAAGGTGTAGTGTGAAATTTATGAGGCAACTATCTCAGGAGATGTCCTTGACATAGGTCTGTCCCCTGCTACCTACCTATGTAGAGACTGGCCTGGAGAATTCCTTAGGAAACACTTGGCCATGAGGAGGGTGAGGCTTGACTGCTGCTTTAGCGGTAGAGCATTCCTGAAAGACCAGTTCTTTAACTCAACAAGTCAGATGATAATTATATTGCTGCTCGGGCTAATAGTGTGTGTGTATATGTGAAGAATTCTGTTCATTATCAGAAGACAAAATCACGATACCAATTATTACTTGGTTATTGTGAAATATACCACAAGGCATTTTATGAGCACTCTGGGGTAACTGGAGTGCATAAGACCTTTTGAAGAAACAATAGAAATGTGCAGCACAAAGAGATTTCCTTGGAGCTGTTAATAGAGAAGTCTGCTTCTTAAGTACAGCCAGATGAACAGGGCAAGCTCTCTTCACACCCTAAAAGTAAAGGGCTGAGGAGCCCTGTAAGTACCCATTTTGTCTCTCATCTTGGAATCTGAGCCAGACTCCACAAAATAAAAAGACACCCTTAAAAACTAACCTGCTTATTAAATGCAACTGGGAAATAGAGATGGCATGTAAACAGCAATAAAGCAGAGCTGGGAAATGAGCTAAAAAAATCTACTGTAACTGGAAACATAAATCAAATGCAATGTAACAAATATTCTCTGCAAGAATTTGTTTATGACTACAGACCCCAGAGAACCAAAGACAGCATGTGGTTGGCTGGGGGATACTCCACAGAAATTTGTCAGCCTGTTTCAGTGCCTCTCTAGGAGACTAGCCTCAAGACTTACATCCTTGAATCTTTCCATTCAGGGGGAAAGATAACAATGGAAGAGGAGTTCAGCATGTATAAGGAAGGCACAGAGCACAGACAAGAAAAAGGAAAAAAAAAGAAAAAAGAAAACAGGAAACAAAAGAAAAAGAAAAAAAGAAAAAGAAAAAGAGAAAGAAAGAAAAAGAAAAAGAAAAAGAAAAAGAAAAAGAAAAAGAAAAAGAAAAAGAAAAAGAAAAAAAGAAAAAGAAAGAGGTAAATGCATTCTCCTGATGCTCATGTTTCTTTCAGTTATTCTGGATTTAATAAATAAAAAAGCTGACAGCAATACCCACACCAGAGCAAAACGTAGCAGAGCTGTTCACCCACCAAAAACAACCCCACGGTCTCAGCTCTTGAGTCATGTTCCCTTCCTATTCTTGTACCACGAATCTCTATTCCCACTTTTCTGGTGACCTTATTGAGATCTTTAGTGCTCTGAACTTCTAGCTATTCAGACTATTTGTAATCTTCTACAGTTTTGAGCTAGGCTCCATAAAACTCAATCAAAATGGTGAAGACCTGAAATCCCAGCTCACCTAGTCCCAGATCTTCTGCTGATCTCAGCTGCATTAATGCTGCTACCCAGCTATTCCCTTTTGGTTAAGATGGTGCTCTGTAGATGTTGTGAGACTTGCCAAGACTGCTCAAACTGTGTTTGAAGAAAGAGTAAGACCCACATTTCTTTATTGACCTCATAAATAACCAGTGACTTCAAGGTATGTAGCTGGTGATAAAAAAAAAAAGACTCTTATGTTCATATGAACACAGAGTTTGATAGAAGTGCCACTTATCAGCATTTCCCCTGGAAATAACAGCATAGTCATCACTGTACACTTCTGCCATCTTTATGTGGAAAAAAGTGATGACCAGTGCAGGGAACAGTGGGAGAAAGGGTAAAAATCCCATCCCACCAAGGCAAGAGGACCTGAAAAAGCAAAGCAGTGGAAGAAGTGGGATCTTTAAAGGAGTGACATTGGTGGAGGAAAAAAAGCACACAGAAAAATGAACATTTAATACATTTTGAAAGTGGAAATACCCCACTTTCTCTTGTGGCAACCATGCCCCTGCAAACCACAGACAAATAATAGTTACAGAGCAGCGAGTGACAAGTTGCTTTTTGTTAATGGTGTAAGTAAGTAGAGATTCCTGGCAAAAAAATGGAAAAATACAACAGATTAACTAATGAGTTTGTCCTGATTGAACTAGAGCATCTTGTCAGGTGC
This sequence comes from Trogon surrucura, assembly GCA_020746105.1. Classification (NCBI taxonomy): domain Eukaryota; kingdom Metazoa; phylum Chordata; class Aves; order Trogoniformes; family Trogonidae; genus Trogon; species Trogon surrucura. The sequence continues at coordinate 66,404,394 of CM036658.1, forward strand.
TTCCAAGTGACATGAATCCATATCAGCATGCAAAGGCATGAACAGATGTACCCACGACAGTGCTTTGCCAATCCTAATCAGTTTATTCAGTTGCAGTTGCTGCTATTTTTTTGTCTCTCTAGTCCTCTGCTGCAGTCAAAGCTGTGCCTGGAAATAAAAGGCAAAGCTTTTTATGTCTCCAGATCAAATTGTATTTCTCTGTAGAAAGACTGCTCACAATAACAGGATAAAACCCTGTACTCTGAAGGAGAGGCTAAACCAACCAAAACTCCCCTCAAATCCCCATGGCAAAGTCTATGCATCTTTTGAAGTTCACAGTTTTGTACTCATTAAATTATTTGAAATGAATTAATCTTATATTTGCACACAGGAAATATTTCTCTGGGTGCTCTTCTGTCAAAGGAGAAGCCACCACAGTCCTCACAACTTGCGGGTTTATCATCTCATTCTAAGAATACTTGGTTGTCTCTTTTGGCTCTGCAGAAGCTAGAGGCACCTTTAGAAAAACAGATATGCTATTTTTCCAGAGGATATATTGTCTCAAGAGCATATCCTGCACATTTTACAAACTTCAGCTCAGAACACTTCTTTTTGTATCTTAGAGCAGCAGTAATTTATATAAAAACTTAAAACTAATAAAACCCCTTAAAATTATTTCCTCTGTTACAGCTAAATGGATAGAACACAGAGAATCAAAGAGCTTTGAAATCAAGTGATCATTTAAGTGCAATGACTGGGTGCAGTGTGGGAGATCTCTGTTGTTTCAGTTGATACAGAGGTTTCCCTATCCTCTCTCTCCACCCAATAGAATGAGGTGACTTAAGACATAGGGGGAGATGGTGACAAGCTCCTGCCCAGAGCAGCAGGCACATCTCCTCCACAAGTATTCCACCTTCCCAGGTGCCCTTGCATAATACATACAAGTCTTTGCAAGTGGAATCAAACAAGGACAAGGACAATGGTTCATATAGCTTGGAGATGTTGCCAAGATTGTCACCCTACACACTGCATCAAAATCACTTTCACAAATTAAAAAAGACAGGTCATTGTCATTGGAGATTCTCTTCTCAGGGAACAGAAGGCTCAATATGCAGACTGGTCCCACTTTTTAGGGAAGTCTGCTGCCTCCCTGGGGCCCAGGTTACAGACATGAAGAGAAAGCTCCCTACCTTCATGGCTCTTGGATTATTATCCATTATTGATCTTTCACGTAGGCAGTGATGAAGTTGCAATAAGGAATCCAAGGACAATCAAAAGAGAATTTGGGGCCTTGGCTAAGAGGCCAGTAACACCAGTAGTTTTCTCCTCTGTCTTTCCAGTTGCAGAGAATGATGAATGAAGGAACAAGAAAAGCCAGTAGATAAATACCTGGCTCCAAAATTGGTGTCACCAGCAGAATTTTGGAGTTTTTGATCATGAGTCAGTCTACACAATACCAAGACTGCAAATAACAGATGGTGTACACATGTTGCAAAGGGAAAAGAGATCACTGCACAAGACTTAGTAGGGCTCATTGAAAGAGCTTTAAACTAGGTTTGAAGGTAGAAGGGATAAAGCTAGGCTCAATGAAGACAAGCCTGGGGAAAGCAGGACAATGTTAGAGGGGTGGTTTGGTAGTGAGGTCCTTTGGTCCGCTCCCTGATGTGCTGTATACACTGGAGCACCTTTGAAACGTCTTTAAACTAATGCATGCAGCATGAGGAATAAACAAGAGGAGCTAGAAGCTTTGGCCCAATCCCAGAGCTACGACATCATTGGCCTAAGTGAAACCTGATGGGATGAATCCTGTGACTGGAGTGTTGTGATGGACAATTGTAAGCTCTTCAAGGAGGGATAGCATGGGCAGAGGCGGTGGTGGCGGGTGACAGTCTGTGTAAGGGAGAGGTTAGATTGTGTGGTACATACTGTTACTGTTGTTACTGATGAAAGCACAGTTGAGGGCCTCTGGATAAGACTGAAGGAGAAAGAAAATAAAGCAGATGTTGTTGTGGTAGTCTACTACTAATCACCCAGCCAGGATCACAACATTGATGAAGGAATTCTGCAAAGAATTAAGCAATATCTCTAGATCAACCATCCTTGTCCTTATAGGTGATTTTAATTTTCCAGACATCAACTGGAAATGTCATGCAGTGGACAAAAAGAGGTCTTGAAAATTTCTAGAAGATGTTGAAGATCACTTCTTGGTGCAAATTATAAGGCATCCAACTAGGAAAGGTGCCCTCCTCGAGGGACCAAAGTGGGCGAAGTGGTGATTGGTGGCTCTCTTGGTCACAGTGACGATGAAGTAGTTGAGTTTCAGATTGTTGGTGATAGGAGAAAAGCTCCAGAAAAACTTTCACCCTGAATATGGAGAGAGTAGACTTCAGGCTGCTGAAGGAACTAGTCAGGCAAGTCTCACGGGCAGCGGGTTCTATGAATGCTGGTAACATTTTGAAAGCCATTTCTTAAGAGTGCAGAAGCAGACAATTCTGAAATGTCAAGCAAGAGGGGTAGCAGGCTGGTTTGGCTAAGCAGAGGTCTAGAACTTAGCTGGAAAAGGAAAGTGTATGGACATTGGAAGCAGGGACAAGTGACACGGGAAGATGACAGACATGCTGATAGACACTGTAGGGAGAAAATTCATGTGGCCAATACTCAATTGGAGCTCAAGCTGGCCAGCACTGCAAAGGATAGCAATGTTTAATGCCTTCTTTGCCTTTGTCTTCAACACTGATGATGGGCCGTGAGACACCTGGAGCCTAGTCTTGGAAAACCATCACTGAGGGACTGATAAACTCTCAGACAACTCTGAAGATTTTCAAGACCTGCTATTTCAGTCAGATGTATATAAATCTATGAGCATGATGGGGTTCATCCATGGGTACTGAAAGAGCTGTCTCATGCTACTGTGGGACCTCTCTCCATTACTCTCCAGTGGTCTTGGGATTCTGGAGAGGTCCCTGTTGACTGGAGTCTAGCAAATATCTCAGTTTTCAAGATGGCTAAGAAAGACGACTCTGGTAATTACAGGCCTGTCAATCTCATTTCAGGGCTCGGTAAAATTATGGAGAAGAATGTTGTGAGATTTACTGAGAAACACTTGTGAGACACTATAGTCACTAGTCTCAGCCAGCACAAGTTCACCAAGGGAAAGTCCTGCTTAACCAGTTTAATTTCTTTTTACGATAAGGTCTAGTTAACCAAAGAAAACCAGAAGATATGATGGGTTTGGATTTTGGCAAGGTTTTGGATACTGTCTTTCACCTTATCTTGCTGGACAGAATGGCCAGCACACAGCTAGACAAGTCTATAGCACATTGCGGCAGCAGTTGGCTGGTGGGTCAGGCTCGTAGAGGTATAGTATATGGGGCTACAACAGACTGATTTTCCAGGGCTCAACTTTAGACCCAGGGCTCTTCAATGCTTTTATAAATGATCTGGATGTAGACTCACAGAGAGATGTGGATAGACTATGGAGCTGGGCAATAACCAACCACATGAAATTTAACCAGAGCAAGTGCTTGATTCTTCACCTGGGGCAGGGTAACCCTGGTTATACATACAGACTGGGAGACAAGAGGCTGGGGAGCAGACCTGAAGGTTTGGGTTGAAGGCGAGTTGAATACGGGTCAACAGTGTGCCCTGGCAGCCAAATGGGCTAACTGTGTCCTGGGCTGCATCAAGCACAGCATCCCTAGTCAGTCAAGGACCGTGATTGTCACATCTACACTGCACTGGTGCAGCCCCACCTCAAGTACTTTGTGCAGTTTTGAGTGCCTGAAGAAGGACATCAAACTGTTAGAGTGTGTCCAGAGGAGGACGACCATGATGGTGAAGGGTCTTGAGGGCAAGACTTAGGAGAAGTGCCTGAGGTTGCTTAGTTTGCTCATCTTGGAGAAGAGAGGGCTAAAGGGTGACCTCATTGCAGCTCCCAATTTCCTTATGGTAGAGAGAGGTCACTGGAGTGGAAGATGTTGATCTCCTCTCTTTGGTGACCAGTGATAGGAATGCAGTAATGGAAGGAAATTTTGTCAGAGGATGTTCATAAGAAGTGTGATCACTGGGACAGGCTCTCCAGGGAAGTGGACAAGGCACCAAGCCTGTCAGAGCTCAAGGAATGACTGAATGATGATCTTAGTGGTATGGTTTAGTTTTAGGTCATCCTGCAAGGAGCAGGGAATTAGCGTCAATGATCCTTAGGGACCCTTTCCAACCTAAGACGTTCTATGATTCTATGGATCTTTACCAAGCAAAAGGAGCTTAAAATTACTCAGTAGGGCATCTAAGCCCCAGTGGGGAGTGAAAAGTGGAGGACTGAACTCCAAAACCCCATAGTTTTCCCACCGTGGGAAAGCCAGGCTTGAGGATATCTATGGAGATAATAAAAATGTGTTCAAACTGTGATTCTATACAAGGCTAAAAAGAGTGACAACCCATTTTGGCGACCTATCTCTACAGATGGATTTATTTTGTGAGTAATGGGATGGAGAGTGCTCCCACTTCCTTTGCAAATGTAGTGTGTCAGAGTGGTGAATTACAGTGGGTATTTTTTCAACCAGTGAGGCCACTTTATTTGTCATGGGCAAGGAAGATATGGTGCTTGCGGGTAGTTTCATCTGTCCTAAAGCATAGACTTCTTCCTTAATTAGTAACTAGGGATTTAGTACTTGTTGCACAAAGAAGTGCCTCCCTTTGCTTTACAGGACATGATTTAAGGTTGAGAAATAGATGTTGTTCCCAAGGCCTATAGCTGTGGCTTAGTTTGGACTCCCTGTCTGTAGTAATATCAGAGCTCAGTTCACTGCTGGGGAGTTACTGCTTATTTGAGTCATATGCTGGTCATACTGTTTGGACCTGTAAGACATCCTTGAAATTCACTCTAAATTTTACACTTCAGGATCCTTGGCCAATACATGTTACAGCTAAGCATGTTTCAGTATGGAGCCACATATCATAAAAGCAGATGCTCTCAACAAGTGCCCACCTCCTTCAAGGCATTTGCTGAATTTCTGTTCAAATGGACATCCCAAAGCCAAAAAGGTTTTGGTCTTCAGACAAAATGTTCAAGTGTCAGATATTTTGACTAAACATTCAAGTGTCAGATAGTTTGGTCAGAAATCTGACAATGAAAAATTGCTCTTGCTGATTTTTATTCCCAGGCAAAATAGTTTCTGAGCAGCTTCAGTGCAGGTGCACTGTGTGCTCTAGCTGTGCCTGTGATACAGAAAAGTCAATATCAGTAATGTAAGAAACTGCTTCAAAGCAAGGTGAAACCCAGACACAAGTCACAAAAACATGTTTTTCTACTTAAAATGTGGATTAATGGGAGCTGTTCAGTGGTTGCAAGAAAATGGGCAGTTACATTCACAGCCTCCTCCATGCAGTGGCTTTAATGCCATGTACAGAGAGGGAATGGGGTTTGAAAAAGCCACTCCTTTGTTGGAAACTACTCTGTGGCTACCCAGGGCACAAAAGGCCTGTTTTCCAGTGTCATCACACCTGGTCATGGACGTTACCCTGGCAGGTGTAATTCAAGGGCTGCTTCTCATGGCAATCAGCCATTAGGCTGAGTGGTTTCAGGAGAGGCCCTGGTGCTGGCAACAAGTTGAGCAAGTCTGGCTGGGGCACTATGCCCATCTCCTCTCTTCCAAATCATGACCCTTTGCTCCTCAGGACACCGGCTCACTGCTCCCCAAGGGAGAGGCTGCAGCAGTGTTCTCCAGTGGGCATGCTGTGACTAGAAGTACAGAGAACAAATACAGAGGTGATGGACCTCAGATCATCATCTCAAAATGTCCATGGTTCACTCCCTCTCATCTCAGAGCACTCATGTTTTCTCAGAAACCAAAAAATTCATATGGCACTGTGTACCCGAGTGGAGTGCATTGGTCAGAGGAACATTTTTCTGTCAAGTGCCTGCTAGACTAGAGCTCTGTGAGCATCAGATTTGTGATGCTAACCCTGCTATAAAGAGCAGGGAGAGTTAATGCCAGGTAAATTTATTGAGTGCCATTACCTAACATGACCATTACCTAGCAGCTGGAGGTTTTTAATGCACTAACCAGTTGATCACTACTGGTCCCCACCTCCTGTGTGGCTTCATATTATTTTGCTGGCAAATAATCCACAGTGGTGCATCAGTTTATTAAAAAGCACAGAAGAAGAAAACTAATGGAAGTATAAACTGAGCCTAAAAACGGTGCCTATAAACTAAGGCCCTGTAACCATTTCAGTTTCAGTTCACAGGAATCGATTAAAGTCTGTTCTGAGTGTCTGGGACTTTCGTCACTTAGTTTGACAAAATTGCGCATCTTTTCATCCAGTTTAAAATTCTGTGGCTCACAAAAGTCTCAAGGATGGTTTCCATCCCATCAGTGCGACAAACCCTTGGAAACTGTCAAGCATCACCATCTGACCAGCACATCATTATATCTTCTTCCTGTCTTCTTGAGTTTTGGAGCTTCAAAGTTACAGTTTAGGAATAAGAAATTGGAAGAAAACTGATTATTCCTTACTCCATGGCATTTTTGAGATTGTTATCCTAACTGCATTTAAATAGCATTACTTGTTCAGGAATAAAAAAAAAAAAAAGTGCTGAGATTTGCCACCTCCTTGGGAATTAGACTCTTCTGCATTTTTATATGCTTTCTTCTCCACTCATCCTAATATACCTATAATGAGGAATAGATGTCTTCCTCATTAACTTCACAATGATTTCAAATTTATGGTCCTGGATTATTTTTTATAGTTGCAAATTAGTTTCTTTATATACATTTGCAAAAAAAATATTATTTGGAAATATAAAATAATTAATAATAAATATTAAATGAGCTCGCAACTGTTCTGTGAAAATACCAGGGAAACAGCTGTACTGAATCAGTCCACTGCTCTGTTTATAACAGTACTGATTATTTATAAAAATATAAACAATGGAGTACCTGTCCCTAGTGTCTGAGAGATTAAAGACTTCCTGAGATTAAGGTTGCATGGTTTTTGCTTGAGGTCTCCTTTGTCTAACACTTTTTCACTCTGCCCGTGCTTTTTGGCAGAGTATTTTCCAACAAAGAGTTTCAGGGTTTGGTTCTGTGCTGGCTGAAATGGGATTTGACTCAGGGGTTTTTTTCTTCCTTTCCGCCACTGAGCACTTGTGTTATGAGCCACAACAAATTAAGTGATCCTTACTCTCTTTCTCTGCTATTTCAGAGGCCTCTGCCACACCCTCTCTGTGTTGCGTCTTTTCCAGACTGAAAAGCCCTTTATTTAGACTCCTTGCATGCAAACCACTCCTCACCTCTGACCACTTCAGTTCGCCTCCTCTGCGCTGACCCAAAGGTCCAAATGAACAACTCCCCCAGTTGATACTGCTACATCTCCCAGTGCTCCTGTAATAGTTCACCAGGTGCAAAGGTGCAGGCAGTGAGGCTGAGATGAGTGGTGTGCCAGGAGAGCAGGCTGTACCTTTTTGCTCATCCCATCCCAGTTCAAATAAAGCGCCTTTCCAGAAGGTCCTGGGGGGCTGAGTGCACATATGGCTCTGAGCAAGTAGGACAGCTGGCTGTTGGAAAGGGCTGTTTCTGAGGCATATGCTCTTTTGATGTCCTTCCACGCTTTGTGGGTCCAAGGCGGTGCGGCATCACATCTGCGCTGCAGAAAACCAGCACCTCTGTGATGTGCCGTGGCACCCACAGCTGAAGGGAGCCACAGGCACTGGGGCAGGATGGAGTCAGAAGGACAGCACCCATCTCATTCCTACAAAGTGGGAGACCCTGGTTTCTTGCACACCACTCCTCCACATAGCACAGCCCCTCTGATTTTCTGGATATCCTCCAGAACATCAATAGGAGACCTGTTGGCTTGCCACAACAAACTGGCTGATTGCTCTGGTGATACACAGAAGCAAGGTGATTGCATTGTCTCAGAGGAGAAAAAAAAAGCTGGGGAAATTATTGCTGGACACACCTCTGCCTCCTTGGCTCCAGACCAATTATCATCCTCAGCAAGGGGCAGGAAGATAGGCATGGGACAGCATTTCTATATCTGGTGCTCCGGGGTTTCTCCATGGCTTCTCGGTCCCCTAGTACTCCCTGCTGCCTGACTACAGGGCAATTACTTTCTACTCTGGTTCTCTTTTTATGGCAGACAAGGCTGGAAGTCCTTGGCATGTGTCTCTTTCACCATCCAGACAGCTTCTAAGGCTGGCTGGATTCTTGTGACCAGGTGGCATCAACACACAGTCCTGTGTTGTGCTTCAGTATTGCCTCAGGTCCATTAAGCTATGGCCAAAGCTGGACTGGGGGGCAGCAGGAACACTCTCTCTGCCTCCTTGCACTATTACAAGTTGAAATTTCAAGAGCTTGTTTTGTCCTGCATATAGTATGGGCTAGCTCAGCCTGCACTGAGTTTTACCTTCTCTGTTTTTCATGACCTCTGATGTGTACAACAGAATAGAAAAAATAATTTGAATCTTTCAGAGTTGAAACATATAAAGTCCTAACATGATTTTAAAATAAAAAACAATGTAAGTCAGCCTTATGTGTGTACAATTTCCAAGTTATTCTGAGGCCCAAGCTACAAAGTCACCAAAATATGTGAGTACTACAGATGTGGTCTCCTGCCCCACTCTGAAGGAACCGATATGTAAGCAGCTATAGTTAACTAATGAAAAACAGCATTTCAGTATCATTGGAAAATGCAAAAAAAAAGGTTGAGTCTAAGAATAAAAAAAACGTATAAACCAGTGCTGAGAATGAGAGACATTACTGGCCAACTGCTTTTCTTTCAAAATCATGGTGTGACGCAGTAGCAAATATTTTGAAGACTTTAAAATTTCTCTTAAAAGTAGAGGGAAAATATACTCAGAAGAACACTGTCAAGAAATTACTAAAAGTAATTTCTGAGGATTAGATCTGTATTCTATTTAAAGCAGTATTTCCATTATTATTGATCAGAAATCACACCAGAATCAACCTGGTACAATAACATGCCAAGTGGCTTGACATTTTAATTCATGCATACAGATAGAGATAGATAGATAGATAGATAGATAGATAGATAGATAGATAGATAGATAGATAGATAGATAGATAGATAGATAGATAGATAGATATAGTTGTGTCTCTTTTTTTAAAAAAAAAAAACAAGGCCCTAATGAACAGCCAGGAAGTGTCCTTTGTAGTTCTAAACGCAAACACATTTATGAGTTGAAAGTGTGTTTCAGATTGTATTACAAAGAGGGATTCCATATGGCAGCTGAGTTCCAGAGCTGGGATGACTCAGGAAATCGAGAAGATGAAAAGATCAGCACAGTTTATTGAACAGGTCTGATGGTTCCTCACCTACCCTCAGTTTCACGGGTTGGACAAGCGGACTTACTAACTGGCAGAGCTGGAGACAGATCTTACAGCAGCTGGAAGTCACGACTACATATTTCAAAGACTGGCTTTCTAGTAAATAAGCACATACTACAATCCAGCTCCTATTAAGGTGTTTTTGTGTGTGGGTTTTATGTAGGGAAATAGGCAGTACGACATCTGATTGATTACAGCTGTAAAATGTTTCTGTAGAAAGCGGGTAATAAAATAGGCCAGAAAATGGGCATGAAACAAATACTTTTATGAGACTCATGAGGTTGGAAGCAACTTTTTGGACAGAGATTTTTAGGTGATAAAGAAAGCAGTAAACTCACCTCCTTCACATATATGAAAAATAGGTAAACACAGCACTGCCCAAACTGGAAATTGTATTTACTCTTGACTATATTTCTACTCTGACAGTTGTTTTCGTGCCTTTGCTTGCTGGAGCAAAAAACAACTTCTGTGCAAACTGCCTGCAGCAACGGCACATGGAGGAGGCTGTGCCTTCCTCCAAAAGCCCTCTGTGATGGGCTCTGGGGCATGGGACTTCAGCCTTTGAACAGAGAGCTGTGCAGTCCGAGTGGAGAGTCCCATCTGCCTCAGGACAAAGGAAGATCTTCCTGGAAGTGCCCGTCTCTGACCACAGCAGTATCCCATCCCGTGCTGCCCAACAGACATCAGTGACTGCCTTCCAGCTACCTACTGGTGAACAAGAAGGCACCTGCCCTGTTTTGGGTTACTGAGCAAGAAAACCATGAGGCTTATAGTTCTGCTTGGTTTTGTGAACTTTTCTTTTTGTGGTGATTTGGAACAAATTAATCTTTCAAAACCTGAGGAATGTAATACAAGGGACTTTTGGTTTCACAAAGAAGATGTGACCTTTGCCTCTTCTTTCACAGTGGTCCCTATGCACAAAGGATCCTCCCCAAGTTTCTCTGTGACATTAAGACAATCTTAATTCCATATCGAGGACAGATGATAGGATCTAAAAGCAATCAGCCTTTACAAACCTGTCTAAGTGCAGCCAGGAAGAGATGTCAAACTAGCAAGTAAAATAGCAAACAAAGGTAGGTCTGTGAAAGGTGTGTTTGACTGCAGGCCTATTCATTGCTGTCCTCAGATTTCTAGTGAGCCATGACAAGGATTAGTCTGAACTTGAAGGAGATCTTTGGATATATCTGCAACATACCTACGCGTGGCGTTACCTTCCCCATATAGTACCCATGGCAAAGACAGTTCTCTGGAAGAGACATAGGTTTCCTCTGGGCACCTCTGAAAGTCCTCGTTTCCTATAGGTAGTCGACACATGGCTCCTCTGTCTGTTCTGCTCCCCAACACCCTGCTATCCTCAACTGTGCTGGTTTGCTCCTGTGCTCAGCACAGGTACAGTGTGCCCTCCATGGCAATTACAGGATGGTTGTGCAAGGCATCGCTGAGGCATGGCACACTGGGCAATGCCATCCCCAAACCCAGGCAGCACTGGGGAAGTGTCCTGAGAAAAGCCACTCTCTGAGCTTTGCAAGAGCTGCAGCAGCATACAGCAGCCAGTCCATGGCTACCCAGCTCTGGCATTGGGCTTGCCATTTTCCTCACCATGTGGGAACGTGGAGGGTGAGGTGGCCATGAGTGGTCCCATCATCTTAGCAGGCAGGCTGTAAAGGAAGAGCAGAAAGCACTTCCAGCCAGAGGGAAATCATATACAGATCAGCAGAGTAAATGAAGAAACAAAAGAGCACAGACATAAGGATTTACATCCTCTCAGGGAGCCACGAGATGAATGCAGAGGGGGAGGCAGAGGGAAAGCCCAAGAGCCTGTGTGATGCCTAAGCCAAAGCAAAACAGAAGAAAAGGAGCTCTGGGGAAGCCACGAGCCCATCTCAAGCAGGGTCAAGTCTCTGAGTCAAACCTCAAGGAGTAAAGAAGGAGCTTTGGCTGTAGCATGCCAGAAAAGCAGAACATGGCCCTTGACAAAAGGATGGTGTGGATAAGTGACTGTCCAAAACCCAACAGAGCCACTGTGTCTGCCCTGTCTTTTGTGAATACATGGCACTCCCCAGAAGCACCCTCTGGCAAGATGATTCGACCGGCAAGGATTTGTGATTAAGAGTGCTTGCCTTTCTGCTTCATTGTGCACAATCCACATGGGGATTGTAACAGCTTGAGATTTAAAGGCCTTTTAAAATATCTATATTTTTACAATGTGTACAAAGAGCTGTTGATGTGAAAGCCCTTGACTCCTTAACATTAAAACTAACAAGTAAAATTCTGCAGAATATGTGTCTCTGTGTATTCATAAGGTTTCTGATGCCAAAACACACAGAAAATTAATAGACTGTCACTGAAGAGTCCAAAATCGAGTCAGTCTATCAGGAAGAGAGGAAAATGTACTTTGCTTCCTCTCATTTTCACAGTTATTACTCTATTTCATATTGCTCTTGGCATTTTAACTGATGATCGAGATATCCAAACGCCGTTCTTGATTCTTTATTCTGTTCCATTTTTAAGTGCACTACATCATCCTTTGGTTTGAGTTCTCTTCCCAGCAAGCTCTGATTAGGAGATTTCCTTGTGAGCTTTCTTTTATACCACTAAGCCTGAAAGCAAAACCAGCCCTGGGTATGGAAGCCCTCATGGAAACATGAGGCTGTCAGAAGAGAAGGACAGAAGGAAGTTCTAATTCCACAGAGCTGCAGTTACCATCTTCTGAGAGCCTTTTCCTTCTCCCTTGGTAGGCTATTTTCATCTACAAGAAAGGCTGAAAAGAAACAAGGGAAGGAAGCAGCAACTTGGAAGAAGCAGGCTCAAAAGCAGGAGAGCTTTTAGTAGAATCACGAAGCTCAGGAAGACATCTGCAGCCTTCAGCATGCCAAAAGTATGCCTACAGCTGTATGTGTGCCTCTGTAAGTGTATAATGCCTGGGAATCACAGCAAGTGATTACATCTCTTCCAATTTTCCATTTGGACCATCCCACTGAATGCCTTCTATATCCTTTCCAGCTCTGCATTCCTCCCTGGGGATGGGGGGCATGGTCTCACATGGGCTTTGGGAAATGGAGAAAGAGGAAAGGGGGACCTGGTCCCAAATTTGACATCGTCCCTTTGTATGTCATAGGTGAAGAAGGATATAATTCCAATGTGTTTCTCTTTTCACACACTTTCTGTTTTTCTCTTTTCCTGTCTTGTTTTCTGGCTGAACTTCAGAATGTTCTGACTGTGTCAAAGCTGCTGAAGTGCCTATTTGTATTACCAGCTTCTTAATTACTACCTTCTCCTGCCATGTTTCTCCAAGGTACACAGATTCCACTCTGCAGAGTCACAGTTCATGGGAAAGCACCCCTGGGGATCCTGGCAATCACTGTAGTGGCTTTTGTTTAACTGCAGCCTGACCTGGAGCCTATAATTATGGTGATTTAATACAACAATATATAGAGAATATTATGTAACAACAGTGCGACAGTGTATAGGCAAGGCAAGAATAGAGAAAAGACTATATGAGGAGAGGTGAGAGGTCCACGTGTTGGGGCTGTGGGGTTTGAGCAAAGACACGGACAGTGTTCAGTCCCCTTCACCTGCTGGAAGTGCCTGCTTCTGCTCAGCACAATCTGAAAGCCACCACTGGGCCGTGCTGGTGCTCAGGATCTCGACGCAGACTGAGTCGATGGCAAATGAATCCAAAAAAGGACAAAATGGTGGTTCAAGGGTTATGCCTGTTCGCTCAGGGAACACTGATGCCATGGTGTACCTCCTGTCCTGTGGCTGGAGGGTGGTGTTGAGGCCAAGGTGGGCACAAAGCACATGGGTGCTGGCAGCTGACAGTCTCTGGTCTGCTTGAGGAGGTGCCTTTTAGCTCATCATGTCTGAGAAATTTGCAGTCAGTGGATGCCCTTTTTAGGTTTTGCCCCCAAGGTTTCTCCTCAAATCAAGAGGCTGCTAATTCGTCTTCACTCCTCTTAGATTCAGCAAGATGAATTTCTTGCTCAGAGTCTGTGATGCAGATACAGTCTGAAAATTCACATTATTATCATTCTTCGGTTTTTTTAACAAGGTCTGAATTAGCTTCTAGCTTTTTCTTTTCTTTTCTTTTCTTTTCTTTTCTTTTCTTTTCTTTTCTTTTCTTTTCTTTTCTTTTCTTTTCTTTTCTTTTCTTTTCTTTTCTTTTCTTTTCTTTTCTTTTCTTTTCTTTTCTTTTCTTTTCTTTTCTTTTCTTTTCTTTTCTTTTCTTTTCTTTTCCTTTTCTTTATTACTTTTTTAAATTTTACTTTCTTTTATATTACTTAATCTTAGTTATTTTATTTTTCGCCTGTGTACAGTGTTACTCTGTATTGAATATAGAACGGACCTTGGTTGGCTTTTCTTTTTTCTCTCCATTTTCCTTTTAGCAGACAGTGCTCAGCAGGAAGCTGTGACTGCTGTAATCACTGCTGCAGATGGAAGGGTGTCCCCAGAAGAGGATCAAAGAAAGTATTCCTGTCATGGCAACCATTAGCACAGGAAGTCTGGACGACTGAGATGGAGGAGTATTTTGAAACTGGATTAGGAAAGAGATGCAGCTTTTGGCACTGATGCCCATGTCTGGGTGCTAATTACAGGAGGAAGGGCTAGCCATAAGGTGCCAGCCACATTTACGACACAGAGAAGTTCTCCTGGTTTCATCTGGTCTGAGAGGGCATCTCATGTCACAAGGTTGGGTTCAGTTCTTAATTGCTAAAACATTCCAGGAAAGTTTTTCCTGACGGCAATTTCCAGCATTTTTCTGGACACCCAGAACCTCTTTTGCCAGCTTTACCTTCCCCTGTACTCATGAAAGAAATGAAAAACTCCTGAGCCATCACTGTGTGACCTAACCTTCCCTGAAATCCATGTCTGTCTTGCTGTCTGAACAGCTGACTGTCTGTTATGGTTTACATGAAAGATATACATTGATCTATTTACTTAGATCTTTGTCAACAACATATCAATGTTTGATAATATTCTCCCAATTTGTTGTTTGCATCAACTGAAATTATTTTTATCGCAGACAACTTAAAGCCTCATCTTACAGAAAAGAGGGGACACAGCCATAAGCAGATATCACAGCTTGAAACAGTAACTAGTAGGCAAAGTATTCCTCACAGAAATTATACTCTTTCAGTGTGCTGAAAGGTAGCACAAAATGCTCACATATTTGCACAAGACAGGCATCCAAGTTTCCATCCAAAGCCAGGTCAAAGGTGAATCTCACAAATCTAAATCCAAAGCCGGATTTGCACAGCTCTAAATTTAATTCACTATACCAGCAAATGCTCTCAAGAGCTCAGACATCTTGAATGCACTGCTGTAGATGTGAACTCCAGGGCACCAGACTGCTTTTCCCACGCAGCTCTGCAGCAACAGGGACAGTAAATCATCGGCATGTGATGAAGTTGTGCATCTTTGTAATATTTTTAACTACCAAGTTACTCCTTTTGAGGGAGAGGCTTTGTGATGTTCATGATTGGAGTAAAGGGATTCACATTTATCTGGCTATGTAATGATCTATACAGGTAATAGAAAGAGCTCAAGAAAAGCTGTCACAGCCAGTCCAGGAGAGCATGTCTGGCATGCGGGAAGTTTGGACAACCAAGGCACAGCACAGAACCAAATGTATGTGGAGGTTTTGCCAGACAGGCAAACACTGGAAGAAAAACACTGTATGACTTAGCCAGTTCTTGTGTTCCTCCACTATTTGATTATGGGCTTTTTACTCTAACAGCTTGTGCTACTCCTGCAAAGCTGCAAAAACTTCTTCCATGATGGGAGGGATAGATGATTCAATAAATTAGTAATGAGTTATGGAGCCTTTCATCTTGTAGGTCACTGGCTGACACACAACTCATTGCTATCCAGCTATTAAACTTTGTCATGAATTTTCACCAGTGAAAACCAAGGATCTGGCAATGCTGTGTAGTACTGGTTACACTTTGCTGAGCCTGCCATTCCTCTGACTGTGTAAAAAGGCAACAGGACCCCAACTAGGATGATCCCTGCTGCAGACAGAGGCATGATGCAGAGAGGAATGGCATGGGAAAGATGGGAAAAAGATCATGTATGAAGACCTTGGATTGCTCAACAAGCAGAAAGTCCAGAGCTCAAACACTGGGGGGTATTGCTATGGAGATCAGTTGCAAAGCAATTGCAGTCTCTTGGGGTAGCACAGAAATGTCACCTTATTTTTTCCATTGAGTTCTCTACTCAGTGGGGATGATCAACATCAGATTTAATACTGCATCTGGATTGTTGTTTTCTTTTTTTCCTGCATCTGGACAAGAAGATAAATTATCAAATTTCTTAGTGGAATTGGGAGTGCCAAAATAGCTGGTGCCAAAACAGCAAAATATTTTGTTCAATCTTTTTAAGCTATATGAAGTGATTCAGAATATCTGAGACTATCTGAGAATATCTGAGAATATCCTCTTTCTTTTAAAATGTCTTTTAATCTGTGATCTCAGATGGGTGAGCCCTGACTGCTTCACATTATCATGTATGGTCCTTCCCAAGGACTGAAAACTGTCTTAGCACAAGTCTGGCCACAGAAAAGGGCAGTGGAGGGTGCACTGTGGCCATTGCCATTACTTAGCTCCCTAGAGTTCCCCCTAAATCAGAAAAGCCATTCCAAGCCTCCCCCACCCTTGCACCAGTTCTGGCACCTGTGGGACAGAAGAGATGTAGCTTTGGTCTTTACTAGCCTTTCTGTACTGATGGATGCTCAGGAAATTTGATTTACCTCACAACAGCCTTAGAAGCCAAGCACTTCCTTCTGATGAAATATTAAAGTTACCAGGACATTGCTGCTTAGATGAGAACAGCTGCATTATCCCTTTATAAGGCAGAAAATGATTTTATTGATCCAGTCTCAAGTACAGAGGTCCCACTTTGACATATTTACTTCCAGCTAGGGAGCAGGCAAGGCAAATCTTGTGAGAAACCTGCCCCCTCTCCACTTTGGGTGGGCAGGAAGGGTGGCTTCCCCTGAAGGTGCTCTAGGTACAGAAAAAAACAGATTTATAATGAAAATCAGATACCTTTTGCTCATGACCACTGTACCACTGAATATGTGGCAGGCTGCTGAAGTCTTTACAAAACTGGATTGGAAGGAGATAGAAATTTTGTAAGAATAAGTCTAGAGAAAACAATTGAAAACAAGTTTCTGTACGGCCTGTATAGAAACCATCTGACGGCTCTTTCCATCTGGGATATACATACAACTGGTCCAGAGAAAATCTGGTGTGTTCATTGTGTGTTGCTAGAAGATATGAGTCATGGGAGAGTGGATAATAAACACAGTGGATTTTCCTAGTATTTTTAATCAACAACTTGGTGATACAGCAGCTTATAATTAAGAATGCTACCATTTTATTGTGCAAGAGGCTTGCTTGAACTCCTGTTCCTCTAAGTGTTTTTTTCTTGATAATGTCCAATTATATTTTATTGATAACTGCCTAATTCCGTTATTACTTTACAATGAAGTGTTTGTAATTTTAGTTTCTTCTTATTTTGAAAGGACCAAGGAAATTGGCAACTGTCTTCTGGTTTTTATAAGGTGAAACATTACTGTCTACAGGAAAAAAGAGTCATGTCTTTTCTGTAACATGTGAGTTTTTGTTCTTTCATTCACTTCAGACTTCTCCCTCACTTGTTGATTTTGCTGCTCTGAGACTTCAGAAGAACTACATGTCTTTAAATATTTGTATTAGAGTAAATATTTAAATGCAAACTGCAAGAGGAAGGCAATAGAGAGAAATGAAAAAAATGCCTCCAAAAGGCAAATGAACAGTCTTGAGAGTCCTGAAGTACTGAAGTTTCTGTGTTTAGATGAGGCACTGCATGCCCAGCACTTTATAAGCAGCAGATTTTTCACCCAAAGGGCAAGTAGATAATAGATGACAAGCTCAGAAACTTAGAATAATCAAAATCACCTAATCACCAAGAGGCTCTATAAGGAGAAGATGTGACTTTCAGAGGACTTCTTGGTTACACTGTGTTGCTTAAAGTAACAATATCATGGTGCCCCTGCACACACACTTCTTGACCTAACATAAAATTTTGGTTAAAATCCTCATTTGGGAGCACAAGACTGACTTCACCTATACATTTGCTAAGTACAGACAGTCTGTTGCAGCTTGTGGCCCCGCTCTCAAGCATGCTCACTCTGCAGAAAATCTTCTTGGTATGGTCGGGGCACGGTGAGATGTCATTTTTCTGTATGTGTGATGTGCACGACCTTACAGGTATTTTGGGCTGAGGGAGAAACCTAAGCAGTGGGAATTAACACTATCGTGAAAGAAATCAAACAATGCAGCACTGCAGACGCTGACTCTGACTCCTATGACTTTTTGTCCCTGTGGCTGTCACTGAGGAGGAGCAGGGATGTCTGCAAATTCCTGAGACCCTGTCCAGCTGTTGTAGAGGAGCCACAGACCTACTTCCCAAGGGCCATGGGGAAGAGGGACAATGAAGTGAAGCACTGTCAGGAGGCAGTTGGGGGTGGACAACATGAGTGTTGAGCAGATGGGCTCTGGGACAAGAGGACATTTGACACAGGAACTGTCCTGCTGCATGGTTGAGGGGGAAGTTTCACCTGTTGTAGCTTTCTACTTGTTCATTCTGCCCACCCCCTCATGTTAGATTTATTTCCACTAAGCTCGTACTCAGCTTCAAGAAGACAGGGCCCAAGGTGGAGGAAGGTTCTGACAGGAACTCGCAGTTCTCAAGCCCTTTGTGTGGACATGGAGGGCATGTGCCAGTGTCCTCCCCAGGCCCCTGGCCTGAGGTGGCCACCATGGGCTGATGGGGAGTGCAGTAGTGTGTGGATGGGATCTTCTTGGAGGTGCTCGGGACAGCTCTTGCCCACCTGTGTGTGTCCTGCCCACCAAGACTAATAGCTGGGAATTAGCGCCGCCTTTGCCATCATCAGCTCTGTTTTGTATGTGATAACTACAGGTGTGTTACCAGGTCTGGCACGGATCCATGTCTCTGTCAAGGAAAGGAGACTGGAACATCTACCATACGAGGAAAGGCTGAGAGAGTCTGGTCTGTTTAGCCTGCAGAAGAGGAGGCTGAGGGTGGATCCCATCAATGCTTATAATTATCTAAAGGGCAAGTGTCAGGAGGATGGAGCCAGACTCTTCTTGATGGTGTCCAGTGACAGGACAAGGGGCACAAACTGGAAAACAGGAGGTTCAACCTAAACATAAGGTAATGAAAGTGGCAGAGCACTGGAACAGATTGCCCAGAGAGGTTGTGGAATCTCTGTCTCTGGAGACATTCAAAACTTGCCTGGACACATTCTTGTGTGATCTACTCTGGGTGATCCTCCTCTGGCAGAGGGGCTGGACTGGATGATCTTCAGAAGTCCCTTCCAACCCCTCACATTCTGTGACGCACATCAGCTTTCTGCACCATGAGGCCATGGAACACCACTGGCAGAGTATCTCCCTCTGTGACACTTCTGACTTTGGTCAGCATACATCTATCTCAAATTTCCAGATACTTCTGTGAGTACCGTGTTGCCAGCCTGATATTTTTAACCAAAGCCCAAGGACTTCTATCACAACTCACTGTAGAATCATACTAAAGGATTTTTCTTTCTTTAATTTTCAAGGTTCTTCAAGGAAAAATTAGGCACAATAGATACAACCAGTGTCCTAAATAACATTACTGACTCATTGCACCCGAAGCTTCCAGAAGGTTCTAAATCTTGTCTTTAAGAACTGGTTGTTGTTGTTCAGAGTTGACTGCTTGGGCCGACAACAGAGAACCACTAGATCACTCGCTCACTCCACCCCCCTCTACCATCTCCACAGGGATGCGGAGGGAGAAAACTCAACCAAAAAAAAAATGAGCTTAAGGATTGAGATTAAGGACAGGAAGGGTAATAATCTACCATTTAAGATGACAAGTGAAAACCAGAGAAAGACTTGGGGAGAGAGACAGGTTTAATTCACCACCACCATTTATGGAAGCAGTATAATGAGAGGAATACACAAATAAATACAACCTAAGCTTAAACACACTCCCCTCCCCTTCCCATCTTCCCAGCTAACTCCTTCCCCCATAGGTGCAAGGGGAGACAGAGGAAAGGGAGTGCAGTCCATTTGGCCATTACTCATCATCCATGGCAGATCTTCCTTGAGAAAGAGAGTTCCTCACCGTCTCTCCTTAATGCCACATGGTGTCCACCTCAGGGAGGGCAATCCTGTTCCTCCTCGTGAGTCCATGAGGGTCACACTGATGCTCGGTCTCTCTCCCCTCTTGCATGAGACTCCTCATGTACCGTTGCATCCTGGATGTTTTCACTGCTGTTGATTCCCCCAGCTGGCAGGCAATCACCTTCCTGCCATCTCAACCACCACAGGACTCCAGGAAGACGTTCTGCTCTGGTGGCCTTCTCTCTCTCCTTCTCCTCTGGGACCCTTCTCCTCTCTTTCATCTCAGAACCACATTCCTTCGTTCCCCTCTCGCTTCCCCTTCCTCAAGCAGGAAAGCCTCCCCAGCACAAAGAGAGGACAGAACAAGACAAGAGGAAACCAAAAGAGCCAGAAAAGAAAGGGGTTGTCTCTAAAATACCTTGATGGCAGAGGTGCTGATTGGCCTGGCCCTGGCCAGAGGCGGGTCCAACTCCTACCTCGGGGTGGGGGAGATTCTCGAAGTTTCGCATGAGTCATCCCACACAGCTCTACCCGCACTTCCCAAAAACCCTGACAGACTCAAAGCCATGACAGTGGTACCCCCAGGTACAATAGGGAAGGCTACATAGGAGGTGTGGTCAGCTCTGAATAGGAGAGACAAGACCACCTGTGACCACCAACATTCATAACAGCCTATGGACCTCACTGAAGACCAGTTCCCACTTCAGGCTGTTGCACCTCAGATTTACACCAAATCATTCCAGAAACTATCCATTCTTTCACTGATTTGGAGTTATTTCAGTATTTCTGATCACCCTCTGTGGCTATGCAAAAGAAAACAAGATACAAGCAGCACAAATAGATGTTCAGTTCACCAAAGGACAATTTCACCAAATGCAAATGAAATTATTCTTGACAGCAAGAATTTATAATATCATACCTGAGGATTTTTTTTGCCAGATTTCCCGCAGAAACTAAAAGTGACAGAGTTATTATGCTGCTTTTAATAGAAATAATCTCAAAACTCATGAGTTACTGTCTTCATGAATATTTATGATGAAGTTTCTATCTGAATCTGATTAGATGTTAAATAGCAGTGTTCTGAAATAGTGTACTTGGCTAAGGAAAATCTAAATTTTATGACAATAGCAAGTTTAAAAAGTTGCATTTGTCTTTTCCTTTTTTAGAGAAGGCAACTATAATATTATAAAGAGCCAATGCTTTTCTACCCTATTATCTAGCTGCTTATATTTCTCTGAGAACACAGAAATTAGACTTTGGGGGAGAGATTTTGAGTTGTGAAATACTGATCCAGTCTGCTTTGGAAGGTGAGCATAATTCCATTAAAGTTTATTCTACTTATATTCTTGTATCAGATTCACTTTCTTAGATATAGCTGTTGCTCATAAATTGTGTAAAAGAATCTAAGCCTCATTTCCCAGTAGCTCTTAGCAGCATTAGTGGATTCTACTACATTTATTGCTTTTTCTACTGTTGTGGATCCTGAAGGCTCTATTCAGTTGACATTTTGGTTCTGAAGAGGAGAGCCATTAAATAATTATTCCTGCAGAGGTCTGAAAAGACAGTAGAAAATTTCAATCATGAAGAAAAGAAATATTACAAAACAGACACACATATTCAGAAAAGGACAATTTCTTTTTAAAACTTTAATTTTATAAGGTATGAAGGAATGTCACTTCGCTCAAAATGTCACTTTTACTGACTAGTTGTGCTTTTGTAGACATACGTGTAAAAAGTTCACACATATTTCATATCAATTATTCCTGCTTAAAGAGCCTGGAGGAACTACAGGAAATTGCTGCATAGGACAAGTTTTCAGAGTCTTCTTCAATCATCTAAGAGGAGGGACAAGAAAAAGAACAAATAAACACAGGCATTTTGAGTCAAATGACCATCTCTATGTCTGTTTATATAAACAGTAATAATACAGGCCCTCAGCTTCAAGAGTGCTACAGATCCTAGCTAGAGGAAAAATATATTCTGAGCAGAAAATGAGAGAAGAAAAAAAGTATGTATGGTTTGAGTTTAAAACCAGAGCTCATTTACATTAAGAGATCAATCAGTGGGAAAATCCATCCTGCAGTGCTAGCTCATCAGTGAGACAACTAATTGAATGCAGAGCGAGAGAGAGCATGGGTGGCCTCTTTCCTCTTTTATCTGCACAGCAAATCTTGCAGCAGCTCTGAGATCCCACTCTCTGCAAATGAAGCATCTTCAGACAGGGCAACCATCTGGCAGGGGTGTTGGACTAGATGATCTCTAGAGGTCCCTTCCAAACCCTATCATTCTATGATTCTATGATTCTGTGACTCTGTGATTCTGTGATTCTGTGATTCTATGATTGATTCTATGATTCTGTGACTCGGACTGAGGAATTTTAACTCCAAGCATGTAGCATCTTTGAATCTGATTTGCCTGATTCTGAGCAGGGCTCAACAGCATGCCGTAAAAAGAGGCTGCAGTTCACAACCACTCAACCGCTTGCTGTGGTGTGAGTCCAGTCCCCTGGCCATGTGGGATGGAAGTTGGGCAGTCACACTGGAGATGAAGCCAGGGCTGGGTCTGGAGCAGAGGTGGCTGTGTCCAGCACACAGTGCTGCGAGCTCCCTAAATAAACATGCTTACATAACATGCAAAATAGTCCCATCTTTCCCCTAGGTTCTTTTGGCAGGAACGCTCACAGGAAATATCCTGTTAGCGGAGATAAAAGGCTTGATTTACTCTGTTCCTGATAATGCATAATTGCTTAATCGCAAGCACATAATTAAACTCGATTGGGAAGGTTAGAGTGACAATGATTGCTGAGCAAAGATGAGTTCCCCTAGAGAGGCAATCTGCATCAGCTGGATTTTTTTGTGATGGGAGTGAGGGGAAATGCACTAAAAAGCCTGAATGTTTGGCAAGAGCTGTGGAGGCTCGTTGCGAGGGAGGCTGGACACAGCTGGAGCAGCACCAAGAGAGGGGAAGAGATAAGCTTTTGAATTTATTCCTTTCCTAGCTGAGATGCTAGTGGAAGCAACCTCTCTGAATAAGCACTTTGTGTGTGCTGAGGAGGCCATCAGCCTCAGCAAGCACTAGAGAAAACTGCTCCAAGGCGTCAAGTGTCCTCCCAGATCGTGCCAGCGCATGGGTCTACCTGACCCCAGCATCCCAAGGCTGCACTGACTCTGCTAATGGTTATTTGTGCAGATGACACAGGGCAACTAAACTCAGTGGGTCAAGGCACAACAAGTGGGCAGGGTAACTGTAGCAGGCCCACATCCGAAACAGCAGATTCAGCAGGGAGCCATAGCTTCCCAGCACAAAGAGACCACCAGCTTCTGTGGTGCCCAGTCTGTTCTCTGGTGTAGGAAACAGCCTGAAAGGAGCAAACAGAAAGTTGTTCCTCCCAGAGACGGGAGGTAATTTTGCAAACTGGTGTATGAGTCATGAATGCTTTTATTGAAACCTGCTCTTCAGTCATCTGGAAGCGAGCACTAAAGACATTTTTTAATTCCTTTCTCATGTAAATTCTGTGTCACTACTGCATTAAGCACCCACCACAAAGGAACAGTAGTTTGCTGAGACCATGAGAGTCTTGTGTCCATGTCCACAACTCAGAGGCTTCTTTAATAACTGCGTAAATGAATGAAGTCTTGTCTGCACATGGAAGAGCACTGCATTCATTTTCACCAGTGATGATGAAGGAAGTCCGAGAAGTTAAAAAAATAAACACAACAAAAACATTCAGTGCACAAGAGCCACTGTGTTCCTAGCAGAGTGAAGACAGTCAGTTCCAGTTTGGGGGAGCCAATCTGTAAGCACAAGTCAAGAGTGACACTTCGTATCCTGCAGAGCAAAAGAAGAAAAATCTCTGCTTCAGAAAATGATACTTCCTTTGAGCTGGCAAGAAATATTTCAACAACAGGTTGTGGAGAATGTAACTTCAAAGGCTTGAAGTCAATGGAGTTTTGGAAACAGTTGCTGAAATTTGTATCCAAAAGTGATTTAACTTCCCTAGTAAGTGATGTGTACAAATGGCACACACAACTAAACCACATATGCACGCAACGTATGAATTCCCACATTCTTGACTTCTCATTCCAGCTTCAACATTTTTTCCAGTGCAAAAAGAAATGAATCAAGTTTGCAATAGGATGCGTGCATAAATGCGTGCCAGAGAAAAAAATTAAAATCAGCTGTTATTTGAAAATTACTGAGCCTGGAGCACTTTGTTTAGATACTCAATGCCCTTGTAAATCCTGTACACCATTGTGGGTAACCAGCTAAAGGTAGAGCTCTTTAAGCCAAAGCTATTCTGGGTTTGCTTGGCTTTTTTGGTAGTATGACCTTTTATAGTGACCAGATGGTTATAAAATCATCAGGATCTGTGGGGCTAACTGTTCTTCTGTGAACTGATTTCTTATGGTGCAGTAATTTGTCCATTTTAAAAGCATTTTCATTGCTCCTGTCAAAAAAGAACTGTTGTGGCCAAAAAAGAGAAAATGCGGGGACACCCCGGAGAATGCATTACCCAGTATTTTGCCTTGTCCTGGCTTGCTCAGCTAAGAAAGTGAGAATTGTTGAGACCATATGGAAGCAGAATGGCAACAGCCTGCTTTGTATGAAAGGTTTCTGCAGCAAAGCATAATTCCTCTCACTCAGCCTAAAAGTATAATCAAAGCATCTCACTCAAAGTTTTTGGGAGAGATCTTTCTTTTGAGGGCCTGTCAGCATAATTATGGCAGGAACAAATTTACCAAAACAAATCGTCACTTAACGAATGTAACTAGCTGTCATCTTTAAAATTGTTTAGATACAATATGGGAAAAGAATGAGACAGAGAAATGTTACATTTTATTTAATACTTTAATAATAACACCAAATAGGAAGGGACAAAATGCAACACTTGAAAGAAAAACAAGCAGTCATTTTTCCTTTAATACTACTTAGAGTTAATTCATCTGTATCTCTACAAGGAGATTAAATTGTAGTGCAGGAGATGAGGCTTGAGCCTCATCTCTGCTGGTGTAGGATTCTGTCACCCTTTTTTTCCCCTCTTTTTTTTTTTTTTTTTGCCTCCTCTCTCCCCCTGAATAGTATTCTATCTTCCTCAGGCCATGAGAAGGTGCATGAAACCATGAAACATGTAGAGGCCAGGAAGGTAAGAGCCAGCCTGAAAGCAGAGCTGCGTGACATCTTCTGCATGGCAAGAGTAGTGCAACCATCTGCTGTGCTTCACTTACCTGACCATATCCTGCATATTTCCTTTCAAGGGGAACAGCAATGCAAAGGGCAGATACAGGCTGGTGGCTCTTAATTTGCATCAGGACTTAATTATCTTTGTTTCAGGACTCATCCCAGTGGAGAGATAAGGAAAGTAGCAGGTGCTAGAGCCGGTGTCTAGGAGGCTTCTGCTTGTTACAGGGCAGGAAAGTGGATCTGAGTGTCAGATAGTGGGAACGTGGAGGGGAAGGACATATTTTTGAAGTAGAGCTGTATGTATTTTAGTCCCTTCCCAGTTCCCTCACATTTGCATTTCTGCAGGCTGCTATCACTTTATTGCAACATAGATAATAGCCAGCAAGAACAAGCACGTTAGAGGTTTTGGACTCAGTAAGCATACCACTGGCAAATAGGGATGCTATTAATCGGAGACCTAAACCATATGATGTTGGGCATGGCCCCTGAACCTGCCTGCAGCGTGCTGGGCATCTTTTTGATGATACTCACACACAGTAATCACAAACCACAACAGAACCTTCCTGGCAGAACATGCAACAGAGCTGCAGTCAGTTGCAGTCACTTACCGTGGCTAAAGTTTTGCTGCTAGGGGGATGGGAACAGGACCTGAAGTATCAGGGCTCACTGAAATACCTCATGGTGGACGTCAATGGTGCAAATTCAATTAATACTTCTGCCTAGTCTATAACGACTCTGCTTCCCTAATGCAGTAGAGTAGCTAGAAGAGCAACCTCTCTAATGGCACATAAACACTTTCCAAGTGGCTGTCCTATTAAGGTTATGCAAGACCTAGGGCAGTCCTCTGCAACGTGATGTCAGCTCTGGCTCCTGGCCTGACACGCAGTTACACAACAGGACAAGATGAGGGGAGAAAATGGAGATGCTTTGGAGCTGGCAATTTTTTAAAATTCGGTTTAAGCGTATAGTCTCTGTTGCCATCACCGGCAAAACTTCAGAGTGGTAAACAACAGTGAGGGAAGTTAGGGCTGATCTAAGAAATGTTGTGTTTTTTCCCTTTTCTTTATATTAGTCTTTATTCACATTTTCATGTATCTGTCCTGATTTTCCCTCTCTCAGTCTTGGCAGAGGAGCAAAAGAAGATCAGAGGTACATAGCTTATGACTGAGTAATGCTCTACTGAAGGCAGGGAATCTCTTTTTTTTTTTTTTCCCCCCAGTTTTTCATGTTTTTTTCTTATTTTGTGCATGATTTGTTAACCTAGAATCCCTCCTGATATTTAGCATTCCTTCCACGCTGGTTAATTTGTGCTGTTTGCAAGAAGCATGTGGTGGGAATTTTGGGCTGGCATTGGTGGCGATGGGCTTGCTGTTACAAGCAGGGAAGGGAAATGTCACTGTCTTGTTGCACAGACCAAGAAAAAGAAACAAAGAAATTGACACAAACGTTTTTCCTCACTGCCCACATAAACACACCGACGTGTAGCAATAAGTGATGAGCAGATATAGATCTGTGTCTAAGGTGGAGGTGCCACCCTCACGGGACAGGTTGTGCTGCTCTCTCTTTCCAATATTGTTCAGAGAGATTCGGACTCTCAGACAAGAGACATGGTCCTCTTTCCCACACTAGCCAGCCTTTTTGAAGTTTGCTTTTTGTCCTCCGTCAATCTAAAACCATGTAGGTGACCCTGGATAAACAGAAAATTGCCCATGAGGAGCAGGATCTACATGCTTCCCTGGGCACAAAGGAAGTCTTGCATATGGATCAAGGAGACTGCATTTGCCTGACATGTCCAAGTTTCATCTGCTCACATATATAGCCGTCCTGTCTTCTTACGCCCAGATTAGGATGTGTCAGAATAAAGCTGCAAAATTTCTCAGACAAAACCAGTATTAATAATGATTTGAATTGTAAGCACTCATAAATTTCAGTCTGAGCTAAATCTTTTGTCTACAAATGTTCCTACAGTTTTCTGTTTTCTTTTATCTCTAATACATGCCAGATTGCACTAATTTCTTTTGGTGATATCTTAGGAGAAGACACCACAGGAAAACTAGTCAGCCAAAGACTTCCTTTTAGATGAAGAAAGCGAGACCTGGAACCCAAATCTAGCTATTTGATATGAAATCGGAGAGTACAGAGCCTTAAGTTAGAAAACTCCTGGAGTTTTGTGGAATGTTTGATCCTGATATGACCCATGTGGCTTAAGCATTTGTGGCTGGTTGTGTGTGTTTTTATGATGAAAAAAATACACAGTAAAACCAGGGCTGTATGATCCGGATCACTGGAAGTAATACACTGAAAGAGAATAAATCCGTTCAGAAGACTAGATGTCTTCCTTTTTGCTCCAAGATTCTTCCTCAACATCTGCCTCTGCTGTCCTTCGTAACAGAATTTTTCTGCAGGGTGTGTATTTTATACTTTGACAACTTGGTACAAATATTTTATTGTCAGAATTGGGACACAGTTGTGCTTGCTATCCAACTACCTCTTCTGAACTGCATGTGTCTGAACTTGTGTATGTCTACAAAAAACATTATGCTTTTCTGCTCCCCCTCTAGTCCTGACAACTCACTTGAAACCAGAAGTATTATTCAGGCAAAACAGACCTTCTAAGAGAAAAGTAGCTTGCTTTCTCCTGCATTATAAAAGCAACTGGATTTCTCTGAAGCAATACAAATTCCTTGCACTAAAAAACCCAACTCTTCCACATGAATATTAATGCCACATGATGTGTGTGTGTGTGGGTGCGCGCGCATGCGTGTGGACTGCCTTTGAAAGACCTTCATAAAATCTGTTTGCATCAGGAGATGCAACTGGTGGACATTCCATCTGAATGCTGCTATTGTTCGAATCTCCGTCACATTTGCTTTTCCAGTCAGTCTCAGATGTAACTCCCAACCGCAAGAAATTGTTTTGAGTTATCAGCAGTCTAATTCAACTAGATCTTCTTCGTTTACAGGAATATCTCAGTGTCCAACCAGCTCTTAGTCACTGCAGGGCAAAATGCAAGCAAGAGGGTAGATTTCCACAGGTCAAGGTTCTTAGGAGAGAGGAACTTCTGGTCGTTACCGGTCATTACTGGTTTTAGCCTAACAATAACTTTGGCATGAAGGATCCATGCTGTGTTTGGAAAGAGTAGGTCTCAAGTCATCTGGTGCTTAAGCTAGGCACCATATCCTCAGCCTCGTTTGTATGATAGAATCATAGAATCGTCAGGGTCGGAAGGGACCTTAAAGATCATCTAGTTCCAATTCCCCACCATGGGCAGGGACGTCCCCCACTAGATCAGGCTGCTCAGAGCCCCATCCAGCCTGGCCTTAAAAAATTCCAGGGATGAGGCTTCCACCACATCTCTGGGCAACCTGTGCCAGAGTCTCACCACCCTCATGGTGAAGAACTTCTGCCTAACGCCCAATCTGAACTGATCCATCTCTAGCTTCAATCCATTCTGCCTAGTCCTATCACTATCTGACATCCTAAAAAGCCCCTCACCAGCTTTCTTGTAGGCTGCCTTGAGATATTGGTATCCCATTTCTTCAAACTACATGAGGAAAAACCTCTGTCCAACTCCCTGCTTCATGTCAGGCTGAGCCACACCTATGTCTGCCAGTCCCAGCACTAGTTTGTCTAGCCTGTTCTTTAAGACCTCTAATGCTGGAAAGGCCACTCTGTCCTCACAGATTCCACTTTCTAACCTATATCTCTTTTCGGCAGTCTGAGAACCACAGCTTGTGGGAAATGCAATGAGGTCTACTGACATCAGGGAAGTTTCACCATAAAATATGCTTTGAAGATGTGACCTAGTACTGTCAAAAGTCAGTCCTTTCACTTCCCTCTTAATCTTTCTCTTTTCCTACTCTTTATTTCTACATAGATTCGCAATGTTCCTTCCACTCACTTTAACATCTAAGCAGTGTGAAAGCGCTGACGCTCACTCCTACATACCGTCATCAGCATTCAGGTCTCTTTCTGCTCATATTTCTGAAATTTTTAGATCTTCATCTTCACACATGCCTACTAGAGCATTCTGCTGGGGCTCTAAAAAAACACAGCAGACATAAAAAGAAGTTTCTGAGATAATTTTCCAGCCTTGTCTTTCTGAGCAAATAAACTGTCTCTTTGTAACCCTCACCTGGCTTCCCAAGTTTAAATTTTCAGACATTACCATTAATACCACTTGCAGTGTAACAGCTCAGCCAGTTCCTCTGTTAACATATATATGCTCCCACTTCTGTAGTGGCATGAATTTCCAATATCCACTTGATCTTTTGCCCAAAAGATAGCTTCACAGTTTCTTCACTTCGTGCTTTTTGAATGCTTCGCTGAAAATTTGGTTGGGCATAACCCATGTTCTCTCCAGGTATTTTCAGGTTTTGTTATTGCTGGCTTTGTTGTTGATTTCTGTCCTAGCTATAGCTCTACACAGTCTTGCCTTGTCCATCAGGCTCTGCATCTACTCTTATACACACCTATTTAGAATCTGCTGTAATCTGTGCCTCTGCATGCCTTCACTTGTTTTACTGCTTCACTGTTTCCTGTGCCTTCATCTAATATAATTAATCACTTCACCAAAAGAAACCTGGTATTGATGCCCTGCAAATACTTAGGCAAGTACCCTAACCCAGAGAAAATACTGGACCTATAGAAATGGTGCCTACAGTGATAGGGCTGCTTCAGGGGCAATACTTGCCTTCAGGGACTGCTGGAATGGCAAGAGATTACAGAGTCGGCCAACATTAGCAAACTCCACGTAGGAAGAGCAAATAAGCTCACTTTTCTCCATCGAAGATGCAGACAGCCTCACATTGTTTCCTCTATCCATCCAAATAAGCATCTCTGCAAGGTAGCCACAAGCGGGTGAAAGCCAGGCTTGTCTAGTCCTTTCAACTCTTGCAGGGAAGAAACATTCAGAAGGCTACCAAAAAACCAATGAGAACAGTGCTGCTTTGGGCCGTGAGCAGAGAAACCTGGAATCAAAGCAGAAAAGCTTCTTTCTGTTTTGTTGTCTGCCTGCAGAATCAGGGGATATCTAAATGAGAACAATATGTACTGGCAGTATGCTCAAGCACAGGCACGGCTTGGGCAGAGTTGAGCCCAGCTGCCGTGCCAAGCAACCTCATGCTCCTGTGATATCTGAGATCTGCTCCTTGCAGGGAGCTGAACGCCACAAAAATCTCTCCACCTTTCTCAAGAGCAGCCAGGGTCTACCTAATTAAACAGACTATCTTCCAGGAACATCAGGGTTTACCCTGGAAACAGAGGAACTGCCACTAAAACTTCGTTATTTGTAGCACAGCTGGCAAAGCAATGCACATAAAAAAAGCAAAGCAAAATGCAATCCTTTTTGAGCCCCATCTGAGTGCATCTCAATATGGTGGTAGCATTGGCATTTCCTCATCATCCTAGGAAGAATAATATCGTGCAAGCAGACTGGGTTTGCCTCACTGTCAGTAGAATTATGTTATTATGAGGACAAATAAAGAGAAAAATGATTTTACCTGCTGATGTTAGCTTCGGGAAGCCTAGGCAAAAGAAAAAAAAAAGGAAAAAAAAAGAAAGCTTTCTATGTCCTGTGCCTGCTATTCAAAAAATAGTGCTTGACATGTCAACTCAGGTAGCCAAAACATTATGAAAGAGCCTTATGCACTGTTAGACGGATTTGGCTGAATGCAGGTGCTGTGTAGGAGCTGCAAGTCACTTGCTGGTAAGAAGACATAAATCAAAGGAATTTGGTGCTCTATTTAGACAGACACACAGAACAGAGCCAGAGTAAACTTGGTTATTTCAAACATACCTTTGAGTTTGACCCCCCGTATTCATTTACTTTGACTTTTTTCCCAGGATAGTTGGAAAACTCATCATGTTTTCTAGTAGGGCTTTGTTTGTGATGTATTACACTGACAAGCTCAAAGAAGCTGGAGTAACACCTTGAAGTTCCTCTTTGGGATCCTTTCTTAATGCTTTCCATCCCCTGCTCTTCAACTGTACAGGCATTTTTTTCTGCAGGCCTTTAAAGATGCAATTACACTATTGTTTAGCAAAAGCACAATGACAGAAGTGAGTAATAAGCTAAACTATACCACCTCCTTATTCCAGTGGAGTATGCGTTTATGTCATTTCAAGTTTCTGACTTTTAATTTTCCATTTTTGTGGTGTTACAATGTTTTGGAAACTGCACTGTAGCCGCCAAGGCTAATAGGCTGCAGAAGGCTTCTACAGTAAAGCAAGTTTGCTTGGCATTAAGTTCATTTTCCTATAAAATCCATCAGAAAACTTCCCAAAATAAAACAAGTTCACAGAATCACGAAATCACAGAATCACAGAATGACCGAATGTTAGGGGTTGGAAGGGACCTTAAAAGACCATCTAGTACAGTCACCCTGTCAGAGCAGGATCACCTACAGTAGGTCACACAGCAACGTGTCCAGTCGAGATTTGAATGTCTCCAGAGAAGTAGACTCCACAACCTCCCTGGGCAGCCTGTGCCAGGGCTCTGTCACCCTCACAGTGAAAAAGTTTCTCCTAATGTTTTTGTGGAACTTCCGATGTTCCAGCTTGCACCCATTGGTCCTTTTCCTATCATTGAACTTCACTGAGAAGAGCCAGGGTCCATTCTCCTGACATTCCCCCTTGACATATTTATAAACATTAATGAGGTTGCTCCTCAGTTTCCTCCAAGCTAAAGAGATCCAGCGCTTTCAGCCTTTCCCCATAAGGGAGGTGTTCCACTCCCTTAATCAGTTTTGTGGCTCTGCACTGGACTCTCTCAAGCAGTTCCCTGTCCTTCTTGAACTGAGGGGCACAGAACTGTCCAGATGTGGCCTCGCCAGGGCAGAGAAGATGGGGAGGAGAATCTCTCTTGGCCTACTAGCCAGAGCCCTTCTAATATAGTCGAGGATGTCATTGGTCACAAGGGCAAATTGCTGGCTCATGGTCATCCTGCTGTCCACCAGAACCTCAAGGTCACTTTCTCCTATGCTACTCTCCAACGGGTCAGTCCCCAACCTATACTAGTACATTGGGTTGTTCTTTCCCAGATGCAAGACTCTACTCTTGCCCTTATTGTATTTCATAAAATTTCTCCCCATCCAACTCTCCAGCCTGTCCAGGTCTCTCTGAATGGCAGCACAGCCTTCTGGTGTGTCAGCCACTCCTCCCAGTTTCATGTCATCAGCAAACTTGCTGACAGTGCACTCTGTTCCCTCATCCAGGTCGCTGATGAACATGTTGAGTAGTACTGGTCCCAGTACCGACCTCTGAGGGACCCACTAGATAGAGGCCTCCAACTAGACTCTATCCCATTGACCACAACTCTCTGGCTTCTTCCCTTCAACCAGTTCACAATCCACCTCACTACTTGGTCATCCAGACCACATTTCCTCAGTTTACCTATGAGGATGCTGTGGGAGACGATGTCAAATGCTTTGCTGATATCCAGATAGACCACATCTACTGCACAGCCACCATCCATCCACCTGGTTATGTCTTCATAAAAGGCTATCAGGTTGGTCAAACATGACTTCCCCTTGGCAAAGCCATGCTGACTGCTCCTAATGACCTTCTTATCCTTGATATGCCTACAGACAGCACCAAGGATAAGTTGTTCCATCACCTTTCCAGGGATGGAGGTGAGGCTGACCAGTCTGTATTTACCCGGGTCATCCTTCCTGCCCTTCTTGAAGACTGGAGTGACATTTGCTTTCCTCCAGTCCTCAGGCACCTCTCCTGTTGCCCACGACTTACCAAAGATGATGGAGAGTGGCCTAGCAATGACTTCCACCAGCTCCCTCAGCACCTGTGGGTGCATTCAATCAGGGCCCACGGGTTTATGGATGTTCAGATTGCCTAACTGGTCCCTAAACCCAGTCCTCAGCAACTAAGGCCAACTACTCCTTTATCCTGACTTGGGCGTCTGGGGCTCCTGAGCACAGTCTCCAGCAATATAGACAGAGGCAAAGAAGGTATTCAGTAACTGTCACCAGGGCACCCATCTGATTCACCAGAGGGCCTACATTGCCACTAGTGTTAGTTTTATCTACAGTGTATTTGAAGAAGCCCTTCCTTTTGTCCTTGACCTTCCTTACAAGAGGTCTTAGCTTTTCCTACATCCTCTGACAACAGTCTTATATTCCTCCCAAGTGTCCAGCCACTCCTTCCATGATCTATAGACTCTCTTCTTCCACTTGAGTTTGCTCAGCAGTTCCCTGGTTAACCATGAGGGTCTCCTGGTTCCCATTCTTGATTTCCTACCTGTTGGGATACACTGATCTTGAGCTTGGAAGAAGTGATCCTTGGATATTAATCAACTATCTTGGGCCCGTTTACCTTCTAGTACCCTGTCCCATGGAATTTTCCCTAGCAATTTCTTGAAAAGGCCAAAGTTGGCCCTGCTGAAGTCCAAGGTTGTGGCCCTGCTGTATTCTGCTGTATTCTGTTCCTGCTGCACAAGATCCACCATCTTGTGGTCGCTGCAGCCAAGGCTGCCGTCAACCTTCACTGCTTCAACCAGACCCTTCGAGCACAAGGTCCAGCAGCGCTCTTCTCCTAGTTGGCTTATCCACCATTTCCATCAAGAATTTATCATCGATGCACTGGAGGAACCTCCTGGACTGAGGATGGCTGGCTGTGTGGGCCTTCCAGCAAATATCTGGGTAGTTGAAATCCCCCATGAGAACCAGGGCCTGTGATTGAGAGGCTGCTGTCAGCTGCCTGTAGAAGCCTCATCAGCTTCCTCATTCTGATCAGGTGGTCTGTAATAGACACCCACCACAGTATCACCCATGCCAGCCTGCCACTTAATTCTTACCCACAAAGTCTCAACTTGCTCCTCATCCACTCCTGGACAGAACTTGATACATTTCAGTTGCTGTCTCACGTAAAGAGCAACTCCACCACCTCACGTTGTTGGCCTATCTTTCCTAAAAAGGACAGAGCCAGCCATGACAACATTCCAGTCATGTGAACTGTCCCACCATGTCTCTGTAATTGCCACCAGATCACAAGCCCTTGACAGCACACAGATTTCTAACTCCACCTGTTTGTTGTCCATGTTGCGTGCGTTCGTGTAGAGGCACTTCAGCTGGGCTGTCGGCCGTGCCACCTTCCTGGTTGAACACCCTGTAGTTCTCTCAAGGTGGTTGTTTCCCTGTTGGCTCCTATTACCTCAGGAGCCCCTGGTTTGTCTCTGTAAGACTTTAACTGTGCTGCCACATCCCCAGCTCGCCTCAGAGTGACTGGTTGAAGGAACTTAGTAGCACCCTGTCTGTCCAGCCCTGGTGTGTCATGCCACAGCTTGTCACAGACAACCCTGATGTTGCTAGCCCCCTCTCCCTTCATAACTAGTTTACAGCACTGTCGATCAGCCCTGAAATCTCTTGGGCAAAGACCCTCTTCCTTCTTTGGGAAAGGTGACTCCCACTTGAGGCTAGCAAGCCTGGTGCTGTGTAGACCATCCCATTGTCAAAGAACTCGAAGTTGTGACGGTGACACCAGCCACAGAGCCATGTATTAAGAAACTGGATTCTCCTTAATTTCCCAATATCACTGCCCACCACTGGAAGGAGAGATGAAAATATAACCTGTGCCCCAGATTCCCTCACTGACCGTCCCAGGGCCCTGAAGTCCCTTTTAATGGCTCTCAGACTACAGGTTGCAGTTTCATCTCCACCTATAAGGAAGATCACTAATGGATAATAGTCTGAGGACCTTACCAGACTAGGAAGTTTCCTAGTGATGTCCCTAAGCTGTGCCCCAGGGAGACAGCACACTTCCCTTTGCTGAGGGCCTACCCAGAATATTGGACCCTCAGTTCCCCTCAGAAGGGAATGACCTACTACCATAACCCTTCTTTTCTCCCTTACGGATGTATTTGTGATTTGAGTGCTGGACTTAACCGGTTGGTGAGACACCTCTAATGCAGAATGCCTGTTGTCCTCATCCTCCTTTGGCTTGTCTTCCTCAGCCAGAGCCTCGTACCTGTTGTACAGAGGCACCTGTGGAAGTAAGGTGGGCAAGGACAGTGTTTGCCTGCCACCCTGAGCATGAACTTATCTCCATTCATTCTTGTCATTTTAGTTTTTAGACTTTTTCCTTTGGCCTGACAGAGGAGGAATACTGGGGCCCACGGTACTTTCCAATGGGCACTCCCATTTATGTTTCAAAGAAAGCAGAGCCTGGCTCCACCAATCTATCTCTTGTTATGCTTCCCTGATGCTCCTTAATCCTTCTACTCTGAGCTCTGCCACCATTCTGATCAGGTCGTCCACCTGTTTGCACCACACACAGCCGTTATCATAACTGCTACCCATTACCAGTGAGAGGCCCTGGCACTCCCTGCAGCCTGTGACCTGGACAGCTGTATGTTTCCATGGGACCTCTCTCTGGGTTCCCACATCTATTTTGGCAAGTTTTGGAACCACGACCTTCTGCCTGGTAGAGAACACAGCTGGCCTCCTACCAAAAGGGCAATGACCACCTGTGAGATTCACCTGTCAACTGGTAGAGCTTCAGTTCTTCACCACAATCTCTACCCTTCCCACACCCTGCTACACCACACGCAGGCTTAAGCTCATAGGCTCTTTCCTCGCTCTGGGCTGTGTATGCATTGACTAGTTAAGGAATGTCCTCACTCACCCTGCTCTCACATGGAGCATAAACCTTATCACTCTCTGCTATGCCAACTACCTGCATGCCCATCACTCCTTCTAAGGAGCTCTTAGGTGAAGGATACACTTCATGGTTATTACCTGGGAAACTGGAGTCTCAGGTACTTTGTGGTACAAAGAAAGAGACTGAATCCTCAGCTTTGGCTCCACCGTTGCACAAGGAAACAAGTGTTTGGTTTAGACTTTGTTCATAGTGTTTTGCAAATGCTTCAAGCAAATGCGATACAAATTTCCTGTGGTTCTTTCATGCTTCTGCATTTGTGTTCATCTCATTTTTAAGAACCAGCTACGTAGCTGAAAATATTAAGCTGTTGAGTAATAAAAGTACAAAGTCATCTGCAGGTTAAGTTAAAAGTCCTCCAAAAGGATTATATTAACAAACAAAGTACAGGCAGGCACCACAGAGGAGGTTAAAAAAGGCAAATCAGAATCATTAGCTTTGTCTTCTGAAAGTTTTTATTCCAAGATATGCAAGGGCAGCTGATCTGTGCTTGGTTATTGGAATACTGCCTACAGACATGAGCGGATACGCCTTGAAATGCATTAAAGAACAAGGACCAGTGAGAGGTTCTAGAGAGCTTTTAAGTGGTATAGAGATCTTAGACCTAAACCAGGCGATATTTCAATTTTCTCTCTTCTTATCTATCTGTATCTTTTTATAACTCACACTTTCCATGGAAACTAAACCTTGCCTAAGCGCTGACAGAAATAGGTTTGGTTGCATGGAAGGCAGAAAATGCTCTGTTATACCAGCTCTGATTCAGACATCATAGGCTTTTGGGGTTTTTTTGGGAAAAAAATTAATAGAATTACTTTCTTGCAGAGCTCTGCCTTTGCTCTTGGTCTTTTCCTGGCCACTGCTTTTGTCTTTTCCAATGCACTAGGAGGCAGAGAGGCAGTTTTATAGAGAACTCTGAATATAATAGCTGTGACCTCCAGCGATAGCCTTCTGAGTGGTGGGACAAGGGAGAGAAGGAAGAAGCAGTTGAGTTACTTCCTGGAGTGGTTTGGGAGTAAAAAAATAAGAAATCTTGTAAAACCAGATGCAAAGCTGTGAGGCCTGGGGAAAGAGGACAGGACTAGAGAGGGAACTGGGAAGAGAAAAGGTTCCTTGTTCTGTGAAACAAGTTTTGATGTTACAGATTTGTGACTTGGTCTAAGTGTAGCCCTTCTGTGTACTTCTGTCAGACTGTTGATCTTGCCCTTGAATGGGAGAAATTACTGCAAATCTTGACAACAAACAGTCACACTGTTCAGATATTTTTATGTGCATGGACTGTGGATTTTAATACTTGAAGATCTGCTGCCTTAACTCCTGGAGCCAAACAATGTCATTGTAGAGGTGAGAGAGGGACACTCTCGCCTAGTGCATGCAAAGAAAGAGGATATTACTCATTGCCACTATGAAGCAGACATTTTTGGGAAAAGAGTGATATAGCCTGTGAGCTACCCCATTCCCCTGAGTCTTAGGGCAGGAAGTAACCCAAGGATGACAGAATAGTGGAATAATTTCTGCCTTTTCTTACTATCACAGAGTGATTTTAAGACATACAGAAGACAATTAAAACCCAAATGGATTTCCCTTATTTTTGCCTCCGGAACTGAAATGCTTATACAATATAGACAACATGTCTATCTTGCATTAATTTCTCTCTTCCCTGCCATCTTCCTCCACCACATTTCTTGTTTGTTTATAAGAACAGATGTCCTTATGAAATGTCTCTGAACCTGGCAATGCCTATGAAACATGCTGCTCAGTTATACAAGTGACAGTCATGAACACCAAAGCTGGCTGGGTACATTACACACCCAGCTTATCCAAAATGTAATTCAAGACAGGCCGTTTATTCAGTTCAACTACATGTAAAGAAAAGTGACTCTATGCAGGAATGCACAAGATCAGGAAGAAGGCCTGAAGTGGTGTTCGTTCATGTTTGCACACGTCTTCTCTACTTGTAGGGAAGTACAATATGCTGGGAATTTTCTTGGCCAACTGCTTTAAGTTGCTTCAACTTACTATCTGCTAGATAAACACAATAAATCACAAGCTCGCTTAAAGTTAGAGCAAGCCAATATCTCCAATAAGCAAATCAGCCTCTGCGAAGTTATTTCCTTTCAGTTCAGTTTTGTTTGCCCATTGCAAAACCAAATCATGTGGCATTTAATGAAAGAGCAGAATTAGGAATGAATAATACAGCAGTTTAATATTTCTTCCATAGCCTATAGATGTGGGCAAAAAAAGCAGATGTTGATCTGTATGCTTGGCTACTCAAAGACAGTTGCACTGTCCTTGATTTGTGTGTTAGCTCTTTCTTCTTGCTCTTTCTTAATTTCTGTCCTTATCTACCTTCTTTTAGCATGTATCAGAATATTGTTCTGTAGGGCAGGAACCTTCATTTGTCACCCTTTGGGAGCTACTGATCTTGCATAGATGCTAACAACCTCCATAGATTAAAAACAGCCAAGGAAAAAGGATGTTGAGTCCACCATGCAGGGAAGGATGAGTTCTCAGGGCCACATGGAAGGAGCCTTCAGTGTCCCCAGGCAGGAGAAACAGTCAGGTTAGCTACAGAAGTGGTTATGTAAATCTGAGGGAGCACTAAGACAAGGGCAGGCAGAAGAGACCCAGGCATGACAAGGAGCCCATGCAGTCCCTTTGCAAAGAGGCAGAAACAGCTGCCTGCCCGCATACGGGAACTCACAGAGATGGGAGCCTCACAACTGCCAGGCACAGCCCTCAGGACTTCAAGACTGTCAAGTATCTCTTAGATTGGGCTGCCTGGTACCAGATTCTCTGTGACTGAAGAGAGTGGGTTGATAATTAATAAGAATTAAGCTGTGCAGAAGGCATAAAACCCCACATTAGAAAGCTAGTTTATGACACTGTTCATTAGGCAATTGCTCCACATCAAAAAGAGACAGCCCAATGTGGCATTTCCATTACCTGGTTTTATTATATTGAAGGTTTTTATAGAGCTTCTACACACGGCTGGGAAATGTGACTTCTGAACAACTTCTTCACCCTCTAAAGGTTTTATTGCTCTCTGAGGTTTCTGAAAATGAGTCTTGCACTTGGAGCACCTCTAAAAAGACTTTGACTCATGCACCTACGCAGGAAAGGAGAGGTTTTCGCACAGGAGAGGAGAAGTCACCCTAAGCCCTCACATGATTTTGGAGAAAAAAAAAACCAAATCACCAGTTTCCTTTAGCATGGAGTTCCTTAATATGTCAACACTCTCTTTCATTTCCATACTCCCGCCATGACATTTTGGACGCTTTCTAAAGGCAGTGTGAGAGTCAAGGAAGACTTCATGCTCACCATCATCATTCACTAAAAAGAAGTGGACAAAAGGCACTGTGATGTTTGAGCCACTTGTAAGCTCAATGAAGCATTGCATGAAACCATTTAAATCCATAAGTATGTGTATATGTCTACATATGTATGTATGTATATAAGTGTATATGTGTATATATGTATATATGCATATGCATATATGTATATGTATATATATGTGTATATGTATAGACGAATGCTACAAAACATGAGCTACAGCTGAAGAGACTTCAAAACAGAGGGACAAACTATGAGGAATGAATACAGTGAAAGGAAAACTTTGAAAGGGGCAAAAAGTTCTCCTCTAAGCAGTTTGAGTACTATAAAAATGTCTCATTCTGCCACTTTACTGAAGGAAAGAGAATAAGAAGGCAAGTATTACATTATTCAATCGATAACAGTTGCAGATGTGAAACAGATTAAAAGAATGAGTCATTCATATTCTCATGGTTAACTACCAAAGTCTGCTGAGGCAGCTGATGCTAGAAGTTTTGTCAGTGCAGTTTCATGATCCTTAGGGTGACACAAGTACAAGCAGACAGACTTAAGCCCATCATGTGCAGGAGTCAGAAAGGAATTTTTTGCCCTTGCCCAGCCCACGGGGCTGGTGGCGATGGCAGGACCACTGCCTTGCTCTTCTACCTGTGCCAGGGCTGGGGAAACGCCACTGTCCACCCTGGTTTTTTGGGAGAGGGGCATGAAAAAGAGATGGAGCACAATCCTAACTTGGCTTTGAGCCTTTCTGTTCCTAGATTCAAGTACTTTTGTGTTTTCATGTTAGATGTTTTCCAGAGAAAGCAAAGCCGAAGGGTGGGCAGGAGCCAGTATTGGTCTTCTCGTGTTTTCTGCCTCCCATCAGTTAATATAGGGGCTTTCGGGGCCGGTTTCTCAATAGCAACAGGAATCAACAGACATCTCAAAATATTTCATTGTGGTCACTTAGGTATTTACCATAGTATTGGTTCTTTGAAAGAGCACATAGGCAATTCCATCTCTCAGAAAAAAACTCAGCTGTGACTCCACTGTGCCTGACATGAAGGAGCAGCTCCAGTGGGTGGTGTCTATTCAATATCAGCTATTTACAGCAGACTTCCCCTTCCTTCCGGGGACGCTGAGGCTGCTGCTAGATCATGGTCCAGAAGCTAAACACAGCAGCTTGGCTCCTCTTTCTGCAGCTGCCCTGGACCAGAGGAATCAGGAAAAGACTGGCTAGCACAGACAATGCAACGGGAGTGCTTACATGTACACAATATCTTTACAATCTAGGAAGCCTGGTTGTCCTTTGGCAGCTTTAACTCCTTGCACAGAGTTTCATAATGGGTGCTTTCACACTGAGGACCCTTTGAAGTTAAGGGCAGTAACAATTTTTGACCAAGCGGTGTTGCAACACTGTCTTCCTCAAATAGCCACCAGCCCTTATCTTTTTCATCCCTCTCCTTTATTCTATTGAGGCATTACCCCTGTACTCCTTTTGCACATTTTGGCAGGGAGGGGATCTGTTCATTAGCCAGACATTGCATTTTTCGTGGAAGTCTGCTGCAAAAGTATTGTTTTTCTAAATCTGACCTATTGAGTGATTCATGAGATCCATAATAATACATGGCACAGTACAACTCCATTGGTTAGCACCTTTCATCTGCCAGGTGGCTCAGTAAAAAGATGAGCAGCAGGAGAAAATTCACCCTCAAAAATAGCATTGTGACAGCAGCATCCATTAGCCTGAAGTTCGCAACATAAAGCTACCATGCTACGGCATTTTTGAGTACATTGCACTCTCAACCAGGATGCAGGGGAAGAACAAATTTAGAAAAGAAGGACTTTAAATAGAAGTTCAGTTCAAAAATAAAGTGTACCCGTGGAAGTTATGTTCCTGTAATAAATTTAGAAACGAGTAGAATAAAAAATTTACTAGCATTCTCAGGTGACAGGCAGTGTAGTCAGGTGGACATCCCTGAATATGACATGCTGTTTCAAATACAGACTTCCAGGAAAAAACAGGGGCAGGGGCACGTCTTCTTTTTCTGTTTATTATACAGTGCTAAGAACACTGGGGAAGTGTGAAAAACTATAAATCTTCATATGTAGGCCATCTGGCTTGAATGGCATGACAGCTCATATCAATAGTTTTGTGTACTTGCCAGTTGTCTCCTGGCTTCCAAGTAATGAATGTCCCTGTGGCCAAATTTTCAAGCCTCTGCTTCCAATGAGGCACACGAATAAGTGCCTATTCAGATGTGCTCTACAGCTTCCAGTCTGACATGCCTGGACAGATTTTTAGAAGCATTTGGCAATAATATTCCGTCAATAGCCTGAAGAGAACTGAGTGAGATCCTGTAGCCAAAACTTTTCTGGTAGGAGGGGTAGAATACTTCTAACATTTAAAATTAATTTCAAAGAAGCTAACTTGTCTGTATCAGAATAGAGAAACTAAGCATGGAAAAGAAATAAAACAAGGATGTTTATAGTTGCTCTGCCCATAGAAGGGATTTATTTTCCTGTTCACTGATATTTTGCTGGGAAATTCTGTCCAATGTTTTATTTAATTCTGAAAAATATTCACAACAGAAACACAATATTGTGTGAAATATTAGCAACACATTAGTTTTTTTCTGGTTTTAAAATACAACAAAAGTATTTTCTGCAATCCTTCAGCTTGTTGAAGATGTGGAAAAAATATATTTGCTGTTGATCCAGGCTGATTTTTTTTTCCCAGCAGTTG
Organism: Trogon surrucura; assembly: GCA_020746105.1. NCBI lineage: Eukaryota > Metazoa > Chordata > Aves > Trogoniformes > Trogonidae > Trogon > Trogon surrucura. The sequence goes on from CM036658.1 coordinate 66,445,796, forward strand.
GAAGAACTGTCACAAACCAGAAAATCAGTTGTTCACATGGCTTGAATACTCTTTTGTTAGTTTTTGTGTTTTGGGGTTTTTTTTTTCACTTATCTCATTTTTTTAGACGAGTTTATGAAGAACAAAGAAAATTTAGTCCCCAGTGTTTCCCTGAAAATACAATTCAGCTGGGGAGGAAGAACTTCCCACCCCTGCAGGTGTTTATCTCTGTCAGGAAACATGAGAACAGGCTGTCATTTTTACCCAGATAATGAAAGTATAAGGAAGACAGTACTTAAAGATGCCCCGTTCTTCCTACTATCTTTAAAGAATATGCTTAAGCAAAAGAGAGAGTGTTGTTTTGTATATTATGCAACAAGATACATGACACTGCATTAATCATATTTCTTACCATTGACTTTTTCACCAGTTCACCAGCTCTGATTGTTTAGACTCTTTTTACAATTAAAAAAAGAAAAAACTTTGCATGTACATTCTTTTTTCAGGAAGAGAGAGTAACACTGCAATGAGGTTTTGGCCTCAGTGCACACTTAATTTTGTAGTAGATACATTAATCTCTGGGCATAATCTGGAAATCTACATTGGACTCTTGGTAATTTTTTTTTGCATTAATCTGCAAGAGAAATGAATATTTGGAAAAAAAAAATGAGCACCATCTCCTTGAGGGATGTTCAGAAGTTCAGCTTCAAGTAAAAAATCTGGAGACCAATAAACTGATGAATCTCTGACTCTGTCCACACACCACTAACCTGGCTTCCTGGCTCTTTGGCAGGTGGTATGAAAGCCCTGAGAGTCAGAAGCTTTGAATTCCTGGAATTTGAATTCCAAGTTTAATTATAAATTGTCAAAAAATTATCAGTTTCAAAATTGCTATTTTTCAAATATTACTTCAGAAAAAAATAATAATCTGGATTTCTTTTAAAAATACATTTTCTTGGCAATTTGGGGGTTTTCTTGCATAGAAATTCCAGCTTTTGGTTACCATCACCCTTCTGCTATCTGTGCTTTAGTTCCTCATTTACTGGGGACAAAGGCACTTTTTTGTCCCACAAGGAGAGTAAGCATAAACACATATTGGATTGTGAAGTGGTCAGGTTAGAAAGGACTGGAGTGTCAGAGCTACCAGATCACCTCTGGTAATTACAGGCCAGTCAGTCTCTCCTCAGTGCGTGGTAAAACTACAAAGAAGGTTATTCTGAGAGTTACTGAAAAACACTTTAGAGAAAGTGCAGCCATTGGTCACAGCCAGCATGAGTTCACAAGGGGAAAGTCCTGCTTAATCAACTTAATTTCCTGTTGTGATAAGGTCACCCATGTAACTGACTCAGGGGAGCCAGGGAGATGTTATGGGTTTGGATTTTAGCGAAGCTTTGGGTACTGTCTCTCACAGTATCCTGCCGGACAAATGGCCAGCACATGACTAGACAAGTCCATAGAACACTGCGGGAGTAACTGGTTGCGGGGTCAGGCTCACAGATGTACAATATACGGGGCTACATCAGACTGGTGGCCAGTCACCAGTGGGGTTCCCCAGGGCTCAGTTTTAGGGACAGTGCTCTTTAATATTTTTATACATGATCTGGATGCTGAAAGTGAATGTACATTACGTAGGCTTGCTGCTGATACTAGACTAGGACAAGCTGTGGATTTCCTCAAGGGTAGAGAGGCCTCACAGAGAGATACGGATCAACCAGAGAGCTGGACAATCACCAACCACATGAAATGTAACCAGAGCACATGCCTGACTCTTCAGCTAGGGCCAGGTATCACAGAATCACAGAATGTTAGGGGTTGGAAGGGACCTCAAAAGATCATCCAGTCCAGCCCCCCTGCCAGAGCAGGATCACCTACAGTAGAGCACACAGGAACGCGTCCAGGCGGGTTTTGAATGTCTCCAGAGAAGGAGACAGCCTCCCAGCCTCCACAGCCTCCCTAGGCAGCCTGTGCCAGTGCTCTGTCACCCTCACAATGAAAAAGTTTTTTCTAAGATTTTTGTGGAACCTCCTGTGCTCCAGCTTGTACCCATTCCCCTTTGTCCTCTCATTGGACATCACTGAAAAGAGCCTGGCACTGTCCTCCTGACACTCCCCCTTGACATACAACCCTGGTTATACATATAGACTGGAGGACAAGAGGCTGGAGAGAAGTCCAAACAGGCCAATTGTGTCCTGATCTGCATCAAACACAACATCTCTGATCACTCAAGGGCAGTGATTGTCACATTTACGCTGCACTGATGCAGCCCCACCTCAAGGACTGTGTGCAGTTTTGTGTGCTTGAATAGAAGGACATCAAACTGTTAGAGTCTGTCTAGAGGAGAGTGACTCCAATGGTTCTCCTTCCCCTCTGCTCTGCCCTGGTGAGACCTCATCTGGAATATTGTGTCCAGTTCTGGGCCCCTCAGTTCAAGAAAGACAGGGAACTGCTGGAGAGAGTCCAGCACAGGGCAACTAGGATGATTAAGGGAGTGGAGTATCTCCCTTATAAGGAAAGGCTGAGGGAGCTGGGGCTCTTTAGTTTGGAGAAGAGGAGGCTGAGGGGTGACCTCATCAATGTTTACAAATATATCAAGGGTGAGTGTCACGAGGATGGAGCCAGGCTCTTCTCGGTGACAACCAATGATAGGACAAGGGGTAATGGGCTGAAACTGGAACATAGGAGGTTCCACTTAAACTTGAGAAGAAACTTCTTCTCAGTGAGGGTGACAGAACACTGGAACAGGCTGCCCAGGGAGGTTGTGGAGTCTCCTTCTCTGGAGACATTCAAGACCTGCCTGGACACGTTCCTGTGTAGCATAGTCTAGGCATTCCTGCTCTGGCAGGTGGATTGGACTAGATGATCTTTCAAGGTCCCTTCCAATCCCTAACATTCTGTGATTCTGTGATTCTGTGATTCTGTGATTCTGTGACAGGTCTTGAGGCAAGCCTTAGGAGGAGCAGCAGAGGTCATTTGGTTTATTCAGCTTGGAGAGGAGAAGGCTGAGAGGTGACTTCATCATAGCCTCCAAATTCCTTATGATGGAGAGGGTGCACTGGGGTGGAAGACGTTGATATCCTCAACATGAGGAGAAACTTCTTTACCGTGAGGGTGATGGAGAACTGGAACAGGATGCGCAGAGAGGTTGTGGAGTCTCCTTCTCTTTCAAAACTCACCTGGACACCTTCCTGAGTGGCTTGCCCTAGGTAATCCTGCTTTGGCGAGGGATTGGACTAGCTGATTTCTAGAGGTCCCTTCCAACCCCTAACATTATATGATTCTATGATTCCTCTCTTTGGTGACCAGAGATAGGACATGAGGAAATGGAATGAAGCTCCATCAGGGAAGTTCAGGTTGGGCATTAGGTAAAGGATCTTCACTGACATGGTGGTTGGGGGCAGGTTTCCCAGGAAAGCGGTCATGGCACCAAGCCTTTCAGAGTTGACAGAGAATTTGAATGATGCTCTTAGTCAGATGATTTAGTTCTAGGTAGTCCTGCACGGAGTGGGGATTTGGACTTGGTGATCTTTATGGGTCCCTTGATATATTCTATGATTCTATCATCTCATTTCATCTACATTAAAAGGGAAAAAAATAGAAGTGCAGAAAGAGGAAACATCAGTGCCACAACTTGCATATCCAGACTTCTATAGTCTTCAGGATTGAGCACACATTCCACTGTGAAAAATATGCATAACTATTCCCAGAAGTCTGCGGATCTACATACATGACAACATCTTTGACTAAAATTAGACTTCAGCTTTTGGTGAAAGTACATGTTTGAACGCTTGTTGAAAATCATACTGAGAGTAAATTTTTCTGAGAGATCTACAGCCGCCTTCCAATACTTAAAGGGGGTCTACAGGAAGGAAGGGGAGGGACTCTCTCTCAGGAAGTCTAGTGACAGGGCAAGGGGTAACAGTTCCAAACTAAAAGAGGGTAGGTTTAGATTAGACATCAGGAAGAAAATCTTTTCTGTGAGAGTGGTGAGACACTGGAACAGGTTGCCCACAGAAGTTGTGGATATCGTCTCCCTGGAAGCGTTCAAGGCCAGGCTGGATGGAGCTCTGAGAAACCTGGTCTAGTGGGAGGTGTCCCTGCCCATGACCTGGGGTTTGGAACTAGATGATCTTTCAGGTCCCTTCCAAGCCACAGCATTCTGAGATTCTATGATTCAGAAGAAAAACAGAGTATAAACCAATCCGAGATTAACATTTGAAAATGAAAACAGAAGGACAAAAAATCAAGGAGGGGGGAGGTTTAGAAAAAGACAGAAAGAAAACCCCAAAGAGAAAAAGCAGAAAAGCTTTGCAAGAAGCAAAGTCAAGACTGCACATGCTGCCTGGCTAAAAAGAGAACTCAAGATGGCACAAGAAAGTCCTGATAGCTTTCCAAAAACAAGGGTAAAAAAAAGGTGTTAAAACATGCAGAGATGAATAGAGCGAGCAAAGAACCCATGACAAGCACAGACAAAAAGAAAAATATTGCCAGTACATCCTGCCTTCTCTTCGGGGGCTTTCAAGGACACCAGAAAAGAGAACAAGCGAGTTCATTGAGGAAGAAAAAAATTTCGCCAACACCCCATTGAACCAGGAAGACTGCTGGTGCAAAATGCCCTTTAATCATACCAATCTGCATGAAATGTGTCCGAAGAAGGGTACTTAAGTCCCGTTATTTGTACTGCTGGGTGAGGAAACTTTGGTATGTGGTCAAAATGTGGGGGCAACAATGGGTTTCACACCTGCTGTGGAGATGGTACCTTTCAGGTCATGGTATTCGAGAGGTACATGCACAGATCCAATCCTGAACATGTAAAGCAGGAAATGGAGGAGAACATTTCTGGAAAGGCAATGAGAACTGGCTTATACTAATCTTCATGGCCACTTCAGAGATTTTCACTAAAATCCTTCTTCTTCTCTTTTGCCATCTGAGCTATTTATTAACCTGTCCCAAAATAAGGCCTGACTGACCCCCACAGATTCTTTTCCTTGCTTTACACAGTATGATCCCTGCCAGAGCACAAGGCTTTTGCTTTGCAGACAGATGAGATGGATCATATGCCTTGAACACTGCCCACATCTTCAGGGTTTGTCCTTGTCAGATGTACAGAATGCAGGGATTCGACTGTTCCTGCTTCAATAGCTGCTGGAGACAGGCTCCTGACAGGTCTAGCTGTGCTGGTGATACAGTGACCGGGACACCATCTTGCAGACTGGTGTTAGTTAGGTAAGTCACTGCCAGCCTCATGGCACTACCCCACAATGGGATACTCAGGACAGCTTTTCCCAACATGCAGGGTCACAGTCTGTGAGGTCTCAAACAGGGATGCTGAGAGCAGCAAGCCCAGAAGAGACCAGAGCATGCCATGTGCATGGAATTTTTGTGGGCTGCATTCGGTTCTTTTGCTTGCAAGCTAGAAGAGTGCAATGCTTGACTTCAGTAAAGCATTTGACACAGTCTCCCACAGCATCCTTGCTGCTAAACTGAGGAAGTGTGGTCTAGACTCTCGGGTAGTGAGGTGGACTGTGAACTGGCTGAGGGGAAGAAGCCAAAGAGTTTTGGTCAATGGGGCGGAGTCTGGTTGGAGACCTGTATCCAGTGGAGTGCCTCAAGGGTCGGTACTGGGACCAGTATTATTCAATATATTCATCGATGACTTGGATGAGGGACTAGAGAGTACTATCAGCAAATTTGCTGATGACACCAAGCTGGGAGGAGTGGCTGACACACCAGAAGGCTGTGCTGCCATCCAGCGAGACCTGGACAGGCTGGAGCGTTGGGCGGGGAAAAATTTAATGAAATATAACAAGGGTAAATGTAGGGTCTTGCATCTGGGTAGGAACAACCCCAGGTTCCAGTATAAGTTGGGGAATGACTTATTAGAGAGTAGTGTAGGGGAAAGGGACCTGGGAGTCTTGGTAGACAACAGGATGACCATGAGCCAGCACTGTGCCCTTGTGGCCAGGAAGGCCAATGGCATCCTGGGGTGTATTAGAAGGGGGGTGGTTAGTAGGTCAAGAGAGGTTCTCCTTCCCCTCTACCCTGCCCTGGTGAGACCCCATCTGGAATACTGTGTCCAGTTCTGGGCCCCTCAGTTCAAGAAAGACAGGGAACTGCTGGAGAGAGTCCAGCACAGGGCAACTAGGATGATTAAGGGAGTGGAGCATCTCCCTTATGAGAAAAGGCTGAGGGAGCTGGGGCTCTTTAGTTTGGAGAAGAGGAGGCTGAGGGGTGACCTCATTAATATTTACAAATATATCAAGGGTGAGTGTCACGAGGATGGAGCCAGGCTCTTCTCGGTGACAACCAATGATAGGACAAGGGGTAATGGGCTAAAACTGGAACATAAGAGGTTCTGCTTAAACTCGAGAAGAAACTTCTTCTCAGTGAGGGTGACGGAGCCCTGGAACAGGCTGCCCAGAGAGGTTGTGGAGTCTCCTTCTCTGGAGACATTCAAGACCTGCCTGGACACGTTCCTGTGTAGCATAGTCTAGGCATTCCTGCTCTGGCAGGGGGATTGGACTAGATGATCTTTCAAGGTCCCTTCCAATCCCTAACATTCTATGATTCTATGATTCTATGAATGCAGTTGTGAATCACCCTTACATCCATTTTAGAGGCACAGTAAATGCAGTGATAATTTTAATTATATTAAAAGCTATGTGTAAGATAGCTAAACTTGGGCAGCCGCTTTTGCAATGTGGCTGGTTTCATGTGCATTCATCTTGCACACAGATTCAGATCTGGGATTACCCCTTAATCCTCTACCTCTTCATTATTTCATGTAATTTTGTTCCATGAAACCTCCTCAGCAAGAACTCCTGACGTGATTTAGAGCAGACTGGATGTCATTGCGCCATTCACTTAATTTGCGCTCTCCCCCAAGATAAAGGATGCACAGTTAGTTAGTTTGGGGGGGGTGTTGTTTATTTATTTAGCCAGGCTGTGAAATCCAGCTTTTAGTAGGGTATACAAAAAGCCTTTGATCTTGAACAACAATCAGCAGTGAGCTATTCATTCCTGCACTGCTTACATTGATTAGCCATGGCTCACAAACTCAAGGCTATCTTCCCAAGGAGAAGGACAAGAAACATCATATTTGTCCTTGTCCAGTTTGTTTGTTAGATTTTAAGATGAGTGTATAGGGGGGTTTTATTGTTATTTTCTGGTCCCCAGAGCTGCTGAGGTTGAGCTGAGGAAGCAGGGAGGCTGGAAGAGGCAAAGTGAGGGAAAATGGAGATGTTGCAGCCTAGAGAGGATGCAAAGACTCACTGCAATTGCTGATCGTGGCACTGTATGGGAAAGATGAGACTAAAAGATTATTCATTGCTGCAGCTTTGCTGATACACTTTTGAGTGCCCCCCAATCTGCTTAGGCCAGGATGGCTGAATGGACTTCTCCCCCTCACTATTTGATTTTTACTTTAAATTGCAGACTGCATAAGGTATTAGGAAGTGTTTCATCTAAATCTTGAATAATCATTTGGCTACTACCTTATACCAGCAGAAGCTGTAAAACACGCTGTTCCAAAGCCCTATGTCATGTGTTTTCTTAGAAGACCATTTAGAAATTTCCAGACTAAGACTGTGCTCAACTAAAGAGACATTAAGTAGCAGCAAACTGTGGACTGTGACCCACTTGCTCAGTCACATTATCATGTTTAAAAAACCCCAAGAACAGTCACACATACACTTTATTATCACTTCTTCACTGTGGGATTGCATGAAAGCACTAGTTTCTTGGAGAATTACAGTGTATGAAGCAAGTGCCAGGCAGCCAAGTGACTTCCATAGCTTGCTGAGGTGTAGAGATTGCGCTTCTTTCTTATAGCTGCAACAAAAATAGAGTGATTTGTTTATTCATCAATGGAACAACATTATGGGAAGGGATGGGGAAACACCACTGAAGGATCACCCAAAGCAATAGATTTCTCCTCTTCGTAAGAGTCAGGGTAATAGCACAAAGCAGCTCTCCTGTCCCCATAAAGAGCACAGCATTGCTGCCATCAGTCATCCACGGGGGCTGTTCTGTGACCATGTGATTGCTCCCCACAGGCTGCAGGTCCTTTCTCCAGGCTGCCCTCAGGTGTCCTCCTCCACAGGCTGCTGCACTGCCCTGTGTCCTAGAGTTTTTACTCTAGTCTTACAGTTATTATTCTAGCTCCACAGTCAGCTTCTTCTTCATAGCAATGACTGATCTCAAACAGTTATCAGAATTTATTTCCTAATTAGAGAGACATAGGCAGTACAACATGCACAATGCCTACAGTATCATGCTATCTATGGCTTATACATGTTTATCTAGTATCTGCCAAAACTGTGACTGTTTTTCCTGCCTGGCATAATGTTTTGGCAGTCTTCTGACATCAGAAGAGAGATAGCTAAGTCTTGTCTATGCCTCAATGAAAATCAAAAGATAGCACTCCTCTCTAAACTTGGAAAGCCGTTACCAGACAATGCTGTGCGTGAAAGACAATGCAAAGAACAGGGCAAAGCAAAGCTGGAATTTGATTTGGAAGTACTTCCTTAAGACCTCAGAATCCTGTTCCATCCATGCATGTGTATGTGATGGACAAGTTTCAGCAGCAACATATTTTCCTAAGTAAATAATAGCAAGTTAAGACAGAAGAATTTTCCATTCCACTGACATCTGAACAGCAATAAGTTATGCCTAGCAATAAGCTATAAATAGCTTTCATGTTCTGAAACTTTACAATGCTCTTAGATTTTAAGATGCCTGTATTTAAGGAGATTTTTTAAAACTAAAATGAAAGTAGGAAAGCTGCAGAAATGACTTCATGCTTTTCACTACACCTACAAAGATATTAGTATTCTGCCTTTACAATCACATAGCAGTTTATTTTTGCTAACAAACATCAGCTTTATGAATTCACATAAAAAATTAAAAATATTTTCTACCTAGCTGATTAATATCTTGTAGTTCAAAAATTCAGTTTCAGTTTTTAATTCCAAAAGGCCAGCAGTATTGTTTAAAACTGAAGTCTCAGATAAATTCCTAATGCGAATACTCAAAAATAGAACAATTGAAAAAGTAGTCACGTCTACTTGTCAAACAGTTTTCAATTTTGAATATACATACAGAAAGCAATACTAAATATTTCTAGCTTCATGTCTTGTAATACCTTTTCTAAATGTGCCCACATCTTTTAAGAGTAGGATGGGGAAGAAGGTCATAAGGATACCCAATTTTGCAGTTTTCTTCTAAGTGGAAGGCAGTGGAAATCTTCTGGACTTACATCTGACAGGAGGATTTAGCTTTCGGATTGTCTATGTGAAGTATTATCCGTGTAGCTCAGAACATAAGCATGGCAGATCCTATAGAAAAATATATGTATCCAACAATAAATACATGCCATGACAAATCTAACAAGTATTATGTATGGGCTGAAACAGGTAGGACACAGGAACAACCACAAACCACAGCTGAAATGAAAAAAAGTAAATTTATTCTCTTTAACTCGCAAAATGGAGAATCTTTGCAGCAGCACCCGGGCAGAGGTACACAGGCCGGGATCACATAAGCAGCACGACAAGAAGCAGCACGAGCCCAAGGAGATCTCCCCTTGCTAGAAAGTCTGTAGTATTGACCCGCTGCTTTGTCACATTTAACCTGTTGCTCTGTCTGAGTTCCAAAGACTTTGCTTTGTTCCTTCCCCACAGCAGGGCAGGGATGTGAGAGATGCCCCCGCACCTTTCCTGGGCCGCTGTTACCTTAAGCACAGGTGTGCTGCTGGTTGAGCACGCAAGGCCAAGTATGATGTGTGCATTTTCTGACATCCCAGCTGCAAGTTGCTTGGGTGTACCTACAAGTCTTCTCACCAATCTTCCACATTCCAACCCCATTTCTCAAAAGATCGCCTTTGCTGGCAAAGTTGGAAGCGTCCATTTATGCTTGCAAGGTATATCAAAAAGTAATTTACAAAAGCACCCAAGAAACACATATAGAGAAAGGAATAAATGCATTTCTAGAGTAGTAATTTAAGTCAGGTGTCCCATTCATCCTCTCAATGTATGCAGCCACGATGTCAGCCACACATCGCTAATAGATTTTTTCATTTGATTTATTAAGTCCTAAAGATGTTGAATGTCCTTCTCTAAGTCGACAGATTCATCAGTTTTGTGTAGGCAACACATGCCTTTAAAGTTGAAACAACTTCTATGGTGTAAAAGGAGGAAATATTCCACTGTCAGTCTCAGTCTATTTTGTAATATTCATTGGTATACCTACTCAGACAAAATAGCAATAAGAAACATTAGTATGAAAATCACTTAGCATAGCGTATTTCTGTAGCACAGCTCCTGGAGTTAACAGTCTAACTAAGCACAATTTCAAGAGATCTGCAGCTGCTAATTTTTAACAAAGTGCTGACAAGTTTGTTACTGTAGAAGCTAGGCAGATCTAAGTGTTTACACATTGATTTTGCAGAAATGTATTACGAGCACGAGCTTGTAATACAAGACTACAAAGCATGACGAGCAAACCTGTGGTAGGGTATGAAAGCAGGAGCATCATCTCCTTCAAGCAATACATAGACTGTTGCTCCTGCCCCTTCAGCTAGTACTGCTCAAGGTTTAATAGCGTGATGTGGGGTAAGCACCCATACGGATTGCAGATTGAACTTCAATTTTTCAGATTGAACTTCAATTTATGTTGGGTTTGTGACACCAGTAACACTGTTCCAATGCTGTCTAGGCTGGATAAAACACAGGTATTTGTCAAAGAAACCTGGAATACAAGTACTCGAGAATCTGGTATTAACAGAGGGTGTAAAAGAAGCAGAGAAGTTGGCGGTACAGAATGATGCAGCATTCTCAGGAGTTCCAAGTGAGTCATCTTTCTAATGAGCTAAGTGGTGCCTTACTTTGAAGGGATCATTCTGTACATACTGCCAAATCTCTTGCCATATTTCTGTGCTCCATGTTGGGTCTCTTTGCATACACCAAATTATTCCCAAGAATTGTACAGTAGTACTAAGGCTCTGGTTTTTCTTTGGATTAATTGCCCAACCTCCATCTTTTAAACGTTATTTCAGGGATTCAGGAGCTTCTTCAATTTCTTGCTGTGAATCTGCTACAATCAATAAGTCATTAATGTTAAACAGTAAGGGTACCTGACCGTTGTGCTACATCAGCTTCTATCATTTACTGGTAGATGGAGGGACTGCAACTGGATCCCTGAGGCAATGCTTGGAAGGTATATTATTTTTTGTTGACAGGTAAAAGTGAACTGGTTCTGGCTCTCTGAAGCAATGGCTACCAAAAAGAGAGTATTGGCAAGGTCTATCACCACCTTCCAGGGCTTTAAATTTTTGCTGACTTTTTTTATAAGGGTAACCATGTCTCATACTGTAACTGTGAGTAGGGGGGTGACTTTATTGGATTCTCTGTAATCCACAGTCATCCTTCAAGTACCATCTGGTTTTCGAACAGGCCAAATAGAGCTATTAAAAACAGTCATAGTTTCTCTAATAATTCCCACTTGTTGAAGTGCTTGAATGGTTTGAGTAATTTCCTCCTCCCCCCCAGAATACAAGGAACACAATACTGGTTTACAGGCAACATGACAGGATCCCGTTTTAGGAATTCATGAAAAAAAAGTTATAGATCACATAGCAAATCCTGCTTGTGAAGTTCCAAAGCAGAAGCAACCATTTAAGATTTCAAGTGTCTGTCCTGCCAATACATCAATACCCAAGACATATCCTCTAATCGCGACATTTACGCTGTCGCAGTAAATGGCATGGCATTTCCTGTTGTTAAAGTACCTTCAGTTTGAAGGGCAGGAGTCAGATCTCCCCCCAATCCACAGATCTGCGATGTAGCTTCCTTATTATTAATATTACTATGTAACACAGCAACCTCAGCTTCAGTATCCAGCAGAGCTAACACATGGGAAGCTCCTCCAGATTGTCATTGCATAGCTAATGGAACATAAGGCCATTGGTCCCACTCATGATAAGAGGCTACAGCAGCAGCAGTTTCAGGGGACCCGCCAGGCTATCTCGACAATCGTCAGGCAGTGTCCTGCTTTGAGGTGGCAAGCAGAGGGGAGGGTAGGCCTCAGGCTCGTGGTGAGGCCAGGAGTGGTTGGCTTTTTTTGCGTGAATGCTAGTTTTTGCCATCGGAGAAGTATTTCTGATGTTGTAATGCCATCTATTTCTGTTCATGGAACATTGGCTTGTACAAGGTCATTCCACATTCGTTTTCCTGTCACCTGTCCTGTAGCCCTTTTTGATTTTGCTAGCTTTCTTTTACTCACCACCCTAATAGATGATCCTGACATTGCAGCCCCTATTTCCCTTAGGATACTTGCTATGGTGACTATATCACCTGTAACATTTCTCATTCTCGGCATAATCAAAGATTTTAGTGAAGCAGGTGCCCCTCTCACAAAGTATGTTTTGATACTTTTCGTTATTGTCACATTCCTCGTGCATTGGGCAGAGGATTAGATCCTGTACCCAATGCAAGAGCCACCCCCATCTGCCACAACACATTAATATCTTCCTCCATTGTAGACCAGTTTTCTAAGGTTGATATTAAGTCAGCTGGTTCTGCACATGCTGTTAAAACTGCTGCACATAACCACTGACACAGCATGGATGCAACAATATCCTGCCCACTGGGATCTCTGACATTTTGCAGCTGAGCATATGCCCATTGCACCTAGGCATCAGTGGCTATAGGACATAATAAATATTTTTTCGCTTACTAATCTTTTTTCACTTACTAACAAATCAATAGATGCTGATAGATGATCCCAAGTTTGCAAAATACATGCTTGTATTTCTTCACTGCTCCTTTGCTGATACATAGCTCAAAGTTCTCTTAGCTCTTTCGCACTGTAAGTACGAGTGATTTGCGTTCCCCAGTCTGCTTGTTGCTCTTGCTCTGTCTTTTTCATGAGGGATTGCACTTCCACCACCTCCTGGCCTTTTATGTCCGGATCAAATTCATACTCAGAGACTGAGGATTCACTCCAATTATTTCCATCCCATTTCTCACAGTCCCATGACTGTTTTGTTATGAGAGCACAAACCTGGAAAGTCGAAAGCTTATCCTTCCCATATTTGTTCCTGCACTTGTTAGCAATATGTGCTACCAACTGCTCTACATTCCCTTGCAGCATAAAACACCACTCTGCTTGAACATTAATCACTTCTTGTGAAATCACCTTTACGTCTTGTAAAGCTGCGACCTCTTTTTCCAATTCTGTCACTTTAGTCTGTGATGCAACAACTTTATTTTCCAGAAGTCTAATCAGGTTAACAAATAGTCATGCTACTCCTCTGGCTCAGGCCATACTTCTGGCAGAGTTCATTTGGCCAAGAAATTGGCTACAGAGTGTCGTAGTTCAAGCCGACTGGGACAGAAAACCACAGGGTCTCCAGCTCACTCCTCCCACCACCCTGATTTCCACAGTGATGTGGAGGGAGGCAATACAGCTAAAAAGGCTCAAGGTCTTGAGATTAAGGATAGAGAGGTTAATAATCTACCATTTAAGATGACAGGTAAAGAACCAGAGCAACTTGGGGAGAAAAAGCATAGATTTAATTCACCACCACCTTTTACAAAGTGGGATATTGAGAGGAATACATCAATAAATACAACCCGATCTTAAATATGCTTTGCCCCCAACCCCAACTTCTCCCATCTTCCCGGCTACCTCCTCCCTCCCATCAGTGCAAGGAGGGGTGGGGGCAGGGTGGGGAGGATGCAGTCCATCTGTCCATTACTCATTGTCCATGGCAGCTCCTCCTTGAGAAAGAGGGCTCCTTGCCATCTCTCCTTGCTGCCACGTGATGTCCACCTCACAGGAGGCAATCCTCTTCCTTCTCGTGAGTCCCTTGGGGCCACAGATTGCTTTGGGCACATCCCCCACTGATGCTCGGTCTCTCTCCCCTCTCGCATGGGGCTCTACCCGTACCGATGCATCCTGGACGTTCTTGCTTGTCGTCAGTTCGTCAACTGTCAGGCAATCACCTTCCTGTCATCTCAGCCACCATGGGCTTCAGGGAAAGGTCCTGCTCCAGCAGCCTTCTCCCTCTCCTTCTCCCCTGGGACTCTTCTACCCTTCTTTCTTCTCAGGGCAATGTTTCTTTATCCTCCTTTCACCTCCCTCTCTTCCCACAGAAAACCTCCCCAACATTAAAGACAGGACAGCTCAAAACAAGACAAAACCAAAAGAGAGAAGAAGAGCAATGGGGTCACCTCTTAAATACCTTGATGGCAGAGGCACTGATTGGCCTGGCCGTGGACAGAGGCAGGTCCAACTCCTACATGGGGGTGGGGGAGGATCTTGAAGTTACACATGAGTCTACCCCTGCTTTCACAATAAACCCCACCAGACTCAAACCTATGACACAGACTCAAACTTATGACACAACTGTATTCAGTACTAGACCACCCTGGAATATGGAGAGTCATCCCGCTTCCTTCAGCCCCCAATGTCTTTTTCAGCCATGGCATAGGTGTTCCTACAAAATGTGTGGGTCGAAACTGGCAGGACACAGGAACAACCACAAACCACAGCTGAAATGAAAAAGGTAAATTTATTCTCATTAGCTCGCAAAATGGAGAATTCTGCAGCAGCACCCGGGCAGAGGCGCACAGGCAGGGATCACATAAGCAGCACGACAAGAAGCAGCATGAGCCCAGGGAGATCTCCCCTTGCTAGAGTGTCTGTGGTATTGACCCGTTTCTTTGTCACATTTAACCTGTTGCTCTGTCTGAGTTCCAAAGACTTTGCTTTGTTCCTTCCCGCAGCAGGGCAGGGATGTGAGAGATGCTCCTGCATCTTTCCCGGGCCGCTGTTACCGTCAGCACAGGTGTGCTGCTGGTTGAGCACCCAAGGCCAAGCAGTGATCTGGTGTGACGTGTGTGTTTTCTGACACCCCAGTTGCAAGTTGCTCGTGTGTACCTACAATCCTCCTTGCCAATCCTCAGTTATATTCCCACACATTATGATAGAATTCTGTTCGTTCAGGGCAGGGTAGCAGAATAAGGGACTTTCAGCCAAAGTACTGAATTCTGCAGCAGCATTGAAGTAGGTGAAGGTCTCAGGACACTTACAGAAATTGTCTCCTACTTAGTGTGATGTTTCTCCTTCTCTCCTACAGGGCGATCACCTGTGGACTGGTATGCAGAAAAGGAAAGGAGTTGTGAAATCTGAAAACAGACATCATTTGCACACAAATAAGCATCACTCCAGCCAAAACGATCCATGGAAGAGACAACAGCAAGAGAAAAAATACCACAGACAGCGTATCAGCATACATAAACTTAGGTTGTCTCAAAAAGACTTCTGAAGATGTCGGGTATTTGATGGTTGTATTTTCATTAAATAGTGAAAATATTCACAACCCCAGCGTTTCACAATGCCAGTTGTCTGGCCAGTTTAACCACTCCACTTGTATGGCTCTGCAAGCCCACACTGCAGATGCTCCTTACATGATTTACAGTGGCACTATGATATTTCACTGGTGCAAGCACGTGAAACAGGAACTCATGAGGCTGTGGTAATTCCTGCAAGCTCCCTGATGACTTATTTCAGAGCTGTGAAGTATTCTTGCCTCGATTTTTTAAAGAGTTGCTACTTGTGACCTGCAAACCTACATCTCAAACAAAGACATGCTCTGGGTGTATTTTGAGAACTGGCAGGAAGCATCTTGTGATTATACAGCTTTCAGCTGCTCACCCTCCTCGTCATCCAGCTCTCTGGAAAATTATTTTCTACTAGCATCTCTGTGTGAAATTTCTATTATCCTCTACAGCAGATTTCCTTTCTGTCTGAGGGCATGGAAATATTAGAAAGTGGATCTTGTGGATAGTTAGAGACAAAAGAGATGTATTAGATCATGGACACAGCAAAGGAACAAGAGGCAACAGTCATGAGTTGCAGCAAGGGAAATGCCAGTTGGATATAAGGGGAAAAAAAAACTTGCCCTGCGAGTGGATTAAGGACGGGATAGGATGCCCAGAAATGTTGTGCAATCTCCATCCTTGAAGATTGCCAAAATGTAATTGAACAAATTCCTGAGCCAAGTGAGCTGGCTTTGAAACCAGGCCTCCTTGAAGCAAGAGGTTGAACCAGATGACCTGCAGAGCCCCTTCAACCCTCAGCTGCCCTCTGGTGCAACGGCCACACGTCCTTCCCATAGCATCACCTCTCTGCACAGCTGGCATGCTAAGCTACATCCCAGAGCAGTTCCTAGGAGTGAGCTTACCATGTGGCACTGCTTAATTCAAAGTACGAAGGTTTTACTACTACTCAAGTAAAAAACTTGCTATCCTAATTTCTCCCTGTTATTTCATGGTAAGCTTTTATATAATAATTCAAAGTTGTAAAGCTCGAGTTTGAGTTGAATTATAACATTCAACTCAAACTCGAGCTTTACAACTTTGAATTATTTTAAGATTTGGTTATCTCTGAGGCAACCATTCCTGTTTAAAGCTTAATCTTCCCTCTCAAATCAGATCTAAACCCCAACATTGTTTTTCTTCTATGATTTCTGCTGCTGTCCAAAAGCAGATGATAAGGGTAAAATGTTGGTCCTTTTGCATTCAGTGGGATTTTTGATAATTTATTTTGATTAAATAAGATTTTATCCTATATCTCAGAGTTCTGTAAAAATAATCATTTTCCCCCTAATTTACAAGATAAACTGTGTACTTAGTACTGTAACAGCTAATTTTTAGGCAATAACAGTTGCTTAATATCAAGTCTATGTCTAGATCTGCCATACCACCTGCAGAATATATATCTGAATCTGGGATTATTTTTTCTCATATGTTTCAGTTAACGTGAGAAAATGTTGACAATATCTTGAGTTATTATTTCATAACTAAGATTGTAAACAGATAGTGTTTCTATGTCTCTGTACGCACGTCTGATTTCTCAGCACAGTTCTGTTCACAGCTCTCATTTGTCTCTCTGGAAACTCTATGTAAGGTGTCCTCAACCTCTGGACGTCTATTAACTAAGACTGGACTTAGCCCTATTCCCAGAATCCAGTTCCAGTTTCAACTATATTTGTCTGGACTTCGGGTTATATGGCCTGTTGTACAATTGTGCACAACTTATGTCAATTATTTGCTGGTAAAAGTTCTGTATGTCCCTAACCATGAAAATTTCTTTACTGAAAAGAGTGGTGAAGCATTGGATCAAGCTGCCCAGGGAAGTGGTGGAGTCACCATCCCTGGAGCTGTTCAAAAATCATGGAGACGTGGCAATTCAGGACATGGTTTAGTAGTCACAGTAGTGTTGGTTTGATGATTTGACTTGATAATCTTAGAGGCCTTTTCCAACCTTACTGATTCTATGATTCTATGACTCTTCTTCATTGTTTCTATTAGAGAAAAAGATAGCACAGAACTTACGCTTAAACTGCCAGTTTGTGACTTCCCAAAAGCAAGGCAGGCCACAAGGTTAGTCTGACTTCCTTGGTGATCTATTTTTACCACATCTGACTTTCTTTTATCAGACATACACAAAATTAGATAAGTAATTATGACTCCTATTATCCTGCGCTTTCTAATCTAGTGATGGATGTTCCCTCTGGCATTAGCTACAAGATGAGAAAGATGAGTTATTGACTTTGATTTTCAACACACCATTGCCCAATAACAAGTAGAAAGGCTGGATGATCAGTGGAAGTGGCAAAGGAAATTGTCATACCCATAGACACTGAGATTCTAACAGGGGTGAAACAGTACTTGTGAGCACATATAGAGACAACCAGCAGACTGACGGGTGGAGGTATGGACTCAGCAACATTCTGTAGAAAAACGAATTGTCTGGGGGAAAAAAAAAGGAAAAAACTTACAGTGGAGGGAAAAAAAGGAATTTATTCTTCACATCAACTAGCTTGTTTTTTCAGGGTTTTCCCTTCCTTCCCAGTTTTCTTTCAAGCTTGCTTGAGGCAAACTGTTTGGAAGATAACAGGTTCATCTGGGTTAAAATGCATCTCCCATGGCCAGTACAGATTTTGTGTCTGAAATATGCTTCTCTAACTGGCCTAAATTTCCCATGTCAGAGTATGTTTTTGAGTACACTAAGGAAGGTCTTTACAGGCTCACCAGACTGCCATCCAGGCCAAACTTCAAGGTTAGACTCCTTCAAAACCAAGGCAAACAATATAGCTCTTTCACTCCACCTTTAGTAAAACATCAGGCATCAGTCACCTGCAGAGGCAAACCACACTAATATACTAGTTTTGCACAGAGTATGAAAGCATGGGAAGGCTTAAAGCAGGGAGACAGCTGCAGACCTGCTGGTCCTATCTCTGCCACTTTTTGAGTTTGCCTTTCAGGTCGACCCCTGGTGCTACAGTACCCACGCTCCCTCCCTACTACAGGTCCCTAGGGTACTTCATGGCATCTGAGGCATGTCTGCACTGCAAGCAGCTTTACCACTTCTGTCCCACAAGCTACTGTGGCTTGTTTCTAGCCTCTCAGAGCAAAATAAAAAAAAAAGAAAACACAACAAACGAGAAGAGAGGGTGCAAAGAGGGAGATGGAATGTGAGTCAGAGACCGCTTCCCCAAGCTGTCAACCACACATTCCCATCACCCCTCTTGGGCAGCAGCAGCAGTACCTGTTTGCAACCATACTTGGCACCTCACACAGGTCTGGTAGGCTGGCAGTTGGTCCAACAGATATATGAACGTGTGTGCCTATGTGCACATGTACGTATATATACATGCATACGTAGAAGGCTAATTTTAGACAGAAGTTCCCTGTCTGGATGCTGAGTCAGGAAACAAGCCTTCCATTGTCAAGTGAAGCATGCTTCATCCCTAACAGGAGGCAAAATAAGTCATTGCTCTCCACAACAGCCCCTGTTTGTTCTCCTTGCTTGCAGAAAAAAAGGTGCTAGAGCCAGACACCTCACAGCCTCCCAAAGCCATACAGAACATCAGGCAGGTGAGTTCTTGCTTCAAGTCCCCCGCTCCTGTGTGTTCTAGAAACAGGAAGCTTGGTCCACACACCTTGGATGGAGATGGCAGTGGAAGAGCAGCAGCATTAAAAAAGCTGCTTACCTAGAGCTGGACATGTCCCACTGAACGTGTGTTGGAACTAGCAGTGTTTCGCCCAAGGAAACACAAGGCCCTGAGAAAGCTGTGTGTCATTGCAGTCCTTCAGATCAGCGTTCAGATCGAAATGACAGCTCTCTGCCTGAGAGATCCAGGCCTGTGACCTAGAAAGAAAACAGCAGTGCAGTTGCTACAGGGAAATTCTGAGGAAAAAGAACATGATGGCACTGTAATTTCCCTGTGGCTCTCCTGCTTTCCTGAAGTTTCTGTCATGGCTTGCAAAGTGTTCCCATCCCTGGGGCTTCTGGCACCATACAGAATCACAGAATCACAGAATCTTAGAGGTTGGAAGGGACCTCAAAGATCATCTAGTCCAACCACCCTACCAGAGCAGGACCACCTACAGCAGACCGCACAGGAACACATCCAGGCGCGTTTTGAATGTCTCCAGAGAAGGAGACTCCACAACCTCCCTGGGCAGCCTGTGCCAGTGCTCTGTCACCCTCACAGTGAAAGGAAGTTTCTTCTCAAATTTAAGCTTGCACTCATTGCCCCTTGTCCTGTCAACGGACGTCGCTGAAAAGAGCCTGGCTCCATCCTCCTGACACTCTGCCTTGACATATTTAAAAACATTAATGAGGTCAACCCTTAGCCTCCTCTTCTCCAAGCTAAAGAAACCCAGCTCCTTCAGCCTGTCGTCATAAGGGAGATGCTCCACTCCCTTCACCATCTTTGTGGCTCTGCACTGGATTCTCTCCAGCAGCTCCCTGTCCTTCTTGAACTGAGGGGCCCAGAACTGGACACAATATTCCAGATGTGGCCTCACCAGGGCAGAGTAGAGGGACAGGAGGACCTCTCTTGACCTACTTGATACTCCCCTTCTAATACACCCCAGGATGCCATTGGCCTTCTTGGCCACAAGGGCACATTGCTGGCTCATGGTCATCCTGCTGTCCACTAGAACCGCCAGGTCCCTTTCCCCTGCACTGCTCTCCAGCAGGGCAGTCCCCAGTCAAGCCAATGGGAGACTTGGCTTCAGAGATGATCCAGGGAAAACTGGGAAGTAATCTTCTGAAGTATAAATCTGGTTCTAACACTGGAGAACCCCCCATTTCCTCTGAATCCAGCTGACTGAGAAAAAGGGACACATCTCCCAAATTCTCCAGAAGGGCGAAGAAGCAAATGAGAGTAAACATCAAGCGAAGTGGTTTGGGTGGAAGTCTGAAGTTGTTGCCACATAGCCTGGCACAGCGGCCTCAGTATGGGGAGGGTGGGGACAGTTGGACAAGTGCTGCTCACAGAGCTGGTGGTCGGCCATGCAGCCGTGTCCTCCAGCTCACACCACAAATGCACACTCTGCACATTGATCCAGGGGGTGCTGACAAGGAAAAAGGAACTGGTACACAGCACAAAAGCAGGGATGTGGAATGATTTGTGTCAGTGTGAGATGATGCACATCTGGTTTTGATTTTGAAGTGCAAAGGTATTTTCTCCCTGGAAGGTCAGTGCAATGCCATCACCACTCTGCCTTAACTGGAGACCTGTCAGGTTGACCGTGTGACAAGGCAGAGCAGCATGGGTTGCATGCTCTGGAGCTGTCTCACCCCTCCAGCAAAGAGGTTCTGCCAAGCAAAGGGCGGTGAAGGGGTTTCCAAGGGAAGGCTTTGTGGGCATGACAAGGTCTGTGAGTCCTGAAAGTTTTGTGATGTCCTTGACAAAACCACTGGTGCCTGGCTTTCCTCTACATGCAGTCACGTCTGTTCTTGTGCAGAAGTTGCTGGCAGCCATGGTCCTCATTCCCAGCTGGTGGGGCAGGGTCTGCTCCGCACCATTTCTCGGCAGGGCAAGGGCAGGTAGGAGGGAGGCCAGATGGCTCTGCAGCAGCAGCTCTGGCAGTGACAGCAGCTGGAGGGAGAAAATGGGATGCCATGAGCACGCACATAGCCACAGCATCTGCTTACGGCTGCTGTGAGTGGCCTCTGCTCTATGGCTGACGGCTCAGCAGAGATGAGTAAACCGATCACAACAGTGTACATGATCTCTGCTTCTCTGTTTTGTGGGGACATCAAGCAGGGCATAGAGATGCTCTGGTGTGGAGACAAAGACTGTGCTGCCCTGCTTTATTGGATGTTCTGGTAAATCACACGGCCATCCCCAGGGGTAATGGTCAGGGGGACTCTATAAGCCTGGAGGTTTCTGCCCAGAGTTGCACTTGGATGTTACCCTTATGCCCTGGGTGTGGTCCAAGACAGGACTTCACAGAGCTGCCAGATGAAGTTGTGAATCTACAATAATATATTCTGGGCCTCATCGCCTCTTTAGTGACCTTGAGCCACTTAATTCCTTTTGCCTCAGGTTCTCAGCTATGAAAGAAAAATAAATATGCCTTATGTCTCACGGGTATTTTTAAGTTAAGCTTGTTAATTACTATAACAGGTATAGTTATTATGGTAGTGGAGTCTATATAAGCAGATCAGAAATTCCGCTGTGCTTAAGCAGAGGAAAACATCATTAAATAATTGTTAATAGAAACTGTAAATACCTTGGTTTCTTCAGAAAGCAAGACATCCAGTGCTGTGATCTAAATGTATCCCACATGAGCTCAGTCCATATTGAGGGGAAATAAGCCTTTTTCCAAGACTGTATGTCTATACACTGCAATGTGGGCAAATGTGAGCTCTGTCTCTGCTACTCCAAGCTAAATAAACAATGAGGCTGCAGACAACACAAGGGAAGCACCATAAGTTAGCTCCAAGAGCAAACTGCATGGCTGAATCATTCTCCTGGCCTTCAGATGTACAGTACAACAGTACACAGTTTCTACAGAAACCCCTGCATTCTCTTCTATGCCAATGCAACAACAGCTAATCTGGCAAAAGTAATCTGAAACAGGAAAAAAAGCAGCAAGTGAGAGAAGAGAATCGTGTCTCTTCTATTCCCATGATGGGTGTTCAATAACTTCTGTTCATAGGAATATTGCAGTGGTTTTTACTTAAGTCAGAGAAAACCAGTTTTAAAAGAAAATAATGTTTAAAGAAAGGCTGTTTGCCTTCACATCAACCCATTTTTTACAGTCCATTTCTATACATCTGAAGCCAGGCATTGATAGTGGGAGCCCTGGCACGGAGCACCTCTCTTGAGTGAGCGGCACTGGCAGCTGCTGCTGCTGTGGACTCCACAAAGAAGGAAGCAAATCCTGTAACCTCTGTGCAGCCCCCCATCACTACAGACTATCAAATTTGTCCTAAATCCCTTTTTTGTTTTTATCCAGTGTTTCAAATTTCCAAATGTTATTCAAAAGATTTTCACTCTTGAAAAGATGGTAACTGAATGACAGAAATCTGTAGCTGATAAGATATATTTCTGAATAATCTTCCGGCATTTGTTGAAGAAGTATGATTCTATGTAAGCAAGTGCCTAAGGAGGTTCTTTAACAATATCTTTCCTGTTCCAAAATTTCTACTGCCAGTGCATTTTACGAGAGAAAAAAATTCTTACTCTTATTAAAGAAAAACCTGATCTGACATATGATTATATGTCCCCATTTAATCGAGAAGATTTCTGACATAAGGACATTCTCTCATTTAATATTTTGCTAAACTGTGCTGTTGACAGATACTCTGCCAGTAGTTATATCCCCTGGGAAAATGAAGTAGTATAGACTTCCTTCCTCAACTGACAAAAAAACCCCAAAACACTGAAATGTGTTTTTCCAGGCAGCTGGTCAAGGAAGCAGGTGTCAGGCTCATAAGAAAGTCTTCAAGTTCTGCATCATAGCCCCCTTCTTCCCCTGCTCAGCTGAAGGCAACACCCAGCTCACACTGAGACCATTCCTTTTGATAGTAAGAAAATACTTCCTTGTTGCCCTAAGGCACATTTAGCCTAAGCTATGCATAATTTGACTGTCATTTCTGCTGCAAGTTGTAAAAACAATTTCTCGTTCATGTTGTCTTTATTTCCTGCCCCAGCTATCTGTCACTTGCGGAAGCTAATATGTCTTTCTGCAAGTTGTCTGGCTGCTTGGTGTGGGTACTTGGCAAACTTGGCTACATTTTCCAATTTTGTAAATCTCCTTCCCCACCTTTCTCCTCCCCTTTCTCCCCTGCGGCATTTACATCTATCCTTCTGACCAGTCCACTAGTCTCCCACTTTCATTTCCAGATTGGTTATCAAAATCCCCATCCACCCGTGCATTTAAACCCTCCAAGGATTTGCTTTCCTTACACACTGGGCTCCGTTATGCTCTCCCTCGCCCCACTCCTCCTGCTCGTGTGGTACCAGCCTCCTGTCTGTGCTGAAGCACAATCTCCCCTTGTTGTAGCAGCCACCGCCAGCCTGCCCGCCCCAGCCATCTGGACTGGCAGCCCTCTCTTTGCTCCACCGAGTCCCGCGGTTCTCGGCTCTAGGAGCTTATTTGCACACCCTTCCCTTGACAATTATTTTCTTTCCTCCCTCCGCTGCTTTTTGGGCTGTAAATCAAGGATTACTATTGCATTCTGCAAAGCATTTTAGAAAGCAAACTGGGCTGGGCGCTCTACAGATTGAGATGAGATCGTGCTGTATTTTATTGTCTTAAGGAGAGTTTGGCAGGCACGTAATAGAGTGTGTACTGCAACTGCTAATGAAAGGGAAGATGTTATAAATACACACACCACACAGAACTCACTTGAAAAGTTGGTATTTGCAAGGGTTATTACACTATTGCTATCTAAGACCATATTTATTCCCTTTTATTATTTCCTTTTTTTATATACTGCAGCTTTGCCAAGAGGAAATAAAAAACAGCAGCTTCTCAAGTTTGGGTAAATTTTGGCAAAAGTCAGACATAATGGTCATTATTGTGTGCAGGTGGTTTCCTTCAGTAATGGCACAGAGTGCCTTTTGTTTTCTGGGGGATAGTGTGAAAGAAATCCCTAAGAATACAACAGAAGGAAATAAAGATGAAGGGAGAAGATAAAAACAAGTGCCACACAGACTTAGAGAAACAGATTTACTGCTACCAACAAAGCACCAAAATCCTCTTAGTGGCCATGGAAGGTACCAGCAATAAAACAAGGGCTCAGCTTGTCATTTTGCCATTAGTTGGTGGGTTTTTTTAAGGTGCATTGCTCAAGGAGCTACTTCAGTCTTGTATTCCTGCAGGTTTGCATTTTTTTTCCTAAATCTTTGCCTACTGCTAAACCACACCAGCTCCCTACAAGCTGGTGTGCATCCTCACCAGGTAAGAGCACACTCAGCACTTGGTCCAAGCTGGCCCCAGCCACACACCGATGCACAGCAGCCAGAATGGCTCACTGTTCTACTAATGGGTTATTTCCAAATGCTTAAGGGGACTTTTCATGTTTTAACTGTCAGATGAATTGCTAACTTTGTTCTTTCTTCTGTCTTGCTACTCACTTTCATAAAACTTAAAAAAAATCTATTCATCTTTAAGGCTTCTGCTCCTCTTCCAAACATGCCTCAACTGACCAACAGGCTTAAAACTCACTAGCAGGAAGCCAGCAGGAAAACAGAAAGTGAGTTAACAAGGTCCCTGAGGCCTTGCTCTAGCATCAGGCCGAGCTGCTGCTCCGATGGCACCACTGCTCCACGTTCATTTGAACAGGTCTGACACCCCAGCAGCTGCACCTTCCAGGTACAGTGAGAGTACATGTGAGGAAAGGAAGGCAGATGATCTTCAGTTCATGCAGTGAAGAGAGATGCTCAAAATAACATCTGGGTCTTGGCTGTAGGGTTGGATCTGAAAAGTAACTTCCATTTTTAAAAAGATGTAGGAGGACTTTTCTCCCACATTGCAGTTCAAAGCCTGCCTGGTCAGTTTAAACTTGACAGGATCCCCTCAACCGAACTGCCATTTATATAGAGATGCTAGCAAGTCTATCCGCAGGGCATTTATCAATCCAACTGACTTGAATATCAACAGCTACGTTGGTTCTAGGGAGCCTTTCTAGTTCTGGGACAGCAATGGATGACCCAGCCATACTCCTTTGTGGTATCAGAGTGAGACTTGGTCATCCCTGAGCCCCACAAAGAGAACCAGGATGTGGGTCATGTCTGGGAGATACAGTACTCCTCAGCTAGGTGCCCGGAGCTAGAATTCAAGTCAATCTCCAGGAATGCAGTATGATGAAAAAGCTGAAGACACTATCTTTTTCCTTGGATCAGTATTTTGATCTCTCTGCTCCTCGTACCACTGTTTACAAAATACAGATGGTAATAATGCTTCTGACTCTGCATTTCCTTCTCATCCAGAAAGCAGCAGAGACTGTCTCTTAAGTCTTGTGTTTTGACTGCACCCAGCACAACTGTGCCTTGACATTTTGGAATTTTGTGTCCTACCTGAATAAAAAAAAATACTGTTACATGTTGCTAGTGACGTAGAAGACAGATAGAAGTATCTGTGTGAGTAAGGAGCAGTGATTCAAAGCCTAGTTCCATCTTTGAAACCTGTTGGTGTAGCTGTACCTTACGCAATAACCAAGCAACAACAGGTTTTTGACATTGGTAAGAAGGAGGGGAGGATGCTTGCCAAGGTCAGATGGCAAAGTGGGATAAACCTTACTGCAAGGCCAGGCAGACTCCCTGCTGGTCCCTTTCAGTCACAGTCAAGGAAAAGCTGCTGAGCTAGGGAAATCACTAGTGACGAGGACATTTGCTCTTCCCTACAAACTAGTTTATCATGTGACAAAGCACCAGGAAGCAGACAATGATATTCTTCTGCCTCATGGGAGCCAATACAACATGTGTCCAGCCTGCTTGCCACTTATTTGCAGCTTGAGTACGTATAGTAATAATAGCTGGTGTGTTCTTGGTCTTCTTCCAGGACCCTCTAGAGAATAACAGAATTAGATCTCCAGCAAGTGAAAAAAAAAACCAAATTCAGCCAGTATTTTGTGAGACTGTTGGCCTGCTGCAGTTTATATCCAAACCAAGTCATGCCAAGTAAGCTGGCATGCCACACATGTGGTTTGCATGATGTCTGCACAAAGCAAAGAATGGATTTCTCATTTATTTGGAGGGAAAGCTCATGAAATGTTCCATTTCCTATCAGTATTGCCTTTTAAGGGTGATTTTTGGTGACAGTCTTAGGCTTCCTGTTACGCTGTTGATTAGTGTGTGAGTAACAAACCCTTTAGGAGATTAAAGCATTCACTTGAAGCTGTAACTGCAAGTATGAGTGAGAGCTAGCAGTCTGATAGAGAGGACACAGAGAGATCTCTCACAGTTCCTTATATTATTTTCACTGTAATTAAAATAAAGAGTCATCCTAATTAATACGGTTTGAGTCAAACTTCACTCTAGCCATGATGAAAGAACACTAGCATTAATTAGCTACACATGTAACTGCCAGCAAAACTCTGGGAATTATAGCTGAAAAAATAGGAGACTCCATCTAAGTGCAGCTGTATTTTGCTTTTCTGCAATGTAATGCATTTTTTACGAATATGCTCCTGTATAATGCAAGTTTTACTTGTAAGGACTTACTTTTTGTGTAATCAAACTTACATTCAAAGCAGATTCAAAAGGTTCCCAGTACACAAGCTGAGAAAATACGAGCAAAATTAAGCAGAAAGTATATACATCATCTAAAATAGTTTGAGGAAATGAAATAAGCTGTGCTATGAAAACTGGAACTAAGCAAACTTCATCTGCTAAGGATTTGTATGTGTTGCTCCATAACCTTCCCCTCAAGCCGTTCCCTTGAAATAAACCCAGCTCCTTACAACCCATTCCTCCTTTGCCTTGTCCTCCATGATGGGCAGCAGGTGTTGTAATCCAGACAGTCCCTGCCAAAAGCAGTATGTAACAGTGAAGCTCTGCTCACCATTCCCTCCACAGGCTATTCATTTGATTCTGAATTTTAGAAAACTTGTAGGACTGTCCTTGCCTACTTTTCAAATATATCCTTGGGATTCAGAGGAGAAATGCCAGCAAAGAATATGCAGGCAGGCATATGATGAATGAGAATGAAATGCTTTCTTCCATTAGAAGGTCTAGTTTAAAACCAAGCAAAAGTTAGGTTATTTATGAGCCAGCATGATGCAGGCACTCCCTGAGGTAAGAGAGATGTTCTCAAGCCACACGGAGAACAAGATCAGTACTGCTGCTTAGCCCATTATTTTATCCCTCCCTGAATGCTGATCTCTGTTTTTTTCCTTTCGCTGATCTGCCACTTGGAAAATTGGGATGTTGATTATAGGATCATTCAAGGACTAGCTTTTGAGGTTATTGAGAAAAGCAGGGCTATTTTCATATCTTTAACAGCTACAATAGTCTAATAATTTACTGTTAATAATAGACTTTCATTTATAGGCTTAGTTACCTTACCAGGGTATTTCTGATGTGTATTGGCACGTCTTATGCACTCCTTGCAGCTGTTCCAGTCTTATGTTAAAGATGGGCCAGAAGTATTGCATTCCTGAGAAATGGCCCCTGTGATATTTTGCAGTCAGGATATCTGTGTTGCCAGGCATGCTCTATAGTGAAGTGATAGGCATATAACAAGCTGGTTGTCTGGCTTCTACATACCACAGATTAGTTGTCATGCCTTGGTCAAAACAACAAAGCGTGAAATACTTTTCCCTTTACTGAGAAGTACAGCACATCACAATAAAAGACAGACTCCTCTCTGCTCTTACAGAAGCAGCTTCCATTATACATTTTTCTCAGGAAACTGCCTGAACAATCAGGTAAAATGAAGAATATCTGCAATATCTCATGTGCATAATTTGTCTTGAGTTACATGAATTAAGAATATCACTCGTGTCTCTTCTGTCGTAAGATAAAAATGTCCAGAGATGAATGCAAGCCATTCATTTTTATGGACTCCATGTTCAAGAGAGTTTCATCAATGTCACTGTATGCTGTAATTTGCATATGGATGTATTTCAGCTGAAACAGGGCTAAAATCACAAGTAACTAGGCAACTCCCCCTCATATTCTGGGGGTTTGTGCTATTTCAGTATACGTGTAGAAAGTGCTGGCTTGTGAATGATGCTAGTAGGAGTACAACTGTAACAGAAAGACAGCTAACACCTTTCACAGATTTCTTGAATGTGCCATTTCCTAATCCACCCTCAGAAACATTCAATGCTCTTTGTACCTTTCGCCCAGATTTTTAGAAACATTAATTAGGTGCATAACTGATCTGCGGGAGAATTTTCAAAGGTCATTTAAAGGACAGGCTTTGATGGGAGCAAGTGATGTACCGTACGAAAGAGACTGTTTATATTAGTTCTAAGAAGTCCAAAACTTTCTCTTCATCTCACAGAAACACAGGCATTTTGTCTATCTGGGTACATCATATATTAATTCTGAGATCAGAGCAAAATCCTGCCTGCAGCGAGGAAAAAGCTAAGCAAATTTTTCACAAGTTAACAAAACCCCCCAAAACCAGGATGATAAATTACAGTTCACTGAATCAGTGCTGTGTGAAATTTGTAGGCTACTTTTTTTGCTAAGTCTGGCATAAGACACTTAACTTTTTTTTTTTGTCTCATCATCGTGCCACAGTTTTCATGTGTATTCTCCTGTTCATTTACTGGGCAAATGTACCATAAATCCTTTTGCTATACCATTTGAACAATGCAATAGGATAATGATAGGCTTGCTTTGTGCATCTTACACCAATTGTCACTTCTTATCTACTGGGTCAGTTTCTGGGTTATTAAAAGGTGACAGTCACGAAGAAGTGCTTTGGAAAAACTTGCCTTTGTCTATCACAGGTTGAAAGCCCTTTCAAATACCTGTCACAGTGGTAACTGCAGTGTTGCAGCAGCTGTGGTGGTGTGGGGACATAGATGAAGAGAAGTTTGTGGGAAGGGAGAAATTCTCTTTTAACAGGCCAGCTGGTACAGCTGGAAAAAACAGACCGAGCTGGCAAGGCCCATATACTTCCCCTTATGTCAGAAAAATTAGGAGCAAAATTAAAGTCTCAGCACAGGTCAAACAAAAGGAAGATGACATCTAGGGAGTAGAGAAGGTTACGTTTCTCACTGGTCTTACCCTCGCACTTGATGGAGGTAAAAAAGAGCAGTCCCAACAGAACAAATGTCTTTCTGACTCCTGTTCGTGCTAGGTCTTTCATCCACACCTCTTCCCAGGGACTGGCTCTTTGTACTCAGCAAACTCCCACTGTCCAATCTAAAGCTGAATTTGTACCTCAGCATGCCACTGTCTTCATCTCCCCATCTTTCAGCAGAAGAGGATCTTCTTACTAATATTGAATTTCCACTTAGTTTTATGCATCTTTTTCTGAGGCTTAGTTGCTAACTTGCAGGGAACTTTTGTTACATAGAGAACAGTGAGCATGCACCACAACAGACCACTCAAAAATTAAACTAAGTGATGTTTAAATGGGAAATGTGCATTTTCAGGTTACTGCATGTGTGGGTATTTTGGCAGCAGCTTTGAGAAGAGAGCAGAAATAGAATTATGTATGAAGAAGCAAAGAAAAAACTCAGTGTGGAGGAAGGCTGACTGTAGAAACTTTAGGTAACATGAAAGAAGAAACAGACTTCTCTGTAGGTTCCTCCCATTCTGCCCCTCCATAGACTTAGCTGCCTTGTCTTTCATGTTTATGTCAAAAATCTGCTGCTTCTTTTGATAGTCTGTTTATATTTGCCGTCCATAGACTCATACAAAACTGAAGGTTCTTCAGACACTGGTGAAGAACCGTGAGCTAGGGATGCTCAGGAGCTTACCTACATGCCAAGGTGGAGGATATCCTGAGGCAGAGCTGTGGTAGTTGTTGTGTCTCACAGAATTGGCTTTTGCAAGACAGGCAATGAATGTGGAATTAACTGTTTTCAGAGCAAGACACAAAACTTGTGCTCAGCTTGGCTTTTCGCATGTGCAAAGCTAAACAACACAACTACTCCCTCATGCAAAGAGACACTGAACAGCTCACAACTAGGAATGAGCTCACAACTCCTCTGCCACCCAGCCAAACTTTTCTTCAGAAACTTGAGAAGGTGATGAGGAGAGAAACACTTTAAGATGATGGGGTGAGATGCATCCCCTAATGGACACATGACACACAGAGTAGACGCAAGACAAGCTTATGAAGAAATCCTGTGTGCACACTGCGTAAGAGACAACTCAGGGCACACCTCTCCATGCTTCATGACACTTTTTGCGTTGTTCTGGCATGCCCCGTCCCCTCAGTTTTCGATGCCAGTTCACATGCTACTTGGGGCTTCTGTAGTTGGGATGAAGTGGTTCATTCCTCCCAGATCCACTGGCTCTTGTTTCTTTGTTTTTTTGTGGGTTGTTTGTTGGTTTTTTTTTCTGGGTGTGTTTTTGTTGTTGTTCTTGGTTGGTTAGTTGGTTGGTTGGTTGGTTGATTTGTGTTGGTTGTGAGTTTTTTGTTTGTTTTGGTTTTTTTTTTCCAGAAACACAGAGTGTAGAAAACCCTCAAAACTTGCTCAAGCCACCAGATTTATTTTACTCAGTGATGAGAGCTATTTGGCCCAAGGACAAAGGCGTTCACTTTGGCACATCAGATTCACCATCTCATAGAAATTAAAGTGGCCAGTGCTGGAGTATTCTTCGGCAAAGTAAAATCCCACTGAATGGATATCTTTACCCCGAGCACACATCCACTAGCTTCTGTGTTTCTTTTTCTGCTGATGATGTGGTGATGGAAAGCACATAAAAGCCAAGCACAACTGCTTCTTCAAATTCTCATGTTGTGATGACATAAAATTCTTTCTGGTTTGTAAGATGAAACTGGAAGATGCTATTGCTGTAGGTAAAAGCGGTGTGAGTTTCAGATAATGAGCAAAGGAGCCTATGAAATATATAGCTCTTGAATGATTAAAGGAGACAATTTTTGAAGGACTGATGACGGTTGTTAAAAAAGGGAAAAATTTGACATTTTATAAATGATGCTCAAGCCTGTCTCCAACCCATAAATCTAACACATGCACTCTAAGATCACAGCAAAACCATTTTTGAACAGTACTCATGTTAGCATAAATCTCTTTGAAATGGTAGCCATACCCAGCCAGCAGATCCTGTGAAGCCTTTTTTCATTTCATGGGATTTGACGCATATGCAGCAGTGCTTCAGGAAGAATTTCTGTGCGACTTCAGTCTTCAGCAAGTGCAAAGTTTTTCCCGAGTGTGAGAGGTACTTGCAGCCTGATTAGAAAGAGATTCTCCACAGTACATGTTTTTCACTTCACTAAGAATATCAGAAAGAAAGAAGGTGCTGTCCTATGTTAAGCAGTAAGGGCTGGGAAGCACAGTGCTCCAGTAGTGTAATTTGAGGATGTGAAATTTCACAGCAGGCACAGATATAATTTAGTGGTCACCCACTGGAATGAAGCAAAATCAATTTGACATGTACCAGCTGCACACTAAAGTTGACAGTTCGCTTTAGCAAAGTTAACAATCAACAGATCCCAGCGTCTAAGAGCACTAGGGTACACACAGTAACATGCCTTTGTTGTATTTTTTCACCTGCAACTTAAAGTAGCAAAAGAATCATATGCTTTGGAAGAAATTAAAAACCTAAAGAGGAGTTAGAAGCTTAAGTGTCTAATTAATCCAGTTCTATAGTATTTCCTGTATTTACAAAATTGTTCTGCTTTAAATGCAGAAACAAAGTAACATGAATGAAAGCTCAATGTGCAAAGGATTGTTGAATGGCTCAGATGACAGTGCAAGACAAAGCCCATCCTGAGTCTTCAGAGCCATCCTGGAAAAATGGAAGGGCCACAGTTTTGAAATCACAGAGGGGACATTAACATGCCTGCTCTTAGTAAATAACTGTTTCTGAAATGAACAGGGTTAAATACATTAATGTAGCATGGAGAAGGCCAGACACGCTAGAGGAAAAACAAAGAGGCAGTGAAGTGTTGGCACCCCCACCACTCAGGTATATCCATTTGTGATGAAACAGGAAGATATGTCCCACGATAAGGTTTCATTACTATGCAGGGACCTCCCTAAATACTTAGTTAACATTAAAGAGACAACACCTCTTCTTAGAAATACAGCTGAGAGAATGAGTTTCTCTTTGCCTTCTGCCTAGATCTCACCACATCTTACACTATAGTAAAAGGTGGTGTGACAGCAAACTGTAATTTTGATTCAGAAGAGTCTGCCACATAAATGTAACTGGGGCAGGGAAGACCCACATATTATTCAAAACCTTTGGAGATGTTCAAGGAGCAGGTCAGCAGTGACCAGGGTTGCCCTCCATCATTTTCTCTTAGCCATGAACTTCAACATTCCATCTCTCAGACGATGTATGTTTGATCTGCCTTATCTACTTTGCAACAGAGATCAGGCTGCATTTCTCATGAGCCAGGTCATGAATCTAAATACATTAAGCCCATCATCCTTAATTAGGTAATTAATTAATTACCTCTCCTGTCAGAAGAGAAAAAAGATGCAGAGTAGAATGAAGTTAACTGGGGTTCATTTTGTAATAGTTACAATTTTGCATCTCTAAATATTCAACTAACATGTTGACGAATGCAGGGCAATGGCTTATGAATATTCTATAGTTTACAACGTAAAAAAATATATACAGTGAAATACTGCTTCTAGTATAGAATCATAGAATCATCATAGAATCATAGAACGGCCTAGGCTGGAAGGCACCTTAGAGATCATTTAATCCAACCTCCCTGTCATGGGCAGGGACGCCTCTCAACTAGATCAGGCAACACATGAGGACCGAACGGTAATCGAAGCCACGACCTTCGTGTTATCAGCACCACGCTCTAACCGAGTGAGCTAACCTAACCATTACCAAAATGTATGAAAATTTCTAAGTCTCCAGTGTCAACATGCCGTAGGAAAGCAAAACTGAGAGCAAATACAAGAATTAGGAAAATTTCATTCTCATTTTGTTTGCTTTATTAGAGTTAACGGAAGATCTAATCAAACATTTTAAAAGAGTGAAACAGATCACGAATACACCATTTCTGTTCGTTGTTAAGCTGAATACATTTTCATTGCTGCATTCAGATGACAAGCAGCTTTGTTTTTCCTCTGATAAGCAAATGGCCATCGCTTGGAAAGAACACATTTTGAGAGATGAATAGCTCGTGTGCATATCTTATCTACTTTGAATTGACTCAGTGCAGTTTCTTCCAAGCAGATTTAAAGCTCAGAAAATGTTAAGATGAGCTAGTTGTACAAGCCAGAAGTAATTAATTTTGATCGGTAAAGTGAGAGATGTTAAATGAAATACTCTGAGCCTCTTCAGTCTATTTTGAAAAAGTGCACTGAATCACCCTGATAGAAGCAGAGTACTTTCAACACTGTCGAAACAAAGTTGATTGAACATCTCTGTGTTTCGAACGTGGGTAGAGCTATCCTCAATCTGTGTCTAACTTTAATGCATTAAGATGATCTTTCATTCATACTCATCAACAAGAAAGATGTAGCTGTCAGTCAGAAATCTCCAGCAGAACAGGGAGAAAGCTGATCAAAACCAGAGTTATTTCCCTTAAAACTAAACAAGGAACAGTGGCGACCCGCTCAGAATGGCTATGAAAGAATGAGGCATACAACAAAAATCCAAATTTTGTTCCAAATAAAGAGTATTTTATTCCATGTGAACTCTGAATTATATTAAGCAGTGACTTATTACAAATAAAACTGATCTGTGGAGAGTTATGTAAACATTCTGCTACAATTAGCCATCATCATTTTCCATTGTAAATGTTCATAGGCATATCCATTATTACCACACTAGGAGGAGGCCACACTAGGAGCTACCAAAAGTTATCAAAATGCGTTCAAGACAAATAAATCCTAAACTATTACTGCTCAGTAGTGTCCATTTCCACCAAACTAGATGACACCAGGATTTTGGCTGCATAGCAACATAACATTTGTTAGCAGCCACCACTTTCCTCAGAAAAGCATGCTTTCTACATCTTATCTAACAGTATCACACTGTTAGCACATCAGAGCAGTTTAGCTTTGTAAACTTCCTGTAACCCAAATTTTTGTTACAGGACATCAATAAGGAAAAAAAAAAAAAAAGAATCTTTTCTTTCTGGACCATTTTTCTCATGTATCCTCCCTTCCTTCTCTGTTTTGTCAAATTGTAGAAAGACATTATACACTCTTCCCTTTTGTTCACTTTGCCTGAGTAGACACAGGCTTCTGTGTTCTATGGAACCCTGACCAATCTGCTTCTTCAAGGACATGCAGGTTGTACCAGCTCTGCAATTTAGACCATATTTAAGTCCAGGAAATGATTTACTGTGGCAATCATGGATATGAAGCAGACTTGAGCAGCACATACTTGCCCATCACTGACAGATTCTCCTTACTGTTGGCAACCACCGCTGCCAATTCCCTCCCAAATTATTTGCTACCCTGCATTTCCCTTTCCTTTTCTATGTCTACTGCCAAGATAATGCTTCTCCATTTCCAGTCTTTCCTCTCTTGTAACTCTCTCCTTAAGCTGTCCCCATGTTGACTCCTTTCCCTTTCCCATGCCACTGAATCCTTCTTTAATTTCTTCAGTGGTTTTTTTTCTCTCTTCTGTGTGTTTGAAGCATCTTCTCCACCTGCGCAGTTCTCTGTCTCTTCATGTCCTATTTCCCGTCACGGTTAGTAGAATGTTTTATCTGTTACAAAGCACCACAAACACTCAAGCTGCCATATAAATTACACAATGTGCCAATGAAAATAAAGAAAATACTGCAGCCCAAATACGCAGTGCTCAGCTGCCAAAGCTTTACTTGTTCTTTTAGAGCTGCCTCAGACGTTGACTCCCATTTATACACACTTGATTGACCTGCTGGCACTGCCAAAATAGTATAATGTGGTTTAGACATAAATCTGAGTCAAACAGTAATTCTGCAGAGCAATGCTCTCTCTGAACAGACCGCTATTCAATGTACTTGGGGGCATTTGTGAGGGGTAAAAAGGGTTATCCATAGAAACAGCAGTGCCTCACCCAACCCTTGGTGTCCCAGCTGCAGTTGCATGAACAGGACGGCTGTGTCTGGTCAGCCCAGGCGCTGTGCCACTGCATTCTTTCTTTCATAAGCTATCCTCCTCGTCGCAGCAATGGCAAAACTGTATTTCTACCACTATACTTTAGCATATGGCAGTAACAAGCAGCAGCGCTTCAAACACATGGATGTTTTTGCTTTATAACTTTCAGCTCACTGCCATAGAAAATCATGCCTGTCCTTGCCTCCCCACCTAGACTCTTCTCCTTATTTCCCCAGACAAGAGTACCCGTGCCTCCATCCTCCCAGTGTCCAGCAGCAGCACCTTCCTGCACTGCAGCAACACAACACACTTGTGGAGGATAAAACAGTTCATCAGACAGAGCTAGTAACAGCTCAAAACATGACCAACAGAACCTCAAACCAAGAAGCACATAGCTCTGACTGATAAAAACATGCTTGCAATTTATATTCTCTTTGAAGTGTATTCAAAAATCTCTCAAAAGCAAGCACGCCATACAAAAATAGTATACATTTTTGGTATGCAAAAATGTTACACTCTGCTTCCTATTTTAATGCTATTGAAAACCATCCCAGCTTAACCACTCATCTCAGAGAAGAAATCTTTGCCATGGGATTGCTTCTGAGGCTGGCTTTCTAAGCTTCAGAAAATAATTGGACATTTAAATGAGAAAGAAAGGGTCTTCACAGCTGAAATACCTAATGCCCTAGATCTAACCTGTTCTCGGCTTTGGTGAAGCCACATCTTGAATACTGTGTCCAGTTTTGGACCTCTCACTAGAGGGGGGATATTGAGGCACTGGAGAGGGCACAGAGGCGGGCTACCAAGCTGGCAAAGGATTTGGAACATGTGTCATACGAGGAACGGCTGAGCAATCTGGGGTTGTTTAGCCTGGAGGAGACTGAGGGGAGACCTCATCGCTCTCTACAACTACCTGAAAGGAGTTTGTAGCAAGGCGGGTGTTGGTTTGTTCTCCGTAGTGGCAAGTGATAGGACAAGGGGAAATGGCCTTAAGTTGCACGAGGGGAGGTTCAGGTTGAATATTAGGAAGAATTTCTTTACTGAAAAAGTTATCAGGCAATGGAACAGGCTGCCCAGGAAGGTGGTTGAGTTGCCATCCCTGGAGGTGTTTTAGAGACGGGCAGATGTTGTGCTGAGGAACATGGTTTAGGGGTGTTGCTAGGGTTAGGACAAAGGTTGGACTCAATCCTGAAGGTCTCTTCCAACTGAAACTGTTCTATGATTCTATAAGGGAGTCCGGGAATGGATGATTTCTCTGAGCCTTGTGCTTGGAGTGCCCCTCCTGATTTGGCATGTAATGCCTTCGCCTTTCCTAATTCAAGCTCCACTTTCAGAACTGTGCTCTCTCTGTGCAGCTGCTTATTATTTACTTGACTCTGAGGCTCATTTACTTGGTTCCACAATACTAAAAAACACACTGCATCTTAAATTGTGTGTTTCATCATAACACAAAGGGAGAATTGCCGTGGGTTTACTATAAAGAGCAGAACTCTTATTTTACAAGAACAACTTTATCTTTTCTTTTTTTTTTTCTATTTTCTGCTGCCCACAACTATCTTGTTATTCCTTTCAATGTCAATTCAGAGCACGCAGCTTTACAGGATATGCATCATGTATTTTTATCTCTTGAGAGACATCTAGAAAGCTCTTGTGTCTCCATGATTACTAATAACTAAAGGTCATATAGCCCATCTTCCTGCAAATGAATCTCTTTCACACCTACTGTTGTCTTGTCCATTTCAGAACACATTGCGAATCCTAAAAATAACCAGCAATAAATGTCACCAGAATACAGGCTTTTACATCACGTTTAGGGAGCCTATCTGTTGGCACAGTGAAGCTGGCTGCCGTATTTTCCTGTAATTTAACCCTGCATTTTAACTTCGCACTCACATCATTATTTCCAGATCTCTAAAAAACTGTGCTAAGTAATTCCTATGGCACCTGCATAATTCTGGAATACATCCCAGGTCAGCCATCCTTCTGAAGCTGTAATTGCTGATACTCGCCCTGCAGAAGTCACTTCTCTAGGGCAGACACTGCTCTTGCAACTCCACCAGAGCTGACTGGATGTGTGCCACTGCTACAACAGTTACCACCAGCTGAAACAGCATAAACTCTTCTTTCCCATTTTATTCCAAAGTCAAAGAGATTAGCCTGCCCACAACAGGGAGGTTGTATGAATTAACCTCACTGCCTTGCCCCAAATGGATTAGGCTCACTCACAAGACCAACTATGGAGACTAAGCAGTGTATGAACGTGGTCTTGCCCCTTCTGCTCTTTGCATTTCAGTTGTTAGATGTGGCGTCTTAGCTCAAGTCTCCATGTGATTTGTATAGACTCCATCTGCTGTCTAGACTGCACCCAGGAACTCACAGTTGCCCAGCAGGGTGGTCTCTCTCCTAGCCCTTGGCTCCAAGAGACTCTCAGCAATTCGAAAAGGTGAGTGTCAGAGGAGTGTCTTTGATGCTGATGAGTTAGCCTGATGAGTTAGAAATCCAGGTTGGATGCAAGCTATGCTTAGCTAACAAGGTGAATAAATTTGGTAGGGAATGTTATCATCTATTCACACCAAGTTCGTTATAATCTTTCCTTTTAAAAGCTCTGCAAAATATGACATAACACCCATAGAAGTGCTTCATTTCATTATTCATCAGACATCGAGCTTAGACTTCCAGAGGGCTCATGGTGGCTTCCCGGTAGTAGATTAGGAAAACTTCAGTGCTCAGAATAAATAGCAGCTCAAAACTAAGCTATGTAGAAACATAGCAGAGCTGTGGAAGTGCCACCATTTTTAGCTATATCTTGATCTGGGGAGACACTGCTACCTAGGGGCCTGTCTACATTGCAGGATGGAACACAATGCAGATATTTTCAAACTAACAACAAACATGACGATTGCAAAGAGAGATCTGCACCGTAACTTCAGCATGTTAGGCCAAGCACAGAAAATATACTTTCTTTGGTGACTAAACTGGTACCTTTTCTCAGCACTAAACTGCCTGGACAGCTTCCATTGCACTAGGTAGGCATATCCCAAACATCTCCTGTATTAACTTCTGATAAGTGTGGGCATAAATCTCCATCTTCCACTGCTGAAATTGAGGGCTCTGATGGAGTCAAAAGCAAGATATCTACCGCTCTTACCAAGGTTTGCTCACTTTGTGTTCCAAATGGAGTCAGAGAAGTCACATAGTTATGTAGGAGCTATGCTGTCTTGCAAAGAGGTTAGCTATGCCTACAGCTATTCTATATCCCACAGCAGCCTGCATTACTAAATTAATTCTAGTATCCACTCTAGTGGAAAGATACCAGCTTATTTGATGATATTGTCAGCCCTCTAGACATGAATAATGCAGGGCTTTTAGCTGCAATCATCACATCTTAACTTCCTGAGCTAAGACATTTCTTAAAAAGTGCTAAAAATACACAAGATGCTTAATTCCCTGACTTCTATGCAGACTTTAAATTTACTAAGGCTCAGCCTTCACAGAACGAGTCATCTAGAAAGAATAAATCTCTGAATCTGCCTCCGTTTTTGAGAAAGTGTAGGGACCACTTCATCAGTTTGTTGCTGCAGGACACTCTAGCAGAACTACAGTCTCACTGATGTTCAGTAGAACAGCCTCGTATTAGTCATTCAGGAAAGGATTGTTTCTCTTTTGCTTCAAGGAAAAATCCTTGTTTGATTGCACATGAGTAAGCACCATCTGCCCTTTCCCCCACCCTAATGCCACAGCTTCATGCTGTGTCAAGTAGAGCAGTACTCAGTTGCCTCTTCACAGCAAGAACATCAATATCATTAAAAGGTCTGCAATGGCCTTTTAAGCTCAACACCAGACTGACAAACTATACCTTGGATTAAAATCATGCACAGACTTCACTGTATGTCAACAGGTGGAAGATTTTACTGTTTCCAGACCTTCCTCACAATGGAGAGCAATTATTACGATTACATGGCAGAGATTCAATGGCACAAAGAGACACTACATCTGTGAGTCATTCACAGCAGTAGAGTTAGAGGCACAGCCTGGATAACGGGATTAGCAAGGCAAGACAGATATATGTCTTGGGAGTGCACACACGTGTGTGCTCATTAGGTGTCAAAACAGATAATTAAGGATTACATTGTATTAAGAAGATCAAGTAGGACTTAGGGCACATTCATGTCAGCTGCATTGGTAAATTGATCACAGCACCTACAAAGTACTTTCCTCTCTTCACCCCACCACACATTATCCCTGATATTTAGTTAACAGAAAAGCCTCAATGGCAAAAATAGAAGCTTAGGAAAAAGAATTTATCCCTGTACATTGCTAAATTTCATAGAAGTGTTCAAGACTATTGCAGTGTAATTATACAGAAACACAAGACAGTGCTATGCCTTTCTCCTCTTCCATTTCCTAAAAGCCAGCATGTTACAATTTTTTTCCCTTCCCTCCCTCCCTCCTTCCTTCCTTCCTTCCTTCCTTCCTTCCTTCCTTCCTTCCTTCCTTCCTTCCTTCCTTCCTTCCTTCCTTCCTTCCTTCCTTCCTTCCTTCCTTCCTTCCTTCCTTCCTTCCTTCCTTCCTTCCCTCCTTCCCTCCTTCCCTCCTTCCCTCCTTCCCTCCTTCCCTCCTTCCCTCCTTCCTTTCTTTTCCTTCCTTCCCTTCCTTTCCTTCCTTTCCTTCCTTCCCTTCCTTTCCTTCCTCTCCTTCCTCTCCTTCCTTTCCTTCATTTCCTTCCTTTGTTCTGTCCTGGAACAGGTGTTGGGTTTTTTTTCTATTAAGAATTTTATGCCCACATGGGGAGGGAATCAATGTGACTTAGGGGTCAGGTATCCCTCATGGCAACTGCAGAATGGAATCACTAACCACGCAAAGCAAATTCCTGAGAGAGAGATAGGAATACGCATTAGAGTACTTTTTTTGATACATATACCAAATGGCAGCTACTACAGGGCACTCAAAAATCTTTGTTCTCTCTTTCACTTTTGCTATTCTTTGAGGATGGCTGTGCTTTGCACAGATTCTATGTTAGAACTGAGTAACAGTTCCCCACAGGTTTAATTCCAGTTCTATTTTATAAAAGTCACCTTTATGTAAACTACACTCTTGTGTCATCTATGTTATATTCTCCTCTTGCAATCATAAGTAAGGTGCTAAAAACAAGGCTGTCTCTATAAGGATATTAGTATCACACAACAAAATAACTGCTGTATTGTGGCGAACCCAAATATTTGTAAACAGTTTGCATCTCCCTAATTTCAATGCATTTTCTATATGTTACATATCCTACTGCTGTGTTCAGCTATAGTTCAGCAGTCATTTGACAGAAGCAGCAATGTTCAGACACCATGCCTGTGCGGAGAAAGAACAAGGAGTTTGAGTAAAATAAGATGAGATCAGCACCCAGTAACACTCTGCACTGAATCTAAGAGCACAATTCTTTGTGCTTTCTCCTACCAGTTTTAAAAATTCATGACAGTGTTATTTGGTATATCAAGTGTATGTTCTCAGCTAAATACCCATAGAGCTTTCACATCACCCTATCATGCATTTCTTATGTGCTCTGTCTTCAACTGAGAAGTGTGCAGTCTCCGTACCAGTTGGGAATGTATGGCTGTTGGTGCCTCTAGCGCAAAGCAATCTTGTTAACTTTTCATGCTCATCGAGAGCTGCTCTATACCCGCCTATCTTCTCTAATGTGAAGAAATCCAGCAGTTCTGATTCTAATCAGAAATGTAGCAAGAACGGATAGGTTTGTTTTTTTCCTTATAGACGTTGATAGAAAAGAAGCTCAACATGAGCCGGCAGGGCGCTCATGCAGCCCAGAAGGCCAACCGCATCCTGGGATGTATCAAGAGAAGTGTAGCCAGCAGGTCAAGAGAGGTGATTCTCCCCCTTTACTCTGCTCTTGTGAGACCCCACCTCAAATACTGCGTCCATTTCTGGTGTCCTCACCATAAGAGGGACATAGAACTATACAGATATAGACCTATTGGAGCACGTTCAGAGGAGGGCCACAAAGATGATCCAGGGGCTGGAGCACCTCTGCTATGAGGACAGGCTGCAGGAGCTGGGATTGTTCAGTCTTGAAAAGAGAAGACTTCAGGGGGACCTAATAGCTGCCTTCCAGTACCTGAAGGGATCCTACAGGAAGGCTGGGGAGGGACATTTTACAAGAGCATCCACTGATAGGACAAGGGGAAATGGGTTTAAGTTGAAGGAGAATAGATTTAGATTAGATCTTAGGAAGAAATTCTTCAGTACGAGGGTGGCAAGACTTTGGAATAAATTGCCCAGAGATGTTGTGGCTGCTCCCTCCCTGGAGGTGTTCAAGGCCAGGTTGGACAGAGCCTTGAGTAGCCTGATCTAGTTGAGAGGCGTCCCTGTCCATGACAGCGAGGTTGGATTAGATGATCTCTAAGGTCCCTTCCAACCTAGGCCGTTCTATGATTCTGTGATTCTATGATTCCATGATTCTGTGATTCTTATGAAGCAGGAGGTGAGCAAATACAACCTCTCAAGAGCCTGTGGGGATATACAAAAAGGTTGCTTCTCTGTGGACCATCTTATGCCTGACACAGTGTAATCCACAGAGAGGAATCAGTGAGATCAGTTCAGCACTTGTACTCTCTTTCATTTACACAGATAAAAAACTGTGAATCTCTCCACCAGAGAAATGTAGTCACAGTGGCATAATTAAGAGAAGAACTGTGCCCTGAGCTTCCACACAGACTTGTACCCCCACTGGGAGAAGCTGCTGTCCTGAACTGCTATGCCAAAACCCAGCGGAAAGGAGGGTCTTGCTGTCTGCCCGTGGCAGGAGCTGTGTGCTGGCAGCACTGGGGAGGCACCCCTGTACAACAGTCTCCCCCCCACCACACCACAAGCCCTCACAACGTGTCCCCCACCACATTCCCCAGTCTGCACCCCCATCACTGTGGCCTCTTGCTGCCGCAGCAGCTGAGGGATGAATGGAGGGAGGGCCTTTGCACACAGCGTTTTTTAAATGTCACTGAGTAGGTTTCAACTGAAGTTGAAAGCATAAGAACAACCTAATTCCACTCCTACTCCAAGAGGATAGCATATATTGTTCTTTCTCTTCATCTATTTCCCCTGAAAGCTTTCTGCGCCCAATTGCATTAACGAACGCTGAACTGATGATGATGCAGATCAGATCAATATGGATGTATGCAGAATTAGGTCATTCTGATGGAGACCAGGCCCAGCTGCTCCGAGAGTATTCTGCCAGATGAGAGGCAGTGAGCCGAGCCCTCGTCCCTTGCTTTCGCTTTTCTTATATGATATGCATGAGGGTGAAATCCAGCATGCTAGTAGTGCATTTTGCAAAGGCAGAAACTCGCTCTGGATGAGAGCTGAAAACCTGAGTATGTTGTACGCTAAGGTATCAATACTTGGCCCATATCTGCAGTTGTTGAGGCCTCTAACAGCTAGGTAGGAGCTGCTCTTCACAACCAAGGAAGTGAGACAATTTGGGAAGAGGAGACAAAGATCTGTTTATATACTTTGTGTGAGGAAGTAACAAGTCTTTAAGACTGAGAGAAGAGCAAGAATGAAGCCAAAGAGATCTGTACCTGGACAGATTCACTGTTATAGCCCATCTTCTGTCTTCAAAGAGGTGGGCAGGACAAACTGGAAAGTGCAAGGGAGTCCTAGAGAGTCAGCTATGGAAGAAAAAGATATTCTAGACAGAGCCATCATGGACAAAGGTCATCAAGAGCAAGCAGGTGCTGAAGAAAAACTCTGCGGTGAGCCTCATTGCTTCATGATATTTTTATGCTGGTATTTCAACCCCCCAGAGAGAAGTCCAAATTTTAATATCAAAGGCTATGAGCTTTATTTCTGAGCAAACTGGAAAAAACATGTTCCTGGACTTCACCTCAAAGACTAACACTAAAAATTCCAGGAAGATATCTGTGGTGAGGGTATGATATACTTCATTAATAATAAAAAACTTAGGAAGTCTGAAACTGTTACCCAGCAGCACTGTGCAATTGTGTCAGGTATTATGGCATTTAAAGCTACTGTTATGCTGGTACAGTAATCTCCTCATATCTTACAGTAACAGTACTTAGGAGAAGCAGGTAGCTTCTTGGAGTACTACGGGCCTCCACAAGCTAAGGGACCTTAGGGGACAGTGACAGTAACGCATCTCTGTTGCCCTAATCACAGTCCCACCATAAACTGCAAAGACTGTGAATGAAGCACATGTCATTGTTTGGGATCTCCATCCATTCTAAGCTCCCAGCAGTGCAGACCGAATGGGAAGCTGATATAGATTACGAGGGTTACCAGGAGGTCATCACCTATTCAGTCCCTGAACTACGATCTTAGAGAACTAAGCAATGAAATTTGAAAATCTTGGTTATTCTGATGAAATTAGAATTACCATGGTAATATTTCAGTTCCCATATGGTCTACTATTTGAACGAACCCAGATAAAGTTTTCCTGATGTGAAGAATGAGAATACAAACTGCATACTGGTGTATGACGAGTAGGTGCTCCCAGCAGAGGCACGCATGCTGGCTGTCATGACAAAGAGCAAAACACTCCTGCCTGTCTGGAGTGAGAAACACAGCCCATGGAGTATTAAGTAGCCAGTATGAGACCGAAACCTGGTTCTAAATAAGCCTGTGCTAAAGAAGAACGAGGGGGCTGGGATTTTTCATTTTAAAATAGATCTTTTTCCCATTTGTACACTGGTTTCATTTCACAGCAGCTATATTCTGCACCAACATGTGGTAGACCAAAGATTAAGTCTCAAATTCCCAGACACTGGGTTAGAAGAGGCCAAGAATGTCACAGAAGTGACAAGCTTAGTGTCAGGAGATGGGGATTTGGTTGCCATGCTTTTCAGCACCTCTTGTTACTTGAACCTTCCAGAACCTTGACATTCATAACAGAAGTGGCTAATTCCCACCTCCCTCTTCCCTAGCAATCAACTCTCAGTGGGAGAACTAGCTAAAAAGAACCATGTAGTTTTTACAAATGGCTGTGGCTTACACCCTCCCACTGGCAATATTAATGACATCTTTGTTTTTTATGAAGCGGTCAGGACTTCATCAGAGTACACAGATTTGGAAGCTGGAAAATACCAACACAAATACTACAGTTATCAGCTAGAGTACAAATATGTGCCAGGTAGTCATCCAACTGTTTTATCAAATGAGTACTTTGTTTTAAAATCACTTGTAGCAAATGTGTCTGAACACCTTTTGACTGCAGAGAAAATGATTCCAGGCATTTTCAAGGCCAAAATCTTGCTTGAAGTTAGCAAATACTAATCAGGTGCATAAAAATGCAAGAAAGATCAAGGGATACAGCTATATTACAGTGTGAAGGGCATTTCTAGGACATCCTGCAGCCCACATACTCTGTCCAAATATTCAGTCAGAATCACAGTCTGAAGTATGGGCATAGGCTGCTCTCAAGGGAATGTGGCTCTGCTAGTGTCTGAGCTCACCCATGGATTAGTATACTACTATTTACGTGCTTAGGCAAAGTTCCTGTTACCTGCAAGACATGAAACTGTACAGGACACACATGGATGTGGGGATCACATTGTTCTTCTGGATGTTCCTGGGAACACTCCACAATGGCTGTGAAGGCACAGCTCTTGAGGACTTTTTGAGGCTTTTTTAAGATATCATTAAAATAAGAATCTATTTCTCAGTATCAGCTTTGCTCTTTAATCTACATGCTTCATACTTAGCTCAAAAATTCTAAAATTCAGCCTTTTTACTGTTCGTGTGGAGTCAGAAAACTCCAGACTCACCCATTTTTATCTGCCAATGCCCCACAATGGAATGTTATCTTGGTTCAGTCCAGGGGTTTCTGATTATGCGCTTCATGCTCAGA
This sequence comes from Trogon surrucura, assembly GCA_020746105.1. NCBI lineage: Eukaryota > Metazoa > Chordata > Aves > Trogoniformes > Trogonidae > Trogon > Trogon surrucura. The sequence goes on from CM036658.1 coordinate 66,490,665, forward strand.
AGCAAAGGACTGATATATGCACTGGCTAAGAGCCTACTTCAAACCACTTCAGCAGAATACCAAGTTCACTTCTGGAAAAAGAATGTAGGATGGTTTTCAAATATGTTTTTCTCGGATTGACATACACTAGAGTGTGTAGAGAACCAAAAGCCAGCTTCAGATCTCAGGGAAGATGGCAGAGAAATGAGCCCAGATCATCTCTCAGTCTTTGCCAATCTTTTGTACCTGTTTCTTTTATAATCCAAATGCAACAGCAGAAAATAACATTTAATTTCACTCACATCTCTGTATGGGAATTTCCATATTTTTAAAAGAAATGCTCATCTATACCCCAATAAGTGATCAACAGAACCTTGGAGAGCCAAAGCTAAGGAAGTCACAGTAATCTCCACCCACCTTTCAGGCCAGTGAATTTTTCCCAGATGATTAAACAAACCGAGTACTGACATTTAGTCGATGAGGACTGGGTTAGGGACCAATTAAGCAATCTGGACATCCATAAATCCATGGGTCCAGATGGGATGCATCCACGGGTGCTGAGGGAGCTGGCTGATGTCATTGCTAGACCACTCTCCATCATCTTTGCCAAGTCTTGGGAGACGGGAGAGGTGCCTGAGGACTGGAGGGAAGCAAACGTCACTCCAGTCTTCAAAAAGGGCAAGAAGGAGGACCTGGGTAACTATAGACCGGTCAGCCTCACCTCCATCCCTGGGAAAGTGATGGAACGACTTATCCTTGGTGCCATCTCAAGGCATATCAGGGATAAGAGGGTCATTAGAGACAGTCAACATGGCTTCACCAAAGGGAAGTCGTGCTTGACTAACCTCATAGTCTTTTACGAGGGTATAACAAGGTGGATAGATGATGGCAGAGCAGTGGATGTGGTCTACCTTGACTTCAGTAAAGCATTTGACACAGTCTCCCACAGCATCCTTGCTGCTAAACTGAGGAAGTGTGGTCTAGACTCTCGGGTAGTGAGGTGGACTGTGAACTGGCTAAGGGGAAGAAGACAAAGAGTTGTGGTCAATGGGGCGGAGTCTGGTTGGAGGCCTGTATCCAGTGGAGTGCCTCAAGGGTCAGTACTGGGACCAGTATAATTCCATATATTCATCGATGACTTGGATGAGGGACTAGAGAGTACTATCAGCAAGTTTGCTGATGACACCAAGCTGGGAGGAGTGGCTGACACACCAGAAGGCTGTGCTGCCATCCAGCGAGACCTGGACAGGCTGGAGCGTTGGGCGGGGAAAAATTTAATGAAATACAACAAGGGTAAATGTAGGGTCTTGCATCTGGGTAGGAACAACCCCAGGTTCCAGTATAAGTTGGGGAATGACTTCTTAGAGAGCAGCACAGGGGAAAGGGACCTGGGAGTCTTGGTGGACAACAGGATGACCATGAGCCAGCACTGTGCCCTTGTGGCCAGGAAGGCCAATGGCATCCTGGGGTGTATTAGAAGGGGGGTGGTTAGTAGGTCGAGAGACGTTCTCCTTCCCCTCTACTCTGCCCTGGTGAGACCCCATCTGGAATATTGTGTCCAGTTCTGGGCCCCTCAGTTCAAGAAAGACAGGGAAGTGCTGGAGAGAGTCCAGCACAGGGCAACTAGGATGATTAAGGGAGTAGAGCATCTCCCTTATGAGAAAAGACTGAAGGAGCTGGGGCTCTTTAGTTTGGAGGAGACTGAGGGGTGACCTCATTAATGTTTACAAATATATCAAGGGTGAGTGTCACGAGGATGGAGCCAGGCTCTTCTCGGTGACAACCACTGATAGGACAAGGGGTAATGGGTTGAAACCTGAACATAAGAGGTTCCGCTTAAACTCGAGAAGAAACTTCTTCTCAGTGAGGGTGACGGAGCCCTGGAACAGGCTGCCCAGAGAGGTTGTGGAGTCTCCTTCTCTGGAGACATTCAAGACCTGCCTGGACACGTTCCTGTGTGGCATAGTCTAGGCATTCCTGCTCTGGCAGGGGGATTGGACTTGATGATCTTTCGAGGTCCCTTCCAATCCCTAACATTCTATGATTCTATGATATCATCCTGTTCTACTGATAATCACAGGTCCTCTCTCTCAGCTGCAACAGCCACTCTAGACCACACAATTTATCCTGCCGTTCAAATATCACCTCTGCGTTGGTTTCCAACAAGGCTCTGGGTATTGGAGCAATTTCAGGCTACTGTTAGCATCAGGCTTGCAGAGTCTATCTTGTCACCATCATAGAATTATCACATGGTTTGGATTGCAGGGAACTTAAAGATCATCTAGTTCCAATCCCTCCTGCCATGGGCAGAGACACCTCCCACTAGCCTCATCCAACCTGGTCTTGAACACTTCCAAGGAGAGGTTAGCCACAACTTCTGTGGGCAACCTGTTCCAATGTCTCACCACTCTCACAGAAAATAATTTCTTCCTAAAATCTAATCTAAATCTGCCCTCTTTCAATGTCAGTACCCCTTCTCTTATCACTACACACTCTTTTTAAATATCCCTCTCCATCTTCCCTGTAGCGCCCCTGTAGGTACTGGAAGACCCCTATATAAAGTCTCCTTGGAGCCTTTGCTTCTCCTGGCTGGATAGCCCCAACTCTCTCAGCCTGTCCTCACAGGAGATGTGTTCCAGCCCCTTCATAATCTTTGTGGCCCTCCTCTGGACTCACTCGAGCAGGTCTGTGCCCTTCTTACGCTGGGGACCCCAGAGCTGGACACTGTATTCCAGGCGGGTTCTCATGAGAGCAGAGTATCACCTCCCTTGACTTGTTTTCCACACTTCTTTTGATGCAGCATAGGACACAACCGGCACCGCTTAGGATGCCCTAATATTTACTGAAGGCTATAGAGGGCAGAAATGCATTAAGGTAGCTCCAGTGTCTCCCTGTAACAAGTCATAGCATGACAATGGCTAGATTTGAGTCTCCATTTCAAAGTAGAGTTGTTAGCAAAAGTTTAATTTCCTATTATATATATATATTCCTGTTAAATAATGCAACATATTTTCAGTGCAGATTGTCATTACTATGAATCTGAAATTTACTTCCTCCAAATGTTCTCAATAATAATTTAAAATTCACTCCTTTCAAGAGTATTCCTCTGCAAAAACTCATGTCATAGAGCATTAATTGAAAGTGGACAGAAAAGAGGTATAAAGAAAGCTGAAGTACACATTAGCAACTGAAAATATGATCTACGAATATGTTTTTTATTGCATTCATTGAACTTTACTGATACTCAAATGTGTACTTGATCCAAACTGCCATCTAAATTATTCAGGAAGTAAGGTAATCTTTTTTACTTTTTTAAATGAAGAAGCAGATGTGGCAGAAGTATCTCATGAAGTACTAAAAGAAAGGGGAAAAACTTATGCAGTCCTGTGTGGTTTAATAAGGCTGATGTGAACATGAATATCCACTAGCTTAATAGCTTTACCTAAAAGCTGAGCATCATAGTTCCTTTTGTCTCCTGTGCTGACTTGCCCTTTTGCGTAGTTTTACTGAAGTTGCACTAAGTTTTGTATTTCAGCACATTCCCACTGTGTATTAAAAAAGCGGAGATGCACCATATAACAATATCTGATATAAAGCTAGAGATAGACAAAGCTCTTTTTTTGGCCAAAATATTTTTCCTGAAAAACAATGATTCAATTATGTCTATTTTGTGTAAGCTGCTTAAAGGGAAACAAAAAAAAGCCTTAAAATTGGAAAAATGTCAGCATTTTACTTTTGAGGTACTTTGATTTTTAGTTCAAAGCATTGGGAAATCAAATTCAGTTTTATGAAAGAATAAACAAGGAAACAAGTAACCCCTCCCCAAACCCAAAACTTATTCTAAATTGAAAATTATTATTTCTCTTACTTTTCATTTGGCTGAATAGTTCATTCCTGGTTGATGCAAAATGAATTCTTGTAGGTCTGTCAGCAAGCCCCCCAATCAATTATTTGCCCAGCTCTGGATACAAAAGTCTGGTTAAGAGCATTTCTTTGGCAAAAACAGCAGCTGTAATTTTTGTGTGAGTGTCAAACTCCTAGGTTATTTTCAGATAGATGAATGGTATGCTTTCAAGTGACTTCTTCCAAACACTCACTCTGTTTGTTTGTGCTTATCACGCATCAGTAGTTTTGCTTTCACATTGCAAGTGGACAAAGATACAACTCATAGCCATGCGATTGTGCAAGAACGATGCTAACAGGAGGCCAAAAAGGAATATCTGGCTTTGAATCTACAGTAACGCAGATATGAAGGCCCTGGTACCTTAAAGGGTATGCCAGAATCTTCCACTTGTATTTTACTATTTCAAACTCGGGATCCAGCTCCTCATGACGTGAAGGATGAATGGAAGAATTTGCAAATAAAATTTGTAGAGATTATCATAATAGTATATTTTGAAACAGAAATCACAGACAATTAGGTGCCTGAGGCAAGATATGTACTAACATCTCTGTTACATAAAATCCTTATTCTCCTGTCAGATGGCAGCAGGAGACATGAATGCTCTTCTCCTCTGAAAAATCAGGACAAATCCTTGTACAATGATACCAGCATGCCATGGGCCTATGCGAACCATGTTCAGTTTTCCAGGGAATTCAAGAACTGTGAAGGAGGAAATACTACCTATCTATCTAGTCCAGCCATGAACTCGGCATTTGTGAGAGGTAGGTCACTTCAGGAAAGATGAGAAATCATGACCATTTCTGAGAGATGAGAAAAGTCTGGACAATTTCAAAAGTCACCTTTTCATAATAGAGTGCTGTCAGTAGTGCACTACCTACTTTGTGGCAGCTCAGACATGAATCTACTGCTCTTTGCCTAGCTGGAGAAGACAGTAAAGCCTGCTGAGATATCATGTATGGAAGAAGAGAGAGAATTTCAGATGAAGGTTCTGCTATTCAGTGCCAATGGTGGCAAAAATCTAGTCTTGTTGAATTCAAACCCAGGTTATTTTCTCATTACTATTATTTCCCCATTTCTCCAAGGCTCATGTGAAAAAAAAATCCAAAACAACAAACCAACACTTTTACAGTTTGGCTTCATAATTCCATGTCTTTTTAGTGCGGGAAATAAATGAGGAGAACACCAAGTCATACATGGAAAGCAAATAACCTGAGACTGAAGCGTCAGGTGCCGTTCAAACGGTTTCCCCATCACGTGCAGAGTTTACGGTTATGTGATCTATCTCTGTGCCAGAAAAGCACCAGCATAATGAAAGTAATTCAAAGACAAGCACAAGTAATTACTAGAGCAGTAAAAGAGATTGTGTGCAAGGTGAGTTGAGAAAAACTGGATACATCCAACAAATGACAACTGAGTGCCTCAGCAGACTGTAGCTGGAGCAGCCCATGATTTGCAGTTGGAAAGGGTGAAGCTCGTGCTGGCCCCAGCCAGCCCAGCTGTGCTCCCGTGTGAATCGAGTCTCTGAGATCTGAGCTCTCCTTGCTCTTGCAAGGAACATGCTCTGGCAGGTGAACAGTGTCATTACCATCAGTTCCTACACACGGTGATCAGGGAAAGGATCCTCAATCTTTTCGCCTTCATACACAGCCTTAAGCAGATGGTTTGAGTGAAAGAGATTCGAGTCTGTTTAGTGATTTTACTTTCCAGCTAAGTTTCTCCTAAGAGACTGCACTTTCTAAAGTTAACAACACATTTTTGCAGTGTGTGCTACTAGAAGTAGCATTGATGTTCATAGTTAATGCCAAGGACTGTTTTGCAGAAAAGCTCTTGCTTATACTTGCTCCTATAGCAACCAAGGTCAGTGTTAAATCTTTTCTAATATGTTGGGGTGCTGCAAAGTAAAAGGGGTCACAAGGAAGTAAAATGTAGCACCTCTGGGGAGGAATGGACAGGACATGTGGCCACAGAAGTATTCCATTCCATATATGTCATATTCAGTATAAAGCTGGGAGATCATGGAGGTTAGGCCCTCCCCAACCCTGAGTTCCCATGTAACCGGACTTTGGGATTGCCCTGGTGCCTGCCTGCTCTGCAGCCTCAGTGCTGATTGCTCTCAGTGGGGAGAGGGTTGAGTTTTATATTGAATTAGTATATATTTGTATATATTTCATTATTTTAATCTATTTTTATATATTCTGTTATTCTCATTATTTTCTTACTAAAGCCATTATTGCTTATTAAAGCTGTTTAGTTTTATTTTCCAATCTGCAAACCTCTCTGCTTTATTTCCTTTTTCCCTTCTGCTTTTGAGGAGGGAGGGGGGTTATTAGAGAGCATCTGTAGTTTGTTTAGTGGCCAGCCCAGCCCTAGCCCTTGACAGCAGATCAGTAAGCAACCAACACAAACCCTCACGTACCAGCCACAGAGACCCCACACAGCAATATATAATTAGGGTCCTTCTTCTGTTAAAGGACTTTTGAGCAACTGAACGATGATTCTTCTTTTCCCTCCCTTCATACCTTTCTTGTTTGCTTTCCTTTCTGTGAATTACTCCTAGATTTATTGCTTTGGGTGAGTTTTTCAAAGCATTCACAGTTGGCCTAATCCTGTCGCTGCTGAAGCCACTGGGAGGCTTGCCAATGCTTTTAATGAGAACAGTTAGGCCAGTCCTGTCAGCTTTGAAGCCCCCGCTTTGTGTGTACTCATGTGAAGGTGGGGGAATAGGGTGCAGATAAAATGAGAACCACTTTAAACCTGGATCCAGCAAGGTAAAATAATGCAAACAAAACCTTTCTTGTGGTTCGAAGGAATTTCTTCAGCCATTTCTTGTACCATTCCCAAAAAGCATAAAACTGATTCTGTAATCAGCACTCAGTCTGTGGGGTTGCCTCGCTCTGTGAGGCTAAAGCTTGGTTTAACAGTCATTTAATTTACCTTTTGAGGCTAGCTGGTTTGCCTGTAGGAAAAGTATGCAAAATTCACTTTTTTATTCAAGTGCATCAATGAGCAGCCTGCTAGCAATCCACATTCACTGATGAATTTTAAAACCAGAAGGGACCATCATGATCATGTAGTTATACCTTCAGCATAATAACAGTTTGTAGAGTTACAGTCCATAATTTCAACATCCACCCACAAATTCTGTTTGAGTTATAATAACATATAGAATATTGAAGTATATGCATGATTCCAGTGCTGTAAATAGGGAAATATACACATAATCTGCCTGGGTTGGGTGTGCTACAAAGAGAGAAAGCATTGCCCAGGTTGTAACAGGCAAATCATTATGAAAGACAAACTAAATCAAAACGTGGGGTGGGGAGTGGTGTGTGTTGTTATTTTTGAACTGCAGTGATATTCTCTTGTTGCCCTTAAATATAAAAAATGTATTGATTTTGATTGGTACTGCCTGTTAAGATTGTTAAATTTGATAAAGTCTGTATTCATCAACACAAACTGCTTTCATAAATTCAATTTCTTCATCTGCATCCAAAAGTAATAGTAAAAACAGCATTTGTCCAGAACAGATTATTGTATTGCCCTGACTTAGGCATTGCCAAGAGAGATAATAAACAGGCTTCAACCTGCTTGAAATACCCTTGCCAGTATTAGTATTTCATGCAAGAAGGCAATGACAGTTTTTACAGATGTTAATATTTTTTTCACCAGCTATCAAAGGCTGTTGATTATAAGATGTTAGTGTTTTAAAAGCCCTCAAGCCCTAGAGAATCTTTGCTTAAAAAAAGAAAGGGGAGGGGCGGGGGGGAAGCAGAAAAAATACAGAAACCTCTGAATTAGAATCCTGGTCCTATTGTCAGATGCTCTGTGGCCTACTCAGTGTGGCCAAATCTCATGATAGCTCAGTTAACTTTCTAAGCCCTTTGCTTCTAGAGTCAAGTGATTGCATGAGGAATACAGCTTCTAGGGCAACAAAATAAAAAAAATGTGGCCATCATGGTGGCAAACTCTAAATGCTCTCTCTCTCATTTTGTTTTTTTCAAATCCCAGTAAGGGTGTGGAGCAGGGCTGGAGTTTGCACATATTTAGGCAAATCAAAGTTCATGCTCAGTTTCTCTTAACTATAGGCAAGTATTCATGCTGCAGAAACTATTAAATAGAAGTAAATGATCTCTACCTCAGAAAATCCTTGAGGACAAAATACTAGGGCATAAGAAGAAAAGTGTCACTCTTTGGTTTGCATGTTCTTTTGCACCTGTATTTTTAACCAAAGAAGTTGGGTGCAATGGTTCTGGTGGATATCATTCTGTGTGGACCTGGTACGTCTGTGCAAGTAAACACCAGAGGCCCAGGGGACAATGTCAAGGTTTCTGGAAAGGGCTCGGGACTGTGTGAAATAATGTGAAGAATGTGCTACACCAGGAGTGGATCCTTACAGACTGAAACTCTGGGTAATGGTTGCATGTGCCAGGGTGTAGAAAGGAGGTATGAAAGAACATTAGGGGATGCAAAGGCTGAAATTACTGCTTTGGAGGACTGTGTACTGTGAACTCTGGTGCAACACCCACGCTGCTGCCATTTGATGGAGAATGGTCCCTGAAGATACTTGTCGCTAGAACCTATAATAGTTTCAACATGGATAAGGCCATTCAGAGTGGCTCAAAAAGGGCAAAGGAGAGAGTTAGCAATCAATCTGTTTCAGCAATCAAGAATCTAACATTTTTGCTTGCTTCAGGGACCCTGTTTATTTAACAGTGTAAATGTAGCTGATGTGGCTATTCTCAGAAGTTTTGGGAAGAGATTGTACTCTAGTACTGCATGGAATTACTTAGCGTTATGTAAAATTAGGGGAAAAGTGGCTTCTAAAAATGGTTCTTAGCATTATTCTTTAAATGTTTGTTTGTTTTATTGTCAAGACCACTCTCAGCTCTAACTTGCATATATCTTCTGTAACGTCATTCAAGAGCCTGGAAGGGTGTCTTTCTGGAATGTGTTTCCTAGTCTATTTTAAACTATGTTTTCCCTTCTGCTTTAAATGTAATATTTGGATGTGCTTCTTTAAAGGTTTTTTATGTACACTTACTGTAAGGGCTTTGAATGTGCCTCTGAAAACCACTAAACAACAAAGTTGTTGTTGCCATTGCTGCTTGATCTTTCTGGGAGGCCAGTCCCACACAAACCTCCTTCTCTCTCCAGAATACTGCATATTGTAAATACAACAACAACTTTCAGTTTAGTCAGAGGAGAAAAATGCAGTAGCTTTCTCTTCTTCCAGATCATGAATTAATTTTTTGTTTTGTGAATACCAGTTTCAGTAGCTGCAAAGCCATTTACGTTAACCAAAAGACCTCAGACATAACAAAAAGCATGACTGATGTGGTGAGATGCCATTTCAAATTTGCTGTTCTGGGACTGAACAGAGCATTATATATAGACGTGTTCCCAGATTTTCAGTCATTTTTACACTTTTAGATCTCTGCTGTAATCACAGGTATTTAGTTGAAAAATTACATAAAAAGGTTCTCATCATATGGCAGGAAGATGTACACTTTCTGTTCGAGCTGGTGAACTCTCACACTTCATACTGTGATAGCTCTAGCCCTATTCACGTGACTGAAGAGAAACTAAGGATAAGGCAAAATAAAAGAGGAAAGAACAATACTACTCATGTTGTATCTGGTTTCCAGATTATACTCCCATTCCATAAGAGTCTTTGTGATATTTCAACTTTTTTTCCCATGATGAAACAGAAGAAAGAATTGAAGGTTTGGAAAATATCATAAACTGATACACTGGGGAAAAATAATTTGGACCAGATGAACTGCATCATTTTATTTAGTTATATTAGAAAACTTTCATCTTGATCGTGACCTTTTTAATGTGATTACTTCTTACTATAAGTGAGGTAAAAGTTTAAAGGAAAAATGTAAAACTAAGGGGTAAATTGAAACTTGTATGTGTTTGAAATTAAGGGTTAGATTGAAACTTGTATGTGTTTGAGAATGGCGTTAATAACATCCAATAAATTTGGAAATTCAGGGCACAGTGTGGTCACAAGTCCAGCAGGTCAACACAGAGGGATAAGGCAAGAAGACAGCCATAGGGAACATTCCTGTTTCACTGTTCCCTGTTTTGACACTGCATCCAAGCTACAGATAGGGAAATGGAAAACACAGGAGGATGCCAAAGCGGGATTGGAAATGGGGTGGCAAGGAGTCTGGGACAGTAAAAGAAAATACTGAAAATTGGATCAGAAGTTTGAAAAGGTTTGCAGAGGACAGTTAAGAATTATTCCAAATCTGGAAACAGAAAAGGGCAGGTGATTCTGACAGCACTTCGACTCCCAGTCTGATTTTACCACACATTTCTGCTCAGCTAACCCTTGCTGCCTGTCCTAATATAAGTTTAAAAGCTAACAATGTTTTAGAACGAAAGATGAATAACAGAGCTATTCCTGCTGTGGTTTCAGGTTTTTTGGCTCCAACTCAACTAGACAATTAAGCATGTTTTCAATATGTTAAGGTTATGTGTACAAGACAGAGAAAGGCTGCAAACCTCATAAAAGAACCATTCCATGTACTTCACTGAGTAATGCAAGTGAAAATGTCTTGCTCTTACACTGCAGTAAAACTTGGAGTTGTGATGAGGGCAGAAGAAAGTTTGTGTGGATTCTGTGTTTGTGGAAGCAGTGGGCGCTGAGGGAGAAGAGGAGGAAGGGAGAAGGGGAGGAAGGGGGGAGGGGAGGAAGGGAGGGTGAAAAGGAAGGAGGAAAGCAAGGAGAAGCAATTTCATAGGTAGGATTTTCAAAGAGTTCAGATTTTAAAAGATTCTTCTTCCAGCAGATCCAGTCAGATTCTGAAAATCTGCACTTGCGCTGACAGGATAGGGTACGGTGCCCATCACTCAGCACGTGCCTGGGGAATGGTGCTGCAGGGCAGTTGGACAGCCTTGTCATGGAGCTTCCTTGGGACCAGGAATTTCAAGGCCTAGAGTCTCTGACTCAGATACAAAAAAGTAGAAATCCAGGGCTTCTAGGGTCAGCAGCTGTAGGTCAGCCCAAATGTTTGGACTCTTTTTATTAGATACATTTCTTAACCTGTTATCTCTGTCAGCTACTCTTCTTAGTTATTTTCTGAAGGCTGAGTATCGAATATCTTATCACCACTGATCAAATCACTGTAACATAAGGATTTTGGTGTAATCAGATTCTTCCAGATGTTTTGGCTTAAGAGTCAGAATGAAGCAGAAAAGGAGTATTTGCTAATACAGAGGCCACACAAAGCAGTACTCTGCTTAGCAGGAAGCAGAATGAAGAACTTGCAGAGCAAATAGAATGAGGTGTAAATCAGTGCCCCTCAGCACAGTACAGTCAGGCAGTGTGTAAGTATGGTTGCAAACAAACTTCCAAAACAAAGAGTTTTGCTTTCTCAAAAGAAAATGCTAATTCCCACTCAGGGTAAAGAATGAAAACTTAGGAAAAAAACAATTTAAAGTTTGAGAGTTAAAATAAATTCCAAACCAGACTAGGAAATTTTTTGTTTGATAAATTGGAATTTCCCACAAGAAACAGGTTTCACCGAAAAAAAATAATCCAAACTGGCTCTTGTTTCCCTGTTTGGTCCTCATAACAGGACATGCTGGATTTGACCTCCTGAGTGCTGGTGTCCAGACTAACAATACTGCCTGCACTGTAGTGATCATCAGTTTAAGGATTACTTAGGTGATTTGCTCCACTGTCCTGATTGAAAGGACTCCTTAATTTAACAGCTATGAGCCATGGCTACACTTGTGTAATATGTTGTTATAACTCTACTTCCTACCTGCTTCAGAAAATAACTGTATTCCTTCCTTGTTCTTGTTTTACAATGTAAATTAGGCTCTTCTAGTGTCTTCTGGCCTTCTCTAATCTCCTCTCTCCCTTCCATTCCTCCTTCTTTATAGCCTGAATTAATCTTTCTCAAATATGACACCTGAGTTTGAATTTAATTGTATAAAAGAGGTTTCATGCATTCTTGGTACTCTGGCTGTAACAGTACTCAATTTCTGTTGGAAGAACTTCTCCTAATATACGCTAATATCATGTTTGCCTTTCTTTCTGGCTGCATCACATTCGCAGCTTATAGCTGTTCTTTACTCAACTTCATACCAAGTTCTTACTCCTCTCAAGTAATTTCCAACTGACCTTTTTGTTATGAGTCACTAAAGGGCCAAATTCTTCATAAACCAAGTAGAAAGAATTTCCATGGGGCAAAGAGTTATTTTTGTCCTAAAAGTGAGAGTAGTTTCATTGCACCATTCTTGATAGCATGAGATGCTAAGAATTTCTAGTTTGGACTGATTTACAGTGCTCTGAGAAGCACTCTGTGGCTTTGCTATGGACAGAAAATGCTAAGCAATTGTGCCAGTAAAAAGTCTATTGCGTATCACATCATTGGTATTACTAATTGCATATCTTTCATTTGGACCTTTTTACCACTGAGTCAGCACCAAAAGTACAAAAGATATTCTGAGAAACAACCACTTCAAACTAACAATGAATTTGAACTTCAGAAGATTCTCTTAAAATTTACGTCTCCAAAAGAAAAAACCTTGTAGCAAATTCACAAAAACATTTTTTGCACTTAACCATTGATCCTTCATCCTATCCTGTTCTTTCTGATGATTGGCGTGGAACTTGAGAACAATTGCATAGAATTGCCTTGGGTAAAAGTTTGGCAAACTTCTTAACAACAATGCAGAGAAAATGTCATGTATTACTGCTTCTGCATCAGGAGCAACCTCTATAATTGTATACCATAGCACTGAGAGGTCACTTTGCCAAAGGAGAAAGATTGTAGTATTTGCTTAGTTTTCAGAATTGCCTATAGTGAAACAATCTTACTTTAAAAATCCCATACCAAGTAAAACAGCACCAGCAGACATTATGCATACAAAAACACTGCAAACATAGATGTATTTTGTACACAAAAATTGAAACTTGCATATGGAAACTTTTTGCATTTGACTTGGAAATGAAAATTGCTCTTATTTTAAGTATGTCTGATATCTTCCGTTGCAGGTATAGGTATCCCTACATCTTTGCTTATCAAAATCCATCTATACTTACTAGCTTCTTTATCTCCATCTAATATAAGACTAAGAAAATGAATTTTAGGCAGTAAAATGCTAACATTTCTAGAAACATACGCAAGTTACACGGGCACCTAAATCTTGCTAAGGGATTACATTTCTTCAATGATAATGAAAGAGAGTTGGAATGTCTTCAGAATTTCTTGCCATGGAAAAGCATGGTGTGTTTGCCAGCCTCAAATATTCAAAAAAGAAAAAAAAAAAAAACGAAAAAAGCCAAAGATGTTGGTTTAAAAACAATGAGATTTTAATTACAAATACATGCTAGGTCCTGTTTATTTACCTAAAGATGTTTGAATCTGCAGTGTTCCTTTTTCATGTTTTGCTCAATAGGCCATTTTGTGGAGTGTTATTTATTTACTCAATTATACATTTTTTTTAGTGAAAAATGGGATTCTGATGTAGTTGTTAGCTCCTTGAGATGTTAAACTGTGAGAGTTTCAAAATGGTGTCTAATTATCACTAACTCAGGAATATTTTATCCAATTTGGAGGGACTTGTGTAATTTAGAATAGATTTTTAAAAGTGCAGTAACAACTGTCTGAAATCTGTGGTGCAAGAGTTACAAAGACATGTACACAGATATGCCCACTAAGTAGCACACTGACATTGCTGTGGAATGTAAGTCTACTAGAAATTATGCACTTAGTGGTTCAGTATGATGCTGGGCTTTCTCTCTTAATAACAATATGGTTACAGTACATATGGGAAATTGACTTGGCATTAGAACAGATGACTTCAGCTAGTGACACAGAAGAATTATAGAGATTAGAAAGCACACCCTTTAAGAAAGCAGGGTCTCTGAAACAAGTGAAGTAGTCCAACACAAGCCAAAGTTGTAATTCTACCTAACAAAAAAGCTCATCAACAGTATTGTTAAAACAGCAGCAAATGAACACAAAAAAAAAACCCATCAGAGTTTAGCTGCTTGGCTGCTTCCGGACAGCCATGTCGCAGTTTCTCAAAAGCACCTTGCATTATTTGTGGAAAGCGTCAAGGGTTAGGGCTTGACCAGCCACTGAATGAAACACCCTGACGAAGTTTGCGGATGACACCAAAATGAGTGGGGAAGCTGACACTCCAAAACGAAGAACCACCCTCCAGGAAGACGTGGACAGGCTGGAGGAGTGGGCTAACAGGAACCTTATGAAGTTCAATGGGAACAAGAGTACGATCTCACGCCTGGGAATACACAACCCATGAATGTAGCTCAGAATGGGATCCACCTGGCTGGAGAACAGCCCTGTAGAGACGGACTTGAGAGTCTCGGTGGACTGCAGCCTCAACGTGAGTGAACAGTGCTCGGCAGCAGCAAAGAAAGGACACAGGATGCTGGGCTGCATTAACAAGGGCATCACCAGCAGAGACAAAGAAGTCATCCTGCCACTCTGCTGAGTGCTGATCAGACCACAACTTGAATACTGTGTTCAGTTTCAGTCCCTGCTATACAAAAAAGATGTGAACAGACTGGTAAAGCCTCCAGAGAAGGGCTGCGAGGATGATCAGGGGACTAGAAGACCTGCCGCATGAAGAAAGGCTGAGACAACTGCGTTTGCTCAACCTTCAGAAGAGAAGGCTCAGGGGAGACCTTATTACCACGTTCCAGTACATAAAGGGTGGTTACCAACAAGATGGAGACTCCCTTTTTACAAGGAGTCACATGGTAAAGACAAGGGGTAATGGATACAAGTTGCTCCTGGGGAGATTCCAGCTGAGGTCCAGAGCAGGATTTTTCACCTATGAGAGCAATTAGTCTTCCAAGAATAATCTTCGAAGAAAAGTGGTGGATTCCTCAACTTTAGACACTTTTAAGGCTCAGCTTGACAGGGTGCTGGCCCATCTCATTTAAACTGTATTTTTTTACCTTTAAGGTTTGGACTAGGTGATCCTTGAGGTCCCTTCCAACCTGGTATTCTATGACTCTGTGATAAATGATTTGAAAAACAAAACTAAAACAGCTCTAATAAGCAATAATAATTCTTATAAGAAAACAATGAGAATAATGAAATATATATAAACAAATGAAACTAATTAAATATATACAAATACATACAAGCCCAACATCAAGCCCAGCCTCCCCCCAGAGCCCCCAGTAGCAATCCCCACTGATGCTGCAGAGCACACAGCACTGGGGAAGCCTCAGGCTCAGCGGCAGAGGGGAGCTGGATAAAGAGAGCTGGATTCAGGAACTCAGGATTGGGATCAAAGGCAGAAGATCAGAGTCCTCCTTGGACACCAGCGACTGAGGAAGAGGGCTTAACATCTGTGAACCCTCCAATTTATACTGAATATGACTTATATGGAATGGAATACACTTGTTGGTCAGGCTTAGGTCACCTATCCTGTCTCTTCCTTCTTAGAGGTGATCTTTTTTACTTCCTTGTAACCCTTTTACTTCCTGGTACCCCCAAAGTGTTACACAAGATCTAGCAGTGACCTTGGTCACTACAGGAGCAGGTATCAGCAGGAGACTTTCTGCATACCTGTCCCAGGCAGCAAATACAAACATCAGGCATTACCACTTATAATAGCAGACACTGCAAAAAAAAAAGTGCCATTAACTTCAGAAAGCGCAGCTTCTTAGAAGAGACTGAGCTGGAAAGTAAAATCACTGAATAGAATTGACTCTGTTTAGCTCAAACCCGGAAGAAGCCTGACAGTTTCTCCCCGAGTTCCAGATCTCTTCATATCTCAACATACATTTTTTACTTAGAGATGGATCCTCAGTGCTGAAAGACAGGCTTCCAGGAGTTTCACATGCACCAGGACAAATCCCGGTGATCTCCAGGAGATTATTCTTGATGGTGCAAGCTACCAGAAAGTACTTTTGCTACCCCAGACTGTCACACACATGAACAGAGCCACTGATTTTAAGCAGATATTTGAAGTATTAATTTGGGGTATGAAGACTTTAATTGTTTATATCCTTGTTATATGAGAAGTTCTTCCAATTTCTTAGCCTCATATTGATGTGTGTCTGTTCATCTGCAGCTTAGTTTAGTTTCGTCCTCCTCCCCTCCCTTTTACTGTAACTTTACAAAAAATTTGAAATGGAAAATAATTCTAAACCAAAGCTCACTTTCTTCTAACTTCATTCTGACAACAGAGGATATTTTGGTCAATTTGTGAACCTGGAGATTTTTAATAAAACAGATCTATTATCAGTTTTGACTAGAATTAAAAAGTATTTTGACATATGGAATTGGGAATTTCCCAGCCAGCTATTTGTGAGAGCTTTGCATTTTTAAAATCTAAAACTACTGAACTGCAGTGTTAATGTAAATGTAGAGAAACCATAATTAGTGACAGATTAGAACCAAATATAACTATTCTAACCAAATATAACTAATCAAATATGACTGTTCAGTAATTGAGAGATTTTAGAGCCAGACCCCTTATAAGATAAGACAAGATAATATGTTATGATTTGTTATATTGGTTAGTGATTTCCTAAAACACATACAAATCTCTGAGCATGTTTTATCAATATAAGGCCATAAAGAGGGAGATATATTTTAGCTTTCTTTCTACTGCAGGAGAAAAACTGCTTTCGTGAATAATAATCATTCTTCTGGAAATGTTATGTAAACTACATTCATCTACCTTTACTCTGCTGTGTAAAACAAGACCATCTTAGATTTAAAACAATATTGTGGCAAGAACTACTTAAAAATATCAGCACAGTTAGTCTACTCAGAGACAAGCTGTTGCATAGCACTGAGAGTCCAGAATATTGTAATTACACTAGCTACTGGCATTTTGCCAATACAATAATTCTGTCAGTTGCAACACAACCACACATATATTGTATGTGTTGTATACAGGCAATTGGACAGGTGGTTTTATTAGTCTCACATGCAAAATATTTAAAACAACGAGGATTCACTGCCTGCATTTCTCTGAATCCTGCCCGAGGGACAGAACAAGGAGTGGTGCACAGGCAAGCCTTTTTCAGCCCTCATTCTTGAGCTCATTGACACTAATCAAGGAAGGGCACCAAGGAGATAGATGTTGAAAGCTGTTCCCAGGCTCTTTCAAGCTGATTTGGTTCATAAACCACTTCAAAGGATGTGGTCAGGTGCATACCTCTTGGTTTTACATCTGTGGAGCTGCATCTGAGAGGACTCTCTCTCCTCCTCACCTCCAAATACTCTCCTGGGCTGGCTGGTGCATGCTGAAACCCAGCTGCATGGCTTTTCACATGTGAATCTTTTGCAGAAAAGACACAATTATACCATTCTTTTTTTCCCTAGGTACCACGTTAAGAATATTCTAACTAGCATTACATACAGCATCCAAAATACAGAGCCAGCCAATCAGAGCAAATAATCAAAAACTTGTAGTACTAGTCTTTTAAAAGGGAACTCCTGTCTGTTACAATGAAGGGATGGGAGCCATAATTTTTCAATAGCTTGGTGGGCTGCATCTGGTTTTACTCTGTAAACCTCCAGTTGTCTACAGACTTCTCTTTACTCTCAGCTATCTTCTACATTTGGAATAAAAAGCCGAGCATGAATCTGAATGTGCTTAGCCTTCGGGATGTGTGAGACAGACTAAATCTCCTGCTGCAGCTTCCGTCTGTCTGTGGGGTCTGTGTTGCACAGTCTTTGGATTTTCATAGCCTCTGAAAGACCTGGAGGCTTGAGGGTTGCTTCTATTTCAAACTGGGCTGGAGACTGATATAGCTCTGAAGTTAAATGCTAAGCATTTTTGTCAGTCTATGGGAGGGGTGGGTCTAAGAATATTGACGGAGATGAGAAAGGATAAACAGACTCATTTATAGACTTCTATTTCAGTGAAAGGCTGTACAGATTCTATATTTCACCTTGTTTACATTATTTCATTTCTAGGACATGGAGAGTAAAAAGTGAGGCTTGAGAGCATGGGATCACGCTCCACCTTCAGCCGTTGACAGTTTTGACTGAGCAAGAACAGGGTGGCATAGTGCACAGTAAAAACAGATACTTGTGTGAGAGCTGGTCAGATTTTTGTATACATAGACGTGAACCAGAATTATACACGCAGAGCGTTTAGTTGTGACTTTGCTGCTAGTAAGAGCTGACGCCACTCAGCCCTTCCACTCTTCTTTTTGGAAATTTTGGTAAAGTGCAAAGTGCCTAATGCAATGGCCAAATATGGCCTAACTGTGTCTAACCCTGGTGTGGCTCAGTGACAATAATATTCAGGATATAAATATCCTAATTCTGGCTTAACCCTGGGCCACCAGACTGCATGACAAATATGCAGGGGACCTAATATGTGCTTGGAGGACCATAACTTATAGCTGCCACAGTTGACAGGCATTTCCATTCAGAAAGCTCCTAAGGATTCACAAAAAGCTAATGCACCACCTCCTAAAATCTTGTTGGCAAAGACTTCCTCAATTTCAGGACTACTGATCTCTCTCAGGACAGCGGCACATCCATCTTTTTTTCCCACCAGTACTTGCCCTTTTTGTGTAGTATTTAAAAATGTCAGTGTTGATAGCCCTTTAAAATTCACATATGATTTGTAGCGGCAGAGAGAAGTGTTGCACGGGATTAATGACTTGAAAACTGTTAATCAATCTCATTAGTAATCATCTGGAAAGTAACCCTGATATCACTGGTTGATTCCAGAAGACAAATCATGCTTTCTTTATTAGTTAGGAAGCTAGATAGAGCTAGCGAGGAAATCGCTCAACTCCATAAATATCTGCAATTTCATCTGAGAATAATTATCAGAAGCACTCAGATGTTTATAACGGAGTCTAAGGTGTCAGAACAGGATTTAGAAAATGGATCACTTCTTTTAGATTACCCATTTTAGGCCCACTATCAATTAACTCACTACACCTGCAGCTAACAAACCATAGCAGGAAGAATAGCCTGCAAATGCTGGAGAGCAGGAACGGGCTTAACTCTAGGAAAAGCAGCAGCTGAGATGCACTGCCTGAATACGGCCAACATATGCAAACCAAACATTACAAATCAAACTAAATATAAACAGTCCTTAAGAAATGGAACACACACAGACTCTTCACATGTACTTCTCTAATTCTGGAAAACCCCTCAAGGACTGGCACAAAAACACACACTGAATGATTAATAGGGAAAACTCATCTGTCAATGGATTTATTTGCAAACATCATGCTTCACTGTCTCTGTCTTACAAATCTACACATTATTTCATCTCACTGATATCATTATAAGGTTGCATGGTATTGACCAAGGTTAAATAGCATTCATTTTATTTCAATCTATAAACCAAAGCCAATCAACATGCCTTGATATCACTATTCCAAATTCTCAATAGGACTGAATAACAGAGAAGAGGTAAATCAAAGCTAACTGCTTTAGCTCCAGCCAGTCTGTCTCCACTCAAAGCATCCATTCAGCTGGGAAGCACATCAAAATTTATAGTGTAGACATTTACTGTGAAAGGCTTTAACACTATGAGGAATCCTATACTCATGCCTTGAAAGCCAATAACATGACACAGCGCCTATATTTGCACTGTCCTACAGGAGAGCTCAGTGGCTGACTACAACAGCAAACAAAAGCATTTCTTAACCTGTGAATCTTATTTCATTTGTGTACACTAACACTGGATTTGTTTTCCTTGAAGCTGGAAAAAACCCAAAAAGATTAGAAATCGCAATGGCTCCAGCCTTTCTCTTCTACTTCCAGCTGAGAGTCCAGAATCACAGAATATGGATACAATCATCCATCAAAAAGCATCATAACAAAGTGACACAGAATATAAAAATCCTTGCACAGGGAATACAGAGCAGATTTATTTTTCTGGACAGCGAAACTAATGTTCTTTCAGGTTCATTAAAATAACTAAGATTGCAAGCATATATATTACTGGAAACTTCACACCTTAATTCTCAATATTACCAGAAATGATATAAAAGAGATGAGCATCTGAATTACTCTCTTACTGTGAAACTGTAATTAATCTTCTTTGGACAAACTTTTACGGCTTTAAGAAAGGCCCTTGAATGGACCAGAGACAGAAGAAACACATCTTTGGTTTCTCTTCCACCCTAAGGTTAATTTCTTTGCATACTCCTCATGAGAAACATGTTACATGGTTAAAGCAATGCATAACACACATGTGTGTCCTGATTTGAGCTAAACAGAACCAATTCTGTTCGGTGACTTTTACTTCTCAGCCCATCTTCTAAAAGGCTGCACGTTCTGAAGTCAGCAGCATGTTTTTGCAGACAGTGTGTGCTACTGGCAGTGATAACTCCTGGTGTTTACAGTTACTGCCTGGGACTGGGATGCAGAAAGGCTCTTGCTTATACTTATTCCTGTAGTGACCAAGGCCACTGCTGGCTCTTGTGTGCCACGCTGGGGGTGCTGGGTAGTAAGAGGGGGGCACAAGGAAGTAAAAGGTTGCACCTCCAGGGGGTAACAGACAGGACAGGTGACCAACGAGAGTATTCCATCCCATATACTTCATATTCAGTATAAATTGGAAGGATCATGAGGGTTTAGCTCTCTTTCTTCTCTTCTGCAATGGCCAGCATCCAGGGAGGACTCCATCCAATCTTCTGCCTTTGATCCTGATCCTGAGTTCCTGAATCCAGCTCCTGTATCCAAGTCCTCACCACCGTTGAGCCTGAGGCTTCCCCAGCACTGACTGCTCTGCAGCATCAGTGGGGATTGCTGTCGGAGGTGGAGAGGGAAGTTGGGTTTGATGTTGGTTTTGTATATATGTATGTAATTCACTATTTTTATAATTTCCTTATTCATTAAAGCTGTTTTAATTTTCTTTGTCTTCCAGTCTGTAAGTCTCTCTGCCTCATTCCCTTCTCCTTCCGTTTTGGGGAGGGGGAGGGGGTTAGAAAGTGTCTGTCAGCATTTGGTGTCCAGCCTAGCCCTAACCTGCGACAATGTGTTCAACTGTGTTTCCCTTTATGTCTGGGCAAGTGGAAATCAGATGAATTAATCCCAGACAATTTTACCAAATTTGTGTCCAGTCAGGTCTAGAAGGTAATGGCAGAGATGTTGCAGTCAGTGCCCTTTGCAACATCTCTACCGTTTACAATCTTTTTGACAAAGTCTAAATGTTAGTAAAAGAGATTACTCATTCCCTCATGAATAAAAAGGCACTGTTTGGCAAACAGGAAGGACATGAGATAGGCTGACATCCAAAAGCTCTTGATTTCTTTGTTGACTTGTGATTTCTTTTTCCTTTGAAACAGAAGGATTTCTTTTAGACACATGACCTTCAGATTGTCCTTGCATTGCCACTTGCAGAATATCAATCGTTTGAGATTGCAAACTGGAATGAAAGAATGATCTTCGTTGGCACTTTCTTATATCGCTGAGTAATAATTTTATCAGATATGTCAAGTTAGACATCCAGCCTATCAGAGAAATGCTAAAAGGACAGGGGCTTTGCTAGATCCTCAGTGGACATACAAAGAGGAAAACAACCATGTGTTAATGTAGCAGGAATTCACATATTCATAAGTAATCAGCTCAGAGCATGTTAAGATATGGATGGTATGATTTCCCCAGAGAGAGCTATAATAGTTTTTAGGTTTCTGTTATCCTAGTCAAAGTAGGATAATGTTACTGATTATATAGCATCCTCCCAAACAGAGGGACTGTGACAGACTGGAGAGGTAGGCCCATGTGAACCTCAGGAAATTCAGGAAGGTTAAATGCAAGGTCCTGCACCTGGGTCAGGGCAATCCCAAGCACACATACAGGCTGGATGCTGAGTGGATTGAGAGCAGCTCTGTAGAGAAGAATTTGGGGGTGTTGGTGGATGAAAAAATTAATATGAACCAGCAATGTATGCTTGCAGCCCAGAAAGCCAATTGCATCCTAGGCTGCATCAAAAGAAGTGTGGCCAGCAGATGGAAGATGTGAATTTTCCCCTCTACTCTGCTCTCATGGAAGCACACCCGCAGCACTGCGTCCAGCTCTGGAGTCCTCAGAACAGGAAAGACAAGGACTTGTTGGAGTGAGTCCAGAGGAGGGCCATGAGGATGATCAAGGAACTGAAGTACCTCCTGTATGAGGACAGTCTGAGAGAGTTGGGGTTGTTCAGCCTGGAGAACAGAAAGATCGAGGGAGACCTTATAGCAGCCTTCCAGTGCTTAAAGTGGGCCTACAGCAAAGAAGGAAAGGGACTCTGTATCAGGGAGGGTACTGACAGGATGAGGGCTAACAGTTTCAAACTGAAAGAAGGGAGATTTAGGTTAGTTTTTACGACGAAATTCTTTTCTGTGAGGGTGGTGAGACACTGGAACAGGCTGCACAGGGAAGCTGTGGAAGCCCCCTCCCTGGAAGTGTTCAAGGCCAGGCTGGATGGCGCTTTAAGCAGCCTGGTCTAGTGGGAGGTGTCCCTGCTGACGGCAGGAGGGGTTGGGAACTAGGTGATCTTTAAGGTCACTTTCAACTCAAACCATTCTATAATTCTATGATGATTTAGGGCAGGGCTTTCCAACTGTAATTATATTTACTCAGCATTTCACTTGCTTTCACAGTATCACAGTATGTTAGGGATTGGAAGGGACCTCAAAAGATCATCTAGTCCAATCCCCCTGCCAGAGCAGGAACACCTAGATAATGCTACATAGGAACGTGTCCAGGCGGGTCTTGAATGTCTCCAGAGAAGGAGACTCCACAACCTCTCTGGGCAGCCTGTTCCAGTGCTCCGTCACCCCCACTGAAAAAAAGTTTCTTCTCAAATTCAAGTGGAACCTCTTGTGTTCCAGCTTGATTCTATTACCCTTTGTCCTATCATTGTTCGCCACCGAGAAGAGCCTGGCTGGCTTTGTTTCTTTATTTAACTGTTCGGTATTTACATTGCTGAAATTCTTTGGTGTTTTGTTGGAATTTAATTTTTTTAAACCAATTTGGTAATAATATTTACTGCCTTCCTCTTCCTATCCAGAAAAGTTCAGTGGTTCAATCTCCCTTTATCTTTTGCTTTCTAAGCTTGCTTAAACAAGTCTAGGAAAGGAAGCTGTGTTGAGAACTAAAAAATTAACTAGCTCATAATGGATAGAAAGTTCAAGTTGATAAATCATCATATCATCCTTTCAAAAGCAACTCCTCATCCTCAGAAGTTGCTTGAAGTTAACCTGAATAAACCATCTCTTCCCCATTCTGGTGCCTTTGTCTTTTCTTGCGCTTGCTAATTGCTTGCCAGTGGTTGTACATTCACTTTTCAGGAAGAAGGTTTCTAATCTGACATAACTAATGCATATTAAGGACAAAACTGTGAAAAGTGGAAACAAAATACTGTAAGACAAGCTATGTGAAGTCAAGCATGACCTCTATTGCTAATTCTCACAAGTTTATTTTCTGATACAACTCCACTTTGTTGCTAAAGCAAGTGAGTGGGAGAGTGTTTGCCATTCTTTTATAAAAGTGCTCCCGAAAGTATGAATTTCCTTTTCAGGTGGTATTACAAACCTTGAAGAAATATATTCCATATCGTTCAAAAATATCTTCAGAAATTTCTAAGTTTCTTTGGAAAGGTGAAGTTCCCACCACAGTTAATTCTGAAATCATCATAAGCATTTCATTTCAGATATTTCAAATGAAACTTCTACCAAAATCAGAAGCAACCACAGCTTTTAGGTGTCACTTAGCTACCTTGGACTGGTGACCTCTAAGGCAGCACACACGATGGGAGCTTCCAGGGGTGCCATCCTGCTAAAACTTAGGTCATGAACCTGAGGCTGCTTTATAGGTGGATGGTCAAGCATAGAGTTGAGCAAACTGGGAAACTTCTGATAGGAATCGATCTGGCAGGCAATGTTTGCAGCTCTCCTTCTAGGAAAAATTCCTGGTCTGCCTCCAGACTCTCAGATCAGTATTTTCTGGTGAGCTGACTTCATGCTATTTATATCACATTTCTTAATAGAAAAAGAAGATCTATTTGGACATTTCTGAGCAGCTCCAGTAAAATTGGTTACATAAAATCAGGCATTATTCTCATTTCTTTTTATCTTGGATTCTCTTGATTTTCATCCAGGTGAATTCAATTTCATTGTTGACAGCCTACTAGAAGCTGTTACTTCTCACATCCCTTAGCTTATAGCTCCTACTGAGCTTAAGTTCTGAGTTGTGTCCTTCATATGCATCCATTTGCTTGGTCTTTACCAACCAAAGCTCCTTCCCTCACTATTACTCTAAATTAATTCTGCTGTTTCTTGACAGTACTAACCCCCTTTCCTGTTGTGAAGAATATTTTTATATTCTCCAGGGAAAGAACACTCACCTCACAGTAGGACATAGCTCTCAAGCTGACTGCTGTGCACTGTGCTGTATAGGACCATACACTGGACTGACTAACATTACTAAAAGTCCATGGCCCCTTGGAGCCCTGATAAGTGATTTCTGGCTATCAACAGGTTGTCAATGACTGACAATGGTATGTGTTGTCTTTCCACGTTAATACAGCTTTTCTAGTAATCCTCACCTTGCATCAGAAATCTCACCACATTTGAGTCAAATTTCCCAACACACCTCATACTGAATACACGTGAAACACCAGCCACAGCTGGTTGTCAGATATGAGGCTTTTCATGTGATGAATATTTTGAGCTGAAGTTTCAGGACAGATATGCACACCTTCTATCATTTGTCATGGATGACCTCTGAGAGGCAGTAAGATTTGCTCAAACATATGCTTCCTCAGAGAGGGCACCACATACACCACTTCTGTTTTCTGAAAATATTAACTGGAGATATTTTCAAGACTGTGTTATTCTAGAGATTGTATTTTCACTCAAGAAATGTGTCAGCCTTAACTCTCTGTGAAGGAAGCTGGCTGTCCATATGTATTCATAACATGTACATCAGAGCCCAAACACCTGCACCTCAGATACTTAAGGTTTTTGGATAATCCCTTAATGAATCTGATTCCATAGGGTAAAGCTGAGCTACATTTAGTCTAACTTCCATATGCTGTCTGTCAATACTACTTCAAGAGAAACTCTTCTCGCATGTCTTAGATCAACATTTGAGAAGCAGCTCCACAGGAATCCAGAAGATCAGAAGAATAATTTGGTGTCACCTTGAGAGCTGTCAAGCACAAAGGATGACCAAAATAGATACAGTTCTCTTCCAGCACATTATGGTTACCATATGTGATATAGGAAGTATATTATAATATTTCCTGACAATGTCTAGTGCAGTACAAGCAACAGGAACCTTTCCTACCACTATATTAGTACAACTCATTAAATAATTTCTTGGTTGCTATTGCAACCCTTCTATGTTCTCACTCCATGAGCAATCAAACTCTTGCCCTTAAGAGCACAGATATTAATTAAATGTGGATCTATAGCTCATTTGCTGAAACCATTTATTGTTGGTGCGGTTTTTAATGCTGTTAAATCATAACAGGACTTCAAATAAGGTATAGGGTTGATGAGTTAACTACATGTGGCAAGGTCTGTTGCCAGGGCATGACCTAGGTGAAAGGTCTTAGGGCTATGGGCTGGAGACACAAAGGTCAATTGGCAAAGGTCATGGTCACCTGTGGCTCGTTAGCCTCCTAGGAAGCAGCCTGCAGCAGCAGAAAGGAGAGGAAGGAGAAGGCATCTCTAAGTAACATTCAAAGAGCAGGGTTTGATCTTACATTGTAATGAAGGGTTCTGTAGGAGGGGGTTTTTGTTTGTTTCGTGCTATTCTTTTTCATGCTATTTCTGTTTCATACTATTCTTTTTAAACAACATTTTGATTTTGCCGTACCTTCTAAGAACTCAGTGGCAAAGAACACAGATAACTTTCTCTATACTGACAGGAAAACATATGGGGTGTTACAGGTTTTGGGTCATTACTTTGCAACGTTACCCTTTCCAAATTGCATGGAAGAGAACACTAATATATATATAGTTGTGATTAAACGGAAAGGGGAAGTAGCACATAGAAATCGCATCTTCAAGACTAGTTCATTACAGAGGAGATTCTGTGGCTCTTCAGAGAAGCAGACTGTTTAGCTTCCCCAAAGGTGGAAGATGCTAGTGGACTATAACTAGATTTAGCATGTAGACTGAGCTCTGGGGGTGATTTCTGAAGAGGAGAAGGGATGAAGACATTTCCTAAGAGCAGATGAAGGAAGCTGCATTCTGCCTGAGCCATAGGTGAAGCAAACAAAGATCAGAGATTGTAATTCCTTGACAGAATTTGATTAAGCAGCAACTTGCTTTTAGCTAGTGTGTAGCACAGTTCTCTAGCAAGTCATGCTATCATTGCAGGCAGAAGCCTTATAAACTCCTTAGCCTGATGGCTGTATTACATTCAGCGTCTAGGCAGCCTGCTTCAGTTAGTTTTGTACCCATACAGAGGAAAGACGTGTCATGCTTGTCATTCAACCACATCATGCCACCAAGTGAATTACAAGGCAACACTTACCTTGATAAATCCCAGAGGCTGGCATTGACCAGGAGAACAGTAAAACTCCTGCCTGATGTTATGTTGTAAGAATTGGAAAAGGGAAGGGAAGAAAGGAAATGAGTTGTCCCATCAAAGTCTTTGACTTGCTTTGACATGGAATTAAAAGAGGACTGAGAGGCACGAACTCGAAATTGTTCCCAACTGTGTTGGCATAGATGCAGCTGTAAGAAAAATATGTGCAACTATTCCCGTAAACTGTAGTATAATATTGTTTGGACTACAATTTTTACTGCAGTTGTGCCTGGAATAATTGAAGCAGAACTAGTGTACAGCCTTCTTACAAGAGACAAGACATCTTGCATATACAGCCTGCACCCACCTCCAAAAATACTGGTCCTTGTTACTCACTCCCCTTGGAACTTAGGCTGCTTTCCTGGCTTTAACTTTAGTGTTGCTAAACAAAGACTTTGGCAAAAGCTTCAGCGACCACCTCAAGTCCTCAGCAAGTGCTTCTGCAAAACATGAAACAAAATCAGATCCAATCTACACAGCAACCTGGGAGATGTACATGAAAGCCAAAAAGTAAGAAGCAAAAGTTTCTATTATCTTGCTGGGAGATTAGGAAAGACTATTAACTGCCTGAGGCCCTGCTGCGAGCTCTCAGCCTGTGGCAGAGACCATATAGGTGTCTATTTGCATACTGTGATCCTGGACAGAAAAGCAGTACAGGAAGACTTGTACAATTTATGTGAAACCAAAAATGAAAGACGAATTGTAGCCAGGTGAGAAAACCTGACCTCTGTGTTTGACTCCAAAGACATTAAGGGCTTCTTGTTTAAAGATCAGATTGTTTGGAGTACTAGTTGTTCCCCTTTATAGGACAGACTGAGAGAAATATATTCAATCGTGCAGGAAGTTTTCAAGAAAGAAGGACAGTTGAGGAAAAGGATTAAGGAATAACTCTTATTGCTCTGGCACAAAAGCAAAGGTAAGAAGGATGATCAAGAGGTCACATGGATGCCCGGGGAAGCGGCATGAAATGCAGAACGTGGGATGGAGCTGTATGCAGGGGTTCATGTTGTTTAGGGGGGAAAAAGTCACCTTGCCCTATAGCACAGCTATCAAAGAGGGAAAAAAGCAGCAGCATCTGCAAGATCTGTCAGCCATTAACTGCCATATTTGTGATTATAATACCTGATCAATGACCCACTTGATTGCAGCTGGATTGGGAAAGCAGCTGCCGTTGCTGCTAGCTGAGATAAGCAGCAGTATTCGCTTGGAGACATGTGGCTGAGTACTAGTGAGGTGTGTTTTGAGGCCAGTGGGCAACTGCTGGCTGTTGATAGCTAACCCACAAAATGAGAATTGTTGCTGCTCAGATATCATCATAGCCGGTACAGGGAGTTCCCTTTCATGCTGAGCAGCACGGCAGTGTGAACCATGATCACAGCAGAACATCAAAACATCTCAGGGAGGAGGGTGTTGCTTTAGACTCTGTGCAGTATGTTGTCAAATAGCAAACTGAAGTTTAGGAGGAACGATTAGAACCAGAACTGCCTTAGCTTTGGGAGATACACCTGAGGCCAATTCCAGTTGGAGTTTCAGCTCTCTGTAGGGTTTTTCATCATCCATGTCCAAGTACTTGATGAACGAACTTAGTGTAATTCATATATTGGAATTACATGGAGATAAATTCCTAGGTCATGGAAGACAGCAGCTAGTTCAGGACAGAAGCACTGACTGTGCAATGTTTCCTACACTCTACTTTGCAAGTACTGCTGGATACATTCCCAGCCTGGAAAGCCTTACCCCCACAGCAGGCTTCTCAACTACATGGATTTATACCAGTGTCACTGAAGTAACTAATAACTGTACTAGGTTAACATTCGTCCACATACAGGATGACAAAGGGTAATGAAGCACACTCTACTAGCATTTATCACAAGTGCCTGCAACATACCTTTCCCTTTCTTTTTCTGGGGTTTTTTTTTTTTTTTTGGTTGAGGGGAGTTGAGAGAAGGAAAAGGGAGCATGAAAGGGTAGTTTATAATTTAGCTCCAAGTCCAGGATTAGGACATAGTTTTTACTTCCTGAATTGTGTACTGAGTTGGGTACTGGAGTCAACATTATGCAATACAGAATAGATTGGAGAACTTGGGTCATTCTCCAAAGCAAAAGACTTTATTGTACTTGCAGTTAACTGCTGGCACAATCCCTCCATATTGACAGCTAAGTCCCTCTACTGTGGACTGCATAAAAGAAAAGTGTCTGAAAAAAATACAAGTCTTCTTGCATTAACAGCAGATGACTGAGGGAGAGAGAAATTTTTAGGAATGTTAGTAATTTATGTGTGACATGAAGTGAGGAAGAACACTTCGTATTCCATTTTGGCCTGAAGAATTTTCATGTTGTCATCTTGCTCCCTGCTAAAATGAATGCTAAGCATTCCTAGTGGCCAATAAACTTCATTTGCATTGCTCCGGGCATTTTTGAAATCCAGTTTTTACTTGCATGAAGAAGTGATGTTGTGTTTCTTTCCCAGAAAAAAAAAATCCTATGGTTTTCACCGAGAGAACACCCCAAATCCTGTCTAACTACTGTTTCTACAAGGTATGTATATTGCTGATGAATTGTACTAATAGGTCACCAAGAAATCCTGATGGCATGACTGGCTGATGTAATGCATCATTCATGCTGCTTTTGCAATTCTGCGTTAAGAACTACATGGAGAAGAAAAGGAATGGTGAGAAGCTGACAGTACTAGGTTACTAAAGGTTTATTAATTTCTTCAACAGAAATAAAAATGAGTGCAATATTTGGCAGTAGGACTATAAAGAGCTGTGTTGGCTTAGAAGTATGATAAGCAAATTGTATTTTGTTGTTGGCCTTATTCTATAATTGAAGATCAATTTAAAATGCCATAGCATGAACAACAAAGCATTTGCAAGTTTCAAGTATACCTTCTATTAGCTAGCTTTTGAAAGTTTCTTGAAGAGAAGTTGGTTAAGTAATATTTGCCAAAATATCTTTTTAATAAGAGATAGTGTGTAAAAGTGCATGAAAACAACATGAATAGGAAAGTTTAAACTAGATCTCCTTTCGGTCAATATATGTTTGGGCATTGAAAACTTAAGACCTTTACTTCAGTTGATGGTTTTAGTGGAAGATCTTGAAGTGTTTCAAAGTACTTTGGTTTTGATATTAAAAAAAAAAGTATTCACTTCGGCTACAGCCACTTACAGTCACAGCACAAAACCTCCAAGCACGTGGAAAGGCTAATGTCTGCACTGGGGTAAAGGAGGTATTTAAAAGGAAATTGGCTAAGGAACTTATATCTGGACCTCAAAGGTACTTGGCGCTCGGCCTCTGTCCAGGCAGAAAGAAGCTGATGTGGATTTGCCCTGTGTCGACAAAGTAATTCATAAGTGATGCTGCTAGATGTGTTCGTTGACTTCATGCAGGTTACAAAGGATGTCTTTCAATTTTGATCAGAGGAAAAAAAGATGTGCAAATACTAAAGACAGCTGCATTAAGGATGGAAGCTTAAATAACCCATACAGTGTAGGCTTTGTGCCTTAGTTACATGTGCAGCGTTTGCTGTACCTCCCAGTTTAGATGACTTGGGCACAGATACCCAGAGCTCTAAGTACTTCATACTGATAGAGGTGACAGGAATTTATGTAAGTACCTGCAATCTGGGATTTCTGGAAAGATGTACAGTCAGATTCATCCACTTAGCTATGTAGGTCCTGTAGATTCAGTCCCCAAGAAGTTGTTCGCGGCAACTGAATTTGATGTAGCTGTTCTTTAATTATCTATGGAAAGGCAGGAAGAGCAAGCTAATTTTGGACATTACCTCAGAACTGACTAAGCCAGGGATCCAAGCCATTCATTGTTACTCATTCAGTTGGGAAAGTTAAATACGATACGAAGTGTGCTAAATGGTGTCTAGTTGTTCTCTCTCCAACAGCAATGTGATACTTGCCAACGACTTCAGTGGGTGGGGAATGGACCCTGCATCTCCATTCTCCAGCTTGAACTTCTGCAGCTGCAGTTATGACCTCTACCTAAAAATGAACGAGTCAGATTGTCATTGTCAACTCTTTATTTCTAATGGAGATCATATACTTTCTATCCACCAGCCTGATAAATTTGCAAAGGGAAGATAAATAACGTATTGTGCCTTGCAGATAACAGGAGTTGTCTTGAGTTTACAAAGAGGGTTTCAGGCACCGGAAGCATCCAGAACTACAAAAAGAGATTTGTTGTAGAACACCTTAACCATCTGGAAGCAATTGCTTCTGGTAGTTGGTGCTACACAGGGCAACTACACTGCTACAAATATCATCGAAGCTGGGAGGCCCCATGCTTGGTATTGTTGAGGGAACTTCTCCCCTTCTACATTAATTTGCTGTTGTGTTAGTGGTATCAGTAATAGCTCAGTGATGGAGGACCTTTTAAAAGCCTAGACAGATTGACTTTCAAAAGTTACTCTGGCAAAGGTAGAAATCAATTTATAAAATCAAATGAAAGAAATTTTGCTTTTGGAGCTTGCTATTCATGAGTGCAAACACTTTCAATTAGTCTCATCCACAAAAAAATAGACAAGTTAAACAGGAGGCCACATTTGTACCTTCTGGATTTTAGGATACATAAGACAAAAATGATTACTAGTACAGTGTCTATTACAGAAGATGTGAAACTTTCCCGTTGATTTATGTTCTGTCAAAACATGCAAATTCAACTAAAGTAAAATACTTGATTTGGAGCTCACTGTGTTCCTGCAGTTTTCTAATGTAACAACTGGATTTTGTAGAAAGCATCCTATTTTCTGTTTAGAAAAAAAAATCCAAATTATAATGAAGCATTGTGATAACACTGAAATTAACACAGTGATAAAAGCAACCCTTTTGTAAAACCCTTGGAGGGTTTAAGGATTCACTCCACAAGAAATGTTACATGCTTTTTCTTACTTCATTACACAGTCTGATTCTCACCCCTCTTGATGAGCTGTGCTTCTGGCCTCTGACCAACATATTTTTATTCGGGATGTTTCCAAACTCAGCTAGAGAGTCAACACGTTCGTTGCTTAGTACATCATGTCTTGTCATATGTTTCTTTAGTGGATAAAACTCCATGAACTTACAGTTGCCCTGTTGCAGAAAGGAACATTCAATAGCCCACTTTGAAATTCTAATTCTACATTAATTTTATTTTTTAATGCCAGTAAAGCATAGACATTTTTCAATCAAACTTTTAAAATAGAAGCAGCCTCTTTTATGAATAGTATTTATAGCATCCGTTCAAACCTGTCGAAGCCCTATTCTTCCACCTGGCAAGCTTGACAGCTTCACACATTCTACGTGTCTTGAAAGCTGAACATATTTTATAGCAGCCTTCTGGTAAAGACTGAAAATGGAAACTCCTGGTGATGGGATCAAAGCCAGAGTCAAAAAAATCTATGCAGAGAAGTAACCACTTAAGAAACAGTAGCAAATCTGAGGCAGAAATTCCTTGAGCATTAGACGGAGATGTACAGTGCCCTACAGTGGGAGCTGAGATTCACGGTCCTTCCGCTGCTGCGGAAATGTAAGGAAGGCTGTACATTCTTTGAAGGTGCAATAATGTGACTTAAACTAAAATAGACAAATAAAAAACAATAAAACAAGCAAGCTAAACTAAACAAAAACCCAACCCTCAGAACAAATTTGGGACAAAATGTCCTTTATCAGAAAAAGAGAGGCTTTCTCTTTGTCCTACCTATAGTGCATTAACAAAATCTGCTTATCATTCAGTGATTATTCGATCTGCAGTTTGACCTCTTTTTTTCCATTTCCAAAGCCATAAACTGGCTTATAAGGCTGATGTAGTTCTGGGATGGCTATTAGCAAATGAGGAATATAGCAGTTTCTAAATGGCAGTTCCTGGTATCCAGGATACTTGCCATTTCAAGAATTATCTGTAAGAAACCTGACAGCCTTATGTGGGAATGGCTATGCACATTGAAATGACACTGAGACTTCATTGTTCATACACCCACCATACGGGGTAACAACGCTGGAAAGAAGAGAGTAGCCTTTGCTCTATAAGAGCATGTCTGTGTGCAAGTGCTGCCTGGTTTCTGTATACCACATGTATTAAGTATCCAGTAAATTTGGCAAGATTTATGATAACTTATCTTGGTTTTTGGAGACCAAGATGAATTCATGTTAGTTTGTGGTTCCTTCTGAATAGCTGTCAATTCTTGGATACAGTTCCATCTTTTGTACATATTCTGCAAGAGGATGCCTATATTCCGTAGCAAAATGTAGACTAAATCACTGAAGTTAGCTCTTCTCTTGGAAATCATATGCGTAGCACAGAATTCAGATCTGCTGCACAGTTCCATGTTATAGTACAGAATGGTCTTTAATTGCAAATATGTCAAATGTAACTTCATCAATGACCTCTCCCTGGCAAAGGAGAGTAAAAGAGACAAGTTCGAGGATTTGCATTGGAGAAAGAAGATACAGCTCCTTCACATCAAGGAATAAATATCTTGGCAGTAGAATGATATTGATCCAAGCAGAGACAGGGACCATTTTCTTTCCAACTGCATTTTACATTCTGACTAGTGAATTTCTGAACAAAAAAATAGTTAGATAGTACTTTCATTTTAATTAATTGTAATTTTGCTTTTCCATCATTCAAAGAAAACTGTATGGTCACCAGGAAATTGCCTGCAACAATATAGTCAATGAAAACGAGGTAGGTAAGGGACTTCAAGAGATTATCTAGCCTAATACATTGCTTTGAAGCAGGAGAAATATGCTTTCATTGTTCATGTCAGATGTTTGTCCTCTGTGTTCAGTAAAGTGCATGGTGGGATAAGACTTTAGGGGGAATGTAAGAAAGAAACGCTCTTCCACTCTTTGGAGAAGACTATATAATGAAACATACATCTTTGCACTACTTTTCCTGTACCACTCAAAATTCCTTAAGATGAGGCCCAGCTTCTCCACTTCTTTGCTTTTTTCTTAACAAAGATTATGTGATATTCACTATACAGATAATTACAGAAATTGAAAGACAGAAAAAACAGGCCTTGAAGATTTAAGTTCAAAGAGGAAGAAGAAAGTCCCAAGGCACTTTTTTTCTGAATCTATTTGTGGGGAGAAGGACAGGAAGGAAATGTTCACTTTATTAATTTCATCCCTTGCATTCAAAAGACAAACAGCTGTGTTAGCTATTGCTACATCCAGCTTGATAGCAGCATGCTTTGTTGGTTGGCATATTACTACCACTGGAAAACTTTACTCACTGTCTACTGTTATGGGCCTTTTGGTCCTTCTCCCTGGCATCAGAAGCAGGTTTCCTTCAGTGTTTTCTACACCCTGCATTGTGTAAGACCTACAATTTCATCAATACTTTTTTAAAAAATAAAAAATGCACCAAGCCCTCCGAAATTCATCTCTCTGGCATTGTCCTTTTTAAATCGGACACACACACACAAAGAACTAAAACCAGTAAAAACAATCTTATTGCATTTAATCAGAATGCTAATAATCATCTGAGTCGTGCTCCTACAGAACCCAAATAATATTTGTGCTCAGTTTTTGTTCTTCACAGGCAATTATATATGGTCCTGATTATGTATACATGTGAAGCCCAGCAGACATGTTTATGGCTCGACAGACAACATGCACTACTGCAATAGTCTGATAGCTCACATCTTACTATAAGGTTTACCTTTAATTAGAAAACCAAGTGTATCATGATAAGTCCTCCCTTGTCATATGACCAGATTGGCAGAGAACTTGCTAAGCTGCCTGTGTTGTGGAAATACAATACTTTCCATGAACTTAGTTCACCTGTGTTAACATCATTGGTTTCAAATAGTGAACAAATTAACTGATAAGGCACCTTAATTAACTGAGTACCTTAAAAAATACCAAGAATACTGAAGCGAGGATAACAAAAATCTATGAAAATTAAAAATTGTATGTTCTGCCTCCCTTTTCTCATTAAATTCAGAAATGAGGCATGGAAAGAATTATGTCTAGACAGAGAAAAGGTTTGTGATATTTTGCATTGAAATATAAAGACTAAGTAAAATCAGTCAGGCAAAAGGGAATTTATTGCATGTTATGAATTTAAAGTGATACTATTTGAAGAACTGCTGATACTCCCAGTAAGTAAAAATGAAACCTCACTACTTCTCTACTACCCAGTGAAGCAGTGATAAAACTTTCAATGCGATATCTGATGCATGTCCAGCTAACTCATTTGTAGTTGCACATCTATATTTAGCAGCCTGTTAGCAGTTTAACACTATTTCAAATTACTATGAGTCTCAGTGAAGCTGTTTATTTTCAGCCTGTGGCTGAATAATTGGTATAGAAGTCAGTGGAACCAGTTTAGACTTGCTGAGAGCCTGGCCTAAAATTTAATAGTTCTAGCTATTCTAGTAAGAAATCTATTCTCACCAATAAGTAAACTGAAAAAACCCAACCCTTGTATCTCACAGTGACTATGTTTAACCAGAAGCACAAATAAGGTAACTTCCCAGCCAAAGATGTATCATTAATGACATAATGACAGATTAAATACACGGATATCACAACACAGTTTTTTTATTAATGCATTGTCTTAATATGGAGCCAGTATATTTTCTTCATGCCAATTTTTATGCAGAGTTAAGTGGATAATTATGGACAGGCCATCCCAATAATAATTTAAAAAACTGTCTTCATTTCTGCAATGCAAAGCTTCACTAAATAATATTTGGAAAACAGCATAATAAGAGCATACCAAGAGCATGAAAAACTTCTCTTCACAAAAATATGTAGGAGTAACTGTTTACCTCGGTAGCTCTATGTTGCTGAGAGCAGACAAACTCAGAGACCACCTTTTTAAAGGGATTTGTAGTTTGCCTTTCTTGGAACAAACGTAATTCACACCTTATCTGTCCATCTGTAGGATAATGCCCAAAGCTGATCGTGCTTGATGTGCAAATGCTAGGTCTATCATTTGCATGCACAAGTGATATGCAGGGACCCATTTGCACTTACATATGTAGAAGATGACATTTGAAAAACTGGCTCCTAGAATCATTCCTTCTGTGAATTTTTATGCAGCCATCTGCACAAAAAGTAGCAACCAAATACTTTGCCATCAGCAGTGTTAGCCTTTCAGATAAGACTGGTTGAGAGGGTCTTTTTGTCCAAACTGCATTTCAACAGAGAACTGTTATTTCAACTAATACAGTTTTTCACCATGATGTTAAATATGCTGCTGTTTTCCAGCTGAATCCTTCCTTTTCTCACCATTGCCAAATTTGATTGATCCAATAGATAATAACCATGTTTGTGCCCTGGGACTTAAGTTTACTGTGTGGTACTCTGATCAGGAATTCTTGTGACACATACTAGCAGCTCAGTGAAGGAAGTGTGAACTATCGAGGGACTGTAGTTTGTGAAAAGAAACATTACCTCAGATAACACCACAGCATTTGGAGGGGAAAAAAAAAAATATGAAGGTTCTTTTTCTTACACCACTTCCAAAAGCATTAAAAAAAATCGAACAAGGAAAGAATTTTCTCTCCAGTCCATTTCAGTGACTTTGAAAATCCAAATTTACCACATAATGGTGCATCATTCTTCCAGCTGGGAACTGTTGCATGGCAGAGGTCTTTTTCAGAGAAAATTATTGCGACAAATTGTCCAAAAGATTTCTCTGCATTAAGATCAATGTAAAGTCAGCTGCTCAAACCAGGTACAAACTGGTCAGCCTTCTGATTTCAATGACGTGTGTTGCCATTTGATCAATGCAACGGATGGATAAAGTGCACAATTTGAGAGAGGCATGAAGGGCAAGACCTCGGACGATGAGAACCACATATGGAATCCATGGGTCATGCACTGTATAAAATGCTCACTATGCTAAATCTGTCATAAGCTGCACTGTTGAGACTTTGCAGTATGCCCAGTTACAGGTATTAAATACGCATGCTACATGTTAGATTATATCTGACTCAACTTAAACACAGGTGATGGCCAATGGGAGAACCCATCAAAGAGTCATGAAAACAAGTGAGTGGCAATTTTCCAAACTCCGCTAAAATAGCACACATGCCAGCACAGGTGTTCTCTGCCTCCGCACATTGTGCCAGAGAAGTTAATTAGAAAAGTGGAAGAGTGACTTCTGTTTGTCAGATTAATGTGTGTAAATACTCGTTCCATGTTATCCTTCCTCAGTATTTCATATGAGATCATGTGTGCACACATCTACACAGATAAGAGGCATGGATGGGATTTTTTCAGTGAAGCATAATGAGTTTTGCACTCTTTGAATCTTCTGCTCAGGAGAAAAAAAAAAGAAAAAAGAAAGAAAAAAAAGGGAAAAAAAAGAAGTGACAAAGTGCTTAATACTTTATGTATATATTTAGGACGATTTTTGCTCTCAGTTATATAAATACTGATATCTGTTGAACCAAACAGTATTTTATCCATGAGTTAAGGAAAACCAAAAAATTACTCTTTCTAACGAAATGTTGCTGCAAGCCAACACCTTTTACAAAGAAATGTCACATTAGACCATACTTGCAAAACCACTCTGGAGAGCCAAGATGCCCACCAGCATCTGTGCTCCTTTTAGGAGGAGATATTTAAAATATGCCATTTTATCTCCCCCTTTTCCCTCATATCTTTCCTTGTTCCTTATAGGAACACAGAATGCAGGAACAAAGCAATCTTTGGTAATGCTTTATTCTCCCATCCTACTCTCATAGCATTTTATACACATCTTCTGATACAATCGATTATTGCACGGGATGCAAGACAATAGCAAATCAGGATACAGAAGCCAGTGGACATGTGATTTTCATTTGCATATGTTTGAAAAATGCATTTTGGTGCCCAGTCCTCAACTAGCAGCTGAAACTAGTCAGCATTGCTTTATTTTTGCTACAAGAAACCTTTCTAAGTCAGGTTTAGTGAAAAAGGACATCAAGTAGGTGATGGTTTTTATTAAGTATATGTTTCAAATCACCCCACCCCTCCAGACTCACTTACATTTCCATAGAAACACAGGTGGAAATGGACCATTAGCATCCATGAGTCAATGTAAGTAATCACTGAAAAAAGAGCTTGAATTAGTGAAAATGGGAGTTCTAAAATGACCCTTAAAAACCCTTTAATGTATTTTTCTGCATTTGTCAGGCTGGGTCTCTGTGGAACAAAGTCACAAATGTACTTGGAGCCAGCAAGCATGCAGAGGGGGAGGATGAGAACTCCAGATCACATGCAACATCTGTAAGTAAAAAGCAAAACAAAAGGTACAAGAAACTTTGGGGGTTCTGAAGCTTCCAAATTAAAATCCTAATTTTAAATTGCATGGGCTTATTTTTTAAACAGTGACTTTTTAATATCTTTGTTTGAAAACTAAATTATCAAGTCACTTTAACAATTGCAACTATCTCTTCAGGAATTTACCTTCCTCAGGAAGGTAAAATTACAGGAGAGACGCAGCTATCTAGGTCACCTGGATATTAAGTTACTAATAATATATACTGCGATATGTTGTTTTATCAGTGCACTCTACCCCCAAAGACATGAAAGAAGGAATTCCCAAGTATATTTAGTTATGTAATTACAGAATGCTGAGCTGTAAGAATGCTAGACTTGAGTTCTCTTGAGATTATGGTTTAACAGCATGGTACAGATACTGAACCTCATATCTCTTTTATTGTGGTGAAGCTCTATTGCCATTAATGACATTGCTCCTGCCTTCTAAGCATGAGAAGCTTCCTTTGTGGGAAATCAGGGCAATCAAAACCAGTTTTGCAGTGGCTGCTTTCAAGCCTAAGTGTGCATGTGTTGTGTTCTATTTGCACATACATCAACCACAATATTCGACTGCTATTGTTGCTCTTGTGTCTTTGTATGCAGTTAAAAGTCTACATCAAAGTTCTTTCTGGAGAGTGTACCCACTGCACAAGGCTTTAAAAGCAACAACTAGGAGTCTGTGCTGCAAAATCATACTTCTACTTGAAGAGAGGAGCAACATTTCTGCACAGCAGCGTGGATGCCTAGGGCTCAGTATCTTCTCTCGGATGAGTTTCACTCTCCTTGCAGATGGTTAAAGGACGAAAATGACATGCTTAGTGCTTTTTTTTTTTTTCTCTTCAGGAATTCTGCCTGATTTCTACAGTGCATTGATATAAAGGTCAAATTCCACCAGCTTCTGCCAGAGAATTCTCTGAATTTTGTTCTTTTTTCCAGGACACACAATGAAGTAGTACACTTGCTTTAAAAAATGTTTCAATTTGGGGGGGATTTGTTAATTTCTTAATTTCTTTTATTCCAAAAGAAGTGTTACCTCTATAAAGTATTTGTTGGTTTCTGTATTTAGCTGCATTATTGCTGCATTTAGTCTTCGGCATTGGGTTCAGTCTTTTTTTTTTTTTTTTCCCCCAGTCTCCAAAGCTCTCAGAAGTGAAAAAGAACATCATGTTCCTGCAGACTGCCCAGGACACATGCTTCACAGCTGTGCCAGATTTGCAGCTGACCAACTGGCCTACGTTGCAAGAAGACTCATTTTCAAAATTTACAATCATTTTTTTTCAATGTGTGCCAGATAGGCTGATTCACTGTGAGACTTCTTTGATTTTATTGACGTTTAGACCCTCATCCAGTTCCCAGCGAAGTCAATGGGTGTCTTTCCAGTCCTTATAGCAGGATTTGCATGAATCTGTAAGTGTGCAGGTGGTTCCTTTTCACATATTTTGCCCATGGAGACATTCAAAAGATCACCAACCTCCATTCTGTAACTGCATAATGGCATTTATCCTGGAATTTAAAGGAATTGCATGATCTTTAATGGTAGCTACCAAATTAAAGGTGCCAACTGACTTTAACAAAGTCCCTCATGTTAAGCAGTTAATGGAAATGGTCATACTAATGGTGTTATTTTGTTTGATTTTTCTCCAGAGATAACAAGTGTCTTTTAGAGTCTTAAGCCCTTCTTGCTGTGTATAGTGCCTGGGTGAAGGAAGTGCATGAGCAAGCTTTAGTCATGTAATCTAAAATACAATGATGTGATTTCACTAGCAGAGTTTTTAAAACAGTGGAAGCACACATAATTCAACCATAAAGTGTTTTGATTAGTGTTTAATGTCTGAAACTATTTCAGAGTGAACATTTCAGTTTACAGTGCATACAAACAGACTTCTGAAAATCAACATTTACAAGGATGAAATCATGAGCTGGAAGACTTCAAACCCAGATGACATTTGGGTCTGTAGCCAACAATAGCATCCACTCTGCAGTGTAAAACCAACAGAGCAGCAGCAACGTTCATATACCTAGTTGTATGTGTCTGTTAACAGACAAGAATGCGTGTATACTGTACATGCTCTGATGCCATCTTCCTGTTGTGCACAAAACGAAAGAAAACAAACAAAAAAATACCTGCACAGCCTAAGACTTTTTGCTCCAATCACTCACCAAACTATTGGTGGGAAATGAAAGAAAACAAAGGTGAGTAATTCTCCTTCCCAATTCCTAGCAAAATTCTCTTCAGCAACTTGAAGCAGCACAATATCAGTACAGTATATGTAGAGAGGAATGAAGGAGGCAAGACAGCTTATTTGCTGAAAGAACTGGACTTTTTGGTACTCTACTCTTTTCTTTGTGTCTCAGTGTCGTCTTCCATTTCTGGAGTCATTATAAGGAAGCACACAATCTAAAAAGAGACATTGCTACAAGAAAATAAAAGAATATTTGTCCCATAGAAGCCTTGGTGCACACCTCTTCCTATGCTTCTGGTGAAAGATCACAAATACCTAATGATTCCAGCACAGCCAAAACTGTCACTCTCACAACTTTCTGGTATCTGTACTCGAGATTGCTGACGGCCCTAGATTCCTTGAACTGGTAGATTTTCATGCATGTTTTTTTGGCATTGGACTGCTCCCTCCAGAAAATGATTTGAGTAAGACTCCTGAAAACTAAGAAAGACAGAAAATTGCCTACTGCAGGCTCAAGGGAGTGCAACTTGTCTGAAGTGAAGCTAATTTAGGGTGGCATATCAAGAAAAGTTTTTAGTAGTGAGGTCTAGAAGACCATGAAATGTTACACCAAATAGAAAAGTGGAAGAATCACTTGCAATGCTAATGCTCAAGATGCTTGAGAATAGGCTGTATGGAACAATTTTGGTATGAAGAGCATGAACTAAAAGTATAACAGGCCCTTTCCATTCCCACTTGCACCACAATTGAGCATAATTGAAACTGCATTGTTAGAAAAACTGTTAAAAGTTAGGGAATATTTTTCTACATTTCTGTTAAGAAGAAGGAAATGGTATAAAATCAGTCAAGAGAATCACTAAATCTAAAATCAAGCAATTATGGAAGATGTTATGTTAGACTGAAAGAAGAAAGGAAGCTTTCCTCCAACAAACGAGCAAGGAAAGAACAAAAATCTCTATCACCGGAAATGTTACCATTTGATAGTTTTCTTTCTGAAACTGAAGCTTTAACTTCCAGTTGTATTGTATCCCAAAGAGAAAACAAAGAAGTCAGTTATAGAAGACTGATGAGATCATGCTACTTGAAATAAAAATTAGAAAAGAAGGCCAAAACTAGGAAAAGCAATAGCCCAAGACCCCTAGACAAGTTTCTCTCAAGGCACCTTAGAGTCACACAAGGAAATTAAACCT
The DNA here is from genome assembly GCA_020746105.1 of Trogon surrucura. Taxonomy (NCBI): domain Eukaryota; kingdom Metazoa; phylum Chordata; class Aves; order Trogoniformes; family Trogonidae; genus Trogon; species Trogon surrucura. Next base: position 66,531,693 of record CM036658.1, read on the forward strand.
ATTTTCCCTTTCTTTTACTTGGCCTATGCTTTCCTCATTCCCAATACACTCATCTCCACTTCTGCCCTTGCCCCACCTGGACAAAATACAATGACTGTAATGAGAAGGACCAAGAAATTACTTTTCATGAACCGCTACATCTGGGAATCTGCAAAGTCTGGATTTTGTCACTGTACTAGGAATGCAAAATATGAAAAGAATGGAAATCTGCCTCAGATACTGGAGTTAGTCCAACAGCTAGCTAAGGTAGAAGTTGTTTATTTATACTACAATATCGTTCAGAAAGTTGGTGTGGACCCAAGTTTTGTAATCTTAGGTGCTCTGTAAGTACAGATAAAGGCATCCTCTCCTTGGGGCAGGAACTGTAAAGCAAAATGAGTGCCTTGAGGATTTGGAAACCAGTGAGGTGAAAGAGAGGAACAGGGAGGCAGCAGCTAGAGCACACACCAAAGAAAGGGGAGGAGAAACAGATCTCAAGTCACTATTTCTGCCTCAGACACTAAGCTGGCACTTAGATGATACTGTCCACAGGCTTAGCAGAACACTCAGGTATTCCACCTCCTTGACTGGACATGAAAGTGGGTCATACAGAAGGAGAACCTAACCATGAAGCCTGCAGTGTGAACGTGATGCGAGTAGTGTGGGTGTGCATGCACATGTGTGAGGGAAAGGTCATGTCATCTTTCTTGATTTTTTGCTAGGAAGATGCTGACTACTGTATCGTCAACGGTTAATTAGCCTTTGCATGCAGCATTTCACTGGGTGACTTAGGTAGTAGATTCGGTACAAACAGACTTTACTTATTTCTTGGAAATACATATGTGGGTCTCTACATATGTGGTTTTGGGCTGCATGACTGGCAAACAGAGAGCTGAGACTGCTGCAGCTGACCACAGCTTCGTTCTTCCTTTCTGCCTACCAGCTACACCCATGAAAAGAGAGGCTGCATAAAAATATCCCTAGGGCATTCCACCAGGGAGTGACAGTGGTGAGGGCAGAGCATTGATTTGTCCTTACAGTGGTCACCAGGTCTGCACTTACAGTCATGCTGCTGATCTTTAAATGGAAGCACGAACCTACCTGCAGGGCAAAGAGAAATGGCCCCAGAATGCAACAAGACAGAATGCAACAGCTCCTCTGAAATCCTCAGTGACATAGCAGTGACATACTGGCCATGAAATAACCTTTTTCGGAATTTAGCCAAATTTTTCTCTTACCTTATTGGTAACAATGGACTTGTGAATCCTATAACAGAAGCAGGTAAATGCTCAAGTAATAAGTGAACAGTTATGGTTCTGAAATAACACTCCGTTGCGTATGGGCCAATTTGCCTGGAAAGTGGCTGATAAAAAGCTTAGACACAGAAAAGGAAATTGTTACTAGTTCCTTGCTCAATTATTTTTACTTTCAACGCTGCCTGAGATGATATTCATACATTGGTCACTGAAGAATTCCAGCTCTCTTTCTCAGAGATCAGCATATGCATAGCCAAGATTTTCTCATAAAAGATTAAAATTCCTTCCCATATCAACAACAAATTAGTCATTCATTTCAAGGTGGATAGATGATGGCAGAGCAGTGGATGTGGTCTACCTTGACTTCAGTAAAGCATTTGACACAGTCTCCCACAGCATCCTTGCTGCTAAACTGAGGAAGTGTGGTCTAGACTCTCGGGTAGTGAGGTGGACTGCGAACTGGCTAAGGGGAAGAAGACAAAGAGTTGTGGTCAATAGGGCGGAGTCTGGTTGGAGACCTGTATCCAGTGGAGTGCCTCAAGGGTCGGTACTGGGACCAGTATTATTCAATATATTCATCGATGACTTGGATGAGGGACTAGAGAGTACTATCAGCAAGTTTGCTGATGACACCAAGCTGGGAGGAGTGGCTGACACACCAGAAGGCTGTGCTGCCATCCAGCGAGACCTGGACAGGCTGGAGCGTTGGGCGGGGAAAAATTTAATGAAATACAACAAGGGTAAATGTAGGGTCTTGCATCTGGGTAGGAACAACCCCAGGTTCCAGTATAAGTTGGGGAATGACTTCTTAGAGAGCAGCACAGGGGAAAGGGACCTGGGAGTCTTGGTGGACAACAGGATGACCATGAGCCAGCACTGTGCCCTTGTGGCCAGGAAGGCCAATGGCATCCTGGGGTGTATTAGAAGGGGGGTGGTTAGTAGGTCGAGAGACGTTCTCCTTCCCCTCTACTCTGCCCTGGTGAGACCCCATCTGGAATATTGTGTCCAGTTCTGGGCCCCTCAGTTCAAGAAAGACAGGGAACTGCTGGAGAGAGTCCAGCACAGGGCAACTAGGATGATGAAGGGAGTGGAGCATCTCCCTTATGAGAAAAGACTGAAGGAGCTGGGGCTCTTTAGTTTGGAGAAGAGGAGGCTGAGGGGTGACCTCATTAATGTTTACAAATATATCAAGGGGGAGTGTCACAAGGATGGAGCCAGGCTCTTCTCGGTGACAACCACTGATAGGACAAGGGGTAATGGGCTGAAACTGGAACATAAGAGGTTCCACTTAAACTCGAGAAGAAACTTCTTCTCAGTGAGGGTGACGGAGCCCTGGAACAGGCTGCCCAGAGAGGTTGTGGAGTCTCCTTCTCTGGAGACATTCAAGACCTGCCTGGACACGTTCCTGTGTGGCATAGTCTAGGCATTCCTGCTCTGTCAGGGGGATTGGACTTGATGATCTTTCGAGGTCCCTTCCAATCCCTAACATTCTATGATTCTATAATTCTATGATGATTATTAACTATTCTTATAGTCCATTTACAAAAGCAACTATTTTAGTTAATTGCTAATTTGAGCATGGCTTAAAAACAAATGAGAAAATGCACTGTAAATGTTAGCACTTGAGTATATAAAGTAAATTCTACCAGAAACAATATTCTCACTTAGCAGGGATATTTGGGGAGTAATTCTTTATAGAAATAACTTAATACAGACAAGATTTGTTGAATACTTCATTACCCTACATGTTAGTATAAAAATGGACCAAAATATTCAGGATACGATTTCTGTGCTATGTATCACTTATAACTAAGACTGTATTTTGTTCCTCCTATAGGGGAGAATAATTTTATTGCTAGATACACGAATATGCTTGCATGTACTTGTGACTATTTAAGAAACCTGTGTGGTAAACTAATGATAAAATCTAATTACATCTTATCTATTGACAAGATGAAAAATTATGACAAAAATATTTAACACTTTAATTTCATAACATTCCAGAAAGGGAATCCTTTAAACAGATCAGTCTGCATTATACCTTTTTACTAGCAATGAGCCCAGATACATAAATAACCCAGTGGCATAAATAAATACATGCTGGTTCACCTCAGGTGAGGATTGACAAGCAGGCTTCAACAGGGCTTAACAAAAGCATGTGGGACTATGTGGTTTGGCTCTTTTGTGAGACTAGGTATGACAATAGTTTCCTAAGGAGTAAAATATCCTTTCACACAGGCAGGGTGGGCTCTGAAATTAAAAGTAACATTCAGCAGAATGTATTCCACCCAGAGTTATCATGCAAGGTGATGGACATATGCACACAAAATGTCAGTCAGCAATCTTCTGGCGTGAAAAAGGGCCATACCTACCTCTTAATGCTTCAGTTCTATGAATTAAAATTTATATTCAAATGTTAAAGCCTTCCCAGAGAATTCTATTTTTTCTTTCTTGTTCATGAATCAAGCTGCCTTTGGACTGAACTGGTGACCCATCACAGTGCCCCACCAGGATCTTGTCCAGTTCTTTGGCAGATGAGAAGGCTCCAGCACACAGGTGGTGGCCAGGTCAGCGGGACAGAACAGACTGCAGGCACAGAACTTTGTACTTTCTGTTCAGACTTCAGTGTAAACAAAGGCTGGTGAGAAGCCAGGACTATTGAATTGGCAAAGATGTAGACCTACCAACCCATGCCTATGTTCCTTGGGCACATACAGGAAGGAGGAAATTGCACACTTATTCTGCTGCTATACACCAGGTTGCAGGATAAAGTTAATGTGCAAGGCATGAGCTCGCCTGTCATGGACCAAGATTTGCAGACTCCTGTGAGGTGTCTCAGCTTTGCACTGCTTTCTTCCAGTTGATCTGTGTGTTGCTCGGCGCATTATGAAACAGAAATTACTGCCACTAGCTAGAGTCTAATTGTAGGGAAAGCACTGAGACTCAGGTGCCTCATTCTGGAAGTCCTCAGCTTGACTCTAAGCCTGACTGTCCACTTTTAGGGCTTTGAGGGCTACCATGCTTCCCTGCTCTACCACACTGCACTATTGAATCAAGGTCATGTGTGCAAGTCGACCCCAACAGAGGTTTTCAAGGAGAACAAAATCGCACTGAGCAATGAGGGAGGCATTGGGTGACCTTAGCCCTTCACCTACCTCACACCACACAGCTCTCCAGAGTGGGCCTCTGCTTGCAGTGTCTGCTCCAAAGATAAGTACAGCTGGGGCTTGGATCCCACTTACTCATCTGTGCTCAGGGCATAAGCCAACGAAAGTCAAGAGCTATGGATCACATCTGTTGCTGTGAAGAAAACCCTGCAGCAAAACTACTGAAGGGATCTGTCTTTTTGCTTTGAAATGTAAACAGAAGTTTTCTCCTTTTTCTATAATCACATTGGCCTTATCATCCAGCACAAGCTACCTCAAGGAGGTCTTCTCTGACGAGATCCTTCTGTCTTCATGGAGGGAAGGAGAACTCTACAAAAAAGACTGAGGCTTCAGAATGAATACTGGCATGGGAGGTGAAACCTGTTCTGCAGTACCTCCAAAAATTGTCTCTCTTCAGCTTTTTCTTGCCAAGACTCACAAAGATTTCATGCAGTGCTGATATGGTAAGAAATACAGCATTGCACAGAAAACAAGATCACCATGCTTACTTGAATTATTTTCTATTTTAACTGTTATATTGCTGTATGGGACCCAGATACATAGATTAGGCATGCATCCACCTTGTCCGTGTTCCCACTATAAGAGGTGAAAGAAAATCAAGCTTGTATTATATGATCAAAGTCCTTACAGAGAATTGTAATACTTTATTAAAAAACCAGACTACATGATACTCTTCAGCTTGAAAGAAGGTAGGACTCTCAGCCCACAGTAAAGAGTATGTGTAGATTATGAGCTCCTTGACTTCTTTCAGAATACTTTTTTTTTCAGTTCATTACACCATCACTGAAGTGCTATTCTAAGCCCTCTCTGCATTACTTTGTAGATCATTAACAACCACAAAAAAAAAAAAAAAAAAAGGCAAAAGAAAGAAAGAAGAAAAAGAAAGAAAGACTTAAGGGAAATTTTCAGTGATTTAAAACTATGATACTGGGCTGGGAATTCAACAGGTCCTGTGTTCTGCCAGCTCTCATGAGTGTAACATCATGTGGCAGCATGTGTAAAACAACACATGCTGCTCACCCAGACTTCTCTCTGCCTCTTTCGACTGAAAGCAGAAACACTCTCTAAGGAGAACTGCTTACAACTTTCTCATAGGTGAATCTAACACACGTCCCTGTAACTCAATTTCCATGTGGCTTATATTAGCCACATATCTGCTCTTCAGGTTCTTCCATTTTGCTGTTACTACAAGCAACAGAGAGCCAACTGTGGCTAGACTAAGGCACGTAATTCAGGGAAGGCACATCATAGGCTCACGTCATAGTTCATGGAGTTTCTCTGTGTGACATTTGAGCAGTGAATGTCTAAATTATACTTATTATCCAAATATTTAAAGGCCTTTGTGCTGAGTGCTGTACCAGTACCGAGAGAAGCCAACCTTGCAGGGACACTGGCCCTCCCAGCACCACTATTTTCTGCCTCCTGGCCTTCCAGGAAGAAAGAATCACCATCCTAAGGTGCTGCAGGGCAATCTAAGATGGGGGATTCACTTCCCACAATCCAGCCCCTTGGCAGTTTCAAGTTCAATCACGTGCAAGAACAGCCCCAGTTTCAGAACATGTCACGCTTCTTTAGCACTTCCTCTCACAAGCTTCCAAGAAAAGGTCTATCTGTAGCAGCTTTTCTCCTACCCTGCATTTAATCATGATGTTTCTCACCATGCACCTCACTATGCCACTCTGTTCCTACAGTCTCTGCACTTTACAGTTTTTTCCTATACTCAAGCCATCAGCATCATCTGCTTCCTTTCCTCTCATGAAAGTCAAACCATTTTTTTTCTGTGCCACGTTTAAAACATTTTTATGCTGGCCACTGTCTCAATCCATTTCTGTACTGATTTCAGCTATTTCTTACATCTTCAAGGCTGTCACAAGTTCCATCTGACTTATGATATGACACAGATGATGAAGTTCCCCAAATTCCTTGACTTTAAAAAGTGATGCTTCAAGAAACAGGCCAAAGGGCAGTTCTGTGTCTTAAGAAGCTGATGAGCCTACCATAAGCCACAATTGCATGACATCAGGGGATGTCTTTTCAGCAGCAAGTTTCATGAATAAACCGCACTTTATAACACAGTTTCTGCTTCAGGCAGAGGGCACACTCAGAGAACGGCTCCAGACAACAGAGCTCACTTTTATTATGATCTGAGAGGGATCATACTAGCTTTGCTCCAGCCACTGATTTTTGTTTACCATCCAAACCCTATCCAGCAAAGCCCCCAACCCTCTACACCAGTAACAAATAATGCTGGACACTACATGGCTCTGTTTCCTCTCCTGTAGATGTTATTGGGAGGCATTCCTTTTCCAAAATGCATTTTGTTTCTAAAGCAATACAGAAGTGAAATACTTATCCTCATACGAAATGTGCAACAATGTACCAATTGGTGGGTAATGTGCAGACACTACCATCCTTATCTTTGAATTTCCATTCTTTTCCTTAGACCTCAAAACCTTACTTCTAAACTGTGGCTTTCTATCCTACACCTCCCCTTTTCTTCGTGGTTTGACAGATAAAGTCAGAATGGGAGGAGGTTTCACCACTTTTGCTGTATGTAAAAACATTAAATTATTCTGTTATTCTGTGGCTTGCTGATAGTATGAACAGGACAACTGAACACTAAGGATAGCATTTTCTTATTCTGCTAGCAGCAGAGGGCTTCTTTGGTTGGGTTTAGCAGTTTAGCAAATTCCTGATGCAATTGTCTTGATATGAGATCTTCAAGTTCTTAGCTCCTTTATTCTCCAGCATAACATTCTTCTTTGCCCTATTTCTTACTTTTACACAGTAATTTCTAAACAACTATTCATTTTACACTGAAATATCCTAGCTCACATGCATTTGTCAATTCCTATTTTTCATCTTATTAAGGTGTCGAAGTAGCACATACAAAATAACTATTCTTCAAGAAATGTCACGTATAATTTATTGACTCTACTACATTCCAAATGAAAGTACAAGCAATTCAATTTTCATAGAATCACAGACTCACAGAATAATTTGGGTTGGAAGGGACCTCTGAGAGCCACCTAGTCCAGCCTTTCCAATTTGCTCCAAGCAGGGCTAGCTTCAAAGTTATTTCATGTAAACAAAAAAGGGCACCCAACACTAATTGCTCATACAATTGCTTGGTTTACACTGACATTGATTTAATAGTTTTGCAACATTTTTACAGTAAGACATCTTCCCGTAGTGTAGCAACTACGTTGTTGCCATAAAAAGACACAAACATCATACTCAGATGACAGGCACAGTTAATGATCAATTACATGTCCGTATATGTTCGTATACATGTGTACTGAGGAGACCCACGACGAATCATCTTGTTCTATAGCTGCAAGGTGGAACTGGCACTGCTAGTTCCCCTCGCTGTTCTTACCAGGGAAGAGGAGTAGGTAGGAATAATAGCGGCAATCTGCTGCCATGCATTTTCCCTTGAAAAAGTGTGAGAAGAATGTTCCCAGTTAGCCTTCTCAGCTAACTGAGTTTCAAGAAAGCCTAACTTTCTAAGGCACAGCTCACAGCACCTCTTACCGTTGTGAGCTTGCTAAAATGACAGCTGTCATGTTGTGTGACAGTAATTGCAACAAGCGGGCGGAAGACTTGCTGCGCTCTTAGTTAGCAGCAGAATACCACGATACGGCTAATTAATCATGTTGCAAATTTATCTCAAAGATTAAAAAATTGACAGCTCTGGCCCACCAGATTAAACAGCAAAGATCCATCATTTATTGCTGCAGTAAAAAAGAGCTACTTTCCCAGCCCAGGCAGCAAAAGGAAACTGAATGCATTCCTCTCCTGGCCCTGAATTCTTACTAGCTTCACAGGGTGAGCCCTAATTTTGTATTTGTTTCCTAGTACTGTAATTGTTAGAAATGTCACTCAAGATGTGTTTTAAATAAGAGCAACAGCACATGTTCCTGCCTGGCAGAATTTGGATTATTCATGCTGATATTGCAGTGAATTTCGCAGGCTCTACAAAAACACATTTAAATTGGCAAGCTTTCCAAGGCTTGATCTTGCATCTTACGCACTTTGCAAGACAAGAGAAGAGAATGTGCCATCTACCAAGTGCCCATACTGAGACTTACTGTGAAGAGTGACTCCTATGAGTAATTGATTTAACGTTCCAGAGTATCTCAGACAACTGGTAGTAAGACGTTATCTCTTCCACCTTGATGCTTCTGGAAGAATCAAGCCAACTCTTACTCTATACAAGCTGATACAAAATCACTAAATGGTCTCAACTGAAATTAAACTGTATCTACTCCTCAAACTGAGCTCACTAATACAGGATGCAAACTTTGCTGTGATCAGATGTCAATACTAAAACCTACAAATGGCATCTATAGGAAAAAAATCTCAGGAGAAAACACATCTACAGATGGCCATGGAAATTTACATACATTATTATCCACGGGGTCTTATGAGTCCTGGTGGTCTTATTCAGACAGTGCTGATAGACATCGGTGTGCAAATGACAAAACGCACATGAAAACTTCCAAGATTTCTGTTCACACCGCACCACTTGTCTACACATGAGTCTTGCATGGCTGTCAAACTTCGACTTTTCTATCACTTAGTGTACAAGCACTGAAAGAGCAGAGGAGGAATTACTCATAGATTTCATCAAAACCAGAATCCATGTTTATGTAATTTTATGTGGTTGAAAGATAAACACAGATGTTGGATTTGCAGATATGATATTTTTAACATTATTTTATCAATTATGCTGTGCTTCAAACATGGAAAACATTGCCTATTTATTTGCCTTAATAGTCTGTGGATTAAAAAAATGGCATGGATTTCAGAAGGTTTCCTGATAAAATACAGATTTTTCTACATTTAGTTAGAATTATGATACTAAAGAAAAAATACATAAAATGTCAACTTTCAGAAAACTAAAAATTGAGGGGTTTAAGCAAAATATTTTGAAGACTTTTCATTAACACAAAGTATTTTCTGGATGTGATTCGCACACAGAAATGTTGTTCTCCACTAGTTTCGTGTTTTAGAAATGTGCTCCAAAACAAACTGGAGAAACTCATGGCTAACAGATTATATTGCAGAGGTCAGGCCCTCTTTTTTTTTTTTTTTTAACAACTACAGACATCTGGGTTTCAAATGTCGAGTAGGAGCATGGGAGCAATTTTAGAACGACTTCTAGTGTGAAAATTTAATTAAGAGAAAGTATGGGTGCTTAAGGATTGTGTCATCTTCTGATAATTCATATATATGTGCACTTGCAGAACCGTAAGAGGCCTCCAGTGATCATCAATTCCATTTCTTTACCCAAGGCAGGACAACCAGTCCAGGCAGCTGTTGATTAGCCTTCCTAAAAACCTCCAGTGATGGAGATTCCACTACCTCCTCATTTGCCCTGTATCTTGAAGAATGGGGAAAAAAAAAAAAAAAAAAAAGCCTTAGATGCTCACCATAGCATGAAATGAATCATACACTAGAAATGTCGATAACAGATTTGTCTGATTTGCTGAGATACCGACATTTATTGCTGATGTCAGGTTTTTGGCCGGATAGAAGCCATTCTGTCCTTCTCACAGAACTGAAATAAATTCAAATCAAATCACGCTGTGATGCCCAGCATGACTGGCACACTGCTAATCAGCTTCCTTAACATGAGGGTTGTGAGGCTTACTTCTCTGATTCTGAATATGCTAGCAAGCTTTGCTTCTTTCTTTCCTCAATTCCTCTATCTTATTTTTAGCTCATTCTTCTCCTTTATATGCTAAAATGCTTTTAAGCAGTGAAAGAACTTGATTTTCATGCTACTTTTTTGTCTTTTGGAACACACTTAAAATGACATTTCTGAACAGCAATATTTTCTTTGTCCTATGATGACAGGAAAACGTCACCATCCACAGTCTTTGATGCTTGTCCTTCTTGTGATCCATTTTATTTATTTTGTATTTAATTCACATCTGCAATAACTATGGACACTTTTTCCTGTTGTTTTCCTGACTCCCCACTATGGTCACTCCTTTGGGAATTTTACGTGAGTCATTTAGCAATATGTTCTAGTAAAACAGCATAGTTGCACTGTATGAGTTAATTTTTGTCTTTGAGAGTAAGAAAGAATGTAAGCATTGATTCTCTTTCAATTCCAACCTTCCAATCAGCTGGCTGAAAACCCCACTGCTGCAGGATGGTATGATATTATGTCATGAATCACAGGACTCTGTTCTGAAATTTGTAAATAACATACGCCATTAGCATTCATCACACCTAAGGTGTGTTCCAATAAAAGTGCCCCACACAGTCTCCTCAACTTTTGCCCATGCTATCCCAGGAGATCAGATTCAACACTGATAAAACCCACTAATCTAGGTATCTTACTTTACAAGTGAATTCATTTTAACATCTTAGAAGAAACAGAAGGAAATCTCCCTGCTTAAAATGTGCCAGCAAAGAAGAAAAATGGAGTTTGCCAGTTGTAGCAGAAGAGCAAAAGACATCAGATGCTCTGGAAATTCTGCTCCCCACCAAAGATCCTCTGATGAGCGCATTTTTTACTCTCAGTTTCCATACTTTAAAATTTCCTTTCTAAGATCAAGATGAACTCTTTTTAATTTTTTTTTTTCCCCAGGGAAAAGGGAGCTTCCAGACTAGATTGTCTCCAGCGCTACGCAACCTTTACCACAGAAAGCTTACCTGAAGGTAGAATGCAAAGGCTCAAATCACCTGACTGCTACTGTTACTGAACAAAGGGCCGGCTCCCTTCTTATTGCTTTCACCTAGGCAGGCTTTGGCAGAAATGGTCAAGAAGTCTCTTGACAGATGGAGACTACAGTTGTCTTGCTTAGCAAGAATGAGTGTATATGGCTTGTACCTTGATAATCCTGCCACCTACCCATATTTCACCCTTCTGTTTTTAATTCTTTCCACTGACTGTTGCTTTGACAATCCCTCCTGCTTACATGTTGCCTCAATGACTTGACCTTTCAACTGGTCAGGAATATCCTTCTCAATAAATCTAGACCTAATCAAACATGTCTACATGCAAAAGCTTTACACAATCCTTAAGATCAACTGGAAAGCAGCTGATTGAAGAAGGAACACAGGTTTTCAACTTGTGCATCCTTCTCCTTATCAAGCTTTACATTAGAGTACTGGTTCGCAATGTTCCTAGAGCAAACCTTATTGCACCTACCAAGATCAGATATAGGAAATTATTCCTGGAGAAACTTCGATAATGCTGGGTTTGCAGGGAGAGGGATGTGAGGGAGCTGGAGTAACCTTGAGACAGAAGCCACAACAGGCACAACAGTGAAGCCAGCAAGGTGTGCAACAAAGCAAAATTGCTGCTATTGTCTAGTTTCCATCTTTTGTGTATTTTCTCCACTTGATTGACAGAGAAAGCAGCAAGCCAAGTGCTTGAGGAGAACCCAAAGGTCAAGTTCAGGGAGCAAAATCGGTAAAGAAAGCAGAAACCGCGACTCTCAGCTACTACAGAGGAGAGGCAGGAAGATGGTCCTGGACCTGCCCTAAAGACTTCCCCCTCTGGTAAGGGACTAGCTGCCCACAGGGAGGGAGCACAGCCATCAACTCAAGCCCTACATTTCACCTGTGGGAAAAGTCTAGTCTCACCAGCTGGGAACTACTACTAGAGAGGTTTTTCATTCCCTTAAATACCCGTTGTCAGACCAGTGCCCAGGACTGGCATTCCAACCAGCCAGTCTGTCTAATCCCCTTCAAAATCCATGCTGTTTTTGCCCTCAGCAACAGCAAATACCAGAGACAGCAGTCTGGACAGAAGAAATGGAACATTCTTTCTTAACTCTGCTTCTGCCTGCATTTTCAGTCCCACAAAAAAATATGTATGAGACAAGACCTGCCATTTCTCTCACCAATTTTACTATTTAGTATTTAAATTACAGCAATCCTCTTGCTTATGTACAAACACCAGTCTCTATCTCAAAAAGAGTTTTCAGTTTAAAAGTAATTATGTGTGTTTAGATTACCAGATAGGCTTCTGAGGGCATTTTAACTGTTTTCCATTAACTGGATCTTGCAACTCTACAGCTACAGCCTCACACAGCTGTCATGCTCCTGTGGGGTCAAACCCACGTTGTCACCCCAGAGGCCTTAGGAGCTGTCATATTCTATCATCTGCAGTCCTGAAGTGAACTGAGTCCTAAGGAATCAATGCAGAAATGACTAATGGGTGTCAGGAAACATCCTTCTAGTGTCTCCTGGAAGCTTGCAAAGTTAGGAACTCAATGGGGAAAAATATAAAATCCTCCCCAAAGCATAAGAAGACGTAAGAAGGGCATCTTTTAAACAAATTATAGCTGGTAAGAGATTTCCACTAATAACCGCTAATAACCTCTTTGCCTCTCCAAAAGAGACTTACAGACTGGAAAGGAAAACTAAAACAAATATAGTGCTAATAAGAAAATAGGAAAATAATGAAACATATATATAAATGTACGCAAACCCAATACGAAACCCAGGTCTCTAGTCTCCAATAGCAGTCACCACTGGTGTTGCACAGCACTAGGGAAACCCCAGCTCAGTGGCAGAGGGGAGCTGGATACAGGATCTGGATTCAGAACCTCAGGATCAAGATCGAAGGCAGAAGAATGAATCAAGTCCTTCTCAGACACCAGCCATTGAAGAAGCGGGCTTAACTCCTGTGATCCCTCTGATTTATATGGAATATGACGTATATGAAATGGAAAACTTTGTTGGTCAGCTTTGAGTCACCTGCCCTGTCTGCTCCTCCCTGGAGCTGCGATCCTTTTACTTCCTTGCAACCTTTTTACTTCCCAGGGGCACCAATGTGGCACACAAGATCTAGCACTCACCTTGGTTCTTGTAGGAGAAAGTATAAGCAAGAGCCTTCCTGCATCCCAATCCTTGGTAGTAACTATAAACGTTGAGCATTATCACTCCTAGTAGTGATACTGTCTGCAAAAAAATATGTTGTTAACTTCAGAAAGTGCAGCCTCTTAGAAGAGATTGAGCTGGAAGTTAAAATCCCTAAATAGAATTGGTTCTGTTCTAGCTCAAACCAGGACAAGAACCTTTTTTTCTGAAAAAAATACCTCCAAAAGCCTAAGGACTCCAAGACCATGCTCACTGGTCTGCTGCACTTTGCAAAACATAATTACACCTTGTTGTAGTAAAAGCATTCCACTTTTATCTCTCTGTCGTTGATGATCAGACCATAAGTTGATTCACTGTTTCAGAAGTCCGCAGCTGCCAAATTAAAGCAAGATGGACCCTTTCTTCCACCCCCAGCCAATACATTCTTTCAATTGTGAGACTTCAGGCTGTTATAATGTACCAGTCCTACAGTTTTTCACAGGGTATTTCAAGGCCTGATCCCTGCACTGTGCCTGTGACAAATGCGTTTGAAGTTCCATGTATCCCTGCTCTGGCTGCTTTTAATCAGGCCTACCTGTAGCACTTGCAGAGAATCATAGAATCATAGAACAGTTCAGGTTGGAAAAGACCCTTGGGATCATCAAGTCCAACCATTAACCCTACACTACAAGTTCACCCCTAAGACATATCACCCAACACCACATCCAAGCGACACTTAAACACATCCAGGGATGGTGACTCAACCACCTCCCTAGGCAGTCTGTTCCAGTGTCGGACCACTCTTTCCATGAAGAATTTCTTCCTAATGTCCAGCCTAAACTTGCCCTGTTGCAACTTGAACCCATTCCCCTTGGTTCTGTCCCTAATGACCTGTGAGAACAGACCAGCACCAACCTCTCTACAGTGTCCTTTCAAGTAATTGTAGAGCACGAGGAGGTCCCCCCTCAGCCTCCTCCTCCTTAAACTGAACAGTCCCAGCTCCCTTGATCACTCCTCGTAAGATCTATTCTCCAGGCCCCTCACCAGCTTTGTTGCCCTTTTCTGCACTCACTCCAACCCCTCGATATCTCTTCTATACTGAAGTGCCCGAAACTGAACACAATGCTCACAATACTCAAGGTGTGGCCTCACCAGTGCTGAGTACAGGGGGACAATCACCTCCCTACTTCTGCTGGTCACACAATCTCTAATACAAGCCAGGATGCCGTTGGCCTTCTTGGCCACCTGGGCACACTGCTGGCTCATATTCAGCCGACTGTCGATCAGAACGCCCAGGTCCTTTTCCGCCAGACAGCCTTCCAGCGACCCTTCCCCAAGCCTGTAGCGTTGCATGGGGTTGCCGTGACCAAAATGTAGGACCCTACAGTTGGCTCTGTTGAGGTTGGACTAAGATAACATTTAGAGGTCCTTTCTAACACAATGCATTCTATGATTCTGTGATTCACAGCACGGCTCTTGACAAACCTGTAGCTTTCTCCTTGCACTCATTCCTTGACAGCCTGGATGCGCTCTATCTTTGCTCAAAGCATTTTCACAGTGACACCTACAATGACTGAGTCATGGTAACATATGTACGCGTGTTTGGTATCTAAAGATAAGTAGAGATCTGTTCAAACACAGCACGTACCTCAGCAGCACAACTCTCTCGTGCTCTCGTGGTGCCATTTCACACCCTTGTCCTGTCTGATCCGCTGGAGATTGTGCACATCTTGGGGCAGCGAATCTATTGCTTTATTCTGTGCTGCATGGAGCCTAGCAAACTTGGGCACCGTGCAATGGTAACTAATGGTATCAAGTGACGATCTCGCTGCTGCTGCTGCAGACACCCGTCACCTCCACCCGCGCCACTGCACGGGTGCCAGGCAGCTCCGGCTCGGCCGGAGCAAGGGGTGATCGGGGCCGGGGTCTCGTCGGCGCAGGGCAGGACCGGGCCGGCGGGAGGGCCGTGGCCCGCTGCCCGTCGCACCGGGCAGGCCGCTGCCGTCGCCGCCGTGGGACTGCCCGTGGGGGAGCGGACAAGGAGCCGGTGCCCCAGGCAGCCCGGCTGGGGACTGCACGGACCCAGCCAGACACCCACGGCCCCGGCGCCAGCGAGCAGAGCACGCTGTTTTGTTCTGGGCACACTGCACCAGCGTAACATATTACGTCAATACTGTATTTATTCTTTTCTGTTTTGGGGTGGGGGGGGGGAGGGGAGCGGAGAAGGAGTGGAAAAAAGAGGGTAAAAACCGCCAAAGGGGAACCAGGCAGAAGCACGTTTCCCCTAGGGAACCTCAGCCTGGCCTGGTCTCGCCGGCACCGCCAGGGGCGGAAGCCCCAGACCCTCTTGGCGGGAGCTGCGGGAAACCCATCGCCGCCGCCTGCCCCGCCGCCCCGCGGGTACCGAGCCCGCCGCCCGGCCAGTGCCCGGAGCGGAGCCGACCCCCTCTCCCGCCGCTCGTCCTGCCCCGGCCCCGGCGGCGGACACCACCCCTCCCTCGGCCGTCGTCATCAGCGGGCGGGGCAGGGCACGGGCGGCGGCGCGGATTGGCGGGCGGGCCGGGGGGCGGGGCGGAGGCAGCGCCGGCGGCGGGCAGGGCACCGCTAAGGCACTGGGGCGGTGAGCGCGGCTGGGGGAAGAGGGGCGCGGGCGAGCGGCGCGGTACGAACGCGCGGTGGCGACCGGGGCGACGCGGTGGCGGCTGCACGGCGGCGTGGAGGAAGACGGTGGCGGAGCCGTTACCGCTGCTGCTGAGGTAAAGAGAGTGCGGCCGCCGCTGCCTCACCTGGTGCTGCCCCGCGGGCGCCCGCTGAGGCGGCGGGACGGGGCGCTGCGGGGCCCTGCGGCCGCCCGGAACCCGGGCAGCGGCCGGTACTGCGGAGTGATGGGCTGAGCGGGAGGGCTGCCGCCGCGCCGCGCAACTTTTTCCCCCGTTCGTGGCCGGCTGCGGCGCCGCCGAGCCCTCTGGCGCGGCAGGCCCGGGCGGGCCGCCCGCTGCGACCGGCGCCGAGACTCGGGGGCGCTGGAGCTCTTCTCCCCCCGCAGCCGGGGGCGGCCCGGCCTGGCGCTTCCTGGTCGGACAGGGCGGGCGGCGCGGCGTGCCGGAGGCGAGGCCCGGCGGCCACGGGGCTGCCCGGGAGACCCGGCCCAGCCGTGCGGCGTGGGGGGGGGGGCTGGGCCGGTGCCCCCGCTGGGCTGGCCAAGCGCTTGGGCAGCGGAAGGGGCGTCCGGAGGAAGCGCTGGAGGGGCTGTCGCGGCGGGGAGCGGGCGGCGCGGCGCCGAGCCTCCCTGTCCCCGGGTCCCCGCCGAGGGCGGTCGCCGCGGTCCGCGGCGGTCCGCAGGCTGGGGAGCGCCCTCTCAGCGCAGCCGTGTCCCGGTGGTGGAGGAGCAGCTACCCCCGAGCGGGGCCGGGGCGCGGGGACCAAGCTCCGACCCCTGGAGAGCGGCTGCTCCGCGGCGGGGACCGCCGCCTGGGTGCGTGTCCGTGCGGGGCTTCGGGAGGGGTTAACTTGCCGGCCTCTAAAGAGGGTGGGAACTCCGTTTGCAATGCATTCCTAGGTTTTTTAATCTACTGTTTTAATGGGTTTTTTGTTTGTTTGTTTGTTTTTTTCTGAAGTAGTCTTGATGCCGGCTGCCTTCTCCTGCAGCTTTACAGCTCTTGTAGAGTCTTTGAGATGTTTCAGTATAGGACGTGCTTTACAGCGTCCAAAGTGAAGTTAATGTACTTCTTCCATGTGGATGCATTTAAACTTGTTGGGCAGTAGAATCTTCACAGGCTCAAAATCACTCTTTAAATGGCTGAAAGTGGTATGAAAGTGTTATAAGTCTACATCTCTTTTTTCATGTTATATCGCGGACCTCGCTTTCTTGCAGAAAGTAGTGTCTGGATGGGGTACTTACCTTGATCATCTCCGTTTGGAGAGCGGCAGCATCATACTTCAGAGTTAACCGAGGTTTGAGTTACAGGTGTGTAGACACCTAGTGGGGAAAAGAGTCGTTCTCCGAGCAAATTCCCTGCTGTTCCCTGCTTACATCTCAATTCTCCTTATTTCAGTGCCTCCCCGAGTACGTTTGTCTGCTCTTCTGTTTGTGAGGCTCATAGTTGCAGTGAAAGCACCTTTTCCCTAGGAAGGTTTGAAATAAGTATGGGAGAGATGGCTGTAGAAGGAGGTTGTTGAATGTGTTTACTGTAAAGGTGAAGGAGGTCTTCGCTGGCTTGTATAGGGATGCTGTATTGGTGACACACACACTCCCTCTGGCTGGGCTGGTAGTAACATGGATTTGCAGAGTAGAAGTTTTTATTCTCAGTCACCAGAGGAATGTTAGCTGGTGTGGGAGGAAATGCTTGGGTGCTGGTGGAGTGGGGACTAGATACTGTTTTTGGTGGGAGAAGAGAATGGGGGTGGAGGGCTATCTTTCATGTCCTCTTCCTTTTCCACTTAAATTTAAAAGAATCTCTTGCATCTTACTGTTGAATTTTAAGTTTTGGTAACTATTGAAATGCCCAACATAGATCATTTTGCAGAGAACCCAGGAATCTTTCATTGAGATCAAGCTCTTAGTAAATAAAAAACAAATGAGCGTTTAATTGTCTTACAATACTTCTTCCTCCTTTTCCATTCCACTGGCCAAATGGAAATTCACTAATACATCATCTCACTGTTGTTTGCCTGAAGTGTTTGGTTTGGGTTTTTTCTCTCTGCTTAAGATGATCTCTGAGCTATTTATTTTAAGACTAATCAGCTTAAGTCTGTTTGAGTCAAAATGGCTTGAGTGTAGACACCATGTAGCTTCACTTGGAGTAAAGGGAATTTGTTTATTTGGGATCGCATCACAGCAAGTGGGTAAAGAACTGTCCAAGAGGACTCTCTGGAGATGCTGGTGTGGAGAACCCACGTTAGGGCTGTCTGCAAGGTTCTTTAAGTCTGAGTCTTCCTCCATGCCCAAACCTGACAGATGGTGAGCATAGAAGAAGTCATAAATCCAAGAAATTCAGCATGGTTCATGCTCAGGAGTGCTGCAGGGTACACAAACCGTAGATCAGTCAGGAGATAGGATGCTGGGAGCCTGGTACAGAGGGCAGTGCTGTAGAGTGAGTGTGAACCAGTACTGCAGCTCTGAGCCTCAGGGAAACTGAGTTTAGGGAGACTTGCTACCATAACTGCATTGAGTTGTTCTAACAGGCAAATAAATTGGAGCTTTGCCGGTCTGATTCAGGCTTTTGAGTTTTTAAAGTATGCTTAAAAACACAAGCAATTTTTATGTTATTAAAACATTTCCAGCTCTGTATTGTCAGACCAGGCATAAGAGGCACAAATACTCATTTTAAATATCTGGCTATAAAGTTGCCATGGTACATTTGATAATAAAAGATCAGAGAAGTTGGTCCAGTCAGTTAAATTATGCAGTGTTTGGAAGACTTACTTCACTGACTGCCAAAATGCCGATGAGCAGTAGGAGTGAAATGAGTAGTTGTAGCAGAGCGCTTGTTGAACCTTTCTTAAAAAGAAAATAAATATTTTTGAATATTTGATGTAGTTGAAGTGGTAATTTTCTAGTAGGTTTTGCTGTACATAGTTGTTTTTTGATTGGAAACATTTAGATTACTTCCAACACTTAGATCTAAGGTGTGTAAGTGCATTTTGTTCCCTTGCTATATGAAATGGGAGGGACCCGTGCTTTCAAAAAGGCTTCTGTACAATTTAATTGATACTTGTACTTTAGATTTTTTTTTTTTCCCCTCTATAGTTCTTGTCTGTACACTTTCTTCTGGTAGAAGAAGCAAAATTGGTGAAATTGTCTTTATGTTCATTGTGAAGTCTGATGTTTGATAGTGTGAGCTGAGCAGCACAGTTTGGTTTTTCAGAAATGACTGCAGAAACTTCTCATTAAAATTTTGTTGGGAGCTAGGTGCCTAATCCATGTGGATAGATTTGCAGGTTATTAAAATAAATACTTGTGTGTAGGCTTTTTAAAATGAGAAGTCTAATTCAGGCTCAGGCTGGTTGCAAGAGATGATAAGGAAGTTCTTTGAGAATTTAAAAGATTTTCTGCTGTGTTCTGTTAAAGAGAAGTTGCACAATAAGCTGCAGGGAATTATATTTAGACTCGACGGGCTGAAGAGGAGCCACATACAAACTAGGGATTAGGGTTATTTGCTGGCAAAGGAAGCCCATACACATTCTTATAAAAACTTCTTAGCTTGTTAGTTAGACATGTTCCAGGGACTTGATGACTGATACATTAGAGAAAATGGTGTGGAAAAGAGTTGTCAGAAGTTCCCTGTTCTGTCCCTGTCTAGTGGTGTCCCTTCACAATGTAAAAATGAGTCTTTCTCATAAAGATCAGCTTTCCATATGCAAAGTACAGAGCGCACAGTCAGTATTTTACCTACTGGTATTACATACTCCCCTTGGGTCTTTTATTCAGCTCTGGTTTAGGAGTTTTAATGCAACTTTGAGTAGTTAGCACTTTCTGGCTCCTAGTGTTACATTTCAGTTTGTGATTGGGCTTGTCTTTTTAAGGAGGTGAAAATGAGTAACAGTTGGAATAATGTTCTGAAAACTTGTGCTGTTCTGTATGTCTTTAAGCTACTGTTTTCTAAATTGATTTTTTCCTTTTTACTTCATAGTCGGGCAACCCTAAGTCAAATGTTCAGACCTGTATTCTCTTGCCTTCAGTGTAATTTAAGCATACACCCTGATACTTTCCTCCTGCTTGTGCTGCTTAGGTGGTCTGGGTGTGCCTGTTTCAACTGCTGATTGGTTTTTCTGTTATTATACCATAAACATATTAAAAACCATTTGGAAGATGGGAAAGTGGGGAAACCCCTCTTTATTAGAAGAAATAGATAGGGTACTCATGAAGTAAAAGCGTTTTGGGCTGTCCGGTTCTGCAGATTATGAAAAGCCCACTACCACCAGCAGGTTTTTTTCAAATACAGGGTTTGGGCTGGGGATTGTTACCCATCCTCTGCATAAACAGCAGAAGATTAAGTGTGCCAGTGGTGAGCATCAGCACTAATTGCAGCGAGTGCTTCCTGTGTCCTGGCAGACCTCTTTGTGGGAAGGGTTGTGGCTTTGTGTCTTCAGGGAGATAACATGTAAAGTCTTGCTGCCAGGTTGGATACTGCATTACAGGGACAGCTCCCCCTGAGACTTCAATAGCTGTAAGCCACAGAGGAGAAAGCATGCCACACACTGCAGGGGTACAGACTTGGTTCAAGTAATTAGACATACATCCTTTCTAAAAATCCCAAGAGTTAGGTGGCCCTTTTTTTTTTTCTTTTTTTTTTTTTTTTGAGGGGTGGGGAATGAAGTTGCTTTATTTTGTTTTTATTTAGGGCTCTTTGGTTGGACACAACCTCTGCCAGCATGGCAGAAATTTTAAGTCATAAGTAAAATCCCAAGTTCACGATCATCAAGAATACTTGACACAATTTCACCTGTTTTTCTCTTCTTTTTTCTAGGAAGAGCATGTGTGCGGAGTTTGGTGGCAGAATAAGTAAGGTACGTGGCAGTCTGCGGCATCTGAAAAGGGTGTGACTGGCTACAAGAATCAAGCTGAACTTGAGTATGAAGACCCAGAAATGCTAGCAAGACAAGGAAATGAACTAATTGGAAGAATACTATCAGACCTAGAAGAGTTGAAACACATACTTCTGCAACAATCATTTGACTCAGAATAAACACGTCAGTAAAATCATCAACAGTGATATGCCAAATCCTGGTGCTTTTTGATTCTCTGGTGGATTTTATTACTTAGACATTGTTGTTATCCCATTTCTATCCCAGATATCTCTGTTCATAAATTTATAACTGGACAACTGCATTTTGATACCGTTTGGTAACACTTTTGAATGTTAAATTGTTTGCCAAGATGAGTGCTGAAGGATATCAGTACAGAGCTTTATATGACTACAAAAAAGAGCGAGAAGAAGACATTGACTTACACTTAGGAGATATATTAACTGTGAATAAAGGTACCTTACTAGCACTTGGATTCAGTGAAGGGGAAGAAGCAAAGCCTGAAGAAATTGGTTGGTTAAATGGCTTTAATGAAACCACAGGAGAGAGGGGGGATTTCCCAGGAACTTACGTAGAGTATATTGGACGAAAAAAGATATCTCCCCCAACTCCAAAGCCTCGTCCTCCTCGACCCCTTCCTGTAGCACCAAGTCCTGCAAAAGTTGAAGCAGAGAGTGAGCAACAAGGTTAGTACCGTTCTCAGAAAGCATGTCCCCCATGTTTTTCAGGTATTTTTGTTTCATACGCTTGCCTGACTGTACCTTTATGTGTATAATACCTGCTGGTCAGCTTTTTTAGTGCATAGCTCATTTCAGTCGATCAAGAATTGTTTGTACTTCATAATATTTAGCTCACACACTTTGTATTTTCATGTGCTTTTTCTTAGGCACCACGGGGATCAATCACTTACTGTGAGGTACATCTCACAGATTGGAAAGTATGCTTATAATTCACAGCTATAAAGACCTAAATGGAGAATGAGTAGGGCAACATTTATTTTGGGTTTCTAAGAAGCTGGTGGAAGTTTTTTCCTCTGTGGTTCATCAGACTCGCTATTGAGAAGTGTCTCAGTGAACACGACAGTACGAATTACAAATAAACAGTATGTTCCTATCATAAATCTCTTGATAGCAGCGAAAAATAGGTGCTTTGTCATGGAGTTTTACCTGTGGTATTAAAAGTAAAAGCAGGTATTTAAAAATAAACACTGGAATGATGATAAGAAGAAATTAGGATTTAATTTTCAGGGGGTAGGGCACACAGTAGGAAAGATAGCAGTTACATGAACAAAGGGAGATCTCTCATTTGTTTAAATGTAAGTTGCTTTCTAACCTACATTTGCAAAAGTATATTGAGCAGAACTTGGAATTTGAACTCTTCTGTGAAGAAAGCTTTTTAATTGCAAAAGCTTCAGGTTAAGAATAAAGACTACCTGTCCTCAAAGTGATTTATCTCTTTTACTTAATGATATTCAGGTGCTTGGGTTTTACATGTCACAAACCAAGTTCATCTTAGGGTAGATTTTGTGTTGATGCATCAGTTCTCAACAGCCTAGAATGGCTTTTGTCCAAGTATAGTACAAGGATGATCAGAGGGCTGGAGCACCTCTCTTATGAGACAGACTGAGAATATTGGGGCTGTTCAGTTTGCAGAAAAGAAGGCTCCGAGGAGACCTTATTGTGGCCTTCCAGTATCTCAGGGGGGCCTACAAGAAAGCTGGTGAGGGGCCTTTTAGGATGTCGGGTAGTGATAGGACTAGAGGGAATGAATTGAAGCTAGAGATGGATCAGTTCAGGTTGGACGTTAGGAAGAAGTTCTTCCCCATGAGGGTGGTGAGACACTGGCACAGGTTGCCCAGAGAGGTGGTGGAAGCCCCATCCCTGGAAGTTTTTAAGGCCAGGCTGGGTGGGGCTCTGAGCAGCCTGATCTAGTGGGGGATGTCCGTGCCCGTGGTGGGAGGGGGTTGGAACTAGATGATCTTTAAGGTCCCTTCCAACCCTGACAATTCTGTGAATCTATGGTACTTAAATTATAGATGTTTCTGGCAGTAGGAATTGCAGGTTGTAGTATGTGATCGTGATTCTCACAATGACACCATGTCCAGAGTAGTATCATCGTCCTCTGCCTGTAAATCTGAACAGATTTATATAGCAATGTCCTTAAGCACTCAAAAATTGCTTGCAAGTATGTAATGCCTGGTGTACATCGTTGTTAGAAAGAACATGTAGAGAGATGGGAGCGTAGTGGTGTGTTAAGTTATACTGGCCCTATTTCTTCAGTCCTCAAACTGTCAGCCTTTAGTTATTAGAGTTTCTTGTTAGGTTAATGCTAATAATGGGGTATTTTCCTTTCAAAGGAAACACTATTACATCTTTGATCATTCCTTGTATTGGAGGTGAATGTGTGCTGATCAGGTAACAGACTTTTTTCTTAACCCACCTGCCAAGAGTTGACTTTTAAACAGTCTGTCATTGTCTCATCACGCACAACTGCAGGATAAACATGGCTCTTTGGATAGACACCTCAGTGCTGACAGGTCATTTTGAGAGGTAGAGGGTGGAAAGAAGAGCTCAGTCTTCACATGTGCATGCTCTGGTGAAGTAACTGGCTTCCCAGGCTTTGATGCATTTATTGCTTTAAGCTTAAAAGTAGTGCTCTGTAACTTGCTCCATCTCTGCGCTTACGCATGCTTGATGTTCCTGTTCGCAGCTGCACGCTGTGAGCTGGCCACAGCTCTGTGCTGGCAGGTCCTGGTCTTCATCTTCCAGTTTCCGAGCCTGCCCCGGGACTGTGTGTGTAACAGACATTTACGGGAGTTTTGGCTGCTGCGAGTTAGGCGGGGAAATTTTGCTGCAGATTTTGGGGGGGCTCTGCTTCAATGTAGGCTTTTCTGCTTCCATGGGATGAGACAGTGCCCCAAGCCCTACTGATTAGTTTTCTCCTGAACTGAAGTTTATTGCCTCTAGACAGAGTACTATTTACATACAATGTGTTTATTTTTAATAGCTTGGGACTGTGAGGATTTGAAACAAGAAAATGTGCTAATTTAACTGGGAATCTTAATCTCAGAGTCTTCACGCATGGTCCTGCTGTGCTCCAAAATGGTTAAGAGTCAGCTTGCAATCTAGCTTTGTATTTTTCTGATTAAAAAAAATACCTGAACCAAGTTCTTGTAACTTCTTGTGAATTAAAGACTTCAAGCTTTATGTAAGAAAAGTCTGGGCACCTTCAGTAATGCTCTAGAATCAGGAATTAAACCCTCCTCGACAGAGTTAAGGCAGACACTGAAATTTGAACTCCAAATAGCTCAGGAGTTAGGTTTGATTAATTTTAAAATAAAAAAATGAGGAAAAGAAATAATAAGTGATCTCTTTACAGATCTTTTTACTTCAATGAGCTAAGGCAGAGAGCGCTTTAAACCTTAGAAATTAATTGGGGAAATATTGCACTGAAAGAGTGGTTAAGATGAAATTTTTAAGTGTGTGGTGTGATGTAAAAATTCTGTTTATGGTAAAACCAGAAGTGCAGGAAGAAATATAATTCAGATAAAGAATAATGTAGCAGTGTACATTTGACTTTCAGGTGGCTTCACTATATTTGTATATAAGATTTGATGCAGGGAATAGCACAGTTAATATTGTCCAGCAGCCAGTGTAATGGGCGGTGGGCCAGAAGATTCTTCCCAGGATGATACTTTACGCCCCTGGAGTGTGTTTCAAATAAATTAATGCTTGACCAAACTTGCTTGACCAAATACAGTCAAGTTTACATTTTCTGTACTTGATGATTGGAAACTGCTCTGGATCAAAATGACAAATTAAGGGGAAACTGGAAGGAGACTTCTTGAAATGTACCTCAGTTATATGTAATCTATATACCTTTTTTCATTCTGTGAAGAGTCAATTCTATATGTACCCCTGTTGTATATATGTTGAACATCAAAAGCTTCCTTGGAGATTTTAAAGAATATGCAATGTGTTACTGGGTCATCTTTATGCCCTCTACTAGACTTCTGAAGTTTATGTGAAGGAGTGAAGATTTGACATGGATTTTTTTTTTTCTTGAAATGTTTTATTTTTAAAATTGCAGCTGCATAGGACTGGCTCATCTCACTTAGCCCTGTCTCACCCAGCTCTCTGAAAACGAGAAGTATATAAGCTATACTGAGTCCAGCCGAGTTTTGTGAACTTTGATTCAGCTCATCTGATACAGCTGCATGTGTTTAGAGTTGGTTCATACAGTATTGTTTCTCTACCTGGTTTGTGAAGGCTGATCGTAGCAGAGTTTGAAGCATGAAACTTTCAAGATCAACAGAAGTACTTTCAGATTTAACTTGGAATGCTAAATTCCAACTTAAAGTAAAGGTCAGATTGCAGAAGGGCAGACCAGAATTTTATATGAATAATTTGTCTGTTTTGATGTTTTGGAGCTTCCTGTAACTTCCTGTGTAACTGTAAAAGATTGTGTATGTTGACACTTAATACCATTTCAGCTGGTTTAGAGCCTAAAAATAATCCAAAGCTCTTCCTTCTTGTGATGAAACTATAGCATAGATTTATTTTAAAAAAAAACAAACAAAAAACAAAAATTGCCTCAAAAACCCGTATCTTTCCTTATGTTTTTCTGCTATGACAGATACAGATCAACAAATTAGACAAAGATAATGACATGGAACATTTGGAAACTCTTTCCTTTCAGAGAACAGGTTATGCAACGTCTGACAAAGATCCAAACTGACAGAGAGCATAAAACCATTTGTGCATGCTTGAACTGAATATGCTGTAGGATTTGTTTTTTTTAATTTAGCTAGAAAGCCAGGAGAGTGATTGCGTTTCTGAAAATTATTTACATTTGTACATTAGGGGACGTGAGTGAATGGAATGCAGGGAGCCTGGAGCTTCCGTTGGGAGAAAGCAGTCATCATCCCTCCTGATTTAGGCAAATGGAAAAAGGAAATTATGGGGTGAAGCAATGAGTCAATATCTCATTTGGTGAATCTATTTGCTGTTCAGGCCAGAGCCCGCGGATTCGTTCTAAAAAACACAGTTTGAGCATAAGCCTTTGTCCTGCTGTAGTTCCTTTTGACTTGCATGGAGAAATGGGGCAGATTTCTGCTGGGGAGCCTCACCACCTACTTGTGATCATGTTTTTTGGGGGAAAGAAGGCAAATTTCTAACTGCCAGATGAGTGCGTGCACCTAAAACCAAAGTTCTTGCCACCTACTTTATCACTAAAGATTTTGCAAGCTGCATTGAATTGAGGCAGTGGGTTTTTTTCACAGTGCTAAAATGATGATAGTAACTTAAAAATAAGTCTTTGTAAGCACCACAGAGAGCACAAGGATACGCTTGCAAGTGCTAGTACAAATTGCACATTTAACAGTGGACTTGGACAAGTTCATGGTTGATGCGTGGCCCCATCTGCTGGTAGAGGAGGAAGCAAGCAAGGTGAAGGAGCTTCAAAACCAGGATCTCCTGTTTGGTGCTTTAATTACAACAGGGTAACGATGAAAGTGAGAGAATTTTAAGGGACCAGTTGATGTTTCTGAGAAAAATATATTACTTGGAGCACACAGAAGCCCCTTTTGATCCTCAAAGATGATCTCAGACCTGAAAAGGCTGATGTGACTGAAATGCATCTTTTTTTTTCTCCAAGCTGTATCAATTAGACTAAAAAAAAATGCTGCCTCTTGTTACATATTTTGCTTTAAGAAACTGAAAGAATAAGACACTTGTATTTTTATACTATAAGAAATATTTCTATGGTTTGTATCACACCTTTTGGTTGTCTTTCTTTAGCCTTCTGCAATACAAGTTCAGTCTGTTAATACCTCCTGCTGACATGAATTCTCCTGGGGCAGGTTTAAAAGAAGGCAAAGGTGAAGTAGCCTGCTCCTCTCCCTTAGAATATTCTTGATCAGTTCCTATAGCTGTGATCCAGGAACATCTGAAAAAAGCACTGATTAGCAAATAGTTCTTACTTAGACTTGCGTACGATAACATCGGTTTGTGAGTTTCAGCAACACATGGTGCTAAGTATTTGCCAGGAATGGATCATTCTGCACCCTGAGCAAATAACCATGCCCACTGAAATAGTTGTGTGATGCCATATACACATCCAGATTTTCTTGTGTGAAAGAACACAGGTGTTGTAACTGCAGCTGGCTATGCACTCTTACATCTGCGTCTTGCTCCAAAGCTGCTTTCTGTGATGAACAACCGTGAAATCAATCTGAAGGCTAGAATACAAAGAACTGCTTTATTTTCATAGCTAAGAATTACAAAGGGGATTACAGGATTTTAAAGAAATATTTATTTTAACTGGAGAAGGATTTTAATTCCTGAGAATAGTTTGGTGAGAGTCACTTAGGAGAATTTTAAGATAATTTTCGTCTTGGAAAAACAGTCAAAAAAAAAGTAACAACTGTGATTAATAAGTGATAACTTCCAATCGTACAGAAAAATGTCTTCTGTTATGAAACCACAAAATAGGATTGTATTTTGGACACATCTTTTGTTTTGTTGGGTTTTTTATGTATCTCCTTTTTTACATTTTGTTACAGAAATGCCTGCATTTTTACACATATTATTCAATATATTCATCGATGACTTGGATGAGGGACTAGAGAGTACTATCAGCAAGTTTGCTGATGACACCAAGCTGGGAGGAGTGGCTGACACACCAGAAGGCTGTGCTGCCATTCAGCGAGACCTGGACAGGCTGGAGAGTTGGACAGGGAATAACTTGATGAAATATAAAAAGGGAAAGTGTAGGGTCCTACATCTGGGCAGGAACAACCTCAGGTTCCAGTATAGGTTGGGAAACAACCTGTTAGAGAGCAGTGTAGGGGAAAGGGGCCTGGGAGTCTTGGTGGACAGCAGGATGACCATGAGCCAGCGCTGTGCCCTCGTGGCCAGGAAGGCCAATGGCATCCTGGGATGTGTTAGAAGGGGGGTGGTTAGTAAATCGAGAGAGGTTCTCCTTCCCCTCTACTCTGCCCTGGTGAGACCCCATCTGGAATACTGTGTCCAGTTCTGGGCACCTCAGTTCAAGAAGGACAGGGAGCTGCTGGAGAGAGTTCAGCTCAGAGCTACTAGGATGATGAAGGGAGTGGAGCATCTCCCTTATGAGGAAAGACTGAGGGAGCTGGGGCTCTTTAGTTTGGAGAAGAGGAGGCTGAGGGGTGACCTCATTAGTGTTTATAAATATGTCAAGGGGGAGTGTCACGAGGATGGAGCCAGGCTCTTCTCGGTGGCAAACAACGATAGGACAACGGGTAATGGAATCAAGCTGGAGCACAAGGGGTTCCACTTGAATTTGAGAAGAAACTTCCTTTCACTGTGAGGGTGACAGAGCACTGGCACAGGCTGCCCAGGGAGGTTGGGGAGTCTCCTTCCCTGGAGACATTCAAAACCTGCCTGGACGCCTTCCTGTTATACGTCATCTAGGTCTTCCTGCTCTGGCAGGGGGATTGGACTAGGTGATCTTCTGAGGTCCCTTGCAGTCTCTAGCATACTGTGATACATTGCCTGAAGTCTTTTGGTAAAGAATTAGCAGGTGTAACTTTTTGTATTAGCTTGACTGCTTGTTGTTTACTCTTTTATGAATGCTGTATGAAGTGTCCACAAGAATAACACCCAAATGCTATTCTTCATTTTCACACATAGATCCACTTTACAGAACAGTTTGCATGTCGGGCAACATTTAAAAATACTATGTAAGCTGACAGCTTCTCAGGTAATCACGTTCTATAATCAAAATCCTCAGGACAAATTTTCAGAAACGCTGCCTTGAGCTAGGCAAAGATGTAACTACATATGGTTTTTACACTTTAAAAATATCCTTTATGTCTGTCCTGTACATCAGAATTACTATGGCAAAAGTGGTGAAAAGAGCCTTTAATAGTTCAGTTAGCTGTCAGACAATTTACTTACGTAATCCACTGGATCCCTATGTTTACACCTGGCATTCTCTGTGTTAGATCTTTTCCCAGAGGTTAATGTCTGAGTTTAATTTCCTCTCTAGAGATCATGGATGTAAAGCGCAAGAAGTGAGATCTACCCTTGGCAAGTCTGAAATGCCAGTTTCTATCCATGCTGGCAAATGACTCCATGATGTCTGGGATGGGAAGATGCTCCTGCAGAAAGCAGACCTGCTGCCGAAGGAGCAGTTAGTTCTGGTCCGCTTAGCTTCCAGAAGCTCTTGAGCAGCTATTGTATTTTTTCAGCAAAAAAAGCAAGGCATAAATGAGGCTGACTTTTCTCTGAGGTTTTGTGTCTTTTTTCTTTTTTCTTTTTTTTTTTACTTTCCTTTTGTTCTTTCTTTGTGGTGGAAAACCAGATGAAGTTAACACTGCTTCCCTTTAAAGTTTTGATGCTTCTTTCTAAAAAAAAAAAAAGCACATTAAAAAATGTAAAGATACTGGCCAAAAAGCCAAACTATTCCACTTGCTATTCCTTGCTCTTTTTCCCCTGTGGAATCAGGTTTGTTAGGTTCAGCATGTCCAAGCACTCCTGTGCCGTAGCCTACTGCACAGCAGCTGAGAAAGAAGGGGGAGTAGCACAGCCTAGGATGTGTAGTCTGAGGGGGGAATGCATATGCCAGGAGGTGTGTGGCCACACCAGTTTTGTATGTCTTATTTATAGATACAACAGCAGACTTTATTTCTTTGGATGAGGAGAGAAGACTTCAGTCCTGTCACCAATTTTTTCCTAGATCTCCTCATTACGCTTAAATCATCATAAATCATAGAATGGCCTGGGCTGGAAGGGACCTTACAGATCATTTTAATCCATCCTCCCTGTTGTGGGCAGGGACGCCACCATGAAATTGGTAGGTAGCAGGTTAGTGTGGAGGATTATTCTTGGCGACGAAACTTTTAAATAGTATCAGATGCTGCAGATCCATGTTTTAAAGCATGTTGGAGCTTCTCCAGCAGTCTGTCCCAAAGGTTACCTTTTAACTTTCAAGCCCTCTTCCTAAGCTGTTGTTAGCTGGAGGTAGACCAAAGTGCTGAAATGAGGGTTTTAATAAAGAAACCACTAATTATGTGAAGTGGTAGATAAGGCTGCACAGCTGTGTCTGGTTTTGTTATCTTTCTATCCAGGAACGTTCCAGAAATAAGCAGTTAATGGCAAAGACTTGCAGTCCTTTTCCTACTTGCATGTGGTGTTCAACCCTGCAACCACGAGTTCCAGTCCTCTGCTGCTCATTTTCAAATTTTCATGTGCTCTGCTCGGGTGAGATGTAAAAATGTCTGTTGTGTTTATGAACTTAGCCTTGAATTGTCTCCTCACTGAAGCACAGCTGCATGATGCAGGTGAGAAGTGACAGAGGCCATGAGCAAGCCCTCCATCATTTCCCACTTTCCTCCTAACTGACTGGCTCATGCTTGAGAAGCTTCTGTCCTGCTGTGATCGGCAAAGAGCTGCGAGGCTCCAGGGCAGCGTGAGGTGCAGCGAGATGTGATCTGCTCCCCTGGTCTTCCCATCTCTGCTGATGCATGGGTCTTCTGTGAGGGAGCAACACCCTTCAAGAGTTCCTCTGAAACAGAATGCGCTTGGCTGACCACGTTTTGTGCCTCTTACTGTAATACAGGCTTTCATTCTGTGTTTGATACTTGCTTCACTGTTTGCAGTATACCCTTGCATTCCCTTGAGAGAAATGTCAGAAAATGTCATCCCTTGACATTTTGAAGCAAGTTATTTTGGGTGCTTTGGAGTCAAATCTGTACAGATGTTTGAGTATAATTTAGCATATATTCTTGCCAGTCTAAATCTGCTCCATTGTTCTGAAGCCAGAATAGCGTAGTTAGTCATTAGCCTACATAAGCAATTTTCTTACCGAGAGAAAGATATAGGGAAGCCTTTTGTTCCAGTGCAAGCCGGTTCTGTGAATAAAGGGGTTTTTTTAGTAGCTCTTGCAATCTGGCCTGATCAGTAGAGAAAGTGTTAAGGAATGCATATTCAAAACAGCAAGTAGCAATATCTTAATCTCAAATATCTGGAAATAAAGGACCTCTGTTCATTTCTTGAGGGGTCCACAAGGGCACAGAGGGATGAATGTTTGAATTCTCTCTGCTTCTGGTGTATTTATAATTTATTACCATTGGTTGAAAGATGAGTGTGCGTTCGCCACTGCTTTCATGTTAACTTCCTCTTGGGTCAAATCTAGTGCTGACAACTCCAAAACCCTTCTGGTAGTCTGTGTAAGATGCAGACCCCTATGTAAAATGAGAGATTTTCGCAATCCCGTTATCAGGTCGCTTTTGAGGGGTTATATTCAATCACTGATTTAACAATAATGACTACAGATTGACTAGCATGAAGTCTCGCTTCTTTTGAGCTGCCATCTGGCTTCTAGAGAATTCTGTCTGTTAGAGGAACATTTGGCACTTGTCTGTTGCATGTAATCCTAATCATTGCTTTGAACTAATCTCGTAGTGATAGTAAGAAGTCTCTTCAATATTAAAACTTGCACTGAAAAGGATAGTGGGCTGTAGATGCCTTCCCCAGTGATTTAAGATGCAGGACTTAAGAGTTTCATGTGCAGTTTAGCAAAAAAGGGGAAGACGGTTACCAACTGTTACATTTCTTCTCCAGATGTTTCCTCTGAGACAAATATCTAGGCTTTTATTATGACACAGTAAGAACACGCCACTAAGATGAGAATGGTTGGTTTGGTTTTTTGGTGTTTTTTTTTTTCTTTTCATTGTCTGTTTCATCTAAATAGCCAGTCAATCAAACACTGTGGTAAGTTGTCTGTAGTTTAGATAGAACATGCCTGTGCTTGTTAATGTGAGCTGCTCTTTTCTAAACAGAGTATTAGAATGCTTTACTCAAAATCCCTTTGCATGCAAACTAAAAATAAGATTATCTTAAAGTACTGATGTTCTTGAAAATATTAAACATGTTTGGGGTTGGTTTTTTTTTTGTTTACTTAAAAGACTTGTTCATACAAGAAGCAGCAGGCCCCTGTTCTGCTTTTGCTTCAGTTGGTGGTAAAACCCGTTTTTACTTCAGAAGGAACAGGATGAGACCTATACTCAAGGTTTCAGCAGCATTGAAACAAATTCCATGGTTCTTACTCTAACTTCTCTCAGAGTTCCCATTGCCTCTAGGGTTTGGAGCACAAATGCTAATTCTGTGTCCTGAAGAGATTCCAGTGTACCAGATTGCATATAATCAGCCTCATGAGCTGGGAGATAGGGAGGGAGAGCAGAATGAGGTCATCAGAATTAAAGAGGAAGTGTTCAGTGACCTTCTACACCACTTAGATGCACAAAAGTCCATGGGGCTGGATGGGTTACACCCAAGGGTGCTGAAAGAGTTGGCAGACGTGCTCACCAAGCCACTTTCCATTATTTACCTGAAGTCCTGGCTAACTGGGGAAATCCCAATGGACTGGAAGGTAGCAAATGTAACACCCATCTACAAGAAAGGCAGAAAAGAGGGTCCTGGAAACTGTAGACCTGTCAGTCTGACCTGCAGTACCAGGGAAGGTCATGGAGCAGATCATCTCGAGTGCCGTGACATGCCACATAGAGGACAACTAGGAAACTTCAGGCCCAGTCAGCATGGATTTGTGAAAGGCAGGTCCTGCCTGACAAACCTGATCTCCTTCTATGACAAGATGACCTGACTATGGGACGAGGGAAAGTCTGTGGATGTTGTCTGCCTAGACTTTCAAAAAGCCTTTGACACTGTTCCCCACAGAATTCTCATGGAAATACTGGCTGCTCATGGCTTGGATGAGCATATGACCTGCTGGATAAAGCACTAGTTGGACAGCTGGGCCTAAAGGGTCGTGGTCAGCTGAGTTAAATCCAGCTGGCAGCCAGTCACAAGTGGTCTTCCTCAGGGCTTAGTGTTGGGACCATTTCTGCTTAACATCTTCATTGATGATCTTGATAAGGACATAGAGTGTATCATCCGTAAGTTTGCAGATGACACCAAGTTAGGTGGGAGTGTTGCAGTGCACAAGGGTAGGGAGGCCCTACAGAGAGACTTGGACAGATTGGATTGATGGGCCAAGGTTAACGACTTGAGCTTCAACAAGGCCAAGTGCCAGGTCCTGCACTTGGGCCACAACAACCCCTGCAACGCTACAGGCTTGGGGAAGGGTGGCTGGAAAGCTGTCTGGCACAAAGCAGCCTGGGGGTTCTAATCAACAAATGGCTGGTTATGAGCCAGCAGTGTGCCCAGGTGACCAAGGAGGCAAACAGCATCCTGGCCTGTGTCAAAAAAAACGTTTCGGCACCTCAATACAGGAGAGATATTGAGGTGCTGGAGCAAGCGCAGAGGAGGGCAACAAAGCTGCTGAAGGGACTGGAGAATAAAT
The DNA here is from genome assembly GCA_020746105.1 of Trogon surrucura. Lineage (NCBI taxonomy): Eukaryota > Metazoa > Chordata > Aves > Trogoniformes > Trogonidae > Trogon > Trogon surrucura. The sequence continues at coordinate 66,564,787 of CM036658.1, forward strand.
CTTATGAAGAGCGATTGAAGGAGCTGGGGCTGTTTAGTTTGAAGAAGAGGATGTTTAGGGTAGACATCATCACCCTCTACAACTACTTGAAAGGACATTGTAGAGAGGTTGGTGCTGGTCTCTTCTCACAGGTAATCAGTATAGAACAAGAGGGAATGGCTTCAAACTGCAACAGGGTAGGTTTAGATGGGACATTAGGAAATTTTTTTCACTGAAAGAGTAGTCATGTGTTGGAATAGGCTGCCCAGGGAGGTGATTGAGTCACCATCCGTGGATGTGTTTAAAGGTCATTTAGATGTGATGTGTTGGGGGGGATATGGTTTAGGGGTGAGCTTTGTAGGGTAGGGTTAATGATTGGACTTGATGATCCCAAGGGTCTTTTCCCACCTGAATGATTCTAATATGAATGTGCATGAAATAGTACACAACAAACACTGATGTAAAGAACCGTGTCCAACTGTTATTTCATGGATTTCCAAGATGTGGAAGGGAAACACTATTAGGATCATCTCTTCTGAGGTCCTGGACTAATACAGGGCATGGAATTTCACTGAGTAATTCCTGTACTGAGTTCAGATTTAAAGCGTATTTCCAATTAGTTCAAACTCCTCCCTTTAGTATATACTTAATGTAAATGACTTAACACTTTAGCTATTTGTATGTCCATTATATAGTAAGCATTGCAAATGTCTTCATTTTTGGGGACACACACATTTGATTTGGTGATGACAGTGTAGAGGTTATTTTCACCATGTTATCATCTTATATTGTATTCAGCCCTCATCTGTAATGCATATGAAAAATTCATTCCATGCTGCTAGCTGCTAGGTTTTTTTTCTTAGGGCTGCCCGTTAGTGTGACAATAATGAGGGTTTCTTAAAAGTAAGGAAATGATATGACAGTTTTAATTGTATATTGTGTTATTGTAACAAATTATTACATATATGCTGAATACAGAGTACCTTGATGCACGTGCATATATACGGCAAATTAGACACTATAGTAGGAGGCCGTTAAAACTGCAAAACTGTGCATCTAAAGCTTGAGTTTGTACATGTGGTTACAGCTTCTTGTAGTGGATGCCTCTGATAACTGTTTTTAGTTATGTAGTTGCCTGACCCCTTCTCCTGCTTATCCTGGCCGGGTTGCTTGTCGAGAGGTCTTCTCTCAGTGAGAATTGCTTCATTCTGGTTGTTTAGCTTGTGATCTTAAGCCACCTTTTCTTTACAGCGTTCAGTGTTCTATCTGGAAACAGGTTTCTTCATTGCTTCGTCTGGTCTTTCCAGTTATGTGGCTGATAATAGCTTCACAGAGCTTCTAATTCGTAAATACTAAGTCATCCTCAGGACACTGTTGTGAGCAGAAGTGATACGATTCCTGTGAGGAATGAGGTAGGCCAAAAAGATAATTTTAAAAAGATAGATACAGTGTTGAGATAGTTGAAGGTTAATCTCTGTGTAGGAAGGTCATTTGGAAAAACACTTCAAAAAAGGTGAATCTGGGGACAGAATTCTTAGCTTAAAGAACTATTATCTCTTACACTTAAATGTTCATTGAGATAACTAAGATCAGGAGCCAGAGATGCATTAGGTTTGGCAGTGTAAGGCTTTATTTGTCACAAGGAGCGAGGACCATCTGCTCACTCCATGGCTAGCCTCAGTTACTGAGTCCTGGGTGTCCAAGACGACTCCTTGCAGAGCAAATCTTCCTGGCATGCCTCTGCCTGGATCATCCAGCCTTACCAGCTGGAATCCAAATATAAGTATCAAAAGCAAAAGAATTATTAGAATGTGATTGCACAGATTCAGCAGACGTGGCGACATAATTTAGCGTTGTCTCGTTTCCCAATTCTGAGAATTCAAGCTTTCAAGTTTTCAGTACTTTGTTGTATGTGTAAAGCATGTCTTGCAATAGAAATACATTTCAGGGATGTGCACATTTTGAGTACCTTTTGCTTTAGGTTCTTATGTTGCAGCTCTAGCAGTTTTGCTTTTTTTATCATAGTTGTGATACACAACACAGGAATTTTTGTAAATGATGACATTCTGGAGTAAATTACAGTCCTCGAAACTTAGTTTTCTAATACTAGTAAGTGACTTGCCTACTTGAAAGATGGTTTTTGTACCATCTTTATTCTGCCATACCGTCTTTACATTCTGCATCTAAACTGCAACGCTAATTGATCAAGAGGTGTGGCAATGCAACTTCATCCTAGTGTGACCAAGTTTTTTCCTGCGTTACATTGTAACTAGCATCATGCATTAGATTTCTCTTTTGGGAAATAGCTAGTTCGGAATGCGGAAATCAAGACAGCGTCACTGTGGATGATAGGTGAGTAATCAGGGAGATATGAAAAATACTCTTGACACCTGGAATGGTTATTTATTAACTTCCCAGACTCACTAGAAAAATGGGAAGAGTGTTCTGCCGTGGAGGAATCTGCTGTCTTGCAGCAAATCTCTATGCCAAGTTGGAGAAACTGAAAGATGTGCTTATTCCCTATGAAGTTGTCTGTGCAGCCTTTGTGTTTTTAGGTTTTTCGTATTTCATATCTTCTCAATACTGATATGGAAATTTCAGGGCCATTGAGTTTGCATGGACAAACAAGACACAGGGCGCTGAAGAACTGTGGCACTTGATCTTTGAAAACTGAAACTGTATGAATGCATGCTTCTCTGAAAACTCCGAATTACAAAAATCATTTGTAGTGGGCTAGAGAGGCAGTTGACAGATTACGTGCAAGTACATACATGTGTGTTTCATTATTTGATTGCCTTAGGATACTGGTGTTTAAGTTGGCAGATCTACTTATTAAAAGCAAAGCTCTTTGGCTGGCAGGCTTGCAAAATGCCTGAAGGAGAAAAACCAAATGCTGAGAGAGAGAACATAAAATGTGCAGAAAGTATGGGGAAGCCAGAAAGCTAGCAGGAAAAAATAGACTTAAATGTGGTTCCAGTTTGTTCTACTGGACTCAAGTTGATAGCCATAGAGAAGTAAAAGTGTGAAGTTGTTTCGCTTCATTATGAATTTGATGTTCAGGAAATTACAGAGTTTTCTCTCATGTTAAGTATGATTTTGTCACCTGTTTGCAGCCTGTTAGAAATCTTAAATCCATGCTTATTTTTCTCACTGCTCCATCTACCTTTTTTGAAGGAGCTTTAGCTTACAAAAGCCTTACAAAAGTTTCCTGAAGATACCACAGCTGAGCTAATTAGAATACAAGTTTTTTCAGCTTCACGCACAAATTTGGAATGGTAAAATTAGACGGAGAGATGAGTGAAAAGGTGCTGGTTTTGGTGTAGCAGGCAGTTCCTGTGAACCACGTTTAAAAACAGGGAGTCATAAACTTGTTAAAAAATTCAGGTCAGTTTAAAATTAATGCATTTTTCTTCCTTCTGTTCTCGACAGGAAACTGGTTTTTTTGGAAGGATTCTCTATCTGAGAGTCAAGTGAGATATCCTTTTTCTTCTTGGCATGGTCCACATTTAAGTATATAAATAAATACATTCATCTGAAGAGGTAAAATGAAATGAGAAAGAGGTGTTCCTGTCTGGTAGGGTCGAAGAAAGGTAACTGGTTCTTTTTTTTTGGCAAGATGACCAAGGGATTCCTCTGGAGCACAGCAACAAAAAAAGACATGTAAGAAAAAAGAAAAAAATTGAAGGTTTTGGTGTTCGTTTTTTTTTTTCCTTCCCTGTAGGATAGTAGGAAAACAACCAGGCTTTTTGACAGAATAACAGCCAATAGCCAGTCCTCTCTGGCCAGTGTGGAAAAAGACTTATGTCTTCCAGCCAGCAGCCTTTCAGCCTCACAAACCTCCACCCATTTCTCAGTGAATCATAGCTGGAAGACCTTTTCACATGTTTGATCATATCTTGTGCAAGTCAGGGATGCATTTTTACCGCTTTTTTGCATCCTATAATCAACATTCTGAAACAACAGAGTGATTGTAGCTTTAAGCTCTATACATGTGTGGAAATATAGGTAGATGTATAGTCAGATAGTTTCGTTAGATTTATCAGATATGAATGGCTTAATTAGAAGACTGGCTAACTTTCTTGGCAGGAGCAGGATGGTGAAAAAGCTGTTTGGGTTTTGTGTTTGTGTGACCTGTACGAGCTCTGTACTCTTGCAGTATTTAAATATTCAACAGATGAGTATTTCTTTGCATGCTCATTTATACACTGAGTACTCCCCTAAGTTCGGAAGCAGTTAACTTGAGCATCAGTACTGCTCCCCATTAATTTTCTGCAGAGAAGTCAGAGAATGTCCACAGCATATTCACCTGTGCTGGAGTAGGCGAGTGTAGGGCAGCTGCCTGGTGGCAGAGGAAAGGAAGGAAACAGCAGGTCAGAATGCTTTTTGCTCACCTCTTGCATCTTTGCAGAGGACATAAAAAGAGCTTCTGCCTCCCCGAATTCTTCCCTGAAAGAGCAGCTTGCATTTGATCCACCTAAATTAAAAATCACAGGGAACGTGTTGTCAATTCTTAACCAGATGTGTATGGTTGTGTTTTTGGTTTTGTTTTAGTTTGTCTAGCTCCTCTGCAATTTAAGCTTTCCAAGACCACTTACAAAATGTTTTTTTGCAGTTATTTCAGCCTCTTTTGCTCAGTTCCACTCCCTCACAACACACTGAGGGAGTTTTCAAGAGGGATGCATTTTTCTTTGGTTTAGACACCGAGAAACTCTTTAACACTGTAGAATTGCATGGAGATTGCAAAAGGACTTCTCCAAGTTGTAGTGTTTGGAATTATGCTTGGGTTTTCTTAAAGGGAGGATTTGCCTCTTGCTTTTAGTCTCTTTGCAAATGAGTACTCCCAATGCAGACTGAAATCCCATTCCATACCTTCTTACCCTGACTTCAGTTAATCTTTGGCTTGCAGACAGTGATGTAAAAACACAGTCAGCTTTTATGCTAGCTCTTCGTTAGCACTATCTTGGTTGTTATTTTGAATTTTTTGTCTTACACTTCCTATAAACAGATTTTGCACTACATGAATTTCTGCAATGCAGTGTGAGAGACAGTAGACAAATGAAGGTCTTTGTACAGTTGCAGTTAGCCAGCTGGTTGAGACCTTAAGTGCTTTGTAAAGGTCTGTGGAATTCATTCACTGCTTTAATTGCTAAGGTCTAAATTAAAGATACTTCAGCAATGGAATGTGAATGGTGGCTTAGGAAAGAGAGGTCTTTAAGTTCCTGCATTAAGTACGTGCAATTTGTATTCCATGATGTCCGTTTTGTATAGCATTTTGGTAACGTGAAATACATTGGCATGAGAAATCAATACTGGCATTGCTATGCAGAGAAATCTCAACAGGTGTATGATATGGGTCAAAAAAATCTTATTACATACAGACTTAGAGTTTTCTTCTTCATCTGAAATTAAAGACAATGGTGGGATTAACTGTCTGTAGATCCAGTTCAGGAATTTCCTAGTAATGTTGTTGTTTCTATATCTATGTCAAATCAGTCCATGGTTTAATGGCTGTAAGGATTAACCTAGTTTTACTTTCTTAGAAGATTGCCTTTCAGCATTATTGTCTTTCTGTTGCTATAGCTACAGCCCTAAGCTTTTCTTTTTCTCTTTTTCTCTTTTTCTCTTTTTCTCTTTTTCTCTTTTTCTCTTTTTCTCTTTTTCTCTTTTTCTTTTTCTCTTTTTTCTCTTTTTCTCTTTTTCTCTTTTTCTCTTTTTCTCTTTTTCTCTTTTTCTTTTTCTCTTTTTCTCTTTTTCTCTTTCTCTCTTTTTCTCTTTTTCTCTTTTTCTCTTTCTCTCTTTCTCTCTTTCTCTCTTTCTCTCTTTCTCTCTTTCTCTTTTTCTCTTTTTCTCTTTTTCTCTTTTTCTCTTTTTCTCTTTTTCTCTTTTTCTCTTCTCCTCTTTTTCTCTTCTCTTTTTCTCTTCTCCTCTTTTTCTCTTCTCCTCTTTTTCTCTTCTCCTCTTTTTCTCTTCTCCTCTTTTTCTCTTCTCCTCTTTTTCTCTTCTCCTCTTTTTCTCTTCTCCTCTTTTTCTCTTCTCCTCTCTTTCTCTTCTCCTCTCTTTCTCTTTTTCTCTTTTCTCTTCTCCTCTTCTCCTCTTCTCCTCTTCTCCTCTTCTCCTCTTCTCCTCTTCTCCTCTTCTCCTCTTCTCCTCTTCTCCTTCAAGAAGGAAAAAGGCCTTATTTGAAATACATTACTTTTAAAAAGTCCTTCTGACACTAGTTTGCTGTTATCATTGTTTGCATTTTTTTTCCTGGGTGACTGCTATGCACTCATTATTTTTAACATTCTGTGTACTTTCAAATGTTTCCCATAACTCCCAAAAGATGAAGGAGCTGTTTTGGCTTTTATCTGTCAGGAGCTTCTGCCAGTACTTTTATGTAAATCTCCCAGATCTAAACAACTTGACTTCTCAAGCACAGTAATTCACATTATCTTTTGCGTGCAGTAGTGAAGAGCTTATTCTTTTCCTCTAAATTTCTTGCCTGCGGGTAGTTTGAGGGAGGATTTCTTGGCATATTTTACCCTGTTAGTTACTCCACAGCAGAAAAAAGATAGCAAACCAAAATACTCTTTCATGGCAAAACAATATATTGTCCTGAATTTTTATGTATTATGATTATTGGATAAAAATAAAATGCTTTAAAATTATCTAGGCGTTCCTGCTCTGGCAGGGGGATTGGACTTGATGATCTTTCGAGGTCCCTTCCAATCCCTGACATTCTGTGATTCTGTGAAATACACTTCTCAGAGTTTTTATCACAAACCAGTGATGTCCTTGTATAAGAAAGAGCTTCACAGTACCAAGAAAAAAGGAAACAGCAGTAAGGAACAGGGATCCTTTACAGGCGGGACGAGAGTTCCAGCATGTCCAGAGACTCACAGTGAATGTCCATCCAGTAGTTCTGTCTCTGCTACAAAGAGCAGATGCTGCTGCAACACCGTTAAGAACCTTCACCCATGGTTATGTGGAAAGGGAGTTGAGGTTAATAATCTTGGTGGGTTTGTGCTAATCTATTCAGAAGAAAATAAATGTCACTCCTTTTTAGGTTAAAAACTGTTCCAGCACAGGAACTCACTCTACCTGTGAAGTTTTACCTGATGGAGGTCATTGAAATCGTCTCTCCACTGGCTGTCCAGAATGAAAATTTTCAAGAGATGGACCTCAGCATTCCTCACCTTAAAAGATAGGGAGCTCTCTCTCATGTGGCAAAGGTTTCAGGAACAAACGAGTATGTATTTCCTTCTCCACCTGATATGAGGAACTTGAGAACAAGTTTTGGAGAAAAATGTTCTTGTATGGGAAACTGAGTTGCAAAGAGAAGACAGAAATTTCAGGTTTGAAGAGGGAAGTAAACAGGAGACTATGAACCTATTGAACAACCATGTACAATGTGGATAATGCTCCAAGTAATAAATGCCTTAGCTCTTCAGCTGTGTTCTGTCTCTTGAGAGTACAAAGCTTTGTGTGCTGAAATGGGCAGGGTAATTTCAGTGGAAAAATGCTCTGTGGAAAGAGACAAAAGCAATAACTGAAACTACCCATGCAGCTTTAGTTTCTTCTTGTCTTAAGTTTTGAGTGCTTGGCCTTATGGTCTTGATGCTCCTTTAATGCAGTTTTGTTTATGTGTCTGTGTAGTATAGCAGGCATCAGACAGAGGGAGCTTTGCTGCTTGTAGAGTGACTAGTAAAATACCATGTAAATGCATTAATTTACACTAGTCCCTTTAATTATGCTTTTACTCAAGTTTTACTGTGCCTTTAAAAAAAAAAGTCTAGAGTGCAGAAGTTAATAGAATATCATGGCTTTTATATCCTTGGGAAAGATGAGGTAGAGTTTGTGGGAAGACAGCTGGCATCAATTCTAAGAGATTGCTTAGCTAACCATAAGATCGGTAACGGAGGTTTTGTTTGTAGAGAACAAGTTTGTTCCGATTCTGATAAGGGCTTCTAGGTACTACTGCAATCTGGGTGTTTAATGACAGCAATAACCCTGAAGGTTGCACTGGGAACCTGATAAATAGGTCACAAGATGCAGCTGCCAGTGGAACGTGCTGTTTGGCCTCACACCTGTGCTATCCACATTACACTTGAATATTCAGTGCAATTTATTTTCCTTTTTGATATCATACACGATTTCATGTCAAACCACTGCCAGAAGCTGGAATGGTAAGTTTTTTATTGCCAGTTAGTATTTCTGAGGAGAATTGGGCAGAACTACTCCAATTCTTGCAGAGCTCGGCTTTTTTGTAGCGCTGGAGCAGCAGTCCTGAAGGAGAAAATACAACAAGCCTCTCTTGGCAAAAAAAGACAGTGCTTTGTACTTAACTGGGCCCAGCTTCTTGATTGACTCTGTCTTGTCCCTCCCTTACCATCATCTCTGTTATCATCTCTGTGTTTGTGGGATATAGTAACTTGGTACATACACCACGATTTAGCTCTTATCTGCTAATATCTTTCTGACTGAAAACTGCTGGCAAGGAACCTGCAAACATGAAAAATAGGTGTTAAAATATTTCCATTCTCTGCCCTCGGAATCATGCTCTGGAAACGTGCAGGTTCATTCTGTTTCGCATTTTCCATTTGAAAGGATGCTTTCAGGGACTGTGAGAGCACTGCTACCTGCTGTGCTCCTGCACTTCACATGAGCCCTGGGGCGATCCCCAGAAACTAGAGGCAAAAGGGAATTATATAGCAGGCTGCCAGCCATGAGCAAATCATGGGAAGCCTCCAGCCATGCCCCATGCTCGAGACCATGGGAAGGAGGCGAGGCACACCTCTCCCACAGACCCGCAGCTGTCGAAGCCCTGGTGCCAGCCTGCCTGGGCTTCAGCTCCCGCAGTGTCTGCCCTGGGCCCACTTTGTGCTCCTCAGCTTATTGAGTTCCTTCCTATACTTAGATGCAGAAAGACATCTTTTGCTACAGTCGTACTTATTTGTTATTTTACCGTTTTTGCTTATCTCAGAGCTCTTTGAAAGAACAGTTGAATAAGCAAGTGTTTTTTCCTTCTCTTCCTTGGGTTTTGGAGCAAGGGGTTCTTTTGCAAAATAGTTTATGCATTATGTATGGCATTACAGTGCATTGTATTGCATGCCAGAATATTGAATTTAGTTAATATTTTTTTCGTAAGCCTTGAAATTTTTCTTCAGAACAGGGCTGCTCATTTCTCTCATGTTAATACCAGTTGTGAAGAATTGCAGCTATTTCAAATCCTAAATTCAGTTCTGGTTTGAAAAGGAGTACTGCAAAAGCTCACCCGTAGAGGGAACCAGAATACTGTCTTTACAACAGTCTTAACTGCAGCCTGCTTTTAAAAAATTATGTGTGCTTCAGTTGAAGCCAACAAAGAACATCTGTTGTCTTATTTATAGCTCCTATTTCTAAGAAGTATATTCTGTAGCAGATGAGAAAAGTGGCTGACAGCTCATAATTCTTAAAGTTATTGAGGTTTAATCTGATAGAATATTATGTACAGAATTCCTTCCTGGTACAGACAGTATCACTTCCTTTTCAACAGATGATTGAAATAGGGCTTTATGAAACATTAAATTAATAGTGTGAAACATGATTAGCAGCCACTATTAAAAGTATTAAATTATTATAAAGGAGTATAATACTCTATAATGTGTTGCTTGGTGTTTTTATTTTTCTACCTCTTTGTGCAGTGAAACTTTCCTCAAGCTGGACACCATCTTTTTTTTTTTTTTTTTTTTGTTGTCTTTCTCTCTGCACTTTCATTTTGTTTTGTTTTAAAGGAATTATTTGTCAATTAAGGCAGTAGTTGTATGACAAGCATTTGTTTTTGTGTCAGAGAAGGGTAAAGAGGCTCCAGATTTCTTTTGGGAGAATTGGTATGTTATAAAGTATGACTTTCTGTATCAAAGCTTTCTTCTGTCTAGTTCTGCTATCTATTGTTCATAGATTATTTTCTTGCACTAATGTGTATTTGCCTGGGCTTGTTTCCTCTCTGTTCCCGTAGCTGGCACTTAGTCTCTTTAGCCCTGAGAGTGCAGCTGGTGCAATTTTATAAATGGGGATGGAGACAGGAACTAATTCTCCTGGCCCACCAAACCTTCTACATGATCACCGAGCACGTGTATTTTATCGAACAGATTGTTACTTGTATATATGTTACTTGTGTGTATGTCCTGATAATCCTGTAAAGTATCTAGGCAAAGTATTTATCTCAGTTACAGCATCGATTTGTACACCCAGCAATGTCCTTTTTGACATACTATGTATAGCTAGGATAAAATGCACTAACATTCAGTTTTTATTGTAGACTTCGTAGATTCTGTGGGTTGGACTATAAATGGCTCAGTCATAATACACATATATTTGTCCTCCTGCAAAAATTACTGCCCGGTATTATTCTCTAAAGTGACACATATATTATAAAAAGTTGTGTATATTTTTCTACAGAAGTCAGTTTGAAATGCTCTTTTTCAAGTTCATAGGTGATGTTGTCAGTACCTACCTTATGCAGAGTATTCTTGAGGTGCTGGATTTGCTTTTGGGGCAGTAAACTGGGACTGACTGGAGTTCAGAAGGTCATGCTGGTGGGAACTCCTGCATTTGTCATCTTTGGAGTAAGCCCCTTAGAAAACTTCTTATCACTCTGTATTACTGATGTAAGATGACAGCGGAAATATGGGTGCTTTAAAAAGCTATTTAAATTCCAGAAGTGTATTAACAGAATATTGTTTATCCATGAGGTTTAAATGTTGTCATTGAGATGGCCTAGGAAGGGTGTTCTGCTTTATTCAGGTGCTTCTCTATTGAAGACGAAGGAAAAGGTGGAGCAATGGCTTATGCAGTAAACTGTTTTTCTATACAGACCTGTACCCCCTTCTGTGGCCAAAATGTTCAGCGTACTATTAAGAGAGAACATCTGAATGATGTCACTTTGTCCTCTGATTCGTATCCAATACCTACTGCCTGATGGAAGAAGTAGACTGTGCTGACCACATAGTGTTGAAGGTTTTTGGAGTTGGTGGTACTTCCATCCAGCTTCCCAGGTGCAGTCCAGTCATGTGAAGTCATCAGCAGGCATCATTTTCCTGTTCCTTTTCATAACTCTGGAGTCACTCATATCACAATCAATCTTGACTTGCAGACAATTTTTTTCCTCCATAAAAATAGGCTACTTGTGAGCCTGCAGGCTGATAGTGTTAGGGGGTCAGAGCATTCCTTTTTCCAATGCTGGGATAGTCTTCATGTCTCTGCATTTCTCCCAGATCTAGTCTCCTTTGGTTGCCAGTGATTCTGTGGTATTCTGAGTCCACAGCCTGCCTGCCTGACGACATCTGATAAAAATAAGACAAGTAATAGTAGACAGACTCATTAAGCCACTTATAACGATGTGTCAGATTCACTGAAGTTTAAATCTCTTTAATATTTTTCCATGGCTAGTGTTGTCTTTTAAAATCTTTGTAATGGAACTGGTACTGGAGAAGGTGTTTGAGCTCTGACCAGCTCTTCCTCCTGCCATTTTCGGAGATGCCTTCAGCCTCTAGGAGAGTTTACCTATAGCCAAACTAAATCATCCTGGGTCAGTAGGGTCTAAGGAATAGTATTTCTCTCTTCCAACAGTTGCAGCTGAATTTAGTATCTATTGCAGTCCTTCATTTATATAAGACATGCAGTGACGTCAACTTCTTTGTCTTTTCTCTCACCTTCTTCTCTTTCATCCTTTTGCTAATAGCAGTTGGGCAGTTTTGAACACTAATTTGCCTGTTCTTTTGGTAAATGCCATTAGGCTCTCTAAAAATGCCAAGGCAAGCTTATTCATATCTCAGAGGGAATTGCTCTCTGGTGTTTATTTTGTAATAGCAGATTTGTCTTTTCTGTCTTGGTTTGGCATTGAACCCAGAATGCAGATCTCTGTGGAAACTTTCCCCATGAGGTTTAGGAGTTTTCTAATCTCTCCTACTGCTCTACTCTGCTTCTTAAGACTATAAAGAAGAAGGTAACAGGTGGTGAAATGCCTTTTCACTAAAAGTTAGGAGGTTTGTCTCGGTAAGAGTTGTTTCACACTCTGATGGGCTGTGAGGCTCCTGTGGCCCTTCTTCCCCAGCTGATGGATGTAGGTGCTGGGGGATGTGTGGATGTGTGGTTGGCTGGGCCTTCTGCATCTGGACCACCTGCCATTTCAGTGCTGTCACCCCTGCAGAGGCACCTCCTGGTGTCACAGAATTTCGACCTGTGTTTCCACAGGTATAGCTTTTGGACGTTCTCAGTGCAGCCTCCTGAAGCACTGTTACCCCTACTTGGGCAGTCACTAGCAGTGAGCACACGGGAGTACACAGGGCTGCCTCGGTTCATACCACTGCCTTAAAGGCTATACCGGCATCTCAAACTGTCCTCGCTTCCAGTTTCCACTTGAATCTGACATTGTATGCTGACAAGTGATTAAATTCAGCCATTATGGATCCTTACTGAAATTCACGTTCTCTTTCAAGGAAGATGAATTATAATAGTGGGAACATTTTTTTAATTCCATTTCCCATAGAGTACATAACTGCTGAAATAACAGCATTTCAATCAAGAAAGTGAGCTCCCACATTTCCCAGAATTTTCAAGAGCAAACATAGATGTTGAACTTCATGGAAAACCCTCCGTTGTCCTCAACTTGCCATGCATTATGCCACTGATGGTGCCACTGGCATTTTAGGTACTTGGTCAGCCATTGTTTGTTTATAGTTTGCTGGCTAATCTTGTTGGAGGCATTATCACAGCTTGCTTGACAATTACCCGTACCTTCTTCTGCATTAATTAATATGCTTATATTTATTATAGTTAACTTCAGTACTGGTCAGACCATTCACATTTGACATACTGGACTTTCAAACAAAGATATATGTAAATCTGTGAATGGATAATTTACAACGTTAGTGGATACAGTTCCACGCATAGTGTATCTACGTGCACATAAGCTAGTTATGATCACCTGAAGACCAAACCTCTCAACTATTATACTTTTGTGTGTTTGTCTGATGCAATATGTATGCACAAACTTACATCCCATTTCTGGAAAAAAAAACATGCGTAGAGTAATCTTGACACAAAGGTAAAATTCAAATAATGTTAGTGTATAGTTCCTGTAAAATACCTGGAAATTAAGCTCTTTTCCATGGTGTGCATCATTAGATTTTAAGTTATATTCACTTTCTTTTTGTATTAATTTCCGTTCTTCTAGCAGCAATGAAAGATTTGGCTCAGAAACGTCTGAAGCCAAATTCCAGCTTTAAATTTCCATTTGTCATTGCCAGGTACTAACTCTAAAGTATGTCTTTTTATGGGCAACCCTTCCAAAAGGTGCAGCTGTGTGCTGGTTTCATCTTGCACTTCGTAGCTGTGTTGGCAACCCTTGAACGTAAGGTATGCTCTCATCTCCCACACGTTGCCATTCCCTTAGAGCTGTTCAGACCTGTTTGTATCAGGGGGAGGAAAGAGCTTGGAGTGAACCCTGGCTTGTGTTTCATCTCAGTGGTTCTCACTGCTGCAAGGTAAAAATAGAGCTAGTGGAAAATCCAGCTTTTATCATGTGTCATCAGAAGCTTCCTTACTATCTGGAGACCCGCTACCAGACTTGTGACTAGAAAGAAGACATGGAAACTGCCTGATAGCTTTTCAGAACCCTAATATTTTGGAGACTGTGGATTTATTTTTTTTTTAAAAAAAAAAAAAAACCACGCAGGAATTTGGGGGAGAAATGATTGCTTTAAGTGAAAAACTGATACTGGATTGTAGCAAAGGCATCTACAAAGTTGCTCAGATTCTTAAAAGTGGATTTGGTTCTCCAAACCTGTGCACTGTGCTTCACCATGCTTCAACGCCAAAGATACTTTTGAAATCAGGTACTAAATGCAGGTTGCATGCAAGCCTTTGTTCACTTCTCCTGTACTGAAACTGATCATCTGAAAAGTTTTCCTCTCTCTTTGTAGATCTTAATATGCATGCTGAGTTTTCTTCTGAACACCTAATCCAGAATAAAGACTTTTTTAAGGATAAATTGTTTTCTGGTTCTGGAAGTCAAATTGTTTTGTTTTGGTTGTTTTTCAAAAATTAGTAGTTTTCTTCAGTTTAGGCTCTGCTGTTTCCTTTCAGCATTTTGAAATTGAAGGGCACTGTTCCAAAATTGGACTGTCTTCTGTGTGAATGTTATAAACTGGCCTCAGTTCTATAAAAACTGTTAGTCTTTCTTTTTTTTTTTTCTTTTTTTTTTTCTGGCAGATGTGTGTTTTGTGAGGCCTTTCATCTTTAGATGAACATAATTTTCTATTTTGAACACAAGTTGGGAAGTTTAAAGTACAATCAGTATGATGCTGTGAGTTAATTGTATTTGAAATGGCACAGTGAGTAGGAAATCCCGGAACAGGTGAGAAGTGATTTTAATTTGTTAATGCCGGTTCCTACATGCCAATGAAGTGAATGTTCTTTTTCAATGTTGCTGAGCGCTATAACTGTGTCACTCAGATGTATTTTTCTGTCATTGCTACATTGAAGGTAACTGCAGGTTTTGTAACTGCCACTGCGTACGTGTGTGGTTTTTTGCTATAGAGCACACTCACCAGTGAGTGCTTAGTATTAAGAGAGGTGAATAACCTGAGTTTCAGTCAAATACAGAAATATTTTACAGTTTATGTATAGATTGTTATTATCTTAAAGGCTCTCTTCGTATCTAAAAGGAATGTTTTCCGTAGATAGAAGTTTTCAGTTTTGAACAAAAGGAATGGAATATAGGGAGGAAGAGACATCAGAAGTAGTCTCTCTCCTAAAACTTTAGTTTTATGTTTCAGAGTAGTAGAATGTTGGAAATCTTTCCTTTTAACCAACATGACCTTTGTTTCACATGCAGAAGTTCTGTAGACATACAGATTTTTTGCATAAATATGAAAGTAAATATTCGTAGCTTCCAAAAGCCTTTTTCTTTCACTAAGAATTGTATTGATCCAAGAATGCTATACAACAAAGAGATTCAGTAACAGATTCTGATACAAACCTAGTTTAAAAACTAAGATCCTGCTTAAAGTGTAGATGAAAAGCATGGAGTCTCAGTTAGGTTGCAGATTCTGGTAATTTGGGCAAGATCTACACCCACCCCATTCCTTATGTCCCCTGCAGAAAACCTTTATCTGTAGTATCTATCTTCACCCTTGCAAGGGCTTCTTCCCATGCACCAAAGTCTTCTCTGACATTGGGTTCTCCTTTTTGCTTTGCTTTGAGTCTATCCCTCATGTAAAAAAATCTAAGTATAGTGGGAAATTGAACTATTTTTCTAAATATACCTTGTTTATAGGTATTTGGAGTGTATCTCTTGCCATCATTCCAAGGCACAGATGGGTTAATGTGAGAAACGATGGTTATCTCTGCTGCTCCTTAGCCTTTATGGACCATCCCTGAACTGCTGAGTTGTCACCTGCAGTGTTTCAAATGACTGTCAGGTTTGACTTCTGTCCTCTGCCGCTATTTCTCTTTCTTTATCTCTCCTTTCTTTCCTCGGTTTCAGTTTAGACTGTTGACTGTTACTGCATGCTGCCTGCGACTGTAATTGAGATGAGCATCTTTGTTCAGTGATGATGCAATTTCATTGCTGTTACGCAAGAGGGGGAGAGGTACTTAATGTCACTAGCTACCAAAGGGAGCAGAAGGTTGATTTCATAAGTAAAAATATGTTGACTCTGTTTTTAAAACCTCTTCTTCCTCTGCTACCACATAATGGATGCATTTTATGCCCTTGGCATTTCTGTAAGTCTGTTGGTATCTCATAGCATACCCTTTGATATGGCTCTGATCTGATCTTTCATTTATTTTTTCAGTAGTTTTGCCTCATCATAAGATAGATTCATAGTTTGCAGTTGAAAGGAGCTTTTTGATCTGAATATTACAAATCAAACGATCTGTATTTCAGCATGCTTCAGCAGACACTGCATGGATTGCAGGATCTTCTATTTGAGCCCAACTTGTATTTGATAAAGCAGATATGATGTTAAACTAAAAAAGGTGTTCCAGATCAAACCTGGAAGTGGTTTAAAGATGTAAAGAGATGAAAAGTGCATTTCTTCGCTGAATAGCTTGCTCTGAATTAATAGCTATATTTGGAGATCTGCTGCTCAGCTACTCTATATAACATATGCTTTCTTTGAGTTTAGCTTTTCATCACAGTGTTATGCTAAGTCAACTATCTGACAAAACTTTTAGAGTTTATTGTGTCTACTAATTTAGATTTTTCAGCTAACTAAGATGCCACCAAGGAAGGAAGTAGTGTGGTTTTTAACAGAACCTATCTTCTAAAAAGCTATGCTCACAATCCTTATGTACAGTGCTGTCTTTTGTTGCTTTATCACATGAGTCTGGTGTCAGGTTTTCCTTTATTTTGCCCAGGACTGATAGTATAACTAGCATGTAGTCATCTTACTTGTCCCTTCAGAGTATAGATAGGGCATTAGAACTCTTTTGATCCTCACAAATTGCTCTGAGTTTCCACGAATCATTAAAAAGTATCATCAGCAGGCCAGAGATCTGCTTAGGCAACTCTTTTGGGACTCATGAATGCTCATTTTCTGGGCCTCCTAAGTTAAACTGTTATGACTAACAGATGTTTTTCTTATGTCCGTTTCAGTTATGAATGGTCTGGAAAGTATTCCATCATTATCATGCCATCATTTTGCTTCTTTTTGCAAGGGACATGTCTCAGTGTCCCAGTATGCTCCCATTCCATTACTAGGTCATAAATAATTATTGTTTATAGTCTTTCATTTCTCTCCTCATTTTTTTTTGCACTTCCAGACTTCTTCTGTACCTTTCGTGCTGTCTTAAGACTTCTAAACTGTTTGCATTTTTAGAAAGTTATGTAATTGTTGCTTCCAAAATAGGGGGAATTCTCAGCCAAATTTGTCACCTTTTTCTTTCTCACTTGTGGTATATTTAATTTTTGTGCTATCTTGGACTTTCTCATTAAAACTATCTATTCATATTTTGCTATTGTGGTAGAGTTTGGTTTTTTAAATTATTTTCCTTCTTTTACTTGGTTATTCTCATAGTTTTGTTCAGTTTCAGTCTTGTACAAATCCATGTGTACGTGTATGCACATATGCAGGCACATATGTGCATGTGTGTTGAAAAATTGCACTCTGTTTGTCTGTGGTAAGTTTAATTGGGCAGAGATCACCATTGCCTAGGCAACTGGCAACTTTTACTTCAGTGATTAAGCTTTGTTTATCAATCATAATCCATCAAACTATACCAGATGTTTCTGGCAGTAGCTTAGTAATATCTTTATGTAAACGTTCTTGCCTTCCAAGAGTTAAACAAGACCGCTCTATAACTTTTGAATTATTCTTTTGGCAAAAATAGTACATTTAGAGATAGATCATCCCTCACATCACAGAGCCAGAACATTCCTTTATGCAGGGTGTTCTCTCTGTGAAGAAACTGGATTGCATGAAAACTGACTTTGTATAAAATCTGTATGCAGGTTTGTTTGAATTTGCAAAATGTCCCTTTCGAATTACGCTGCTATTTATTCTTAACTAGTAATTGTGGAAAAGAAAATTTTTGCTTCAAAAAACTGTGTTATTAATAGTACTATAATTGAAAATTGTAAGCAAACAGAAGTGATTAACTTTTGCATGAGAGTGAAATACTTGTTTCTGCTGCTGTTTCAGGCCATTCTAAGTCTGTTTTACCCAAGGGATCAGCAACTCCCTGATGGTGGCATGTTTAGCTCCCTCATCTGGTGCACACTGGATATATATGTTTCAGAACAAAGGATTTTTTTATTTTCTTCCTTGCATTGTATTTATGCTGATCCATAGACTGCAAATTTGTACTGCAATATGGAGAGTGATTCTAGGACTGTATGGTGTACATCCCTAAAACAAAATGATATAAAAATGCAAATGTTGTAAATTTTGTTCAGCTTTCTGATTACCCATGGAGTGTTCTCATTTAGGGCCTGACAAGTAGGATGTTTGCTCTCCAATTGAAAACTGGTTGCATTGTATGTCATGACTTTCATAAACAGAAATTGTGTTCACCTGCAGCTGAACCCATTTTTCTTCTTTTTCTCTTACAGCTTTTTCACTTCCAGATCTTACAGAGCAGTTTGCACCTCCTGATGTTGCTCCGCCAATACTTATCAAGATAGTGGAGACAATTGAAAAGAAAGGTAGGCTGAAGAGTAATCTGCTAAGGGGTTTTGTCACTTTCATGAGCCAAGAGTGGAGAATCAGATCCAGAGCTGGCATCTCCGATTTCTAGAGCTGCTAATGCATCACATTACTTAACAGATATGAAATAAACTTATTTAAATTTTGTTGCGTCAGTTTCTGTTCAGTAGAGGGCTGATTTGGACTGTAGGAGCAAAACCAAAGCTTACCTCAAATGACATTTAATAACTTGATTAATACAAGTAGTATTGAAAGGTAAAGGAGAATGGTTTGGTATTGCTTTCATTTTTCTAATCAATAAGCCCTTTAAGTTGGTTACAGTAAAGCCATAATTTTGAATTGGATACACGGCCAAACAAGTAATTTTTTTTTCCCCAAAGTGAGGCACAAAAACCCCCAAACATTCTAAGACCAGTTTTTGTGCTTCAGGAGCCAGTTCTTTATTGCTGCTGTATGCTGACCTAGCTAGTGTTATTTTTATGATTTTTTTTCTCTCCTGCTTTCCCATGTTGGTTTCTCCATCCTTTTGGGGCTTTCCCCTTTCTTCTACCGTGTCTTGCCTCTTTTGCCCTATATCTTTCCTCCTGGCCACTTCTCTCTGGTTATTTTCATTGTCCTGGTGAGGTAAGGAGCAGTTCAGAGGGTTCTGCTCATTCAGTGGCCTTACAGTCAAGGAGTGAGAGTAGAAGTGGTGTTCTGATCAGACACAGGCTGCTGCCCTTGCGGACATAGGTTCTCACATACTGCTCAAACACTTAAAGAGAGCATAAGCCTTTCCTGAATGAGTAGGAGCCTGCTAATATCAATGAGAAAAGACAGTATTTAGGAACAATTTGCATAAGCAACTACAGGATATGCCTCTGATACTATTAAATTGTAGGTGCTTTGCCCCTCTCGGTGTGGTTTCTCTCCTTGTGTCTTTCCTGTTTTCACCAAAGCAGGGAAGTTCTACCGTATCTTTCACATGGTAACACTGCATTGGTGTCTTTTATAGAATTTTCATAGAATCACAGAATGTTTTGTGTTGGAAGGGACCCTTAAAGCTCAGAGTCCTATCCAACCTAGCTTTAAAAGTTTCCATGGATGAGGTTTCTACCCCCTTCTCTGGGCAACCTGTTCCAGCATTTCACCACCCTCATCATAAAAAAAATCCTTCCTTCTGTCCCATCAGAATCTACCCTCTTAGTTTAAATCCATTACCCTGTGTTCTGTCGCAACATGTCCTGCTAAAAAGTCTGTCCCCATCTTTCTTATACACTCCCTTTTAGGTGCTGAAAGGCTGCTATAAGCTCTCCTCAGAGCTTTTTCTTCTCCAGGATGAAAAATCCCAACATTCTCAGTCTTTTTTTCTTAGCAGAGGTGTTCCATCCTCTGATTGCTTCTTTGGCCCTCCTCTGGATCTGCTTCAACAGGTCCTGTGCTGATGACTCCAGAGCTGGACACAGCACTGCAGGCAGAGTTTTAGCAGGGTGGATTAGAGGGACAGAATCACCTCCCTTCACCTGCTGGCCACTCTTCTCTTGATACAGCGCAGGTTGTGATTTGCTTTCTGGGCTGCAAGTGCACATGGCTGGCACACATCCACCAATACCTCTAAGGTGTTCTTGACAGGGCTGCTCTCAATCCCTTCATCTTCCAGCCTATATTGATACCAGGGTTGCCCAAACCCGGGTGCAGGACCTTGCACTTGGCCATGTTGAACCCCATGAGATTCACATTCATGGACCCACTTCCTGAGCTTGTTCAGGTGCCTCTGGATGGCATCCTGTCCCTCAGGTGTCTCAACTGCACTACTCAGCTCGGTGTCATATGCACACTTTGCTGGGCGTGCACTCAGTCTCACTGTGTCATTGATGAATATACTCAACAGTTGTAGTCCCAGTACAGACCTCTGAGGGACAGCATTTTTAATCGATCCTCATGTGGACATTGAGCTGTTGACCACCACCCCTTGGATGCAACCATCAAACCAATTCTTCATCCACTCATCAAATCACTATCTCAAATTTCTAGAAAGAAAGATACTGTGAGAGACTGTATCAAAGACCTTACGGAAGTCCAGATAGAAGAGATCAATAGCTGTTCACTGAAGTAGTCACTCCATCACAGAAGGCCAGGCAGAGAAGGTCAACCAGGACTTCCCCTTGGTGAAGCCATGCTGATTGTCTCAAATCAGTTCCCTGTCCTCTGTGTGCCTTAGGGTAGTTTCGAGGAGTTTCTGTTCCATGATCTTCTCAGGCAGACAGGTGAGGCTGACAGGTTGGTAATTTCCAGGTTCCTCATTTCTACCCTTTTTAAAAATAAATGCAGTGTTTCCTTTTTTCCAGTCACTGGGGGCTTCACCTGACTGCAATGATTTCTCAAATACCATGCAGAATGGCTTGTCAACTCAGGGCTCTGGGATGCATCTTGTGAGTTCCCTTATGTATGTTCAGGTTCCCCAAGTGGTCACAAACCTGATCTCCTACGCTGGGAGGGACTTTGCTGCCCTGATCTGTGTCTTACAGTCCATCCACTCAAGAGGTGTGGGGAGAGAGGTTGCCAATGAAAACTGAGGCAAAAAGTTGTTGAGCACCTTAGTTTCCTCCTTGTATGTTGTTACCAATCTTGCTCACCGGAGTGGGTGTGCTTTCTTTTACTTTCCTTCTCTGGCTGACATACCTGTAGAAGCCCTTCTTATCATTCTTTGCATCTCTTACCACGTTCAGCTCCAGCTGCACCTTGGCTTCCTGACCACATCCCTCACATTTGGGCAGTGCCCCTGTACTCTTCCCAGGATACCTGTCCCTGCTTCCGCTGCCTGTGCAGTTAACTCTTGCCCTCTAGTTTGACCAGCAAGTCTCAACTCAGCCATGTTGGTCTCTTCCCTTCCTTGCCTGAATTCCTACACCTGGGGATTGAGAGCTGTTGTGCTCTTTGGAAAGTGTCCTTAAAAGATCTGCCAGCTCTGTTCTGCTCCTTTGTCCCTGAGGACAGTTTCTCAGGGAGTCCTCCTGACTAATTCCTTGAACAGATGGAAGTTTGCTTTCCTAAAATTCAGGGTTCTGACTTTCCTCTTCGCCTGACCCATATCCCTCAGGGCTGTGAACTCAACCAGTGCATGATCACTGCAGCCCCGGCTGCCTCCAGTACTGACGTCACGAGTTAGCTCACTTGCATTGGTGACCATCAGGTCCAGTATGGCATCTCCTCTGATAGGGCAGTCTTTTACCTGGCTTAAGAAGTTATCCTCCATGCGTTCCAGGAGTCTTGTGCTCACCATGCTGCTTTTCCAGGAGATGTCAGAGTGGTTAACGTCTCCCAGCAGGATGAGTCTGTGAGCGTGAAACCTCCCATAGTAAGAAGCCTTCATCAATAGATTCTCCTTGATCAGGTGGCCTGTAGTAGACACCAGCCAAATATTGTATTATTATATGGATTATTGGACATATTATATGACATATACTGACATTTTCTCTCACACCAGTGATGTGACATTCACCCCTATGTACACTGTGAGCTTATGGGTTTTATAGATAGTCAAAGGTAACCTAAGGGTTACCTATTCCATAGAAGGGTCTCCCTGTCTCTGTTGACTGCATAAGTTGCAAAGGTTGGGCATTCTTGCAACTTACAAGTCTCAGTTAAATCTTTAAAGCTAACATAGGATGTCTCAGAACTTTTTGTCATGTCCCTGTCCCGTTCTTTTGGAGTGGCTGATTCACGTTGCTCACTTCTTATCCACCTGAAAGGCCTTGTATTTCCAGCTGGCATGTAGAGTGCAAGGGAAAATGTGGTTCCCATCTTGTTCCTGAAAGCTGTTTTCTTCTCTGGCGTATGTGAATCTGTTTCCTAGTCTTGGCCTTCTATGGTCAGCCCATGGACCATGGCACAGAGTACGTGGGACTGCTGGCATCCCTGATCTTCCTTGATGGGCTCTTCCTGCAGACACAGCAGTTTGCTTGTACGAAGAGGTGTCTTGCAGCCTTAAAAAGCAATCATATTTCATCATGTGGATGGTGGTGGGAGAATGTTGCTAATTTGTACTGTAAGTACTTATTTGAAGAAAACAGAAGTCTGTTGTGTTATAGTAACAGTCACTGGAATATTCATGTATCCCATCAATTTTGTTTTGAAGGTCTGGATTGTTCAACTTTGTATGGAACACAGGGCTCGAGCAGCTCAGCAGAATTAAGACAAATTCTTGAATGTGGTGAGTACAGTTCTCTTTCATAAAGCAGTAGACAGTCTTCCTGGTCAGACTGTTCCTCTTTTTTTTTGCTTCCTGGCTCAGCTTATGTATATGTGCTGGTTCTGAATAGTAAAATACTATAAAGGCAAATGTAAGTAAAAAAGGTTTCTAACTTTTATACTTAATATGAATGGTATTTTTCACTTTTACAGGTTGTCTTTTTTCATGACTCTGCTGTGTGTTTTTTTTCCAAGAATAACTATTTTTGTAATTTCTTGATTACTTGCTAGTTCAGCGACTGATAATCTGGCTGTTCAGAGAGAAAAAAAAGTGTTTTGTTCAGAAGCAAGATAAAGATACTATTCCTGTAAGACTGCAGGTTATTATTTTGTAAACAAATGGCCATTTCATAGAATCATAGAATCATAGAATGTTAGGGATTGGAAGGGACCTCGAAAGATCATCAAGTCCAATCCCCCTGCCAGAGCAGGAACGCCTAGATTATGCTACACAGGAACGTGTCCAGGCAGGTCTTGAATGTCTCCAGAGAAGGAGACTCCACAACCTCTCTGGGCAGCCTGTGCCAGTGTTCCGTCACCCTCACTGAGAAGAAGTTTCTTCTCGAGTTTAAGCGGAACCTCTTATGTTCCAGTTTTAGCCCATTACCCCTTGTCCTATCATTGGTTGTCACCGAGAAGAGCCTGGCTCCATCCTCGTGACACTCACCCTTTATATATTTGTAAACATTAATAAGGTCACCCCTCAGTCTCCTCTTCTCCAAATTAAAGAGCCCCAGCTCCCTCAGTCTTTTCTCATAAGGGAGATGCTCCACTCCCTTAATCATCCTAGTTGCCCTGTGCTGGACTCTCTCCAGCAGTTCCCTGTCTTTCTTGAACTGAGGGGCACAGAACTGGACACAATATTCCAGATGGGGTCTCACCAGGGCAGAGTAGAGGGGAAGGAGAACCTCTCTCGACCTACTAACCACCCCCCTTCTAATACAGCCCAGGATGCCATTGGCCTTCCTGGCCACAAGGGCACAGTGCTGGCTCATGGTCATCCTGCTGTCCACCAAGACTCCCAGGTCCCTTTCCCCTACACTACTCTCTAATAAGTCATTCCCCAACTTACACTGGAACCTGGGGTTGTTCCTACCCAGATGCAAGACTCTATACTTACCCTTGTTATATTTCATTAAATTTTTCCCCGCCTAACCCTCCAGCCTGTCTAGGTCTCACTGAATGGCAGCACAGCCTTCTGGCCTGTCAGCCACTCCTCCCAGCTTGGTGTCATCAGCAAACTTGCTGATAGTACTCTCTAGTCCCTCATCCAAGTCATCGATGAATATATTGAATAATACTGGTCCCAGTACCGACCCTTGAGGCACTCCACTGGATACAGATCTCCAACCAGACTCCGCCCCATTGACCACAACTCTTTGGCTTCTTCCCCTTAGCCAGTTCACAGTCCACTCCACTACCCGAGAGTCTAGACCACACTTCCTCAGTTTAGCAGCAAGGATGCTGTGGGAGACTGTGTCAAATGCTTTACTGAAGTCAAGGTAGACCACATACACCGCTCTGCCATCATCTATCCACCTTGTTATATCCTCATAAAAGGCTATGAGGTTAGTCAAGCATGACTTCCCCCTGGTGAAGCCATGTTGACTGTCTCTAATGACCCTCTTATCCCTGATATGCCTTGAGATGGCACCAAGGATAAGTCGTTCCATCACTTTCCCAGGGATGGAGGTGAGGCTGACCGGTCTATAGTTACCTGGGTCCTTCTTCTTGCCCTTTTTGAAGACTGGAGTGACATTTGCTTCCCTCCAGTCCTCAGGCACCTCTCCCGTCTCCCAAGACTTGGCAAAGATGGTGGAGAGTGGTCTAGCATACAGTTCTTTGTGTGCATTTTTTTTGTCCAGTAGGTGGGGAGGCAAAAGCTGCACATTCGCTGCCTGATGCAGACTTGATGCTGAAAGGGAGAAAGAGAACTGAATTAATGTTGCTGCAGTAGGCTGAGTTCTTGGGGTTTTGACGCTAAACTGCAGGTTCACCATTAACACCACATACCTGTTCAACTTCCCTGAAATGTATTACCTTTTGGGGTTTTTTGAACTTTTTATTTCTACTTCAGGCTAGAATATACTATCATGGCAAGACACTGTTGCGGTATGAGAGCAGGAGCTGTTGTAGGAGTGCTTGACCACGCCTTTGCAAGGTGGGGTGCAATGTGGGTATGAGGTTCCACTTGCATAAAGAGCACAGAAATACTAGGGCTAGAAAATGAAACTGGGTACATGCTGTTTTGTGAAACGGACAAAGGAAACAAACTCAAACTGTGAATTAGCTCTCTTTGTTTTTAGTAATAGCAAATATTAGCAAAATGAGCAGGAGATGATACTATGAGTCGTCTGCTCCTTCATATCAAGAACAATATCCTGTCCTCTGCTAACTGTGGTGAAGGTGAAGAAGTATATGAGTGCAAGAAGGGAGAGGAGATACACATATGGTGCTAGCAGCTTAAGCCATATTTTTAGTGTTGTAATTATATTTTTGAGTTCAGATAAATTCAGATTTTATATGGCACTACTGCGAAGTTATCTCTTAAAAAGGTATTCAGAAGAAGTAAGTATCTCAACTGAGGTATACTTCTAGGAAGGGTTCATCTATCTCCTGAGATCAAGAAGTTGTGGTTTACATGCATTTTTATTTAAAAGGTAATTAGGTTTGAGAAAAGAAAACAGGACTTTACTCTTTAGTGACAGCATATCTTTCTGAGTTCTCTTTAAGATAGGATCAGAGTCTTCCACGGCAGAGCTAGTGCAGTGGATGTCCGGATACCTGGATATAGACAGACCTCATACCTTCTGCCTGCTCTCTTAAGTAGCAGGCTGCAGTGATCATGCGCTGCTTTGAGTGGCCTCAAAGTTGTGAACTGCATTAGTGTGCTGTTCTGCTTATGGTTAAAATGCTCTCCATATTAATTAGATAACTGCCTGTTAGCCTCAACACAGTGCTATCTAGCTCCAAAATCAAAGATGATTTGCATCTGGCCAGCTTGACAGATGGAAGAGTTCAGGTCACACCCAAAGAGTTGCAGATTATCGCAAGTTTATTCTTACTCGTGTATTCTTTATAATCATTTGGGATATACTTCAGAGAAGGTCAACTCTGAAATAACAAGGATTTAACTTGGCTTGTGAAATGAGAAACATCCTGTAAGCAGTAAAAATAATGAAATCTATACCTCTCTGACACGTGATTGCTCTTGTAGAAGTCTTACACACACTGCAAGTTTGTTATCATCTGAGCCATTCAGAATGTCTTTTTTCATGCAAATTTTTTGTTGTGTGATAAGAATTGAGCTCATTACTGCAACAGTTCCATGGGGGAAAACAAACAGGAGCCATAGGAACACTAAGTTTCTCCCTGCCCTCTCTTGGCTGCCCATTTTCCGCAGTACGTGTAAATATGCTGCATATCAGATTCCTCTGCTTCCCTGTTGAATTTGGTTTAAACTGGCCAGATGGATTTGGTAGTTATTTTACAGGGGACTTGGCTAGCCTAGAAAGTTGGTCAGCATTAATACCTCTAAATTCTTGTATCAAATGTGGATCCTTCTGTAAATATTTAGGATCTTACTGTGCCAGGCTTCTGTCTTTTAAGGGGGATACTAGTCTTGCTTTCACTAAGTATTTCTGTGTTTTCCTATTTTTATTTTTGGTGCTGATATTCCTTGATCCAGTGCTAACAAGCAGTCCTTTATGTGACAGTTACAAACCTTAACCCAAGTCACGACTATCCTGGAAGGGTATCAGGTTTTACAAGATAAATCCTAACAGCTGCATTAAAAACCAAGCACCCAGTTCTGCACCTGCATGTTTGTTTCGACTCACTTACATAAATATTTACAGAGTTGGAGCCCCAAGTTATTAATCAAACTTGCAGTCATGATAGAAGTAGCTACCAGTAGAGAAGCTGCGTTTGATTAATACTTGGTTCTTACACTAAATATTTTTAGGTAAAACAGAGACCTGTTAAAAATAGTCTGATGTTCCGTAACATTGCCGTCATGCATCAAGTCACTACAGTTTTTCTGAGCTCAGCCCTGTGCTGTATATGACAGAAGGCCACACACAGCTGTGGAAGCCATTTGGCTTGTCAGATGCCCAAGTCTTGGGCATGGTGTTGAGCACTGTATGTTCTTCATCTTAAAGATGTTTCTTTGTGTCTTACATACTTTCTTATGAGTTGTTTCCCGTAAACCAGGTGTGTTAGCAGTTTTGGCGTGGTATAAAGCTCTGCTGTCATGAGCCTGTATATTTTTTCCAGTTTCTAATGCCTAAAACTGTGTTACTCTTTCCCTTTAGATGCCTCTTCATTGGATTTAGAGACATTTGATGTGCACACTTTATCTGATGCTCTCAAGAGGTATCTCCTGGATTTGCCAAATCCCGTCATTCCAGCAGCTGTTTACAGTGACATGATTTCTGTAGCTCAAGGTATGATTATCACGTGTTTAAAATGTCTGACAAAAAAGCCTTTGTAATGATTCTGAATATTGGGTGGTCCAGCTGTCACCCATGGAACAGGGAGGATTCTGCACAGCCTGGCAGCATGTCAGAAAATACATACACCTTCACCACTTTTGATGAAAGCTGTTTCGGTTCAGATCCAGACATTCATTATTTAGGTAAGCACGGTGAAAAATACAAGGGATAACACAGTTCATTTTAGTAACTAAAATGACTATATAAGAACTGGGGGGAAAAATCAAGGACTTATCTGTATGCAGAAAGCTAATTTTTAACTTTTTATCAGTGCTGACAAAGCAAATGTATTAGAGGTCATGGTGTTCTGCAGTGTGTTGGGAGTTGCAGATTATGAAGTGAGAATTACGTGCATATAAGATTCATCATCTACAGTGGTCATTTCAAAAAAGTACAGCTTATAAGGTTTCAGCATGTGGGCCAAGTATTCTGTTGCACGTCTCGGGGCAGGATATTGTTGCTGGTAACCTTCAAAGTTAGAACAGCACCTGTGAGACTTATCTAGTGCATCTCAGAATTACCCAATCATGTGTGACACTAAACACAAGACAGACTTCTACCAGTACACTCTGAACACATTGTGGTTTTTACCAAAATGCATATCTGTTTCCATTTGACTTTTAAATATTTGTTCTTTACTCTTTCCTGAGCATTTCACTTTTTTTTTTTTTTAAAGAAGAAAGTAGTCTTAAAGTACTAATAAAGGACAGATTTTTTTTTTTCCTGTAAAATTGATGCTTCCAAAGAAGTTGTATGTGGTTTCAGAAGTCATATGTGGTTTCATTTTATTTGTTGAGTGTTCCTGTGCTGATATCAAGAGCCTTTTATCTGTTTGCTTGCAGAAGTGCAGAGCACAGAGGAACATGCTCAGTTGCTGAAGAAACTCATCAGATCTCCAACTATACCTCCCCAGTATTGGCTCACACTCCAGTATTTACTCAAACATTTCCTCAGAGTTTGTCAAGCCTCCAGCAAAAATCTCCTGAATGCAAGGTCTCTGGCTGAAATTTTCAGCCCTCTGCTTTTTAAATTCCAGATAGCAAGGTACGTGGGTCATTTTTATTGTATTTTGTACTCTGAACATGGATTAGTTATATATAAAAATAAACTTATTGGGTGAATTTTCTGACCTTAATTCTAAAGTGGAGGGCATTATTGTAGATTTTTCCAATGTTCTTTGAATAGTTCTAATGTAAACTTTTGCATTTTTCCTAGTTCTTACTGCCTAATCCATCTCTTGCAGCTCTGATAGTACTGAACACCAGATAAAAATCCTAGAGGTTTTAATCACAAGTGAATGGAATGAGAGACAGCCTGTACCAGGTAAAAATTATTTTTCATTTAAAAAATTATATCACGTTGTTTTCTTAAATATTAAAATTCAACTTAAGGACAGTATATATCCATTGTTTTTCTTTTTTAATCAAACTTAATGCAAAAGTGCATAATTACAGAGCAAAGTAGAAGTTCTTCATATGTTCTCTAGTGGTGTGCAACATTTGTTTTATAAGAAATTGTCTTTTTCATTAAAATCGTTTTAGCACCCATAGTTTATACAGCCTTAGGACTTCTGTTTCTTTTTTTAGCAAGCAATGAATAGAAATTTGTGAGTTTTTAAGGCAGGTAAACCAAGAGAATGCATATCAGAAGGTTTGGAGGGGGGGCAAATTCTGGAAACTGTATTTAATATTCACTTTACTCCCAGGCAAATTTTATTAGAGCTACAATACCCCATACAGGTCATCAGAAGAAAGTAAGATTTCCCCCTTTATGGTACATGTATGTGCTTTTAAATCCAGAGACTCAAAAGATTTATTTATCAACATCAATAAAACAACACAGAAAATATTAAAGCCTCATTCAGGAAAATTAGATTGCACTTGTATTGATTCCGTGTGATAGCATCTGATTTAGTCGATAAACAGTAAAACCCACCTCTAATTTATGCAAAATTCCCCGGTTTTCAGTCAGATATTTGGTAGGAGCAAGGCAGAGTTGCTAACCATGTGCAAAGAGAATTATTAATGCAGGGGGACTTTAGCTGTTAGCTTAAAGCAATTCCTTTTACAGGTTATTAACAGAGAATATGTGAACAAAGGATAAGGTGATGGTGAGCAGAACATTAGGCAGGCTGCAGCCTTCCCGCCATTTTATTCAAGGCACAAGGCAAAGTTCATGGCAGTAGAATTTCTAGGGCTGCTTAAGATTTTAAGAGCTTGAACACAGCTGCAGAAAAACAGCAGCAGAAAAATGCCTTTTTTCTTGCATTTCATGTACGTCCATGGTATAATCCCCTTCATCGACTAATGAAGATTAATTTTAAATTACTAAGGTTTTTGTTTCTTTGGCTCTATTAGTTAGGAACCGTTCCCTAACATTTAGCATATATCTGTTTTCAGCTAGTTTATACCTATTTAGTTTTGTTGATTTTTGTCAAATTGTTAAGCAGGCTGCGTATTTTTCTTCCTAATGCTTCATAACAACCAGGAGAGTCCAAATTAATGACTATCTGTTCTGTTTTACCAACAAACAGCAAATAACTGCTAATTATTATTACCATCTGTTACAGGATTTAAAAAGCAAAACACGTTATTGAATCCTCCAATAACCTAAAGAGCTTGCTAATAGCATTTTTTAAAATGCTGAGTTAGCAAATCCTTTAGAGTATGCAGATTTAACTGGCTGGAAGCACTGATTGGAAGGTTACAAAGGTAGGGTCAACAGTGAGAGGTCCCTAAGTTCCAGAGTGAGAGTTTCTTAAGTTGCACTTAAGAGATCACTTGGTTGCATGTCATCCTTAGTTGCCTCATGTGAGAAAAGCATAAAAGTATCAGAAGAAGCTTGTATCAGAAATTTTGTGACCAGCAGGAGTAGGGAGGTGATTGTCTCCCTGTACTCAGCACTGGTGAGGCCACACCTTGAGTATTGTGTCCAGTTTTGGGCACTTCAGTATAAGAGGGATATTGAGGTGTTGGAGCGAGTGCAGAAGAGGGCAACAAAGCTGGTGAAGGGCCTGGAGAATAGATCTTACGAGGAGCGACTGACGGAACTGGGACTGTTCAGTTTAAGGAAGAGGAGGCTGAGGGGGGACCTCCTCATGCTCTACATTTACTTGAAAGGACACTGTAGAGAGGTTGGTGCTGATCTCTTCTCACAGGTCATTAGGGACAGAACCAGTGGGAATGGTTTCAAGTTGCAACAGCGCAAGTTTAGACTGGACATTAGGAAGAAATTCTTCATGGAAAGAGTGGTCAGGCACTGGAACCTACTGCCTAGGGAGGTGGTTGAGTTGCCATCCCTGGATGTGTTTAAGTGTCGCTTGGATGTGGTGTTGGGTGACATGGTTTAGGAGCGGTGTGGGGTTGATGGTTGGACTTGATGATCCCAAGGGTCTTTTCCAACCTGAACTGTTCTATGATTCTATGATTCTATGAAAGTGAAAGGTGTGGATGTTAGAACTGCTAATGAGGACAAGGAGGCTCGTCATCTTCAGAGGATCGTTAGGATGCCTGAAGAAATGTGGCTATATCCATCAAATTTTTAAGGTTTGACACTACACTAGTAATTGTAGTCTAACATTTGCTTGGTTTTAATATGGCTTCTGCATTAATTAATACTTCATAATGCAACAGTTTATTTTGAGCGTCCTCCTAGGATTTTTCGTACAGTCTGTTACAGAAATAGTACTCCTTCCCTGTGCATTTCAAAATCCATCCTGGGCAGTGGAATGTTTTCTAGTAAAACATTTTGCACATCTAATATATATGCTGAAAAACTTCTGATATATATTTTCAAACTTTGTAGTATGTGGTTAGCTAGCCTCTGCTCTTAGCCATGTAAGGCACTTGAATAATTTTAAAAATTTGAATCTTAATTGAATGTTATGTAAGTTTACAGGTTTGGCACACGAGTTTGTTTTCCACACCAAAATCATTCAGTGACCTGATCATCTGAAGTGCCTCATATTTATAGTTCTCATAGAAGACTCTGCGATGTACTTTTAAAATTTGCCATCTTGAACATTATTGCTTGTAGCGACTTGAGCTTCCAGAAAAAATTGTTTAGAATCATTGTAATTAAAGAAAGATTCCTAGAAAAAAATAATCTAGAGAAGATAAGTGTTCCGAGAATGATGATGTATAATAGAGTTTTAAAACTGCAGATGTGAAGAGGTTTTAAGCATAAAGAATCTTACTCCTTGAAAATAATGTCATGACAACTAAGCAGTAGCAGGGAAACCAGTGCTGCCAGTTTTCTTGTCTTTTTCACAGGCTGCAGTGATAGCTTCCTCCCTTCCTTTTTCTTTCTGATACTCACAGGCCTGGGTGAAAACGTTTTGTCTAAAACGAGGTGTGCATGAAGTCCTAGAGGTGTCTTATGCAGTACGTAGCTGGAGTAAGCATAGCGTTGGAGATGACTGATCTCAATAAGGAGACCTTTGCCCCGCTGTGGAGTTTTTTTTCTGATCCCATCACCGACTAATTATGCTTCTTGCCTCAAAGCAGTATAAAGTATGCAACTGGATCTTATATTAGTATCTCTTTAAATTAATACCTTAAGTTGGGCATCTTTAGTTGGACATGTTGTAGCTAGTGATGCTTTGCACATTGAAATACAGAAACAGGAGTTACTCCTAGGCTGTTACTTGATTTTTCCATCACAGAACAATTCTGAAACTATTGTTGTTTTTTTCCTCTCTCTCAGTGTTCAACAGTAACCTGTGCATTCTATCTAGTTTGTGAATTAGAATTAGACCTCCACTAAAGTACTAAAGTTAAAATACCTGTTACGCCTGTGTGTGCAGTGGGTAAATTAAAAATGGTGTTCCAGGAGAACTAAGATTGGAGAAATGGCTGCTGTTCTGAGCAGTTCATACCCACTTCCATTTTCTCATTCCTGTCTCATTCTTCAAGTTTATCAGGAGAGCCAAAAGATAGTGTTAATGGGCAAGCTAGGTGATTTAGCATCCTGTTTTAACATGCCAACTTGATGAACAGCCCCACAGGCTTTGATTTAAAGAGTAATGCTGATTTTACAGTGAGAAACAAAAGTGCATGTCTCTAAGTATGTTATTCAAAACAGTAGTATTAGACAAAAATACCTTAATTGTAGCAGACTATAGCCGAGAGTGCTGCTTACATCTCACAGAATCTCACACATCACACAGAGGTGTGAAAGCATGAGTGCCTTTAGAGGTAAATATCGAAAAATAGGCTATATTTGTAGGTACAGAAGACTGGAAATTTTTTTCAGTTAATTTTCAGGGATCATGAAGGGTCTTGGCTTTCCTATCTGGAGGAGGTCTGCCCTGGATGCAGGTCCCAGACTGTCTGTGGGGCCCAGTGGGTGCTTGGGGGTAGCTGGGAAGGCAGGTCCTACAGAGGAAGGTGGGGTGATGGGAGGGTTGGGAGGTGATTTTTGGGGGGAACTCGGGGAGGTACGGATCCTCTTGGTGTTCAGGGGTGTTAAGGAGCATGGAGTGGCTTTGAGTGTGTGAGCTTAAGGTGTGTCTTATCACAGGAAGGTAAAGGGGAAAGGGGACATGATGGGGAGGGCGAGGGGACATGGCGGGCAGGCGGGGGCCACTGAGGAGCAGAGGAAGAGCGGTGGCAGCCACGGGAAGGAGCTGCCGTCCTGTACTGATGAATTGAATCAGCCCCTGATGGCCTCTGCACTGAGTCAAGCCGAGCTGCGTCGTCTAGGCTGTCTGTCGCAGTTTTGTTTCCTGTACTTGTAAATAACATTGTAAATAAAGGCTCCAGGTCTGAAATGTTGCAGTTTTAAGCAGGAAAAGGTAGGTTTTACTATGCATACGGTCATAGCTAAGAATGAGTGAAGTAATGATGAGACTGCCCTACACGTAGCTGTTCACTTGCTGTGGACGGGGTGAGTACCGGCAGGAGTGCCAAGGTACAGGCGCTTTCCGTTTAGCTGCGCAAAGTATTAGCAAGCGTGGTAGCGTAACAGCAGGGGACTGTAAAGGCTGGCCCTGTTCCTCTTGCAATCGGGACACAGAGCTCACCCGGGCTGCTGCGGCGGTCGGGCTCAGCCCACGGTCCCGCCGGCAGCGCCGTGGGGACAGTAACAAATTCTCAGGAGTGCTGTCCCTCGTCCGGACTTTTTCCGCATCGTGTCACAGCCCAGGGCTGAGCTTTCGGCAGAGCCGAGCGCGTTTTTTGGAGGCTGCGGAAGGTCAGGCTCTCCCGAGCCTGGCGACGAGCTGTCCCGAGCCTGGGGAGCTGCTGGCGAGCGGGAGCGACCCTGCGCGTCCCCGCGTCCCCCGGCAGAGGGCCCTCCGTCTAAGCTAATGGAAACCGAGCTCTGCTTCCCGGCGTGACGGACAGCGAGACGTATGCTTTGTTCATCACCGTGCTCGGGAATCCCGTGTCCTTGGTTTGGGTTTTGGCAGAAGTCTGTGCATACCGTTTGCATACCGTTTCTCGACACCTGGTTGAAAGTATTTGGTAAAACTGAAACAACACGTACGACGTTGTTAGTTTTTTTTTTTTTGCGGGTTGATGTATGCGTGTGTATTTGTGTGCAGGTATGTGTAACACACAATACTGTCAACCTGATCAGTCCTCTTTTTAGGAATAAAAAAAAAGGTTTGTAGACGGAGAAGCAGTGTGGGTACGACTGCAAAAAATGGTAACCTGCTGATTTTCTGCAGATACAAACGTATAACTTCAGTACGTAACACTCAAGGTTTTCAAATTTAAATTTAATTGTGTGAAAATGCAGAAGTGCGCATGTCAGTATCATTTTTTTTACAAGATACTTGATTCCCTTCAGCAGGATGCCCTGGCAGGGGGGTTGGACTAGATGATCTTTCGAGGTCTCCTTCAACCCCTAAGATTCTGTGATGATTAGGAGCTCTTTTTTTTGCAAGAGACTGCAATAAAAAAGGAAAAAATTGACTTAGGAACAAAGCCTTATCCTTTGCCTCTGTGTGGATACCTGTGATTTTTAAGATGATAAACAGATCAGTGAACCACGTTTGAGTTGTCTTTTCTCCTTTAAGAATATGCTTCTGTATTGTGACCCTATAAACCAATAAGTGTTATCAACTCCTCCTGTAATTTTAACAATAGGAGGCATATCAGTTGTTGTCAGAAGTTGGGTTAGTTCAGAAACATAGGTTACTATCTCCGTTTGAAGTGGGCTGTACATTTATGACTGTGCTGCTTTAAATTATGCATAGAACTGACAACTGCTCAAGTAAGCAAAGGCTAAAACTAGAAAAGCAAGGTATTGTTATAAGTGAAGCTAATCCATCAACTGTAAAACTTCAAAAATGTACTGCAGATGCCTGGGATTTAATTATTAGGTACAAGTGGTATTTTGTAGCGTAAGAGGATTTTGGTGGATGGAGTGTCCAGGAGGTGAAAACCTTTCAATGACATTTCACTCCCATAAGGAGGACAAGCAGATCTTAAGGAATACCACTATTTTGAGTTGTCACTGTTTCCAACAAGTGGGAGGAAGATAGTAATCCTCTGCTCTTCTTTCGCTGAATTAAATCTTGTGGTCTGATTCTCATTTCACTTTGAATTTATTTCCTTGTAAAAGTGTAGCTGGCAAAGAAGTTAACCTCTGTAGGCAAGGGAGGTCAGGCTCTTCAGTTGTTGCTTGCTTACTTTAGCAAGGAAGCACTAAAGTGAAGAAAATAATATTTGACCTAAACTGCTCCCTCTCTGTATAGTCCTCTTTCTCACCTGCCTGTCCAAGATATGAACAATCTGGATGTACTGCAGAGCACCATGGATACAGACAAGTGTTTTTTCTACTATTTTCAGTTTATAGGAAATGGATAAAATGCC
Organism: Trogon surrucura; assembly: GCA_020746105.1. NCBI lineage: Eukaryota > Metazoa > Chordata > Aves > Trogoniformes > Trogonidae > Trogon > Trogon surrucura. Next base: position 66,599,479 of record CM036658.1, read on the forward strand.
TCACAGTGTCCCACTAAGGGTCTCTCTCCTGGCAGCACCTACCTATATTTGTGATCCAGCCTGAGTGCATAGGAGCTGATGCTGTGCTTGCAAGCAGGCTATTTTGCTTGCACGGGGCTGCTCTGGGAGGTGCAGCTCTTTTCAAGGAAGATTTTGATTCTGTTTTTTTTCTGCAGTAAGTTAGCCACTTCCTGTATTTGGCTGTTCATGGTGCATTTCTCTACTTTAATACTGCACCCAGCAGCCAGTGACAGAGACTATTTTAAGGCCACTCACAGTGGTCTTCTCATTTACTTAGCTAAAATGAGAAAGTTAGCCCTGCATTGGCCACTTGTTAGCTGATGACAACTTTTACTTTGAATCTGACTCCCCCTCCCCCACCTGAAATCCCTGGCTCAGCAAATATTTGAACCTGCCCAAGTTAATCATGAAACTGAGATCTTTATCTGAGAGAGACGTGCGAGCTACTGAGGGTGGTGGCTTCTTTTTTTATTTTTTTTCGCAGTACTAAAGTCAGGTTCACTTTTTAATGATGAACCAGTGTAAGTGGATACCTTCTGCACAGCACAGAGCTTTAAGCAGTTAAGAAGAGAGAGAAGGCTTGGATTTTCTCGCTGCGTGTTATAGCTCTTTTAGGGCTTTTTGTGGAGCATTGTTTGGAAAGCAGAGCAATGTCTTTTTCAGAATTTTTTTTTTCTTCATTGCTTCAGAGAAGCTTCCTAATAAAAGGAGTTTTTTGTTTATTTTTTTAAGCAAGATTTTTGTAAGAGGAAACCCAATTAATTTTTCAGGTTGTCGGATTGTATTTTCAGGCTGTATTACAAGGGTGAGCATTTGTGATGCATAATTTACAAAGTAAGTGATTTTGGATTTTTGTGTGTGTTTTCTTCATCACTTTGTGGAAGTATTGTAGTGTAACTGATTACCAGGTAGAGCTTTCATGGTCTTAAATTTTAAATGGATGACAGTTACATACCTCAGTACCTCTCCAGGTTTTGTAGGGAATGGGGAATTGCCTGTCTGCTTCCTGTCTTTTCTTACCTGCAAGCTAGGCTAGTCTGAGCTGAGCACTAACCTGATTATACAAGTGTACAAGTGTGGGCAGTCCAAAATTTGGCCACCAGTGAAGCCCTGGAGAAGTAATTTTTCCTGAAAGCCTTTACTCAGTGGAATAAAGAATGTTGCTGACCCCATGTGAGACCTAAATGCGGCAATGTAGTCTTTATAGGAAATTTTTATAACTTAATTTAAATAATTTACCTTGGCAACTCAACTGTTTGGGTGGCAGGTGGACTAAACCTCCAAGTTCAGTGTTTGGACTTGTGTCTGGGATGATTTGAAGTATCCTGTTTCATTTTGGAAATGGAAGGAATCTTTGGAGCATGTCTACCTAAACAGGGAGGGGAGCGTCTACTTCAGAATGAATTTAAGCTTGTTAAAATTTAAAGAAAGCTAGCATGCTTTTTTTTGTAGCTCTTGGTACTCCAGACATGTTCTTGTGTGTTAATGCTTGTCTAAAAGGGCTAAGCTGTTGAGGGGCACAGACGAGGGTAGATATGTTTGAAATACTTGCAAAGGATGCAGATTGTGTTGATTTTTTTAAACGAGTATTTGTGAGATAGAGCACATTTCAACCGCACCAGAATTTCTTGCGATGTAGGCACAGATAGTTGCTACAGCTACTCTTTGTTGTGGTTATTTTTGGTATCTGGTTTTCTGCCCCCATAGATTATAGTGAGTGTGAAGCATTCACATTGCTTTACATAGCATTCTGCTCTAGAATTAATAGGCTGTTCTGTGGATGTTTCTTCCAAGAGGTCTGAGAGTTACGGTCAGTGGTGGGGGGGAGGGATTAAGAAGCGATATTTCTAAATGGTAGGAGGATACTGATGGCATAAAGTCAAGTGAGGAAGGAGACACTGACAAGGGACTCTTGCTTTTAAAAACAATTAATTTGATAAATATCTCAACGAGAATAGGGTATAAAAACAGCGTGAAAAGGCAGACTAAATCTTATTGCATCCTGGCAGATTGGCTTTTTATATTTATCAAAATCCCTTTTCAAGATCTTGCTCAGTTTTTACTTTCTTACATGGTTTAGGAAAGTCTGCTGAATGTAAGGTTGCAATATTTGGGGTTTAAATTTCAAAATGAGTTAATCTGGATCAACTGGAATTGTATTATATTACCAGATAATAAGGGGGGGAAGACATCTCTGCAGTGAATGCATTTTGTATAATAAGATCAAGTATATCAGACCTCTGTGTCCATTAAAATAATAAAAATGCACACAGTTTAAGAACAGTCTGCAGTTCATTATGTGGAGCTACGTGTGTCTCTGTGTATATGTATGTGTTAAAAGAGTGCGTAATGGGTACACACACACAGAGTCATGCTCTTTTCCCTTCTGCATCCTGAGTATGTACAGTAGGTCTGGAAGCCTTTTTTAACAGCCTTTTGAATGGTAAACTTCAGGCATCCGAGCGGGAGAATGCAACCGAGATGTGACCGACCTACTTCTGCAGGGAGCTGCCCTGTGTGTGAGCGTGCGTGTGTCGGGTGCGCGCGTGTGTAAGAGCTACGTGCTGCAGCATATCAGCCTTTTGTCATCCTGCCAGCACTGGACTGTACCATGCTGCACAGTCGGTAGAACAAGCCAGGAACACGGGCGAGGAGAGCCCGCTGGCTCCTTTTGTTTGTAATGCCGGGTTTATGTTGCAGTTCTGCTAAATGTAGGTTCTTTCCGAAACTGAAATTGTTTTAAGATTAATGTAGAACAAAATGATGAAACAGGAGTGGTCTGGTGACATTATTTTGACATGATTGGCTGAGGATTATGATGTAATAGGTTACAGTGCAGCCCCTTATAGGTTTTAAAATGAATTCCAAGACACCATTACAAAGAGAGCCTGACTCTTTTCTTGTATGTGAGCTTACTCAGTGAAACTCATACAAATGTACAATACTGTTTGGAATATGGAAGAACTGGATATAGAATATCCTAAGACAGACATAAATTGTGGCACAGACTTGATGTTTTACATAGAAATGGATCCACCAGGTAAAACTGCAGTCTTATTACGGAAGGCTTAATTCTTTTTGGTCTTTACAATAGCTGCTGAAAAATTCCTAGTGCATATATAGGATTTCTTTACTTTGTCGTTGATACAAATAGTTTCTCTTTTTTCCTTTTCTTTCATAAATTAGAATTAAATTGTGGGTTAGTGCATGGTTGTAGTAATTACAATCTTAACCTGTGGAAATACCTGTCTGCTTGCTTAATTGAATTTTTACTGAAGTGACGTGTTTCTGTTTTGGTTTTATTCTGTCAGATGTAGTTCTAGTTCTGCTACTATATTATAAAAATGCTGTGGTTCTCTTATTATTATTTTTACTGTCTTGTTTCTACACTATGACTGAAAAGACTAGCTCTAGTAACACTTTTATTTCCTGAAACAGTAATTGCAAATCATTATTTTGGGTTGTTTGGGGATGAACAGGTTTTAAAATGTAACAGTATTACTTGAACACCTGATATCACCTCATTTTTTCATATGATATAAAAATATTATGCTATCTTGATATTCATTGCAACTTTAAAAAAATATCTTTGTAGCCAGTCATAATGTACAGGGCAGGGATGTCCATAAGGAATGATGTATTTACTGGAGAGCTAAAAGAACTGGGTTGATTTTTAATCCTGATTCCAGTGTAGTCCCCCTTGCTACTAGTCAGGAGTGCTGCAGTATCTTCTCTGGCACCCACTGGTATGTGTGTGCAGCTTTGACATTGAGAAAAGGGGGATGTGGTTTTTAATCAGTCCTGGCATTTAGAACACAATTTATTCTGTAGAATACTAAGATTGACACAAGGGGTATTTGGGTCACAGATGGGTTTCTTAAAGTGATTTTTTTTTTTTTTTGGCAAATCATCACACAGAATGCTGAGGACCACAAAACCCCAATTCTTCTTAAAATACACAGTATTTCTGTGGGTTTGCGTCTTTTATTACTCAGCTTCTAGGTGAAGAGACATTAACACTCCTCTAAGATCATTATATAGGAAGCAAAAAAAAAGAGGAATTTTAAATTTTTTATTTTTTATATTCACCTCAAGATAGTAGAAGAAAGTAAAAGCAAACTTCAATTTTTTTTACTCAAATGCTTTTTTTCACATAGGGAGGGAGGTGTTATATTTTGCTTAAAATATATTATTGCAGGAATAGCATACTTTTCAGAAAGAGTACATCTTTCTTGTTGATGTATATTATTTTCAGTAAAATATTATGATTCCTTTAGTGTCTTTTCTAGACTGTTAGTGATAGAAAACTCCATTTTGTAACTATTCTGTTTGTGTTTTTTCTCCTCCTTCATGTATTAATGTACAGTTTCAAGGAATATGCAGCCAGGTTTTCAAGTAGTTATAATCAACTTTTTTTTTTTCCTCCTTTCATCTGCAGCACTGCCTCCTAAGCCACCGAAACCTAATACTGTAGCTAACAACGGCATGAATAACAACATGTCATTACAAGATGCTGAATGGTACTGGGGAGATATCTCAAGGTAAATCAACTCAAAACATGTATTTTTTTATGTTTGGCTTATTGTTCATGCTGTGCTATTTTGTGTATATGTATTATGCTTAAGTTATATTGTGTATATGTATTAAGTATAGAAGAATTACAGTTCTAAGAGCCATTTTTAGGCTATTTTCCAACACAAACCTATTTGGTTGATTTTATTCCAAACATGACTAAAAAGTTACTGGCAGTCAGTTAGAATGTACTATGTGAAGTGACTGTTCTATTACTTTAAGACAGCTATATGAAATGCTAGCATGAAAGAGCAATGACAAGAAATAAGTATTGTCTTCCTGTCTTCCACACAGCATCTCAAGTGTAGGCACAATAGTTAACAAGCCAGGCTAACAAGAGCCATATATTAGCAATATTTTTAACTGTACTATATATAGGCACGTTAGACCAGCACTGGCTGCTCCAATTGTGCAGGCTTGTATGAACAAGTAGAAAGACCTCTGCATGAGTATAATTTTGTCCAGCAGTCAGAGGACATAGAATACACCGTTTTTATATCCCAGTTGTTCTCCAGCAATGTTAAATAAACGATTAAATAACTGTACTTATGAATATGGAGGTCAAGAAGACTTCTAAAAACCACTCATTTTAAAATGAAATAATTCAGTAGCTGAAATTATTGGTTACTTTTGCTTTCATTTTAGAGAAGAAGTAAATGAGAAGCTTCGAGACACTGCTGATGGTACCTTTTTGGTACGAGATGCTTCAACCAAAATGCATGGGGACTACACACTTACGCTAAGGTAAGAGTAGTTATGCTTGGTCTGTAGAACATTGCAGGACAAGGCAATAATGCATATAAATACAATGTTCTTTAGGAAATAGTACTTGAACTATGCCTAACTTGTCAACGAACTTTACTTGCAGGAAAGGAGGAAATAACAAATTAATCAAAATATTTCATCGAGATGGAAAATACGGCTTTTCTGACCCATTAACTTTCAACTCTGTGGTTGAGCTAATAAACCACTACCGGAATGAATCTCTAGCCCAGTACAATCCTAAACTGGATGTAAAATTACTGTATCCAGTATCTAAGTACCAGCAGGTAATTTGGCCTATTTTCTTTGTGTTTCACTTAAGTACAGAGAAATTACTGTAGACTGGGGAGTCACTTATTAATAACTTCAGATCTGTTAATATTTTAAAAAATAAAGCGAGTATGAAAATGGATATTTTTGTTTAAAACCAACCTCAGAATTTGTGTATAAATAATTAAAACTTTGAGTACTGCAGACACATTAAGAAATAAACTTACGTTAATAAATATCCTACTCGTTAGTGATTAAATATAGCATTTTCATTATGAAGCTGAGCACTCGCAATGGAAAATTGCTTTTTGTTATCAGTTTCTCATTTGGGTATTAGGCATATAGTATATTATATCTCCATATTGATGAAAGATTAGTCACATTTACCATGTAACTATGTAGGCATTTTTAAGCAGTTCATCCTGAAAATCTGCGCAATATAATTCTTTCTTTATGGAATGTCTTTCCTTCCGCACATCATTCCAGGATCAAGTTGTAAAAGAGGATAACATTGAAGCAGTGGGGAAGAAATTACATGAATATAACGCCCAATTCCAAGAAAAAAGCCGAGAGTATGACAGACTCTATGAGGACTACACAAGAACGTCTCAGGTGAGCTGGACTTGAAACCGAAGAGAGAGTAGAAGACTTCCATAGATTAGAAGTATATTATTGTAAATTCATACTGCTGTCTTCCTCCACCTTTCTCCTCCTCCCTTCCACCACCACTACCATTGCCCATAAGAGGAAACATATCTGATGTGCTTGCTCAGAGTAGTAGATGTGCTTACTCATGTTTGAGCAGTCACCTAACACACCCCATGCCCAAGTCTGACACCTGTATTCAAAGCAAGCGCAGAACTATCTTGATTTACTGACACTTCTGCATGCTGACCTCATCAAGCTGTGTTAAGGTTTTCAAAGTATATTGCAGGGAAGCATTGTATTTTATTACTAGTTTTTGGAGGGCCTGGTTTCATCTGTTCAGAGTAGAGAGATGACATGTGTAGATACAGTGCAGGAATGAAAAGCTGCCTCTGTCATTTCAGTTTAATTATTAGCCAAGTCTTGAAATGCCAGTGGGTTAGTGTGATTCTACAGAACCAGAATCAAGACTGCTTCTTAAAGTGTGAAGGAGATGCACCTAAAAATAATTAAAGAAAGGTGGTGAATGAAATGCAGGCAAGTTGAACTCGTGACTTCAAAGACTTGGCTATTGACCAGCTATGTAGGGGCAGGAGGGTAGACTAGATGACTTCTTGAGACCTGTCCAGGCCAATCTCCTACACTTTTATTTCAGTAAGCCAGTTGTGCCTCTGAGGGCATTAGTTGGCACAAAAGGCAAAATGCATTGGCATAAGACTGTAATCATCATGAATAAAACTTATTTATACAAAATGAAGATTATAGCTAGCTCTTCATCTAGCATTTTTTCTCTCTTGGAAAGCCTCACCATGTAAAGCCTCATCATGGTAGCCTTTTGCACCGACCTGTTCTCTGTGTTATAAGGCTCTGCAGACACAATGCATTCTGATAAAGGGATATTGAAGTCTTCTTTTACAATATCCTGAAGTGTTTCTGTGACAAAAGCCAATAAATCCCCCTCTCTGTCTGATAACAACTGTCTTAACAATTATCTTATTTTCAGGAAATTCAAATGAAAAGAACAGCTATTGAAGCATTTAATGAAACAATAAAAATATTTGAAGAGCAGTGCCAGACACAAGAAAGATACAGTAAGGAATACATTGAAAAATTTAAACGGGAAGGAAACGAAAAAGAAATCCAAAGGTCAGTATGTGTATTTGTATTTCAAATTGTATGATTTTGAAGAAAGAAACAATTCCACACATAGATCTACCTAAAACTAAAACAAGATGGCAAGTTTAAAGTTATTCAGTTGTAAGCAAAGAAGCCTCAAATGGGGGACATGTGAATTTGCAAAACATATAGCTACATCTAGAGAAATAATCTCTTCTCTTAAGTGTCTGTGCTGCCAAATAGCAGGTTATAGAGTTATGAATAAGACATCATCAGAGTGTAACCTACTACATTCTTCTATTCAGAATTATGCACAACTATGAAAAACTGAAGTCTCGAATAAGTGAAATTGTGGACAGCCGGCGTAGATTAGAAGAGGATTTAAAGAAGCAAGCAGCCGAGTATAGAGAAATAGACAAGCGTATGAACAGCATTAAGCCAGACCTCATACAGCTGAGAAAGACAAGAGATCAGTACTTGATGTGAGTATCATTATGGATTAACAACATTATGTTAAAAAAAAACCCTTTTTTTTTAATTGGTACCCATCTTTTATAACAAAAAAGAAATTTTATTTTCAATTATTTTTCAGGTGGCTGACTCAGAAAGGTGTCCGGCAAAAGAAGCTAAATGAATGGCTTGGAAATGAAAATACTGAAGAGTGAGTATTGCATGGTTTAAATATTTCTGGTATTTCAAATAATCTTACACAAAAGTAGGATAAAGGATATTTAATTCCTGGACCACACAGAGGAAATCTCAAGCCTAGGTCTTCAGGAACAATGCACGCTGTTAACACATGCCAGCCTATATATTGCGAGTATTAGAGAGGACTCTGTCTAAGCCATTATTAAGGGAAGTGCATGATCCAGCTACCATGGCAAAGCACTGGATTGCAACCTGTGCCTTTATTCTTACCAGCAAAATGGAGATCATACGGTGTTAGTGTATTCTAGAGATGGTGTTCGTGTCATATAGAGATGCCGTATGTATGGATAAATTGTTCAGAAGGACTCTTAGGCATGGGCAGGATTTTTCTAAATTTCAGGCATTGCTGCTGCCCACTACAGTGTGCATGGTCTTGTGTAGATATATCAGTGTATCACATTGCTATTGAATCTGAGGTTGTATATGCTAGAGTGGTCTTTCTCTGGAAGTGGCAAGATAATATTCTGTCATTTCGAGCAATTCAGTTTACTGTAGGTTCTGGCAGGGACTTGGCTAATGAATATGTTTCATGTCATTACTGGGAAAAAATGCAAAAAGTACCTGGATGATGTGAATGTAGACCAAATTTAAACAAAAGCAAGCCACAAATCAGAAGTGTAGTAACAGTGAAGATGGAAAAAAGAGAAAAAACAAGTCTGCGTAATGTTCATGTCAACATTTTCTGTCTACGTAGCTTCTTGCGCATGCCTTTTGCACAGACCGGCTGAACATACAGCGAAAGCAACAGGCTGACAATGGCTAATTAGTGGATTTACACTCTAGCCTTGTCCACACCTACTTTAATTTGGCTTGGTTTATTCAGTCTCCTTCTCTTTCTGTTGTCCTGGAAATTATACAACTCTGTATCCTGGAAATTATACAACTCTGCTATTGCTGCACAGGTAGAAGCAGGGAACAAAAATGCTATACATGTTTTTAAACACCGTTGTTAACTCAGTCTTAGCACAGCGTGAAGATGATACAATGAAGTAAGTGTAGGTTTCTGTTGCCAGTCAGGCTCCCATGACTTATACAGTAGACAAAGTAGACAAAGAACAGTGCCAGGCCATGGTTTTAGTGTAGCTAAAACTGTAATAGCTAAACTGTAGTGTAGCTAAAATTGTAACTGTTTAAAGAAGGTCTTCCTTTTCTCTCCCTTGATGACTCTCTTTGCCAGCGAATCTGGTAGGTGCTCAGGTTTCTGCTGAAAAACTAAAATTTCAGAATATTACTTTTTGTCTAAAGTTATAATGTGGAAAAAAAAATCCATATAATGAGTACCAGGAAGAGGAGGAGTTGCCTTCTCTCAGTGGTGGTTGAAAATAGAGCTACTGCTGAATGAATTTGAGTATCATTCAGGACAAAGGAGTGCAATGGGATAAGGGACCTAGAAAAACTGTCATCAGAAAAGAAAACCACCAAAAAAACCCACTTCTTCTGAAATATGGAATTCTGTGTGTGAGATTGCTGATTTCTCTAGACTACTTTGAGAATCTTCGTAAAGTCAGAATTGTGGATGAGTGAAATTTCATGTTTTCTTAGACCAAGGAAAACTGATTAAAAATATATTTCAGAGGGAAGAAATACGTTAGCCAAACATACTGATTGCAAATTGAGCAGCAGAGGCAAGGCCCACCAGCACAGGCTGATGGGGGAGTGGGGCACTCTGGAACTTCAGAATATCCACACAGCTGAGCCGGAGGCATCCTCTTTCATGACGAGGTTTAGCTCAGGAGATCTCTATAACTCTGAATGAGCTTTATAGTTGGTGATTGTCTTGGTAGAGAAGGCCCTCTAATATATGCCCTTATAATCTGGTTGTAAGGGGAAAGGGAAAGAATACTCTACTGTTCCACCCTTTCCACATAAGCCGTCTCTCCTATAAATAATTAAGCTGTCTGCCTGTACAACTTCTCATGGCTTTCCCAAACAGCAGCTGTAGTTGATACATTACGTGATTTTTCACTGCTGACCAAGTATTCTGATCTTTGGAAATAACACTGACTCAGAGGGTATTGATTTCATTGGAACTGCTGTTTGCCAAAACAGTTAGCAACAATTGAAGCACAGAAGTGCTCACTGCAGATTGTGAAAGATAATACAGCATCCTTTTATATCCTTCTTCAGACTTACATCAGTGTTTTTAAAAGAAACAAGAACCAGAAATTGTATTTTTATCCCGTGGTTTGAACGGCGCATTATTACATGGTTTACATCTCTAGTTTCACAGGGGATGCATCCTACTTTAACCAATTACTTTTTTTTTATAAGTAATATGAAGTGGGAACTACTCAATTCATGGATTTCACTCTGCTGTGTGTTTCACAAACATATTTTGTCCTATTTCAACAGCCAATACTCTATGGTAGAAGATGATGAGGATTTGCCCCATCATGATGAGAGAACCTGGAACGTGGGAAATATCAATAGAAGCCAAGCTGAAAATCTGCTGCGGGGAAAGCGAGATGGAACATTCCTTGTTCGAGAGAGCAGCAAACAAGGCTGCTACGCCTGCTCTGTTGTGTATGTACCCTAATGTGTGAATGATGTAGCCAACATTTGAGGCACCTACCTTAAGGCAGGGGCATGGATCCCACTGCACCTTTGAGCTTAGATGCAGACCAACGAGTCTTGAGGCCATCCTTACTGCTGCTCTATTTCCTACCCAGATGAAACCTATGCCATTCCCACACATGACCTTCATGCAGAAGGGAAACCAAAGCATAGATGCATTCGTTTCTGTGCAGCTGCTAAGTCTCACCCATCCCCTGCCTCCCAGCATCTTGGAATTTGTGTTAAACCTAGGCTTCTACCATTATCCCACCACAGAAGGCAGGAACTCTAGGTAGTAGCTAGGATCTTAAGGTTTATTGTAAATACCGTTTTTTCTAGCTTAACTTTATTGTACTGACAAACTGAAAACTGATGTTTATCTTCCTCTTTAGGGTGGATGGAGAAGTAAAGCACTGTGTGATAAACAAAACACCTACTGGGTATGGATTTGCAGAGCCATATAACTTGTACAACTCGCTGAAAGAACTGGTGCTACATTATCAACACACATCACTCGTGCAGCACAATGACTCTCTCAATGTCACACTAGCCTACCCAGTATATGCACAGCAGAGGCGATGAAGATCTTAATACTCTGGGTTGTTTGGTGTTTTTCTAAAGAAAAGATTTGACAACATTGAGGCCTCTGGAGAGAAAAGGCTCCTTTCAGCCTTAGTCAAGAATTTGAGCTGCAGTGTCAAAGCTGTCTGTCTTCAGATGGGACTAGAGCTTTTCTTCACAACTGCAGTGGAAGAGATCACAGTATTGAGCTGTGAATGTATGTTTCTAATCTGAAGTGCTTTTTTTTTTAATTATGAGAAGAAAAACACAAGAGAGAAATCCAGACCTGATCTCCCTGCAGGGACATAGAGGCCTTTAACCATGGTGCTTGTTTACGACCACTTTTGAAGCTTTACCAGCTAGAACATTGGAATCCCCAGACACAAGGTATAAAAGGTCTTTGTCATTTGGCTATTGGAATTTCATGGTCATGACCTGGCTTGGATTTGGCATTGCTGCGCTCAGTGGATCCAGACACACAGCATTGTGGATATTTTTTGGTTTCTGGTGAATGATATGTAGCAGAATGGCACTTTGATTTCTAAGGGACACTTTAAGAGGACTTCAGTTACAGTATGTTGGTTAGAGTAATTGTCATAGCAAAGTGCCAGGAGGTGTTTTGTTTAGGCATTTAAAAATCCTGTTTTAAGAATATATTTAAGGCTGAAGAAAACAGGACTTTCAATGGCATACAGTATAAAATAATGTACATAGTATTGGATGACTAACTATCATTGATGGAAACTATCAATACCAAACTGCTTCTTTTTTCCCTTTTCTGTTTGCAGAAAGCTGAATTCTTAGACCATGCTATGCAATAGTGAGTTTTCTTTAGGCTATAGTCGTCTTTCAAGCATATCTACAGGTTAAGCTTGTTTTTTCTTTCTTATTTCTTTCTTTTGCCTGCGAATATTTTTCCTAATGATTATTTTTTGTTACTCATTTTGTTGTTTGTTTGTTTTCTTTTTTGAAAGTTGTACAGGAAGCCGGTAAGAGTTGGCTTCAGAATTAAAACTATGAAATATTTTACAATTTTCTTTGTGTAGAAGATTGAGCTACTAGCTCCAAGTTTAAAAGTTCGTAATTTTTTTTGACTAAATATTTTGTTGGGCAGTGCCTGATAAGCTTCAAAGCTGCTTTATTCAATAACAAAATGTATGAACATTACGAAATATCACTGAGTCCAACAATACTGTTTCAGAGATATCTTCAGAATACGGTACCATGCTATGTTTGCTTCTTGAAACATTTTGGACTTCTATCATGATTGTCTTTTTATTTGGAAGACAAAAAGTTCTGTATCCTTCTCTGATAGTGATTGCAGAAAAAAGAAGAGAAATTTGGCTACTGGGATAGATAGTTTGGATCTCAGAGTGGATCCATTCTTAACAGTAAATAAGTGAGTATTTGACCTACTGTGGCAGAAATTTTGTCAGCATGTAAAGGTAATTTCATTTCATATGACGGAAGTTTCTCTAGTGTTATGGAAAAAGAAAAAAAACCTCCCACCTTTACTGAGAATGTTTGGATACAACGTAGAGCTAATTAAGACTGGAAAATGTTTAGAAAATGGTTAGGCTATCATATTTAACATTTTCGATTTATTTTTGTGAGTTTGTAGGCTGAAGCAGTATCAAAGTGAACATTCTATAATTTCAGGAACCAGAGACTTATGAAATTATGATTTAGCAAAAGGAAGCAAAAAAGATGAATCCCACTAAAGCAAACTTACTGGGAATTATGGGACAATTTACTGTGGGTGGTTTGCAAGAGTTGTTTATTGTCCTGACCACTGAGGAAACTCACACATTGCAAATAGATGAAGTAATGAAGTTCAGAGAAATCTTGGAAAAGTTTTGACTAAGTGAACGTAAGAATTTATTCTTCCCCCAAGATGCCAAAGCAAGACCCATTACTATTGTAGAGAGTTGTACACACAATCAGAAGTGTAAAACCCATGGAGTTCCTTCATAATAGATCTGTTTCAAAGATACTTGTATTTTAATTCCAAGTATACAGTGCTTATTAAGCTACTGGAAATAATAAGAAGGAATTTGCCAGTCTCTGGTAGTGTTTATATTATCTTTTATTTTTTACATAATTCCTTAGGTTTTGAGGCTGTAAGGCTTTTGATTTTATTTTGACTTTGTGTTCTTTTGTTGTTTTTTTTTTTGTTGTTGTGGTTGTCTTTGCTTTCCTTTAGATGTATTTTCTTACTAGAATTTATATCAGGAAACAAAAATCAACCAACATTAGCGTTTCAGGATAGTCACCACTTACAAAATTATTCTGAATAATTTTCCTGAATAGGAGTTTTGTCTTCATCCTTTACCTTCCTCATTCCACACTCTTTACAGGCCTGTAGGACCATGTAAATTTGGTTTACTAATAACTGGTTTTACTATGAAACACACCAACAATTACTCTAGCATGCCAGTTATACTACTGAGCTTGAAGTTACGAATTAGTTCAATATACAGCAATTTTACACTTGTAGCAATCCAAGATATTCTTTGGACCTGTATTAATTTTCGAATGTTAAATATTTTAAGAGTAAAATTGTGGGTTTTTTCTCTATAAGCAAAATATATGTAATCTGAATTGATGTTTCACGTAGCATTTGTCAAGAAATTTTATCGTAGTTAAGGCATTTGGATCTAATTTTTCTTGTATTAAGAAAACTTCTGCTATGTCAGTGGGCCATATCCTTAGCATGCCCAGTCCAGTATGGAATATTATTTGTTCCTGTCATTCTGTATAACTTCTCTTCATCTGTGGTTGTAGCAGAGAAAAAAAAAATAGTGTGTGTGCAAATTTGGCACTTGCTTTTCTTGCACAAGCAACAATGAAAAATAAGCACTATGTGTTGGGGATGAGTGCTGAGGGCTTCTTATGGGGATATTCTGCCTACACAGGGTCTGTGCAATTTGCAAGGATCACTTACGCCCTCAAATTGGCATGAGTGGATTTTCTTTGGTACTTATGTATTGTGTGGCCTCTGCATTTCCCTCCCTCCTTAATGCACAGAGCTAAGTCCTGCCAAAGGCCCTATTCACTGCAGAGCTGTTTGTCCTTAATGTACCATATTGTTCACTCCAATTTTGATCTCAGACTAATATATATGGAATAAAAACGCTTGTGTATATAACTGAAGAAACACAGTGCTTTTCTGTATTTCTATTGACATGTAGTTTTTCCATCTGACATAATTCAAGGGTGGGAATTGTTTTGTAATGGGTTATGGGGTTTTCTGTTTGTTTGTTTGGCAATTTATTTTTTTTTTAAATCCCTGAGTTATGCTGCGCTGCAGCAGCACTTCCGCAAGGTCTTTGAAAAGTATGGGACATAAAACAGAGAACCAAAACCCACAAGGAAAATTAGGAGTTTCTGATTTCCTTAAACTTAAATTTGAATTTGCAAGCTTGGGGTTGTGTGTCTGCGCATACTCGCGCACACTTGCTTTGTTTATGTATGAATAAATCCCGAAGCAGGTGTATTTTCACCTAACATGATCATTCTGATTAATTCAGTAAGCAAAATCATTATATTTATTTAAAGACATACACATGCACACTAAACCTTTGTGGGTACAGCATGTTTCCAAATACAGTTAGCAAACTGAGTTTCTGTGTTGTTGAATATTTTCTTAAAAAAAAAAAAAAAGCTTGTCTGTATGGTTCAGTTAACTAAGAAATCTTGTCAAGCAATCTGTAAAACCAAATCTTCAAATTTTCTATTTGGTGTCAACTGTTCTGTAGTGAAGAAATGGCTTTGTCTTGTGATTGGCAATGAAATAATAATGCTTGGGAAAACATTCACATGCTTCTAATGGGGAAAACTTCTGCCGATTTTCACACAGTGCTTTTGCTATGCATGGTATTAAGTTGGGAAAGTGAATCCTGATATTGTTTTTTTCAGGGTCACTTTAGAAATGGGCAGCTCAAGCAACGATGCCTCCCATGGGACAAGGTTCCAAAATGCAGCATTTAATGTAGAACGATGTTGTATTTACTGCAGTTGAAGACTAAACTGGACTGTGAGAGTTGGTAATGTTACCTTGTTCTTGTCCTAATGAGAGTGCATTAGCTGCCCAAGATGCTGCTATTTTTTTTTATTCTTGTTTTTAAAAGTAAAGCTCTGTTCTGTTAAATGTCTTTAAAACATTAAGATTACTTTGATTTTAAATGGTCTTTAAGGAGGTGGAGGGTAAAATGTGTTCTAAATTGCCTTTACAAGGCAACGAGGAAAACATGCCTCCTTGAAATTTTGTTCAAGCTATAGAGTTGATGGAGCTGTGTCTTGTTTTTAAGTTGCTTTAAAAATTGTAATAAGTCTTCAAGCAGAATAAAGGTTGTTTTGAAACTGAATTTGAGTTATTGAGGCTTCACTGGAGACTGAGATGTCTTACTTAGCAACATCCTTGGCCTACTATCCTGTCTACATGTCACATACTTTGAAAATGAGACCCAAACGTTCGTACTATGAAAGGGGAAATAGGGAGCAAATAATTTCAGCTGACTCACAGCCATCCTATGTGTTGAATGGAGTAGTTGAGTAACTCCAGAGTAGTCTTGTGTCAAAGAGTGCCAAAATGATAGTTCTGCTCCTCTCACACTCTTGCAAAAGCTGTACAATATTAATGATCAGTGATCTACCGTTTACACTGCAGATGAAGCTCTGATTCTTCTGAAATCAGTGTGAGTTTTGTCACCGATTTCTGTGAAACCAGCCTGTCAGCCTTTGTAGCTAGAAGTCACTTGCCAGCTTCGTGGCTGCATCTAATTGTGAAAATGGATGTGAGAATGAAGAAGGGGCAGGGAGGAGGGTCTGGGCAAAAGTGGATCTGAGCATTGTTTTCTTTCCCTGGTTATTGGTATGTGGTACCTGACTTTTTCAGGCCCATCCATATCTTGGCCCAGGAGAGGTTCTTCGCAGAAGTCAGCAGAAAGAGATCACTATTCCCATTCTGCCCACAGTTTCCATTCCAAAAGCTGCTCACATTTTGCTCACAGTAGTCACACAGTATTCCCTGAGGGAGGTACTCAGGTAACACAGGCTTGAAGTAGTCTTTAATAATCACGACATTGTCACTGGCCCTTAGAGGTTTTTGTGAGAAACTTAGATTAAAGGCTATTACCATGTTTTTAGCTGGTTTAATAGAAAGTGGGGCCACAACTCTGATGAACGTATCTGTTGCAGTTTTTCTGTTAGAAAGCTGATTCTTTTAAACAGATCAGGAGTTTATCTCGTTCCTGCTCCCTGAACCAATGTTGAGCAGCAATGCAAGCACTTCTGTAGCCACAGAGCTCAACATGTAAAATAAGGTTAGCTAGGTCATGAATCACACGTTGTCCATCGTCAGCCATTGAGAGAAATTAAGACTGGCTGATCATAATCTGCAGAAATCTACAGACCAGCAGATTTCTTGCCTCTATCTTATGTTATTTAGAAATCACTCTTGGCAGACTGGAAAAATAGTTTACAAAAATGTCATTCTATTTTTGCGATCTGCAGACAAACACACCCCCAGTTTCCCTGTCTGCTTTCTTGCTAAGGCTTGATGGTCATTTCTCATAGGAAATATGAAAAACTACTTAAATCCATCTTTGTGCAGCAAAAACTGAGTGTGATATTTTTTAAGGCTTGGCAATGCTTGTATTTGTGGCTTTTTTTCTCCCCAAGCCACTTGACTTGGGTGAAGTCATGTGCGAGTAACTTTGCAGAAATCCCTTTGCCTGAACCATGAAGCCAAAGAGGGAGGAGGAGATTTTTAAAGCTTCTCACTGTTACTCAGAATGAGGACAGGTGGCATCTCTTCCCCTCCGCTTCCAATGTCTCAAGAGTGCGAGGGTGGCTTTGGCAGACAGAAGTCCCCGTGAAGCAAACTGGCCAAGCAGCTGAGCAGGCAGAGCCTGAGTGGTGCCTGCGGATGACTCTGCATGGGCATTTACCCCAGGGCCTGACACCACACAGTGGCCCTCGTTTAGAGGGCAGGGTGGAAACTGAGAAAATGGCAAACTGAGGTCCTGCCAGCATCCCTGCCTGGAAAGAAGGCTAAAAGTAAGTTTTCTGCTTTCCTTGTGGGACAGCACACAGTGAAGAAGGGTCAGACAACGCTTCATGTCAGATGTGGGCTGTTCAAAAGGCACTAGACCTTTCCTATCACCTCTGAAACAAGAAGCATGAGCTGTGGGAGCTCTGCTGAGGATGTGGTTCTGGTGTCTATTTTTTTTATCTCTTTGGGGACTTATGTCCTGAAATACATAGACTACCAAAAATAGAAACTGTGCAGGGACCTTCTGGGTAAATAAATGTCAATTGATCAGCCACTATTCAAACTTTGGATAATCTATGCAGGGACCAGCACTTTAACCTCTGAACAGCAGTCAGATAACCAGAAACATCCTGACAATTCTTTGAAAAAGTAGGGGTTTATCCATGGCTGCACCAGGCAGTTTCCTGCCAGAGTGGCACTGCAAGGACACCTCTTGTCATGCCATTCTTTTCTCTACAAAGAAATTGCCTTTGCATACTAAAAAAAAGGAGTAGTTTAGGCCACTGATTTAAACGTGCAAATATTGACAGGAGAAAAATTTAACAGGTAGCACACAAAAGGATCTAAAACCTGCTATCCTCAGGTCTTTGAACAAACAATATTAGCAAAACTGGACATGAATATGGTTAATTCAGATGATGATTTCAGTGTCGTGTGCCTGGTACCACTAGTTCATTAGAAGACAGTAGTCTAAGAGGAAAGATAATGAATTCATACTGAGAGCATTTCTTCCTCTGTAGATGTTTATTTCCTACATGGTTTACTTAATTTTCCCACCAATCCAGTGCTTGGTGTAAAACAAATGTTCTGTGAAAATTGCTGGACTGATAATCCTTTCCATTTTTTTTTAATGTTACAACTGCCTGAAGTACTGCAGCAGATCTGTCCATGGAGTGTTAGCTGAAACAGACACACCAAGAGCCAACGTTCCTGCAGTGAATCGCACGGCTGGTTTGTGTGACAGTGTGGTCCATTGCGGCTGCCCACCCACTAGCCATGGCAGTGCTTCATACTGATACTGCCTTTTGTGTGTCCTTGGGCTTGTCCCTGCGCTCAGGAGAATGAGAAGTAAGCTTTACCTATCCTAAAAGGTGGGTATAGCAACTCTTAGTAGTTTGGATGTTGTGAGTCTGAATGGGGATAGAGACCTCAAAGAGTGTGAAGTGAAAATACAAGAGGAATGCAAATCTCATATCTGTAAGAGCTGGAGACAGCCATGCCGTACTGGGAGTGGAGACAGCACTCACACCTCTCACAGCAGCCTCTGGGCTAGGACACAGACTGCACCGTGATGGGGCTCCAGGCACCACCCACCTTCCCTGTGAAATCCATGCAGGGTGATTATTCTGTTGGGCAAAGGCTGTTCGCATGCTCCTGCAATTTGCAGCTCTCCCTTGTTTCAGGAAGATAGGTTGAACATTTCGAGGTGGGATTCATCTCATCTAATATTAAGCACCTAAAAGAAGGCTTGTTGTCAAAGCCATCTGGCAGAGCTCTCTTCAGAGAGAGAGACAGGCAATTCCCCAGGGTGATTCACCCCCGCCCACCTCAGGCGCTATTCATAGGAAGTGGTGAATCACGTTCTGGAGTCATTCCATTGACCGGAGGGGGAGCCCAGCTAAATGGTTTGCACCAGACATGCAGGTGTCTGAGGCTAGATGAACTCAGCCTCTTTCCTGCTGACAGTTCAGCCTTAATCTTTCCTGTACCAGCTGTGATATCTTCTGTTCTTAGGCACAATGATAAGCGTCAATTAATCTGGGACTGGAAGTTCATCTGGCTTATAGAATTTGTGTCTTTCATAACAGTTGGGAAGGTGGCAGACAGTCTCAGAAAGATGCTGGGCCATATCCTTGGAGCTGAGATGCTGGGCTCCGTGAAGAGGAATGCAGATAAGCAGTAATGCCAGCATACTGCTGGCTTCTCTGCCTGCTCCAGGGCAAAACATGGCACAGCCTCAGACCTGGCTTATCGATGCCTTCCAGTGACCTGTCTATGCAAAAGCCACAGACCTGTCTTTTGGGGGATAATTCAGTCTCTTGCCAGCCATGTCATCAGCTGAAAAGACATTGATGAAAAAGTTGCTGCTAGTTTTTCCAAGTGAGATCAGTTTGTTAGTCACCACATCTGTATTTCTTTTGTTATCCAGGGTAAACTTAGAGAACTTGACTTTCTTTCCTTCTAGTTGATCCATAGCCAAGAACGCAGGGTGGGATATTGTGTCGATAAAACTAAGATAGGAAGGACTTCAATCAAATTACCTCCCAGTCACACTGAGCTCTACCTCAGGGCCGGAGAGCTGTGTGAAATTCCAATGAATCTACTACATAGAAAATCCAAAAATGTGGCAGGCCCTACTGTATGTTTTGGGTACAGGAGAATATGCATACACCAATCAAATCAAACCTTTAAGTGTGGAATGCTCTGCTGAGAAGCATCTGCAGACTGCATGGGTAGTTTCCTTATCCAGTGAAATAGAAGATCTGGCCTTCCATAGCCTCAGGGGCTAGATCAGATGCAGTGACAAGTCTAAGAGTGAAACATGATTTTAGGCAGAGACTTTGGGAGGCTTGAGATGAAAGAGGACAAGCTGTTATGCAAACAGCTGTTGCTCTACTGATAACAGGCAATGTAAACAAGAGAGCCACGAACTACCAAACAACCCATGAGCACCAGGAGTTACGAAGATCCTCAGAATGCATTCATGGCACTGCACTTCTTTATGGTAAGCACTGCAGGTTTCTGGACAAAAGAACAATGCTTCTAGGTGAAGACAGACTGACCTAGCAGATGAATAACTGTGCACAATGGCTCTCCTGCAGGGCTGTAAGTATTTCAGAGTAGATGAGAGGCCAAACTGATTTAAAAAAAAAAGAAAAAAGCCAACTGTTTTACAAATACCCACTACTAAATTACGTTGATGTTTCAAAATGTCTTGATCTTCGTTACCAATAACATAGTAAAACTGAAATCTTGCCATGGTCTGCCCATTTCTTGCTGTAATCTTGGCAGGTACAGATGAGCAAGGTCTGATCCATGGTTCTCCAGAGGTGAAAACGCCTCTTATCTGGCTGGGCCACATGGGCTTCCTGCAGGGTGTGGCCAGAGGCTGGACTCAAACTGTCTTCCATTGGCACAAGTCACTAGAATGCATGTGCGCTCTTCTGGCTAGCTGTGTGTGACAGCTCCTGGGTAATACTGACTCAAAACAGCCATTTCTGAGGACAGGAGCAGAGAAGAAGGGAAAACAATTGCCATTACATTCTCAATAAGAGATTCATTTGCAAGGATCTTCCTTTTGGTGTCACATACAGAAGAGCATATCCTCTATTGAGATGGTTCAAAAAATCTCCTTTTACTGGAGAAGGTGGTTAGCTGTGGCAAGTAAATGAACAGGTTCCTCTCCCCCCCTAATTTTCAGAACATCTATAGCAAAGTGAATGCACACTTTCCCTCAGCATGTCTATGCTGCAGACACTGGAACTACAACACCTGCAGGCACACCTGGGCTCACCTGAAAATTCTTAGCTGAATACAACCAGTAATGTGGTCTCACATCTGCAGACAGGCTAACTGACAATGTATTCAGCTTCTTAGCAATACTGTGGCAATGAAATAGTCTTAATTTCTTCATTTCAAAATTACACCTTCCCCTCATTTTTAAAGTTCATTTATCCCTTGAAAATGGTATAAAATTGGTGAAAAGTGTCTTGAGAAACCTGAGAAATCCATGTCAATGCCTCAGTAAGGAAGCAGCCAAGCTGCACAAGCTTGAAAACTGAGACTACCACAGCTCTGTCACTGCATCCCATGCTTATCGTACATACCTATGATTTCTAGATCAAGTTTGCCGGCTCCAGCTCCAGTCAAAAAGACCTCACTCTTTTTGACTGTCCTCAAATCTTAGTATTTCAGTCACCTAAAGGAGAAGCAGAAGAAGCAGGGTGAAGCTGCTCCCACCCACACACCTGGATTGTTTTCTGTGGCAGTGGGGCTGCAAGGGAAGGTGGTGGCTATCTTATGCTCTGATGTGAAATCATGATGAATCTGAGGAACATGCCTGATCTCAGAATCACAGAAACTCAAGAAAACACAATGAAAGAAAACACAAAGAAAATTCGAAGAAAATCACAGAAACTCAGAGAAAGTGCTCCTGTATCTGGTAATACATAGGTAAGCCCTGACTGATGCATCTTCATGCTCAATTCAACATGTATGTTTTCTTCTTTGAGCTACTGTCTTCAGAGCTTTTTAGCTTCAAAAACCATCAACACAGGTTGACCTGTGTTTCTTCTGTTGTTGGTTTTCTGTGTTGTGTTTGGTTTTTTTTTAATGTCAGTTATACTCTGTGCAATCTTGAAGTCAAAATGTCTGACTGTATGCACCCCACAGGAAAAATGATGGATAGCTGTGGGTATCAGACTCAACAGATACTTCCTCCTCTGTAATTTCTGAAGCAAATCAGGCTCTGGAGCTTTGAGAACTGTCTCATGCTGAGAGAGGGACCATGAAACCACAAAAAAGTCCAAACCCTTTTCCTCTAATATTTTCATGAGCAACCCATTTTCAGGGGATCAATTTCTTGCGAGATCTACTTGAATGTAAGTCAAGGCAGACAAATAGGACAAGATTGTGAATGATTAGCTTTTCTATTCACATAGTCTTCTAAACCCTCAGATTTACGTATCTTTTTAATTTTGCTCTGCAGATCATTAAGGGCAAAATTTTCCAGCTCAACAACTTTATCAGCTTGAAGTTACCGATGTGTTTGTTAGTGCTGATACATTTTATAATCCAAGGCTACATTCATGTGCCAGGAATAAATGGCCCACTCAGCAATAAGATGTTGCCATTCTCCATCCTTGCCTAGAAATTAATCTTACCATGGACCGTGAAAGAGACTAAGAATGAAAGGCTCAGCATGAGTGTACTGGAGTTGACCAAGACTATTTCTACAAGGCCAATTCTCGTTAAAAAAATTAATTTGTTTGATATGAGGCCCTCATAAAGACTATGGATACAGCAGAACTTCCACAAGGTTTTAAAAGCATGACTCTTGTTTTCCATCCAATATAGTCTGTTAGCTAACACTCACTTAGTAGTAATAGCCACTTAGCATATGTGAGGTCTAGGAAAGTCTTTGGTGAGCAGTGGCTGAAGTCAGAGATAAGGCATCCTAGGATAATGCTCCTCACACCAGACTAAAAAGTTAGCTTCAATTCACTGGTGGTTTTACTCCATATAAATAAAAATATCCATTGGGATACATAAAACTGACTGTAGTGCCCAGTCATTATGGCACTCGCCAGAGACAAGGGAAGACTGAATTCACATCCCTGCTTCAACGGCTACTCCCTGTGTACAGCATGAAGCCTCAAGCTTGCTGAACACTAAGCAGGCTAAGGCTGAGACAGGTAATTGTACAGCTATAAAGATGGTGGTGTTTTTCGCCAAGCAGTTTGATTTCTTGGTTCTTTACTGAGTATTACTGCTCAAGAAGTGAAATTTAGATCAACGCTCACATTTCAAGGCCTAACTTGTCTGCAATGTGAGTCTAGCTTTTGATTCTGAAGAACTGAAGCCTGGGATGTTTATCCACCATGAGAAACCACCTAGTGCAATTGTAGAAGTCACAAACCTGGTGCTTTGAACAGATGTAAGCTAAAACAGAACAGGAAACCAAACCCAGCAAGATCTGAGTATGACACAGAAACCAGAAGGGACTGGTGTTTTCATAAGTGCATTTTATCCACTCAGAAATCAAAGTATTTTAGATCCTTAATTTTTATTTGGCTCATTTTTACTGAAAAGCTCAATAATGCCTAGTCTTTTGAATCAGAAGCATGAACATTTGAACACAGCAAAAAGGCCAATGAATGTGTCGTTAGAAGCTTTTATGGCTCTAAAAAAGTGCCGCAGGACAACTGTTAACTGTTTGGAAGCTCCAAGACCCTTGGGCCTTCATTTCAAACTCCCTCCTTCCAGACTACCCAGATCCTGGGACAAATTCATGTGAACTAGAAATGGACAAATACACATGATGGGATGTATGTGTCAAAAATCTCTTTAGGTTCTGACTCCATTTAATCCCAGCACAAGAATCTCCCTAGAATTATCTTCATCCCCTTTAGAGAGATTTGGCTGCCATCCAGGTTACTATTTTTACTGTTAAAGTGATTAGCCCTGCCTACTTGCTGAAATAAAATGTTTTAAAATGGTTTCTGCTTTCCTTACCAACATTTTTAAATGTGACTGAACAGAAATCACTGGTCAGGCCTCAGCCTTGAAGACATTCATGGTCTGGCAAAAGCAAAATGTTTCTCCTCTCATGTGCTTGAGAGCAGTATCAAAGTGTAAAAATCCTGAGTGGGTAATAGAATTATGTCAGGGAAATTCATTAAAGAAATTTCAATGGAAGAAGAGTCACAATAAAACTTCGCTGAAATAATATCTTTTGGAGGGTATTGGAGAACATCTGTTCAAATGCCATTCAACTGGTATAATTGTGAACATATCCAATAGGCAATGTATTTGACAACTTTTTCCATGATTTATCTAGCACTGAAGAAACTGCATTTGTAAATGAGAAAGTGTAAATTATCAGTCTGGTTTAATTTTGCTGCCACCATCTCCTGTGGAGTGCTTTTGTACCAATGTCACAAATGCCTGTCTCCCCTGTGTGTCTGACTGCATGCACTCAATGTACCTGAATGATATTTGCAATGGAAAATAGAACTTATATTTCCAAATTAGAGAACTTGACTGTTCTTTCAGATGCCGGAGTTTTCTGAGCTCTTTGTCCACTGAAGCTGAAAAAAAAAATCTTTATTTAAATACTGTTCCCACAAAAACAAGCTGAGGGGAGGGAGGAAGAGAGGGCAAACTGTCAGTCTGATCAGGTACTTGGCTTACCTGGTCATCTTTAGAATGTCCCTTTTAGAAGGGTACAAACAGTTGATGTGAAAGCAAATTCACAGGGGCTGGTGAAAAGTCATATATATCAGGAAAGTTCAGCTTTTTCTGTCTCTGTTTTATTGTAGAGATAACTGTGAGTGGTGAAGTCAGGAAGTGTTTTTTTCGTTAGTGGTAAGGGCAAAGGGAGGTGTACACTTCCTCTTGTAGAAATGCAATGTATGAAGCTGCTCAGCAGCGGATTTTTTTGTATGTAGATAGGCATATAGGACAAGTCAGTAAGTGTCACTGCTGCAGCACCAGCTTGCAGCATAAGCACTACCGGTCACGGGTCCAACATCTACTTCTCT
Organism: Trogon surrucura; assembly: GCA_020746105.1. Lineage (NCBI taxonomy): Eukaryota > Metazoa > Chordata > Aves > Trogoniformes > Trogonidae > Trogon > Trogon surrucura. The sequence continues at coordinate 66,624,004 of CM036658.1, forward strand.
CTTTCAGGTTGGCAGTGGAAATTCACAAATTGGTCTGTTGCCTTATCAAACCTGAATCTGTGAAAAAGCCTTTGTATAGTACCCAAACCAAAGAAAATCAGTTCATAATCTGGTAAGCAACTCACCTCTTTCAAAGATAGCATTCAACAAGGCCAAAAATTCAACAAGGCCAAGTGCAAAAGTTCCGCACCTGCATCAGGGAAATCCCAAATGCAAATACAGGCTGCGACACGAGTGGATTGAGAGCAGTTCTGCAGAGAAGGACTTGGGAGTATTGGTGGATGAAAAACTGAACATGAGACAACAATGTGTGCTTGGAGGACAGAAAGCAAATCACATCCTGGGCTGCACCAAAAGAAGATGATCAAGGGGTTGGAGCACCTATCCTATGAGGACAGGCTGAGAGAGCTGGGCTTGTTCAGCCTGGAGAAAAGAAGTCTCCAGAGAGACCTTATAGCAGCCTTCCAGTACTTAAAGGGGGCCTAAGAGGAAAAGCAAACTCTGTTATCAGGGAGTGTAGTGATAGGATGGAAGACACAAAGCTGGGTGGGAGTGTTGATCTACCAGAGGGCAGGGAGGCACAGAGGGATCTGGACAGGCTGGATCCATGTGCTGAGTTATATGAGGTTCAACAAGGCCAAATGCGGGGTCCTGAACTTGAGTCATAGCAACCCCAGGCAGCACTACAGGCTTGGGGAGGAGTGGCTGAAGACCTGCCCTGCGGAAAAGGATCTGGGGGTGCTGACGAACAGTCGGCTAAACATGAGCCAGCAGTGTGCCCAGGTGGCCAAGGCGGCCAACGGCATCCTGGCCTGTATCAGAAGTAGTGTGGCCAGTAGGAGTAGGGAAGTGATCATTCCCCTATACTTGACACTGGTGAGGCTGCACCTCAAATCCTGTGCTTAGTTTTGGGCCCCTCACTTCAAGAGGGACATTGAGGTGCTGGATTGTGTTCAAAGAAGGGCAAGGAAGATATTCTTTTCTGTCAGGGTGGTAAGACACTGGAACAGGTTACCTGCAGTAGTTGTGAACACCTTCTCACTGGAATTGTTCAAAGCCAGGTTAGATGAGGCTTTGAGCAATTTGGTCTAATGAAAGGCATCCCTATCCATAGCAGGAGGGTTGAAACTAGATGATCTTTAAGGTTCCTTCTAACTCAAACCATTACATGATTCTGTGATAGTGGAAATCTTGGACTACATATGGTTATGGTCTCCATCTAGGAAAGCAGATGAAAAAGCTAGCAAAAGTACTGGCTAGAAAGCAAAGGTGGTTAAAGATGTGGAATAGCTTCACTGAGAAGGGAAGATAAACCTGACTAACATGCTTTAGTTTGGAAAAGAGACTGATGAGGTACGACCACTTCTGAAAGACAGAGAAAAGGCAAACAGAAGAGTTTTCATTACTGCTTCTCAGAACAGCATCAGACAAACTCAACAGGTAGTTTATTTAAAACACAAATAGTATGAGGAGAACTGTGAAATTCTTTGACCTGGGAAACTGTGAATACCAAAGAGTGATTAAACAGATTCTTAACAGTCAAATCCATCAGGACTACTGAACAAAAACCTGCTGCTACACCTGCCAGGGAGTGAAAATCTTAGGCCGCAGGTAGAACTGAAGCAACAACAAACCAAGGAAGTTATTATAGGTAAAATAATCAAGTATCGGAAAAAAAAGTTATTGAGATAATTCAGACCTGCATTCCAAATTTCTTAACATTTTGGCTGTTCCGCTCATTATAACTTCAGCTGTAGTGTTCAGCTCCATATAATTGAACTTCTACATTCAGAAATGTGGGTTGCTGTTCTGCTTTGGCCTTTTTTCAGAATTTTGATTCAAATCTGTGCCTCATGAATAATACTTTTTTTTTTTTTTTTTTAAGTTTCCAGGATCTTGTGACCTATCTAATAAAAGATTTGGAAAAAAACTACCAGAATTCCATCTCCTCAAGAGGATGTGAGACTCATTTTCAGACTCTTGGGTGTATAGTACCATAGCTACAGGTACTAAAATTACTCCAAGTATTTGACAACATAAACAAATTAGGGAGTATTCTTACTTTGTTCTTACAACCTTTTGCTTTAAAAGTAAATGCAATCTTAATTTCTAGTATTTCTCAGCTTTTACAGAGGCATTCTAAGAGGCTCAGTGTTAAACAAGATTGAACATGTTCACAGCTGAAATCTAAATGGGTTCTGCATCCCTGTTGAAATGTTCTGCTTAAATGTTTGATCCTTAATGCAGTCTACAGTCTGCCCACAGCAAATGTTCTTCCCAGCTGCTTTCTTCCCATTAACAGAAAGGTACTTCTCTATGCAAACATGTTGAAGCCAAGAGTTCAGTAGCTGCTATCCAGTATGCGGTGGCCCACAATAGACCGGCTAATTGTCCGCCCGTATATTCAGAACTCATATCGCATGAAAATAACATTTGCTTTGTTCGAAATATCTTCCTGATCACTTACGCCTTTTAATTTCCAATCATTCAAATCAGGCTTCCTTTTTCCCTCCCATTCTGGAAGACTCCCCTCAAAAAGGACTAAAAATGAGCATTTTGGTTATTATCACCCAGTGTTTATCCACAAGGGGAAGTTCTGCTTGGAGTGGAAGGAGGGAAAGCAAAAGTCCTAGGGTAATGCCAGGTTCAACCCATCCATCCCTAATTAGGGGGGTGAATCCCTGAATGGATCAGTCATTGCATTTACATCCGATGCATTTCTAAATTTGTATTTCTTGCTATCATTTAACTATTTTGTCATCCTCCATTACTTGAACAAGTATTAGTAAAATGAAATCTGTATTTCCAAACACTGGAAATAAATAAATAAAAAAATCCAACTCCAAACCCCACCAAAAACATGAAAACAAACAAAAAAAATCCTCCAAAAAAAACCCAACCCAGATCAAAACAAAAGAAAAAGAAGAAGAAACAGAAAGGCTCTTTCTGATGAAGACAGTCACAAAATAGTTTTTTGCCTCCAGCTTTTTAGATAAAGCATCATGGTGGTACAAAACTATATAACTCTGATTAATTTTCAAGGCAAACATCCCAGTTTCTCCTATTTGATGGTACATGAAGAAACATCGGGAATTCATTCCAGGCACTACATAATGCTCTGTCACAGGAGAGACTATCTAACATGGGTCTGATAAATTTGTCATGTTCTTTGGTTCCTAAGTTTCACCCAGTAGCCTCACAGCCATTTTACTTCAATTTTGGCCTTGTAGGAAAACAGGAATTAATTGACAGGAGGCTATGTGAGAGCTTTTTGTCTATCAGACCAGGCTATTCACAGGAACCCTACTGATGACTCTCATAAGCTTGCCTCTTCAATCTAGATGTCTCTGGAGAGAAGTGGACACAACTCACCTAAAATATAAGCTTATCAAAACTTCATTTATCCCTCCCTGGTAATATCGCTGGGTTCTTCCATCCTCAATTCTCTTTTTTTTCCTTTTGTTCTGTCTCTTCTTGTGGTCATCTGACTGCTACAGTGACTAATACAGGCAAGCAGGAATTCATTTGAGTGTGTATTAAATTATCCACTGCAAGCTTGTCATTGCATTTGGTCACATTTCTTCATTTTCTGTTTCAGCAAAGCCTTATCTCTTAGCTTTCTGCCACAAGCTTCTTTGAGGTGGGGAGAAAAGGAACAAAAGCACTCAATCTATACAAAATGAAAAGTGAAAAACTAGACACACACAAAAAAAAAACCCCTCTGAAATCTAACAGAAGCAATTTCCACAGGCTCTATAACCACCACACTTCCACTTTGAGTGTCTGGGAGAAATGACCAAGGACACTGCACTTCTGGAAGAGCGCTGTGATATTATAACCACACACTGAGTTCAGTAAACCAGTATCACTACCAGATTCCATTAATACCAGTCTCTTTTATTGGGTTTATTCTGCTCCATGAAAATAATTAAACATTCAGAGGTCCAAAACAAGTGTAGGCAATTGAAGGGAAATGATGGTGCAGTGGCTAGACCTCTCACAGCAGAATATAGAAGAGAGTTCAAGATCCTACTCTGGCATTCATTCAATTATTTATATACCCTAATAGACACTATTTATGTATTTTAATAGCATTAACAACAGATGTCACTTGAAATGAATCACAGAATCACAGAATGTGAGGTGTTGGAAGGGACCTCAAAAGATATCTAATCCAGCCCCCCTGCCAGAGCAGGATCACCTACAGTAGGTCACACAGGAACGGGTCTAGGTGGGTTTTGAATGTCTCCAGAGAAGGAGACTCCACAACCTCCCTGGGCAGCCTGTTCCAGGGCTCTGTCACTTTCACAGTAAAAAAGTTTTTTTCTAATATTTTTGTGGAACCTCCTATGTTCCAGCTTGTACCCATTGCCCCTTTTCCTGTCATTGGACGTCGCTGAAAAGAGCCTGACTCCGTCCTCCTGACACTCCCCCTTGACATATTTATAAACATTTATGAGGTCACCCCTCAACCTCCTCTTCTCCAAACTAAAGAGACCCAGCTCCTTCAGCCTTTCCTCTTAAGGGAAGATGTTCCACTCCCTTCATCATCTTTGTGGCTCTGCACTGGACTCTCTCCAGCAGTTCCCTGTCTCTCTTGAGCTGAGGGGCCCAGAACTGGACACAATATTCCAGATGTGCCCTCACCAGAGCAGAGTAGAGGAGTAGGAGGACCTCTCTTGACCTAGTAGCTACTCTCCTTTTAATAAACCGCAGGATGCCATTGGCCTTCTTGGTCACGAGGGCACATTGCTGGCTCATGGTCATCCTGCTGTCCACTAGAACCCCCAGGTCCCTTTCCCCTGCGCTGCTCTCCAGTAGGTCAGTCTCCAACCTATACTGGCACATGGGGTTATTCTTCCCCAAGTGCAAAACTCTACACTTGCCCTTGTTGAACTTCATAAGATTTCTCCCCGCTCAGACCTCCAGCCTGTCCAGGTCTCTCTGAATGGCAGCACAGCCTGCTGGTGTGTCAATTACTCCTCCCAGTTTTGTGTCATCAGCAAACTTGCTGACAGTGCTCTCTAATCCCTCATCCAGGTCATTGATGAATATATTGAACAGCACCGGCCCGAGCACTGACCCCTGAGGGACCCCACTAGACACAGGCCTCCAACCAGATTCTGCCCCATTGACTACAACCCTCTGGCTTCTTCCCTTCAACCAATTAGCGACCCACCTCACTACTTGGTCATCCAGATCACGCTTCCTCAGTTTACCTATGAGGATGCTGTGGGAGACGGTGTCAAAGGCCTTGCTGATATCCAGATAGACCACATCCACTGCGTGGCCACCATCCATCCACCTGGTTATGTCTTCGTAAAAGGCTATCAGGTTGGTCAAACATGACTTCCCCTTGGCAAAGCCATGCTGACTGCTCCTAATAACCTTCTTATCCTTGATATACCTACAGACAATGCCAAAGATAGGTTGTTCCATCACCTTTCCAGGGATGGAGGTGATGCTGACTGGTCTGTAGTTACCCGGGTCATCCTTCCTGCCCTTCTTATAGACTGGAGTGACATTTGCTTTCCTGCAGTCTTCAGGCACCTCACCTGTTCCCCGTGACTTACCAGAGATGATGGAGAGTGGCCTAATGAAGTCTTGTTCCAATTACCTGTTAGTATCATGGTAAGAGTACTCCCCTACATCATAAAAAATATGCTTTTTTATTCTTAAACTGACTCAGAGACAGAAGCTCATCAGCAGTTAGCCGTTTTAGTGAGCAGAAGACTGGTCTCCCTTCCGTTAGGTTTTTCTCCACCAAACAACAGTAATATTATTTATATTTCATTTACTGTCATGAAAGAAGCAAATGTTACCTGTCACCAGTGTGGCAGAAGAACTGCACCCTAGCTGGTGGGTTGCCTTGGCTCAGATGATACATTTTCAGTGATTTCCGGGATGTGGAAGGAAGCAAAGGACTCTTGTAAATGACCTTTGAAGTCTCCTGAATCACACTTTGTTTGTGGAGCTGTGCAGTGGTGTCCCATCACCTTGTCTCATATACATCCAGGCTAAACAATGCCAAGAGGAAACGTTCAAAACTCTAAAAGCACAGGGTCAGAGTCAAAAAGCCAAGAGCTCTGGCCTCAGGACTCAGCTTGTGAAAGAGACTTTGTTACAAAATAGCTTAGCTGAGAAACAATTTTTTGAGTATTACTGAGGGAACAGCTAACAGCAGGATAATTTGATTATAGACATGGAATTAGATGAAGGAGTGGCTTAAAATAAACTGCTTAAATATTTTAAAGCTATGAGTAAAAGGTGAGTGCTCTGGGTATTTTTTGGTTAGATTTTTCAAGGAAAGCATTCAAGATTTGCTAGTGGTGGAGGCTACATGGAGAAGGAAGTCATGCGAGCATGAGCATGAGCATGAGGAGCAGGACAGAGGTAACAGGCCCCAAAAGGCTGATTCTGAAGGGTTTCTCTTGTGGGAGAGGGTGCTTGGTAGGACATGGTTTAGGAATTGCGCTGTACACACAAGGATGTTATTCCAGTGTGGACTAGGAAATCTTTTTCTTAGTTTAAATAATGAATTATTGTTGCTATTTACCTCAAACAGAAACTACCTCAAACAAACCAGTGCAGCAGCAGACATCACCATCTGTCAGAAGGCTTTGGGAGGCGGAAAACACGTGTTATGCTGTATGCTTGGGATGGGTTTGCAGCAGTAACAATACACCAATTCACCTGCATGCTTAGATACCCTGGGTCTGAATCAGTAAGGATCCACAGTGCCCTCATCTCTTTCTTGAACTGAATCAAAATCCTTGGAAAAGCTGAGGCTTGATTCTCAGCCTGAGTTTGAAATCAGCAAGCCATGCATGAATTTGCCAGTATCAAGCCACCATGTGCACTAGGAGCAATGGGAGAATGTGTTTACTGTACAAACTTGTGCAAGTAGACCAGAATTGTCATACTGGTTTAGCCTGACTACTCAGTCAGATATGTCTCATTCACCACAAGTCAGGGATACAGAAAAGCTGTCTTTGATAATGTGTCTTTGATCCCCATTTAGGAGTAGAAAAGTGCAGCTAAGTTAAATTAGGATGATTGAAAAGCCCAGTAAAGTACATAGATTTAACTTGCAGAAAAATGTAGTATCTCTGTAATAACTTTGTGAACGCCACTGGAAACCTGCTAGAGAAGTTAGGTAGTGAAGCTGTATGTGTATCTATCCGTATTTATACCTGTAATGGATGTCTGTTTGGAATCCAATCCATATGGTGTCCTGGTTTTAGTTATATTATGTCAAAAGCAAAGCAAAGTGTGAAGGTGTATTACTCAATGTATTATAGCCTAGAGTCTCTCCTGGGCTAAATACGGGCAGCTAACAAGCTCTCAAACATGTTAGCCTACAGGCCAACACAATTTTAGAGCTGCATGATTTGCATTGCTTGGGATAACTTGAGTGAAAAATGACACTTTTTAGCCTACTGAGACAGGACCTTTGAGGAAGCAGGAGCAGAGTTCAAATGAAGGGATAAGCTTATGCCGTAGATTATTTTTTCTGCACAGCAAAATAATCAGGCAAATCCTGAATGGTTGTGAATGTTGTCATAGCTCTAGTGCAGGTGTGCTGCAAAATCTCCTTGCTCTTTGGTCTCTGGTTTCTGGTTCTGAACTCAACCAATCCTTACACGGCCACGTGCACAACACACTTTGTAGCACCGCAGTGCATGAAATCATGGAAAACTGCTGGTTTGTAGCTGGCATGCAGAGGACCACCATGGATGCACGGGACGTCAGTCAGGCACTCCTTGCCCCACCAAGTCCAGTGCTCTGTTGCGCAAAGCCAAACTGCTGCAGTATCCCAGGATGGATTCTGAACCTGCCTGGGCTTGTATTGATCGTGGGATTACAGACCTTTCAACCTCTGACCACCAGCAGATGTGCACTTCCCTGCCTGCACTGCTCTGGGACCTGTTGTCTCCATCCCTCACAGAGGAAAGGTCCTGAGCACCTACTTATCCTTTTGGCTTCTTGGGATTCAAAAACATTCATCACCATTGAGAACTACACAATGTCAAGCCCTAAAAGAGAAAACACTGGGTGGGATACACTTCTCTGTTACATCTCTGCTAATTCCTGAGCATAATGTCAGGCCAAGCACAGGTTTGCTGTACAATTGATGGCTCAAAACCACAACTAGTTTTGAGAAATCCTCCAGTGTACAGTTGTCAGCTCTCTGCTCCCTCACTGCACTCAGAATTCATCATCTAAAATACAGACAATGCTTCCACTTGACATTTCATCTTAAAGAAGGAAAAACTTCACGTTTCGAATTCCATGACTAAGGAATTTTATTAGATGCTTCAGAGCTGTAACTCCTTCCCATTATATCTAGAATAATGTGGATAAAAAAAAGCTGTGATGGAAGTTGCCTCTCTATTATGGCCAATCTGTTCTGTAGGCCTCATTAGGCCTTGGGTGTATCCAACCTCATCACAACAGCAAGTCTAAAGGCTTAAAATATTTCCAGCTATGGACTGTTAGTTTACAAGTGTGCAGACAACACTGTTTTGTACTCTCAGCTTTTTCTTCTCACCTCCAGACTCCACCTTGACCTCATGAGAATTATAGCATATGTCTATATAGAAATAAATATTGAGAGATACTTTCAACAATTTTAATGCAAGATTTTATTTAATTTTTCTGGAAAAGAACTGTAATCCTGCTGGGTTTTTCTGTACTTAATTTCCTTCATGCTAAAATCTGTGAAGCATCAGAGACCAGATAGCCTGCCCCATCTCCTGGTAATCCAGAGAGATTCAATACTTCCTTGCAGACAGTTTGGAGGTTGTTAAATACCTCTCTCAGTTGTACAGAAGAATGGCAATGAAAATAATAATCCTTCTCTCAACCTTTAGCTTCAGAAATAGCCTCATATACAATAAGTTGTAAACAATAAGCCTTTAAGTTAACCTCTCAATAAAACCAATAGTGTAAATATTGCTCTATCCCAAGTCACCATCCTGTCTTTGTGTCCTGCTTCTTGTCTTTGGTCCTCATCCAGTGAGGAAATACGTAGAAGGATTGAGCTAGGTATTGGGAGAACCAGATTGCTGAGGAAGAGACTTAGATTTTCTGATTAGAAACAGAAAAGCCTCCAGAAGTTTTGAAGAATTTGCCTATGTACATTTTTCTACTACTATGCTTATCTTTTTGCCCACTTTCCAATCTTTCCCTTCAACACGCCCTACCAACTTGTGGTCTGGATTGCTTTATCTTGCAGCTGTAGTGTATCTGATGGGTCTAGTTCCTGTAGGCAGGAATAATGGTTGGGTACTCCAGTGCCATTTCTGAACTGTACTGTTTATTTCAAGTCCCTGAAGACCTCATATTTCTAAAAGCTCCTAGAGAGGAGTACTTTGCGTTCCTGGGGAGCTTCTCAACCTTCACAAGAGGCTGGTCTGTGCTGTACATTTGGAGGGAGAGCGTGCCTTATGGCATAGCTTCTCAATGGTGCTGGGAACCATGGAACTGGGATCCTCCAGAGCTGTTTGGACCAGCAGAATTGTTCTGAATCTTATGGAGTGTGGAACTTGGAAATCAGGATACTGAAATCTGCCAAGATTAAGCTTATCCAAACTTGGAAAGATCATGTTTGATTTAGTCAGCAAGACATATATACTTTCAAACCAGGTCTTTCTATACTAATTTGTCTTCATTAATCTCTGGGAAGGTCACGCTGTTGTGAGCTTTTCATTGATTTCTTCCTTATGGTATAAATCCAAGACAATGTAAAACAGGATGAAATACATTCAATAAATTAAGGTTCAGTTCTTTGAGACATTTCATGCATATGGTTAACTAAATGCAATGAACTTTCTATTGAACGCATGTAAGTATTTGTAAAAATCAGATGTAGATTTGTATGATTATGATCTAATTTATGTACTGTAATATACACGCTGTCACTGATACAACAAATCTACTTTATGTAATTTCACCAAAGTGTAATGTGACAGAATCTGGGCTGCTCCTCAGAAAAAAAAAAAAAGAGACAGTTAGAAATCTCTGGGATGGAACTAGTTGCCAGAAGGGTTGTCTATGCCATATAACACACTGTGCATAGAGGTGATCCTGCTGGTTTTTTTCTCCCTTGTGCTGACAGCAATGTCTCAATTTGCAGTTTAGGTGAAAGATGAGAGTTCACAGATTGAAACCCTCAGGTTTCCAGAACCAGACAGTCAGAACTGGAAGGTCAAAAAAATTAAGCAGAAGACTAAATGTTCATAGGTACAGGGAGTCTACACATGCCAGACGTCCAAGTTCTGAAATATTTTCTTACTGTTTAGATTGCATAGAAATAACACTTAGTGCAAATTAGCACTTCTCTCAGATAAGATAACATTCCTTTGAGAGCAGGTATACTGTGTCAAGAATTAGCTGTTGAGAGTATCCAAATGTTCTTCACAAGAGCTTCCAGGGATTTCAATCTTTCCAAACCTGTTTGGACGATATAGGTATATTCATTAACCTTTGTCTGTTCTGCTGAAGATACAGTGCAACTCAGAAAGAAGCTGTGTTAATCCTCAATTGAGGATTAGGTAATTATCTGGCACACCCCTGAGCATTGTGACCACCCGGACCAGGTCCATGGGTTTCGTAATTGTCTGAGGATATGTTACGGCTCATTCCTACATGATAACACAGCTTTACACACTGATCTCAAGAACATTTCTTACAGGTGTAGAGCAGAGCCTGAAGCAATCCCGTGGCACCTGGTAGGTGCAAAAGAAGGTGACAGAGCAACAGTACAGGATGCCTGTGCTTGGAGATCCTCAAAAGCCAACTGGAAACATGTGATCCAGGGCAGAGAGCCCTAGGCCACCCTGCTTGAGCAGGAGGGTGGACAAGATGACCTCTAGAGATCTCTCCCAAGAGCTCTCCCACTGCAGACAAGGGGAGAGTCCTTCCTCCATGACGGCCCTTGGAGGAGCCCGGTCAGGGCAGTCCCGTGGCACCAAGGTCACCAGAGTTGCCCACTCGCATCACTGGGCTGCTCGTTACCAGGTTGGGGGGCAGCCCTGGAGACCTCTGTGGTGTCACAGAGGGGCATCGCTGCTCTTCTGCAGCTGCAGCCTCTGTTCGGCGCCTTTGGTCCGGGGCTCCGGTTGAGTGCACACTCATAGCGTGCAAGCTCCACCAGGACTGTGGACCTCCACCTCCACCACGGTGCGGCCTTTGTGCCAAACCTTGGCTGGCGAGGTGCTGTGGATTCCGCATGGCAGCTGTACTGTGGCTGTGGACACCGCTGAGGAGTCCCAGGCAGTTCCTCCGACTTCCCGGAAAGCCTCCTTCAGGTACCCTGTGCTAGCGTGACTTGTGCTGGTTGTCTGGGGGGAGCAGAGGGGCTGGGGGTCTTGAACTGGGGTCAGTGTCCCCAGGGTGTACCGAGGGGGACAGGCAGGTGGGGAGGCAGGTGGGGACAGGCAGGTGGGGGCGGCAGACCTTGGGGCTGACTGTCCCTCGGGACTGCTCCTGCTGCTACTTTTTAGCCTGCGAGGAGACCCTCTGGGAGGCCCTTGTCTCCCTTTCTCTGCTTTTCCATTCCTGGCGCCAGACAAGCTCAGGCACTTTGAACATTTTCTTGCCAGGACATGGCGTCGGGTCCTGAGGAGGATCCAGAGCAGAGCGGCTCTGCTGCGGCTGCCACCACCAGCCGGCTGCAGCGGGCACGGAGGCTGGAAGCAGGCGCAGGCGACTTGTGCTCCATCTGCCTGAGCGAGATCGACGACCCAGCCCGTGTCAGCGGATGCTCCCACACCTTCTGCTTCAGCTGCATCTGGCAATGGGCTGCCGTGAGGGCTCTGTGCCCGCTCTGTAGGTGACCTTTCAGCCGTGTCCTGCACACGGCGAGGGTGGACGACAACGGCCAGGAGAACGCGGTCGCCTCGTCCACTCACCAGAGCAGAACTGCAGCCAGGGAGCGGGAGCACAGCAGATCCCCGCAGCAGTGCTACTACCTGGGCCCATGGCCGGCCACCAGAAATGAGCCCCTCAGAAGGAGAAGGGGGCCTGCAGGGAGACACCAAGGGGCACGGGGCAACACACCTCCCAGGGCCCCCAATACCCCGGCCCGGCAGGCTGCAGGGGAGCTCCCAGCCAGAGTCCCTGATAGACCCCACCTCCGTTACGACCTGCAGGCGCTGAGGGTGAGGCTGCTCATCTTCCTGGGAAGTTAACAACCATCCAGAAGCTTCCTCTGGGGTGTCTTGGTGCCCCTGCTGACATCTCTGCACCCAAATGGCCCCTCCCTGTCATCCTCCAGTCCCTGCCCTCTCACCCTTTCCCTCCAACAGCAGCCCAACTCCTCCAGCCCCAAGCCCCGGGGCTGTAGCTGGGAGGCAGGAGGGGGCTGCTCCTCTCTGCTGGCACAGGCCGCTGCTTCCTGGACAATGAACTCCCGGACAAACTCAGCCACACAAAGGAGGCCTACAGGGGGTGGAAGAAAGGACAGGTAGCCTGGGAGGAATACAGAGAAATCCTCCATCGTGTCTGAAAAGTCACGGCAGACTGGTGAAGTCCCACTGACTGGAAAAGGGGCAACAACCCCCATTTTTAGAAAGCAATAGAAAGGAAGACCCAGGGAGCTACAGGCCCATCAGCCTCACCTCTGTGTCCAGGAAGATTATGGAGCAGACCATCTGGAAACTACGCTCAACCAGATGAAAAATAAAGAGCTGACTGGTGACAGCCAACACCGTCTCACTAACGGTAAATTATGCCTGACAAATTTGGTGCCTGTATTGCTTTGACCTGGATGGATTTCAGTGGCGGGGCAGGGGGGTCTGTAGGGGTAGCCAAGATTGCCGTCAACCTTCACTGCTTCAACCAGACCTTCCTTGTTAGTGACTATGAGATCCAGCAGCTCTCCTCTTCTAGTCAGCTCATCCACCATTTGAATCAAGAACTTATCATCGATGCACTGGAGGAACCTCCTGGACTGTGAATGGCTGGCTGTGTCGTCCTTCCAGCAAATATCTGGGAGGATCAGCAGAGGAAGAACCCAGAGAAATCTGCGTTTATTCTGCCTGCCATGTGGGTAGCATCCATAATTCTGAGCCTAGACCAGTCACAAAATCATGATACTGGGAAATTTTGTGACCCCCCAAGAAACTACATGGCTTCTTGTTGCACATTTTCCTCTTTAGCCAAGCATTCTGTTCATATCTGGGAAAAATAACCTAATAAATACTTTGCTGCTTGTTCTTCTACTCCATTAAAGTAACAGTCATCTACCTCCACAGTCTCGGCCGTGGGGCTTTTTTGGGCTCCACCCTCAGTCTTTAACTGCAATTCCTGTAGCAAAGTTTCAGACATAGAATTGGCTACATTATTCAGTTGACATGCTTCATCACCCGTTTTCCCAAACAGCTTTTACAGTAACTGGTTTTACTTGCATAGTAAAAGCTAACATAAAAGGTTGCATTTATAGCTCATTGCATCACCAACCACAGCAGCAGGCCCCATTAACAGCCACCCAGCTCAGGGAGAGCTGCCGCCCCGAATGCAAATCAGTTAAATAAGAAGGACTGGCATCTAATAGTAGATAAAATTTTTCAACATTGTTGAGGTCAGAATTGCCTGTCTGTTTTTGAAAGATACCACTGTCAATTTTAAAAGACATAAAAGGTCATGTAACATTCCAGGAAATACAAGATTAAGGGAAGAACAAAAAAAGGTGATTTAGCTGCATGCTCCTTAGGTTACGATTTTCATAGATTATTCTTCCATTAACTCACAGAACAGATGAGAAGAAAGAAAATGCATGTTTGTTTTCCACTTACACCTGACTCTCTCCACTGCGTAGACTTCACAGCCTATAATCCAGCTTCAGGTAAAGGAATTTGGCATGCTTCTGGTGGGACCAGAATTTTATAGACCTCTGCGGTGACGGGGAGCAAAGTTTAGAGATTTCTTACTGGGAATGAGTCAACTGCGGAAATCTTTTTCCATAGAAATCTGAAGCTTCATTTGAATCATTTTCAGACAATAATGCCAATGTCATATTTCAGGTGCAGAACAGCAGCTAATCTTTTATCAGGGAATTATAGTAGTTGCAAAAACAGGGAGCCATGAAGTGAGACTAGAGTGCTTCTCAGAAGTACGGAACCTGAAATCCATTCTCTTATACATTCCACTTTTTAGTGTAAATGGGAGGCTGAAAACCTGTCTGCAGATATATTTCTTTTGAATTAGATCAAAACTTAAAGATGCTTTTCAGGGAATCTCACATAACATGTTTTCTGAGACAGGGTTTCATCTGTGTTCTTATAATTTCTGGTTTAGGTATATAAGGTTCAACATTGTCCATGTAGCTCATGTTTGCTCTGTTTTTGGGAAAAAAAAAAATGAGGCATGAACAACAGAGCAGTAGCTGCTCCTGTGGATAAACTAGACAAGTGGAAAAAAGGTTATTTCCTTTTCAGAGTTGCCTTGTGATAGGGACAGCCTGATTTACTTTCTTATCTGTAGCAACATGACTTAAACATTTTTCCTCTGACTCTGAGTTTGCTGACATGTTTTATAGCTATCTGACAGAAGCAGAATCTCAGCTGAGATACGGATTGCTGAAGATGGAGACTGCTGTAGTGTCTCACCACCGTCCTTTAGGTTTGGTCTGTTGGGGGAATCAGCTAGCTTCCAGCAAACCTGTGAGGCCAGACATAGTCTCCAATGGCATCTTAAATCAATTCCTGTTGTGATGGAGCTCTGATCTTTATAAAAAGATGTCTGTTCTCAGGGCAATGCTGATCACAGAGCCTGCTCTGATATGTTTGTGACGTCTTGTGTGCTCACAGCTTTGTGGGAACAAGCTCTCAGAGCACATTAGGTACAATAATTAGCACGACATAGTTTAGACGCCTTCAAAAGACTCTGCCCCAAAGCACGTCGCTCTTCTGCTTCACTAGTACCCTTCAACCCAACCAGCTCAAAAAAAATATAATTAAAAACTGACATACAAATGCAATTAAAACAGGTAAAAGAAAACTGACTGTAAAAAAATACACACAAACTAGGAAGTAAACAGAATTTCACCCACAAAAGAAAAAAGTGGTTTAGTTCTGCAACATTTCACTGTTGCCATTGATTTTACCTGATAGGCTTTCAGGTACTCTGCTAATGGATGGCTACAAAAAATTCCAAGGCAAGGAGTTGTAGATGTATTTCTCAGTAAAGGAATTGCTTTGTCCTGAACCCTTCCATTGTTCCTCTGTATCAAAAAACTCCAGAGTGTGAAATTACCAAACCTTTAGATATCAGCAGTCCAATAAACTGGGCACAGCTTCCCTTAGGATCATTGGCTTGAACTAGAAATATTTAAATGTTTTGACATGAAGTGCACTAACGGCCTGTGTTGGCAGCTCCTTCCATTTCCTTCAAAAAATCTGGTGAGTCCTTTACATAACAAATACTTCAATTTCACTCTAATAAAGTAATCTACCATGTATTAGCTCCTGTTTTCCTGTTACAATAACCAAAACAGCTGTATGAGGCAAAAGAGAGAATTGTTCTGACTTTGTCTTGTTCAAAACAGATACCAAAAAAATCACTATGAAAATCATCCCTCAATGGCTGATAAAAATAAAACTGCAATTTATGCTCCCAAATACTACCTTTATCTTAAAGCTCTTAAGGAGCATTTTCAGTAATAATGGCTGATTTAGATGGATTCCCAGGGTGCTGGATCATTGCTGATGACATTAATGGTTTAAGGCTCTCTGAATTTTGATTGATTGCTGTAATCTGCAGAAACTATTTCAGGACATAGATTCATTATTATTAAGCCTATAAAATGGTGTCAGGGTCAAAGCAAGCTGATGATTTGTGTTGTGATGCAAACATTACACAGGAGAAGATGAAATCTTTTAATAAACGTGAGAGAACAGTGTTTTATCTTCTTTGAAGAATCTGTGGCCAACAAATACAGATTAGAGCAGCAGGGAGGGTGTATTTAGGCTAAGGTTGTCTTGCAAAAAAACAACCTTCAACAGCACGCTGAATCCATTGAGTGTTATTCCTCTGAGCGATTGGAATCTTTCAAGGTATTAAAGCATGTTTACATTAAATCATGCTTACCTCCCATTCCTCATTCTTTATCAATATAATCTGATCTGATATTCTTGATTTCATGAAACACTGTAGACCTAAATTCATCTAATAGCACCAAAAATGTTTTTATTGGTGATTTTTTTCCTCCACAAGGCTCCTAAATGAAGAAGTCTGAACCATAGTTCCATCAGAACATAATGAGAGAGGCCATAACCAAATCCGGAGACCACTGGGTTTTTTTACTAACTTCCAGTGTGCTCACAAGCAGAATCAGAACAGTTAGTTTCTTGTACAAATGTGAAACAGAATTGTAGCAAAGTAATTCACAGAATTGCATAGTCAGTTGGATGCAACAATGGTTCAGGGACTGAGGACGCACATGTAGACACAACTGTGGCTGAGGGACTCAGGACACAGACGTGCATCAATACAGCAGGAAACACCTGAAATCAGCTGGGAGCTGGAAATAATCAGTTCACAGCATGGGTACAGTCACTGACCAGCCAGGTGGACAAGCCTAATTTAAAAATTAATTGTAGGCTAGGATAAAGCTGCTAAGTAAGGAGACCTTGATCCAAGGCATCACTAGCCTGAGGCTATGCAGACTTTCGCTTGGCTCTTTTGTAAGTTGTTTTCAACAGGAAAAAGGAAAGGGGCAGAAAATGGGAAGCAACTCTGAAAAACATGACAGATAATCCAGGGAAATTACAGTGAAAAAAGGTTAACAAACTGATAAAAAAGTCTTTCTGAGAAGACATTTGAAAATACTTTTTTCTGTTTATTCAAGTGGTAGAGTGTGAGGACTATAGAAATTTCTCCAAATGCCAAGCTTGATTTTTGTCCTGGTTTTCTAGGGCAATGAAGACTATGCTGTTGGTCTGCTGTCTCTTCAATATCTTTTCAACATATTGGTTGATTTCTACCATGTTTAGAAGGGCAGAGAGATCAGCCTGAGCTGATTTTGTGTTTGGGTTTTTTATCAGAAGAGACCCCTAGAAGTGGTCTGCAAACTTTCTTTAAATGAAGGAGGGTGGGTGGGGAAGTGTGTGTGATTTTCTAGTTATCTATGTGTAGTGTTATACATAAAAACTACATAACTTTAAACCATATATGCAACTGTAACCTACATTTATAATTACAACTCTATAACCATACGTCTAAATACATACACACAGGCTTGCTTATTTTGGTATAAACTCAGATATTAGCCTGATAAACTCTAAAATATTTCCAGAGGCTCCAGGTAGCTGTAGGACTGGCTGGAACTTTCTAGAAGCCTGTTTCTTTCTTGTCTCCTCTCTCTAGTGCTGAAGAAATGCAGACCTTGTTGGTGTTTTTCATTTACTGCCTTCCTTCTTAGCATGTTATGGGGCCATGATAATTTCTGTATCTGAACAAGCAAAACATTAGCTGATTAAATCCCCCCATTTTGCTGCTAGTTCACCCCTTTGTACTACAGACAGACGAAGGGAGCTGCTTATGGCCGCAGATGAACTTGGTAACAGAGCACTGAACAGATGCCAGATCTTTTGAGTCACAACCCAACTAAATAGCTATTTTGGCAATTCAGCTCAATGCAAAAACCATTTAGCATTGCTGATAAGATTCCTGAAGAAATATTTGGAACTAAAAGGTAATATTTGCAACACTGAAGTGCATTTCCAAGGTTACATTCCCTACCTCACGAACATGAACAGCAAAACTAGATGGCTACAGTTATATGTCTTCAAGGAGATAGACTGCCCCACAGCTGTATTTTTCATTGTATCTGATAGCTGTGATCTCTGAACAGGGCATACCCAGGGCATTCCTGATGCCATCTCCCAGCAGTATCCCCCAACACTACACCACAGCAATCTGGAGGCAATGTGTGAAGTTAGAACTGAGCTGCTCTTGGTGATAGAGAGACAACTCTAAAAACAGCTTCTGAAATCCAGAAAGGAGCAGGACTCTCTGTCTAAGTGAACGACTTCCTCCTCGAAAGAACCAGAGGATTTGCAGTAAACAAGCCACATATCTTCTGAAAGAAAGTCAACCCAAAATACCTTGAGATTTACCAAAGTTGACTCCACTGTATGCCTTGTTTGCCATTTTTGCATATTAATTCAAGTCATGGAAGAAAGCCAGAGCTTAGTTTTGAGCTGGCCCTCACTCCCAAAAATCACGTGTAAGGCACAAATGTAGGGTGACTTAATGGACCAAAAGCAGTCTCGCTCTGGGGCACAGGACCCATTTCAGTACACCCCTTCCCTGCAGGACTGGCTCTGAGCAGTGCAGGGCAAAGAAGTCCATATTCCCCTGAAAAAAAGCAGAGACATCACTGTCCAGATCTGAAGGTTTGCATTGCATCTGTGCATTAATCAAGACTGAGGGGAAAGCGAGCTCTTAAGGGTGGACATCAGCCTTCCTCCCTGCAGTGCCTGGGTCCCTACGCTTTCCTCCTGAGGCACCTGGAGTACAAGTGACCTGGAAAGAACCTCTGGTCTATGAAACAAAGAAGTGTTTAACAGAAAGATGAACATAGAGTAAGGAGTGGGGAGGCTGGGAAGCTGAGGCACTATCATCAGTCACCTACCCTCATCTCTCATGTGAAGAATCTTTGGTACCAGACCTTAAATGTTCTGGCAAACAACTTAAAAATCCTGTCAATGTTGGTGATGGGGCCTACATGGTGAATGAGCCATTCTGTGTGGGCTGCAGAAACGAAGAATATCTGGAGCAGAGCTGTGATAATGAAGGGAGGGTTGAGAAAATCTATACAGACTGCAAGGCCATGTGGAGTGCCTCAATCACAATCTGTGTCATAAGAGGTGTTTCTGGCTGAGTTGTGCCCTCACGGTTCTAGAGGCCCAGAGCAGATGACCATGCTGATCAGACCAAGAGCAGAGCTTTGTTCTCCCTCTCTCAGAAGAAGCAAATCACTCCAGCTGTCCTGGCTTATGGGCAGAAAGTCAGATTTGCTGTGATCTTGCTTTACTAAAAAGTTAGATGGAGCAGAAAGCAAAACGTCCCCAAGCAGTTCAGAGAGGAGCTCAATTTTAATATGCCTTTTTTTCTGAACAAGCTTGCCCTGACTGTTTTCCTAGCACCTAGCAGGGCTCTCCCAGGACAGCAATTCTCTTTCCATGCAATATCTGAAGATAAGTAAATTAGCCAGTGAGTAAGGCAGTTCCTGCTTTTCTTTGTTGGAGTGGAAGGACAGCATCACTTAATAGCTCTCCATATTTTCAATCAACATTTCCAAAACATCTTGGGTTTATGGATAAAGGTACGTCTGCTTTACTTGATCTAAACTCAGACTTCTCTGAGTAAAGTTTAAGGAGAATTGAACTGCCTCCATTCAGGCCAAAATGAGGTATGGACTTTTTAATTGTACATATAACAATTAACAATGTTTTGAATAAAGGTTCAGTGTGAATCATGTGGTTGTTTCAGAGTCACATCTGAATTATTTCTTTGTGTAATGTAATCTGTGTCAGGTGCCCTTGGGCAGGAAGCCAGTGTAAGCACGTTGGCTAGTTTACCTTGTTCCTTTATCAAAATGCCTTACCTAAGTAACCAGTTCTGCACTTACCTGTGAGATCTTTAAAGAAATAAAAATGGGCTACAAGAATAAACAGACTTGCTAATCATCCAGGTGGAAAGAGTAATTCATGGTTAGTAATTTACCCAATTAAATCAGCCAATTATTCTGTTTCTAGGATATCCATAAGCAGACCACAATTCCCACTCATTTACTCTTGATTTGCATTTTCCCAATGAGTATGTTGCAAGGCTCATTATGACCTGCTCCCCTTTCCTCTTTCTGCCAGCAGGACTCCTTTAAATGGCTCTTCTTTCACTGGGAGTCTCTCCCAGTCTCTTTGCCCTAGAGACTTTATTTTACCAAGAGCCTTCAGGATCTGCCTGCTACTGGCCCCAGGGCATTTTTTTCCCTATTTTCTGCCTGAATGGTCCATAGTGAGGACAGAGGAGAGTCCGAAGTGCCTCTGAAGTAGCTGTAATGAAGAATTACAACATCTTATAAAGTTTTTGTTTAAGGCCTCACAGGCTTCTTGTTCAAAGAGTCTTTCCTGAGAGCGAGCTCTGTTTAACTGGGTAAAGTCCTGATGGTCAGTGTCACCCTCTTCTTCCTCTGTAAGACTGGATTCTTTCCTGGAGGGTACATCTCATTCAGGGAAACTTCCTAATTGATTTAACCCACAAAATGATGCCTACAGGCAAACTTCTGAGCCCAGACCTCTGCAATAGTCAATCCATGCAAAAGCATCCCCTAGTGCATGCAGGACTACCTCCTTGCCAAGACAACAGCAAAAAATCTCTGGAAACCTTTTCCCTCCTTTTTCCAAAAGTTCATTTTGATCTACTTAAAGTATTTCAGCTGTATATTATGGATTGCTCTGAAATTTTCTGTCATTGCTTCTGTTAGTGACATAAAATAAAGCAGTGTGTGTGAACCATTGTTGCCACTTTGTCTCATCTGTCTGCTAAAGAAAGGAGGAAGTTGGGAGCCTTCTACCAGAGACTGCAGCCATCCATGGAGTTGTTGATCATAGAATTATAGAGTCATAGAATGATCTGAGTCAGAAGGGACCTTAATGATCACCCAGTTCCAACCCACTCTGCATGGACAGAGACATCTTCCACTAGACCAGATTGCCCAAAGCTCCATCCATGGTGTTGAACACTGCCAGGGTTGGGGCATCCACAACTTCTCTGGGCAACCTGTTCCAGTGTTTTACCATCCTCATTGCAAAGAACTTTCTTCTAACTTCTAGTCTAAATCTACCCTGTTCTAGTTTAAAACCATTACCCCTTCTCTTATCACTACAGACTTTTGTGAACAGTCCCTCCACAGCTTTCCCATAGGCCCCCTTCAAATACTGGAAGGCCACTCTAAGGTTTCCCCAGAGTCTTCTCTTCTCTGGACTGAGCAACTCCAACTCTCTCAACCTGTCCTTGTAGGACAAGTGTCACAGCCCTCTGATCATCTTTGTGGCCCTCCTCTGGACTCACTCTGACAGGTCCATATCCTTCTTGTCCTGGGAGCTCCAGAGCTGGATGCAGCAATGTGTATGATGCACATACACATTTTCACTGAAGGCATATAAAACAAATATCAGGAATAAAACAAATAGCAGGAAAAATGCTGCCATGCTCCCGTCAAGGTGCCCAGAATGAATAGTATCATTCATTACAATTCTTGTAACACCCCAGAAAGCAAAGACAGCCACATGGCAGCTGCATAGGAAGTCAGTGCTACATGCCTGTGGAAACACAGAAGTACACAGGTAATGCAAGGGTAGAGGGATAGACAAACAGACAGACTTATTTTTATGACCAAGAATTTTTTTAAGACTGTGGTGTTCATTTGTACCTGTTCTAGTACATTTGTTTCATGGGACTAACAAGGCAAAGTTTGGTGCAACCAACAACTGAGCTGAAGTGACCTATCAATCAATCAATGTAATAATGTTTATTGTAATATGAATGAAAAGAAGGAAGAGATACGACTAGTCAGAGAAGATTTGTGCTGGGGAATGGTTCTACTTCAGATAGCTACTAGATTTTAAATTTCCCTGCTTAAAATGCACCCAAACTGAAATCAGTCTATTAGCAAGAACTATTACCTACGCTTGTGTAACTGTCCTCTGTCTCATTCTAGTGCATTTTTTTCTTCTGTTTCTGTGGAAATGGGAGTGCAAAGATTAGACATATGGTATAAGCAATTGTTTTAAAGGTGCTTAAAAGGCTTTGCTACTCCTTGATCTCGCTTCTTTTTTCTTTTTTTTTTTTTTTTTAGATTAGAAGTGGGAATGGAAGCCAGAAACTCTTTTTTTCTTGTTATTTTTAGTGGTATTTAATTTGATTCTGTAATCACAAGAAGCCGGGAAAGGTCATTTACTTCCTTCTACATCTAGGAAGAAGATTGTTCTTGGGGAGAAGTGATGTGAAGGGCAGCCCTTGGGTCTATTTTGAACACACTGACATAGTCCCATCATGTCATATACTCTGTATTGCTGTGCATTGCCTAAAAGGCCCAGTCTGAAACAAGATCTCTGTACCTACCTAGGAAGGAAGATTCAAATATAAAAAATCTGTTTTCCCATTATGAATTTGGAGTATTGTTTACCTTGGTGATGTTTTGAAGCTAAATACAGTTACATTTGTAAAGCACTTTGAAATCCACCACTGGAAATGACTCTAGAGAGAAAGCATTTGCCTTATTGCTACTACTAAGGAGAGCTGAGACAAAGGTATTAGACTGCTCACTTTTGATGATTTTCTCCTGTTTTATTGTCATGCTGCTAGCTTCTATTTCCATGGAAACAGGGATAGAGAAGCAGTTTGTACCAATGTGCAAGCTATAGTTGGGAATGACACATGTAGACTTTAGCTGCTGGATGTTGGCTGATAGCTGTAGAAATTAAGGTACAATACAAGAGGAATGAAAAGAGAGAAAGGGATGGACAGAGGGAAGGAGGCCAAGAGATTTCAAAGCTGATGAGGACTCCTCCTTCCTAGTAAAGTTTATGGACATTTTGTGTTTTCCCTTTGTGTTACCTTCATTTTCCAGGCCTGTGCTTGGACCTGGCCTCCTTTCTATTACTTCTGTACAATTAGGCAATATTTTGTTGTCACGGTACCTGAAGGCCCCAGAAAACCTGAAGACCCTTCTGTGCTGGAGCCATGTAAACCTGCAACAAGAGGACTTTCCATAGTGGGAGGGAGAAGAAAGCATAGTAAAGATAAAATCATTTGGCTTTCATCACATGTGCAGGATGGTGACAGAGCCAAAAACAGTCTTTTCCCAGAGCTCATTGCACAGCTCCTCTCTGCTTGCTCTGCCAGTGATGAGGGAAACATGCCTTTGCCATCTCTTTCTCCAGTGCTCCTACTGAATCTGGGATTTCATTCAAGAAACTGCCAGTTCTGCCTACGTGTTCATTTTGAGCTGCTCTTCTAAGCCCCATGGCTACAGCAGTCTACAAAACACTTTTTCACTAGCTCTTTTAGCTATATTACTGCATTCCTCCACCCGACACTTCTCAGACAGAACACTGGTTTTGCTGCATCCAGTGGGAAAAATTATCTTTTCCTCTTTGCAGTTTATACTAAACCCTTACCTTCCTGCCCAAGCCACCTGTAGTCCTCCGGAGAGAACTTTTGCGTGTGAATTTACTTTTATCTGGCAGGTCCTTATCAAACCATTCCTCTTGTTATTAGTGAGGTTCTGCAATAACAGGTGAATTCTCAAATCTTCATCTCACAGTTAGAGATATTTCACCTTTGAATTGCTCAGCCTGATAACACAGGCTGCTCCATCTTTCCACTGCAGTCTGTGATCAACCATCCTCTTTGTTTTGAAAGATGTTGTATGAGATTTCTTCTTTGCTATCATCCACTCTGGTTAAGAGCCACAAGTATCCTGAGGACACCACTGTTTCTGAACCAAAATTCACAATGGAATTGTTACATTTTAATTACTTAATATTAAATAAGATCTTCTGTCTAAAGTACATGATATTGAATTAACAATTCTTTTATTTTTCACAAGGCAACAGGGATGTCACCTTACTGGCAGATACTGATTACTGAGGAAGGTATTCGACACGAGTTATGCTGGGTCACAGAGATACATGGCCTTAACTAACCTGCATTGCAGGAAGTGAAGTGTTGTTGTGGGATGGGAGGACACATGGGATGAACAGCCCAAAGGCAGGTCTTCTAAATAAGAACTAAGATAATCTTTCTGATGATGTGGGAAAGGACTACGTTCGGGCCAAGTAGAAAGGAGTAATTTTGTTTTGGAGGCTTTAGCACACATGCTAAATGTTGTTCACATATGCTAAGGCTTGTTCAGGCACAAGAGAGGTCAGCTATGCATTAATGCATTGCCACAGCTGACTAGAGACTCTGCTACAAAAGCACAGAAACAGTAGAATGAGGGGCATTACTGTGAAAGCCATTCTTCACTGAAAGGTGTATTAAAGCCTGTATTTATTAGGAGAAAAACTCATCAACTGCAATCAGTGCACTTGCTCAACTTTTTTGGTTTTCTTACAAACCTAAGTAAGATGCAAATGTCATTTATGGTGTGTCATGTGTATGTGTCCCCTTTATGTTCTCATTAAACTCTCAAGGTTTATGTATGACTCTTTTTAGCCTACGAATAGGAAGACTGAAGCACCCTAAGTGTCCAGCTAAATGCAAAGCTTGCCGTTCTGTAACTACTTGAATAGTCGGTAACCAAACTTACTCTGGGTGCTCAGGAAGAATTGGTATTTATAACATTGGGGAAGGAAGCATAAAATATCCTAACAGCAGGTAAGCTAAGAACCTCATACATCAAGGCATCGCACTAAAGAGTTAATTTGGTTTATCACAAAAATCAGTTTTAGTGTTAGATTTTTCCCTTGTTGTTTTGCTTTTGTTATTTATTTAGTGCACCAGGGCTCTTTGAATCACTTGCTATTCTTCTTTATATACTTTTCAATAAGAAGAGAAGCACAGACACATTTAGGGCATTTTATACTACAGGGAGAATGAATGAAGGGGTGTAAATTCACTTAATGATACAACACTATTCCCTTTGTACCTGAAAGCTCAACAGAGTAGTGCATCTTTTCTGTGTGTTAACATCTTCTTCCATCTCCAGCCTACTACAAATACCTCCACTGCTTCATAGATGGATTTTGTGTTGTGGGAATGTTGTCCCCTCCTTCGATCACTGAAAAGCTGATAAGGAATTATAGCTGAATGAGGACTGCTATCACTGGAACGTGAGTTGTCCTTAAAACATTCCTGCAGAAAAAGCCCCACAACAAACAGAATTAAACGTGAAAAATGAAAATAAAGCCAAAGGCATGGAAAATACTATCAGATTCAGGCATCCTCCAAATGTATCCCAAATCCTCAATCATGGAAGTGTCAAAGGCAAGGAGGTGTCTCAGTTCTGCCTTTGCAGCATCTAAATTCCTTCACACACTCTAGACCATCCGGACCTCTACATTCAGTTGTCAGCCCTCATTGCTCCCCAGCATCTCCAGGAATCAACTTTGCACAATGTCAGGGACTGGCAGACACATGTCGGGCATTCCTGGCACTGCAGAAACCCTTCCCGTGTGAGAATCACACTGAAAGTGCATGAGAGGATACGCTTCCCCTTCTTCCAGATTTCAGCACATTAACAGAACCAGGCATCAGAGAAGTGCTGAAAGAAATCAGAGTCACCGCATGTAAGTCAAACCCATTTCAGCCATAGCTAATGAAAAATACCTGTGAGCACCATTACTGACAGAATTTGTCAACACCACCATGAAGAAGGTGGCCTACCCATTCTCCTAGAGTTCAGTATCTCCTGGGAACACTCTTTGGACCTGACTGATACTATAAATTATGCTTGGCTCCATGGGATTATGAAGTAACCAGAAAAATATTTTCTTTAAGACCTTTTGACCACCAGCCAAGCACCTATCTCATGGTATTGCCACATGATTGACAACACTTACAATTTAGTGTCTACTCCTAGTCTATTAATCATCTGTGCTTGTTTGTACAGTTTGATAATTGTCTCAATTCAGAAATTGTCCAAGGGGTTGAAGAAGAAACTTTTGAAAAGCATTAATTCTAATTAACACCAAAATAATAGGAAAAGAGTGAACTCTGAGTGAAGACTAAATGGAAGTAATAAAAAACACCTGAGTGACAAACACTGTAGGAGAGTAAACAACCTCACGGTGTTCATCAGAGTGTCTGATTTCTCCAGGCTGCTTTGCCTGAGCTAAAGACTGAGCATTAGGTTCAGCTGAAGATCTTCCTAGTGCTGAGTGCTTATCTTCTAATAGCAACCCTTAAATGCATTCAGCACCTCACATCCCAAAACAGGCAAACAGAAACAATCCTGTCGAAACATACAGTAGACTTTTATTCCACTTATGCCAACTCTTCATCACTGTCTCACCATGCAGTGGATGTGACACAGAGTGGCAAAGCAAAAGGTTCAGGGAAAAGTAGATAACTTAATAATTTTGCATGCAGCTAATGTAGATGATTTCATCCCCCAAAATAACTGAAACCCATAAGAAGTTTTAGCAAGCAAAGAAGGCTCCTGTATACAGTAATTATAAGACAAACAGCACTACATTTGACAGATTAGTTAGTTTCTCTGTGCTTCCTTAAAATCTTTTCCCTTATAGTTCCAAGACTAGAATAGCCCACAGGAAGTTGTAAGAGGGAAGAAAACTCTTCCTCGGGGGAAGGTATACTTTCTTGGGATGATTTTTCACCAATTTTTCCGATGATACAAAGATAGAGCATTGCACTCCTTTTACTAGCTTGGGACTGTGACCACGTCTCTTTTTCTTACACTGCAGAAATCACCATGGCTCATGTGTGCATGTGTGACATCATTTGCAATCAAGCCGTGTCCAGATGTTTTCCTTCCAAGCACAGTTGGTGGGAAATGAAAGCAAGATATGAAGAGGAGAGCATGTCCTACCTCTTTTGGAAACAGTGGAAACAGTGATCTTCTTGCCATCCTCTCACTCCTCTCCTGTTTCTAATACAAATAGTTAAGTGTGCAGAGAGATTTCCACAGCATTCCAGTAGCAGGAAACTTCTTTCGTGAGAGAGTAGCAGAGCACTGGAAAAAGCTGCCCAGAGAGATTGTGGAATCTCTGTCTATGGAGACTTTCAAAATCCATCTGGACGTGTTCCTGTGTGATCTACTCTAAGTGATCCTGCTCTAGCAGAGGGGTCGGAATAGATGATCTTCAGTGGTCCTATCCAACTCCTACCATTCTGTGATTCTGTGGTTCTGTGAACACAGCCGGAAAGAACTGCTTGCAGGTCCCCAGATTGCAATCTGACTCCATGATCTGCTCTTACTGAGTACAAGATAACTCTCCTAATTTTGATTTTTTAGAAGTCCAGGGGAGCTGCTGTGAGTTTCAAGATGTGTTTCTGAATCCTAAATGGCACTGCTTTCTCTGTCTTTGAAATAATAGAGTAGGGGAAGAAAATCAAGAATAAGAAAAAAAGAGAAATCCTCCCCCCCCCCAAAAAACAAATAAAAGGCAGGGGGTCAGCTTACAAGGCCCAAAGTTATCTTTCTTTGCTGTGAAAATTAGGTGTCTGTCACCACCCAGAGACAAAGAAGTACAGTTCTGGCCAGCTCTTACAGGCAAAACATGAGTCCCTGTAGCATTCTGTATCTCCTCTCTGTCTGGGACGTGATGCATTCCTCTGGAAAGTGCTCTGGTTTCCTATGCCATTCCATATGCATATTGTCACTGAAAGCTGGATTGCCTCTGTAGCTTCTGTCGCCCCATTCCTCTGAGGCCCCAGAGGAAGTCAGGGCAGTGGAGGAGTTTGCTTTAATCGATGACGACCGGGTTAAGGACCAATTAAGCAATCTGGACATCCATAAGTCCATGGGTCCAGATGGGATGCACCCATGGGTGCTGAGGGCGCTGGCTGATGTCATTGCTAAACCACTCCCCATCACCTTCGCCAAGTCTTGGGAGACGGGAGAGGTGCCTGAGGACTGGAGGGAAGCAAATGTCACTCCAGTCTTCAAAAAGGGCAAGAAGGAGGACCCGGGAAACTATAGACCGGTCAACCTCACCTCCATCCCTGGGAAAGTGATGGAACGACTTATCCTTGGTGCCATCTCAAGGCATATCAAGGATAAGAGGGTCATTAGAGACAGTCAACATGGTTTCACCAAGGGGAAGTCATGCTTGACTAACCTCATAGCCTTTTATGAGGATATAATAAGGTGGATAGATGATGGCAGAGCGGTGGATGTGGTCTACCTTGACTTCAGTAAAGCATTTGACACAGTCTCCCACAGCATCCTTGCTGCTAAACTGAGGAAGTGTGGTCTAGACTCTCGGGTAGTGAGGTGGACTGTGAACTGGCTAAGGGGAAGAAGACAAAGAGTCGTGGTCAATGGGGCGGAGTCTGGTTGGAGGCCTGTATCCAGTGGAGTGCCTCAAGGGTCGGTACTGGGACCAGTATTATTCAATATATTCATCGATGACTTGGATGAGGGACTAGAGAGTACTATCAGCAAGTTTGCTGATGACACCAAGCTGGGAGGAGTGGCTGACACACCAGAAGGCTGTGCTGCCATCCAGCGAGACCTGGACAGGCTGGAGGGTTGGGCGGGGAAAAATTTAATGAAATATAACAAGGGTAATTGTAGAGTCTTGCATCTGGGTAGGAACAACCCCAGGTTCCAGTATAAGTTGGGGAATGACTTATTAGAGAGTAGTGTAGGGGAAAGGGACCTGGGAGTCTTGGTGGACAGCAGGATGACCATGAGCCAGCACTGTGCCCTTGTGGCCAGGAAGGCCAACGGGCATCCTGGGGTGTATTAGAAGGGGGGTGGTTAGTAAGTCGAGAGAGGTTCTCCTTCCCCTCTACTCTGCCCTGGTGAGACCTCATCTGGAATATTGTGTCCAGTTCTGGACCCCTCAGTTCAAGAAAGACAGGGAAGTGCTGGAGAGAGTCCAGCACAGGGCAACTAGGATGATGAAGGGAGTGGAGCATCTCCCTTATGAGAAA
This sequence comes from Trogon surrucura, assembly GCA_020746105.1. Classification (NCBI taxonomy): domain Eukaryota; kingdom Metazoa; phylum Chordata; class Aves; order Trogoniformes; family Trogonidae; genus Trogon; species Trogon surrucura. The sequence continues at coordinate 66,652,642 of CM036658.1, forward strand.
AGACTGAGGGAGCTGGGGCTCTTTAGTTTGGAGAAGAGGAGACTGAGGGGTGACCTTATTAATGTTTACAAATATATAAAGGAGGAGTGTCAGGAGGATGGAGCCAGGCTCTTCTCGGTGACAACCAATGACAGGACAAGGGGTAATGAGCTGAAACTGGAACATAAGAGGTTCCGCTTAGACTTGAGAAGAAACTTCTTCTCAGTGAAGGTGACAGAGCACTGGAACAGGCTGCCCAGGGAGGTTGTGAAGTCTCCTTCTCTGGAGACATTCAAGATCTACCTGGACACGTTCCTATGTAGCATTATCCAGGTGTTCCTGCTCTGTCAGGGGGATTGGACTAGATGATCTTTCGAGGTCCCTTCCAATCCCTAACATTCTGTGATTCTGTGATTCTGTGATTCCCTTGACCCACCATGCTCACTCCTAACAATTACAGTGCAGTTGGATTCAGGAAATTATAGGAAGCATTGACCCAGAAAATAAGCAAGATCCTACCATGAATCCCTTACCATCCTTGGTTTGAATCATTACAGCTTTCTGTCACCCACACATCCTTGATAATATTTTTTTTTTAACAGAATGAATTATCTGAAATGTTTCCTACAGAAGATTTTCTAGTTTAAATATTTTAAAAACAATTAAACTTCTTTTTACTTGAACTACTGGATCCCTGCATTATTAAAAACTTTCCTTGCTCTACTCATTTTTCTTTATTTCCTTATTTAGGTCATGAGTTAAGGATTTTTTTCTTCACCTCCTCCCACATTCTTTGTTTTAAAACTGACTCAGATTGAGCACTTAGGGAAACAAAGATGATGCCATATTATAGAATCATGGAATCATAAAATCATTACGATTGGAAAAGACCTCTAAGATCAAGTTCAACCGTCAACCCAGCATTACCATGACAGACCACTGGAACACGCTGCCCAGAGAGATTCTGTCTCCAGAGACTTTCAAAATCCATCTGGACATGTTCCTGTGTGATCCACTCTAAGCAATCCTGCTCTATCACGGGGCTTGTTTTTTTGAACAGCTCCAGAGATGGTAACTCCATCACTATGACAGGTAGCCTGTTCCAGTGCCTCACCACTCCTTCAGTAAAGAAGTGTTCCTAATATCCAATCTAAACCTCCCCTGGCACAACTTGAACCCATTTCCTCTCATCCTATCACTTGTTACTCAGGAGAAGAGACCAACTCCCACCTCACTACAACCTCCTTTCAGGTAGTTGTAAAGAGCAATAAGACCTCCTCTCAGCCTCCTCTTCTCCATGCTAAATAATCCCAGTTCCCTCAGCCACTCTTCACAGGACTTGTTCTCCAGACGCTTCACCATCTTTGTTGCCCTTCTCTGGACCCATTCCAGCATCTCAATGTCCTTCTTGTAGTGACAGGCCCGGAACTGAACACAGTACTCAAGCTGTGGCCTCACCAGTGCCAAGTACAGGGGAACAATCACTTCTGTATTCCTGCTGGGCACACCATTCCTGATGCAGGCCAGGATGCTGTTGGCCTTCTCAGCCACCTGGGCACACTGCTGTCTCGTGTTCAGCTGGCTGCCCATCAACATCCCCAGGTCCTTTTCTGCCAGGCAACTCTCCAGCCACTTCTCCCCAGCCCTGCAGCGCTGCCTGGGGTTGTAGTGAGCCGAGGGTATGACCTTGTTGAACTTCATACAATTGTCCTCAGCCCATGGATCCAGCCTGTCCAGATCCCTCTGCAGAGCCTCCCTCCCCTCCAGCAGATCAACAGTTCTGCTTCATTTGATGTCATCTGTGAATTTACTGAGGGTGCACTTGATCCCTTCATTGAGATCATTGTTAAAGACTGGCCCCAAAACTGAGCCCAGGGAACACCACTTGTGGCGGGCCACTGACTAGATTTAAGTCCATATTCTGCGCAATCTCCCTCAAAGTTTATCGAAGAACTTAGTTGGTCAAGCACTGGTCTTCGTTAGGAGTCAGCACATTATTGCACTGATTTATATTATCTTCTGGAAGCACATATACAGGGAGTAAGATTTGACTACTGCAGTTATTCTCTAAGACCCCTCACAAAACCATTTATCTGAAATAGCAAATCTATCTACAGAGACTGTGGAAGAAATCCTCAGAGTAAGAAGGCAGAGGAAAATGGCATGCTTTCAGAAAGGCACAGAGGATTGCAGTGCTGATGCCAGCACCAAAGAGAACAGAGACTGGAACAGTCATTTCATAATGATGGTTCACATTTTATTAACCTGCTAAAATGGTGTCCTTAATGGTTACAAACGCTGTGAACAATGGCCTTACAATCTTCCCTGTGGTGGAGCAATTACGACCTACTATTGAAAAACCTGCATGTTTTCCTCATCCTAAGGAACTGTCATCTGATGGTTTGAGTCAGGAAGATGAATTAGATGTTGCTGCAATATGTTTCTGACTTTGTATGAGTGAGGGAAAATCGGTCAGCCTCTCTCTGGTGCAATTTCCTCATCTGTGGAAATAGGAAAATTCCTGTTCACATGGAGAGGCACTGTAGGTCCAAGTTTTGCAGGCTGCATTTTAAGCAGCAGAACAGAGAGCTGCACTGCATGAAGGAGAAGATTCATTCTGTACACCTGCAGGCACCTTACTGCTAACCAACCACATTTGGCAAGTCCTCAAGTCTTTCAGTCCAAACCTTTGTCATCGATAGATGCTTTCCATAGACTTACAAACATGGGTCATGTTTCTGGATCTATTACTGACGAACTCAACTTCAATTGCATGTCCCAGGTCTATCTTTCTAGATCTCTTGCTGGGTCTTCTTGCTTGGGGACATTGTTGTAGGAAAGGATAAGATGTTCAGTTCTTTTGGTCTGTGTGTGCTCTAAGTCAGGAGGACAGGTGACTTTTAAACCTCATGTTTCAGCAGCGTATGTGTGTCTTGCATTTCAGAAATGGCTACAGAGTTAAAAGCTGGGGCTGGTTGCTAGGAGTTTGCTTTTGTCACAGCCAGGTACATGCGCAGTTGTGCACAGTCATGAAGACAAATCAGAGTTTATGCTTTGTGGCAAAGGAGAAAGCCTGTGGGACTCAGTTGCAAAAGACTCAGTTGCCTTCAGGGGCGATGTTGGCAGTTACTGGCAATATATAGGGAACAGGGCAGGAAAGGAGATGTCTGGTTTTGACATACAAAATGAAGGCAGTCTGTTTGGTGTAAAATGAGCACAGGGGAGATTAGTGTAATTCACTGTTTGTGTACTACGGGCTTGTCTTGTACTGAGGGCCTGCATTAACATCTTCTCTTGGTTAGAGAGAACAGCTCCTCAAAAAGATGAAAGCTTGGCAAGTCCTGCAAATAATCACTCTAAAGCCTTATCCATGGGAAGATACATAGGCAAGGAAAGATGCACCAGACAGCCCTTCTTTCCCCCAACTTCCTTGCCTTCCTGCCACCTCTTCCCCTGTGTGTATCTGTCTCACACAGCAGCAAGTCGGGGACCCTTGGCATTGTTTATTCAGCTGTTTCCTCCCATCAGCACTGCAGCTTGCGTCTAGCTCTAGTGTCCCATGTCTTCTAACTGCTGATCAGCAACTGGTAGTTTTAACTGTTACTTCCAGGACATCTTGAATCTCAAACAGCAATCCTGAAGGGGAAAGCAGCCACAAAAGAGCAGGTGAAAGTTTTAGGTAGAAAGGAAATGAGTAATTACTCTTGCATAAGAACAAAGCCAGTTATAATTCATACCTACAAGCCAAAACAGGAAGATTACAAAACAAAAAATACCTTCTGAAACAAGGAAATCAAAATCTTGTGACCACCTGGAAGCACAGCCAACTCAAAGAACACCTCATAACGCGTAGCCCTTTACATCATCATCAGTGGTTGCCTTGCAAGAGGCGCAAGTCAGGGGTAAGTCAACCTGCCCGTTGGAAGGCAGACAGTAGCAAAGAAAACAAGAGTTGCAGAGTCACTTCAGTCTTGAGAAGCTGCATTCTTCCTCCATGTGCTGCAAGGGCATGAAGAAATTAATTAGATTTCAATGGCTTATACAGTTAATTGGAAATCCTAATGAGTCACTGCTGTTTTTTCTACAGGCTATTCTGGCCACTATGACGTGGGTAACAAATATTATATAGTCTCTAGTATGTACGTTATAACTGTATATAACATGCATGCATATAAAAAAACATATAGCAATGTATCGTATAGTTTAAGACAGGTTCATCTGAAATGTGACATCTTTGTGAAAATCTGTTGGGAGAGGGTGGGACAGTGTACCAAAGCACCACATATCAGGAAACATTTCTCACACACATTTACAGAGGAAAGCCCACACAGTTCTGTACAACCCTGACAGCACTTTATCAGACTTCTCCCCTTCACTTGTCCTTTCTCTCTCTGTTTCTCATGATCTTGTCTGGCTGTGGTGCTTTCCTGACACTGGCTGACCTCTCAGATCTCTTGCGTCTGCTATTTGCTTCCACCAAACCACATTTAGTTCTGTTCTCTGCCCATAAGGACGTCACAGTCTGACCCTTTGTGCTTATACTTCAGTTTGAATTTTTATTAATTTGAATAAAAAATGTATTTTGTGTTCCAGATTATTGATAAGTTGTGTATGAGTCTTAGCTTAGGATAAAAAGATGTTTAACGAAAGCTCTGCTGCCTACTTCCACATGGAGAGGCATGGAGTCTGTAATTGCACATGACACTATACACTTCTGCTATCCCTCAGTGACCACAGAGGTAAATCTAAACAGATACGGATATTTATAATGAAGCAGCGTATCCATACTAAATGTTATTCAAGCAAATCCGTCTCCATTCACAGGATTCTCCTTCTTACCAGCCTTTCTGGATAGGTGGATTTAGGCAGTATAGCTGTGCTTTCACACTTGCTGTGGAAGTGATAGGCACCTAAAATGAGTAGTCTTTTTGCCATTAGGTTCATGGGAATTTTTCTTCCACAGATGGGTCATTATATAATGGCTTTACTGCAGAGTAATGTATGATTACTATTCTTGAGACACTGAAAAAAAACCCAGATAATACTGCTTAGTACTAAGCAGTTATCAGGCTTTGCTTCAATATGTTGGAAATCCTTTGCATAGCAGAAGCCCAAGACACATGTAAATATAATTTAGATTGTATCAGACGTCAAAAATGGTAACAGAAATCTGCTCATGAGAGCAGTGAGTCACAAGGGATTTACAAGTAAAGCTGCGTAGGATTTCTTTGGAGGGAATTATTTTCCCACTCTCTTAAATGTACAAAGAAAGATCCCAGAGAGAAGCAGATCCACCTACGTGAGACAGTACAGGCTGTGGGAAGGCTTCCTGGAGGTCTGGAAGGGAAGGGCTCTTGAAAGAGAGCTATAGTTTTAGTAGGTACATGTCAGGGGGGTCACTGGAGAACTTCGGTATGTCAAGGAAAATCCTCAACAGAGGTGCTGTGTTGATGCTGGAAAGGCAGCTGAGCAGGGTGACAGGGCTGTGGTGGTCTCTGCCCCTTCCTGCATCCCAAGGCACTGAGCCTGTTCCATCAGGATTCATATCCACAGTAGGAGCAGGGTTCCACATACTTATGAACAGCTCGTTACCAATACTGCCTCATTGACATGCTGCGTATATAGAAAATGTTGAGAGAGAAGGGAGGCTGTGTTACTGCTCTTTCTTGCGTGACTCTAAAATTGAGATATTCAGGCAAGAACTATTGTTGCTGAGAGCTTGTGGAGAGCTCATCCTGGCTACAGCTGTAATGACATCAGAAAACGGTATCTTTATCTGCACTCAAATCCAAAGCTAATACAATCACCAATGTTGCATTTTGCATGTGGGGCTATATTTGACCCTGTACTCTGCTATTGTCCCTTGCTTGCTTGATGTCGGAGCGTGCTTGAAGATGTACAACTGGAAGAATAAATATAATCCTTGTGCTGATGATCTTATGTTCATAGTACTGCTTTGCAGTACTGTAACAGCCTCTACAGAAATGTTTACTGCATTAGATTACATGCAAGAACTAATTTACTCAGGAGCTTTTGCATAAAGCCTGCAATAAGACCACAAGACAGTCTTAGTTACCACCCTGAGTTCTCACCTTTTGCGAGTCTGAAAAACATGTGCCTTTCGAGCTGAAAATGTTCGTCTCTGCTTTCTGGCCAGAAATAAATTCCTGCAACGAGCTTTACCTCTTCAGTTGTTATTGAGTTATGACAAAGTATAAAACATTTATCATTTATTCTGTTGTAAAATTAATTCTTGGAATGCTGTGTTGTGGGGTTTTTTTTTAAGCTAAACAACAGCAAAAAAACAGCTGAGATGTAAGAAATAAAATCTGGCGGGGCTCCAGTTCAGCTCAGGATTGATCCTTCTGCCAGTCCTTTCTCAGGAAAATAACTCGGCATGGACAACAATTTGGGTATGTGCTCACATTCCCTTCAGGTCAGTGCTAAAGTTATAGTTAAGTATGTGATGAAGTGCTGTGTGGGATAGAGACAGTTTATAGAATTTTGAACCAGTTTTATTTCTTGTCTGGCAGATAAAATGTCTAAAAAGGAGCTGAGGAAAAGCATTTCAAAACTAGGCTCTCAAGGCAGAGAAGAGACAAGCTATATCTGCAGTGGCACACTTAAATGCAAAGTGTTAAGGTCCTCATATCCAGGATACTGAGAGCAAGATTTGCCACAAGTTCTCGCTGTATCTCCAACAAGTACTGGAGGTGCAGAATTTGGTGGTGGAAGACGGAACATGGTTCTGTTGTGCAGGGGATGTTGGCCCACCACTGCCCACGCCCCAAATAGACCAGGGTGGATAGAGGATATTATTAAATTCTTTTTCCTCTTCAGATCCTCTAGTCTTCTTCACCTCATTCTGCTGACTGGGCATTGTGACAGACCAGGTTGACACTGAGCTGGTGTGTGAAAACATGTTTAACCCAGGACTTCCTTACATCTGACCCACAACCTGTTTAACTGCATCAGTTCCACACTACTGAGAAATAAGAAAACAATCCTAAATTACCAAAATGAAAATTCAACTTTCACTATGCAAATCTGAGTCTTCTGCTGCTGTTATGACCCTTACCCGGATTTCTTTTTTTAATACTTAATACTGATAAATGACTACAATGAGCTAGTGTCTCTCTCTTACTTACATCTGAAAAATAGACTACATCGATATACTATCCAAAACCACCAAAATATCTATTTCCTGTTTGATTTTTTTTTTATGAAAGTAAGCTCTTGAGGGCTTGTACATTCTCTACTGGCAGCATCAGCTTCCCCAGGCAAGCAATCTGTTTCAGTATTGCTTCACTTCTGTACAGGGATTTGGAAATATTTCTGTCTGTCTAATGTGAATTTCCAAATCATAACACTTTTTCTCAGTCTGCAAAATTCTACTGTCAGGATTGTATGCTCCATTCAGAAAACACAAGTCGTGATTGACAGGCTAAATATTGGACCTGACACAAACTTGTTAACTAACATGACCTAAGCAGAGGCAACATCAGGTTGCCTCCTGAGCCAGCAGCAGGAGGTCACATCGCGAATTCTGCAGAGCCCAAAAGCGACATGAGCAAAGATTTCCTGTAAAACAGAGACACATTAACTCAAGGTTCAGAGTACATAGCAGCCATATGAATGGAAGCCTCTGATCAGGAATTGCAGAAAAAGAGGTTAATGTTTAACCAGCTTATCTGCTGACAAAACATTGCCAAAGATCTTCCTTAGATTCTGATTTCTAAGTGGTATGTGTCATGAATTGGGTATCACAGGGCAATTTCAGCTGCATCCTTTTGAGCTAAGGAAGAGCATAAGAGATACACTGCCAAGTATGTTTTGTTTAGCCTTAGCTTGTCTGTTTTTCAATTCTGTCCCCATCTTTGGTATTTAATAATGCAGAGGAGGTATCTGTTCTTTCAACATCAGCATGAAATAGGGGGGTGGAAATTTTTTAAAACATTTTAAATTGCTGAAACCTTGCATGTGAGAGGTTTAAAAATGGTAGTTAAATAGTTATGAGCAAATAAGTTAAAACCCTTGAAGACAGTTGGGACATGAGAGCATGTGCTGCTGCATTTAGCCCATCAGCCTCCCACACAAACACCAGAGCTCCCTTTCATGTTTGAGATTGTAAAACTGCATCACTGTGAGGCGATGTGCAGCACCCTAACATCAGATTCTAGCACTTCCCCATCCATCTTAAAGGCAACGTTGGAGCTGGAAGAGGCTGGAGCAATGCTGAAGGAGCTCAATGCTGTCTTCCCTCTACCTTGTAGCCCGAGTGACACAGTGTGCTCTTTATCTACAGAACACGCATTCTGTGTCCCTGCTGGGAGTCATCAGGACAGCAGATCTGGCATGGGAACCCCATCACCATGTCCTTGCCATCAGTCTTCTTTACAACTTCTTCTGGGAATTTCTTCACATCAAGGGCTGATCTGGGACAGCGATGGGAATGCAAGATTAAGCACTTTCTCTTGCTGTCCCCTAAGCCATTGTACAAAGCCCAGGCATCAAAAACACCGCACAAAGCCATTGTGTGTCTATGAGGCTTTTGCTGAGTCTCCAGCTAATGTCTTTTTTATTTTGCTGTCATCGCTTTGGCCTATCTCATGTTGCAGTTTCAATCTCTAGGATTCTTTCAGAAATGGAGCTGGCTTAAAAACTGATCCATGCTGATTTTGAAAAATTGCCTCTTACTTCTGGATCAGCTGATTGGGCCTATTATGCAGCGATAAAGAAGAAACAAAGTTCCTTCTGCTGATTTATGGGCATGGGAAATAAATAAATGTGATTTACCTGAAGTAGAAGTGGGTTGACTCCATTTATGTTCATTTACCCAAAATTACACCAGTGTGAGATTTCACAGAACAAATATCAATGAATCAGGTCCAGTTTTGGACTGCTATGTCTAGTATCACTGGAAAAACTTTCTAGGGCAGTGGCCATCCATGGTAAGTGCACACTCAGGAGGCCAAAAGAGATTTTAGGACTGTGCTTATTTTCTCTGAGATATTTTCCAAGCAGTGCTTAGGGTCACAAGATGTCTGGGGCCACAGAGAGCTCAGCACATCCCTGGTTACCAGCCCTGCTCACTTGCTCCCATCTCTGCATCTATAAGGATGGATTTAAGCAGACCTCTGGCTCTGCTCTACCTGCTGGTTGATTTCTGTGTATTCAGGTGACAGATGGAAGAACAACAAGCCAACTTGTGGAGGTATGGCTTGTTTCTGTGGTTGTTTGTGGGAGAAGTCATGGCTCTTTTTGCAGTTGTCCACAGGCAACCTGACAGAATCAGACTGCTGGTGTGCTGCGGTGAGTCTGAAAACTCTCTCATTTTAACCAGTGGCCTCCTACTGTTTCCCTGTGCTCTCCCACTGGCCCAAGCCCCCCTCTTTCTGCTGTGCTGCAGTGTCCCAAAAGGGGAACTGCCTTTGCTCTGTGGTTACTTACTGCTTGGTGCTGCCATTGCTGGTACACAACAAAGACTGTCAGCTGCTGCAATAAAAATATTAACAGACTACTACTGCTGCCACTGCTGTGGTCTTAACTAGACTGAATGGCTTGAACTGCTGTGTCCTCTCATTAAAAGAGACATAACAAGAGCAAAGAAATAAGATATGGCAGCGTGGAGTTAATAGGTTTGGCTGGTCCAAGAACAACAGCATTGTGAACCTTGACCAAGGTTCGTAGATGTGACAGCCATACAAAGACACGGTGATTGTAGTTGTAATGGTGCACAAAAGCACTCTTCAGGAGGAAGACAGCTTGTTGGGTCTGTCTGGAAAAAGGGGTCCCTTAAAATATGCTTCAGATGCAAGTGACTTAAAGAGCCATGAGAAGGGAGGCAACCCATTAAGGGAATGTCATTCGGTCACAACGAAATTGTACACACCTGCGCCTGGCTGGTATGAGATTCCTTATTGAGGTTTGGTGTTTGTATTCATTCCAGGTGTATATACATTTTGGTGCTAAAAATATGAGCAAAGAGAGGCTGTACCAGGAGATGTCAAGCATAACGCATTTTTTGAATAAAATTGCTCTCTTTGTATGGGACACATTATCTTGCTTTATTAGATTAGATATAAGCTCACCACAGACATCACTATACTCACTACTTTGGTGACAGAAATGAAACAAAAAGTAATGCTTTTGCCCTTTTTTCATATGTAGACACTGAGCATTAAGAAATAAAACGAAGTTGATTCAAATTTAAGCAAATCAACTGGAACAATAATCAAAGTCAATAAAGGAGATAAATAGAGAGGAGAAGCATACCAGATCCCAGAAAAATCCAAAAGGTCCTCTGAAAAGCAATTTACAGCAGTACAGACTCCTATATAACAAAGCCTTAATCTGAGGATATTTGATAGTAGTCTAGCCATTTCCACTGAGATTTTGGTGAAGGCTGTACTTGTAGGTGTTTGTAGGTGACATGATTTAGGGAGACATTGGGCACAAACATTTGTGCTTCAAGCCGGATCCAGAATCTGCGCTTGAACTCCTGAATAACAAGGTTTGACTTTCAAAAGCGCTGAGCCTCATTTGGATCTACTAGAGTAACCATTATTGGAGAATGAGGCCAGTTCCCTCTTGAGTCAGTCATGCTGTAGGATACAAAAGCGCAGCTCCTGCTTCTCTCTGATTAATGTAGGTCCTGGTTCTTCACTGCATTTTACCTGTGAGGCAGCCAACCATCAAAAGAGAGCTTTACTAAAACTTAGTATCTATGACATTAGTTCCAGTGGAAGGACATTGAGCCTTGAAATGTTTGGAAAATCCTTTTTATGTTTGAAAGATCTCATTTTAGTAATTTTTAAATTAAAATTATTAACCATTTTGTATGTCATGCTGGGTAGGTACTATAGTAGTAGTTAGAGTAGTTCGAGTACCATAGTTAGAGGGAGAGAACTGAGGACCCTTACACTGTTTATAGCGAGGTGGTGAGAGGGCACGGCCCTAGGTGTGGCCATTTACTGCTGAGGGGATGCCTTCTGGAGGTCAGTGGAAAGGGAAAGCAGATCAAAGATGACATATGACTTCTTCCCAAATACAAAAATAGAAAAAGGAGGAAAAATAAATTTGAAATTGAAAGACACATTGAAAAACATGATCCAGAAGGAAGGAGGGGAAGAGGATTTGACTTGGCTTTCAGTATTTCAAATCAGTGCCTTGATATGAGATAAGGAAAATGAGACGAGAAAAATTGTGAAAGCCTAAAAATTCCCACAGGTTGAGGTAAAAAAAAAAAAGATCCACCCTGTCTCATTACGAATGCAGATTAATGCCACCTGTCTGCAATGGTAGAGAGTTCTGGCTTTGGTCCAAACCTCCTCCTCAAGTCTTTCTCAGGAAAAGAGGCCCAAATGATGGCAGATGGGGTTGCATGGGGAAGAGAGTGCCCTGTCAGCTGCCTGTGCTCAGTCTAAACCCACTACAGCTATTGTTGAAGGTACTAGAGCTTCCTATACACAGATTTAGGAAAGCGCTTTTTATGCTGACAGATGATGAACAGTGGTCAACGCAAACAGATGCTTCCACATCAGCTAGTGTTCAGCACTTCTCAGAAGAATGCAGTGTGAGGTTCATGTACAGGCGCACTGAAGAAATTCATGAGGAAGCTATTAATGTCATTTAATTATATGTCCTATTGAACGTAACTCAGTATATAAAGTTTTAAAGCTATCTTTAGTGGGGATAGGATCTAAATCAGAAGTGATGCTGCTAGTATAATGATCTGATAAAATGAAAAACCTAGAGTGTTTTATTTTTCTTGTCTTCAACAAGGACTTTTCTAAAAATTAATGTAGCTGCAGACCGTGAGACTTGTGCCACTTCAAGGATTTTCCTTACTGAAAATTCTGGTTTATAACTCTCTGCATAGAGGAACAAAGCAAAAGCTTAAGGCAGCTGGCTGTGCTCAGTGTACGAGCATAAACCAAGAATGTGACAAAGTAGTAACTACTGAAGGTTAATAAGAGGCTCAAGGGGGCACCAGACAAGTACCCAAAATAAACAAATACGCAGAGGCACATCTGAGTCAGGATATCACCAGAGATGAAGTACTCAACAATAAGCGAGTACTTAAGGGAATATCATTGGTCTGCCACTGCCCTATGGACACTGCTTCCATTGATTTTACGCAGCCCATCTTCAGCAAAAATAATTGCTTCCTCTCTTCATTCCTCCCAAAAAGGAACGGAAATAGGGAGGGTTAAGGGAAAGAAATTCAAGAGAAAGCCAAGTGATATCTGCGCAGATTATGTTTCTGGTTAAAGGTGTTTTCCTGCAATATAAAAAACTCAGTTAAAAGTCCTTCCTCACCATTGGGTAAAGAACTTGAACCCTGAATCCACCACAGTCAAGAATGGGAACCCCATCTTTGGACTACAAAATCCCTCTTTTGCATATGTGTTTTTCTCCTATGGTTTTCACAAAGAATATCAAAAACCTTTAGCACATTTTGCTGCAGAAATGGCAAATCGCGGTAATTACAAATCTTTCTTCTGAATATGAGAAAAATAATTTCTAGCCCTCTTCCACTAGTGGTGACCTAATACAACTGACCTCCCAGACACAGGCAGCCTGAATGAGGATTTGTGTAACCTGAATTTACCCTGCGAAACCACACCGTGAGATTGCAGGCCTGCACATCTTCCTTTCACTGTCCGGGACAGTTGCTATGATTATATTGTCCAGATCTCTTGTCCTTAGGAGTCTGAGCAGCAGTTTTTATTGAAAACACAGTAGATGATTGCAGCAAAAAATTCCACCATTGCAACACCACCAGGTCTGTTAGGAGAGTTGGTTATTTTCACTGCCTTTGAATTTTCCCACATATATTGGAAGTGATCACTGGTCTTATTGTCAGCTGGCAGTGGCATCTCTACATTCTCAGCTCTTATTCCAGATTGGCTCAAATATGTCCTGGAGAAAAAATTTGCTGTGATATGACTGCTTTTACAAGTGATGTTGTCATGGTCCTCTCATTCCCTCTCATCAGTCTTCAGAGGCAGATCATGCCTCGCTCTGACTGTTCACCTTCCCAGCAGAATGACTGGCATGAACACTTAAAATCTGTTGCTTTATGTAGCTTATTCTCTGACCTTTTCTAACCTCTGTCTTGAAATTGCCCCATAACTACCTTGCTTGATGTGTTCTGTGTCATTCAGTTGCCTACATTTCTTTCTAGTTGATGACATCATATTTTTGGTGAACTGCCATGCTTCATGTTACAATGCCCCTTTGGAAAAGAAGCCAGTTAGGTACATCTCAGTCTCTTGAAACATATATTTAAACGCCACCTCTGCAATGTCAGTAGCATGCAATGAAAGCTGCCAGAAGATGATAGTAATAACTTTTTAAAAAGCTATCTAGTCATTCATGGTCACCTCCTCTTTGAAGGTTTCCCACTCTTGAACACACTGGATATATTTCCCATGTATTTTTCACATGTATACACTCCTTCAAGCCCCTGTTTCAGTGTGGCTTTCAACACAGGAGACACCTACTGCCACTTCTGCAGCCTCTGTCACATCTTTCGGTACACATCCCAGTATTTTGGGATGGGTGGGCAGTCTCTGAAGTATGGGTTAGCTATCCCATGTTGAGGTAACCATATACTACATTTGTGCAACAGTAACTATGAAAGTTTACCTACACCTAAAGGTTCTGGGGTTGAAAAAATGTGGCCAGTTTACCAAGTGTCTGTAAACTGGCTGAATCCCATCAGTGTGGATGTGTGTTCAATTACTTCTGCCTTCCCAAGGACAGGTCACAGACTTTACGTGGTCATTGTGCTCCTGCATGTGACGTCACTTCCAACTGCATTCCTGCATCCATGGACAATCCTAGAAGACAGTGGGGATTCTGCCACAATTTGCAGAAGCTTTCATTGTGTCTGTACTGCCAGAACATCATCCACAATGATGCAACCTCCTAAGAATCTTGTTTGTACATCTTTATGGTAACATGGAAAGTCTTGCCCTTAGTTTTTACCCCAAATGTCATTCTTTGCCATTTCTATCAACTTGATGACATTCCAAATATGGTGAAGTAGCTCCCATGACATTTTTTAATATCTATTGTTGGCATCAGTTGCCAACAAGTTTTGCTGATATCAAGTCAGTTTATATTTCTCCTTTTGTGACCCTTTGATCTTGAGCTCTTTTTAGTGCTTTGTTTGAAGCACTAAGGGTCTCTGGCAAACAGTTTGCCTGGTTTCTAAGCAAGTACCATGCTATTCATCCAACTCCTGGCATCTGTGACAATATGTTCTCCTTTTCCATTCTCTTTGTGGCTCTCATTGTTAGTTGTTTTGCTCTTGTAATGGAATTGATTTTCTGGGAGTCAGCTCCCATAATAGCCAAACTGTTTTATCTATTATCACATGTAACAAGTCTGGAAGACACCCTGGTCCATCAAAAAAAAATGACATAATGGTAATTTACTAGCCTTCTATCTGCCTTGATGGAACAGAAGGTTTAGTTCCTCCTCTACCACCTCCAGTTTGCCGTTTATATAGCAGAAGAGTATTTAGTTTGGCTTTGGGGTTTTTAGGGTCATATATTGTAATAAAAGCAGAGGCTTCTTTGTTATCTTTGCTCTCTACCTGAAATCCCAACCTTCTTTCCCTGTACCCTGCTTTTGAGTGACACTATATTTCTGGTTGTGGGAATATATTATCACATCATTTTAATTTCCTTTGTTTTGCTTCACTTTCTTTCTTTGCAAAAGGCTCAGGGTGTCTTTTTGACATAATACATAGAGCCATGTACCAGTGACCATTTGGTTTTCGACTTCTAGTTTATTTGTGGTTTTGGCCTTTCTCTGGCATCTGGTATTCCATCAACCTTTATAGACATCTTCTGTCCATTTGTGTGTTTGTGGTTGGTGGTTTCCTTTGCTGTTTTGTGTTGCACTGAGCTCATGTGCAAGTACTCGCTCCTTGGATGCTTGCTTGTTTCTGTGATTTCGTTCCTTTGTTTCCCTTGTTTGTGCATTTTATTCATCATGGCATTCAGACTGTGTTCTCTGTAGTTTGTCTGCTCTGTATCTGGCTATGCTTTCCTTGTTTATACCACTACATTATTTGGCAGCACACCCTTTGCCTATCCCATCTTCACTTTGTCTTTGAATGGAAGATTGCCCATTAGCCTCACCCAAGACTGTCAGTCTTCATGGAATTACACTGCTGTTTGTGTCATTTTCCTTCGAACGTCATTGTCTTTCTTCTTGATTATGAATATACCTCAAACTCCTTCACCTCTTATGACCTCAAATTAGTCCTTCTGCATGCATTGTAATTTAATCAGTCTCTTGTTCTCTCTTTCTGAGTACTCCCGCTGCAACAATAGATTATTGTTCAGTACCATTGGGGAGTTGAGAACATTGTTTGGGCATTTCTAAGATTCTGGATGAAGCCTTCTGGTCTGCCACTACTGGATGCTGCTGATGCAGGTGATGGCCTTTCCCACCATGCTAATATAGCTAGTTTCAATTTTACTTTCTTTTTTTAGCCAGCCTCTTGCAATCTTCTAATCATTCCAGCACAATTTTAAGAAAATAGTTTTGCCAGAAGAATTGGTAAATTTGTCTGTTTTCAAGAGCATCTACTTGGGAACAGGAAAATTATCACTATCACAAGAACTATTGTATTTGTTTGAGGAGGGTTGCTTGTAGTTTTGGGAGCACTTTGGAGTCTGTTTATTTTTCTACCCGTTTTGTGTACACTATTGGGAAGTCTTCTGTCATTATCAGCTGTATTTTCTTGAAAAATTATTGTGTCTGAATAAAGACCACAGTCCCCTTTTTCTTCACCAACTGATGGCCTGAGTACCAAATTGCTATGGCTTTACAAAGAGAATGAATAATGACTGCACCATCTTCTCTTAGGACAAAATCTACAGTGAAAATTGTGGGTGTTATTCCAAGCACTACAATATGCTCCAACCTGCTCATAATGGGGCAGTTCTATTCTGTCAATAATTAACAATGTCTCACAAGGAAAGAGTTTTAACTCTTTGCCTACAGTGCAGTCCGTGTACCAGCTGTTTGTACAGTCTGTATTACAAATGCAGGAGACAGCATTGCACAACTGGTGTATCCACAGTGTTCTGCTAGAATTGTTATGCATTGTGCTTAAGAATATGTTAAGCATAATAAAAAAACAGTATCAAGCGACTCTGTCTTGTACAAAGGGAAGCAAAAGGCAGAGAGCCTTCTCTAACAAGTTCCTCCCAGTTTGTGGGAAATTGTTCCACTTCCAGGGGAAAAAAAAATGTGGTTTACAGAAATATTTTCCCAAATCTATGATCAATTACCTTGTGATTGAAGTGGTGCAGTCACATTCATGTAATGCTGGGAATTCATCCTACATTTCATCTGGGTAGCAAAACATTAAGGTTGCAATGTTACCATGCATATGTGGTGTGGCATTCCTAAACTATAGGGTATGAGTAGCTGTTTAACTCCTTGTGCTTAGAGTTGTGGGATATTGTAGGGTGCTGCTGCTCCACTGACGAAATCAGACAAGTTCTATGGAATCAACAACTCCACAGAGCCTCTCAGAGAAACACTCCAGCTCTTCTGTTCGTATGAAACCCTAAGTACTGGCAATCTCCTATGGGCTCTGCACATAACACTGTGATAGCACCCATTTTCTTGCCGGGCTGAGTTCCTCAGCCTCTGATAGCAGCCCTAGCCTTTCAGCTAAATTTGACTGTAATCTAATGTAATCTTTTCGGTTGCCAGTGGATCAGCCCCCCTCGGCAGGCTTCCTACACACCACCTAAGCCTGGTGAGCAGATAAGCACATCTGTGGGTGACTGCAGCATACAGCTGCATACTCCAACAGAGAGGTTTTCTGGAGCAGTTAGTGTTTGGTTTAAAGTATATTATTTTGATTATTTATGTCATGGTACTGTTGGCACAGCTGCTTGGGAAGAACAAGGCAGGACAACAGTTTCTCACAACCTCCATCATCCTTGTCAGAGCAAGAAGCACATGGTGGAACAAAGCTTACCCACCTGTGGGAGGCTGTTCATCTTGTGCTGGATAATCTTGATGCTACCCTTAACAGCAGGAAAAAGCACTGTGGTATTCAGGGCATGCACTTCTGTGTCTGTAAATTTTTCTGTATGCTCTGTAATCTGGATTATAAATGCCAGGCAAATTATAATAATATCTCACCACCTTTAGATATTGATCCTTCGATCTACCGTGTAAAGAAAATAACAATTACTGTAAAGAATTGGAGATTACAGCTAAGCCTCAGGAGCCTTCCAGCAACAGCTGCAGACTGGGAGACAGGCTTATCTTCTGACTCATAACCCAAACAAGCTCCTGAATGTGTGTTGTACATGGGAATAGATGAGAATGCTCTGGAGGAACAGAGCCAGGAAGAACAGTACTGAAGGTAGATAAGAGCAGACCAATTCTGGTAATAAAGGCTAATTAGTAAATCAGCAATGTAGTGTTTCAATAACGTAGGCTGCATTACATCAGAAAAAAGGAAAGACAGAGTGCACCACATGTCTGAGAGGATGGAAAAACCCCAAAAGGATGAAGTCACCACGAATGAAGAATTACCTTTATTTAATCATTGAAGGGCTTGGTATGAGACCCATCTTATACACTAATTGTTTTATTCACTCCACACTTTTCACTTTTGGGAACCAAAAAGATTCTGGGTGGAGTTTTTTTGTAAAGGAAGGATCTGAATGATGTTCAGTGTGAAAAGGGTACTGTTGGTCTTAGATGCAGGTTTAGATTAAAGGTTAATGTTCCAGCAAAAGTTCTAGCCACACTTTAAAAAGATATTCAAGACAAAAGTGAAAGGTCATTTAAGTGTTTGAAAATGTGTGCATATTATATTCTGTCGCAACAACGAGGAGAAATATAAATGTAGTTTTCTGAAGAAAGATGAAGTATGAATTATACAAGTCATACAAGTCATACAAAATTTGGCACTAAACATTACTGAGAGTGAGTACTATTATAAGAGTATTTCCAGCAAAATTAAATGTGATCAAAGGAGTAATTATCAAGTGTTTGTCGTTTATGTTTGCCTTTGCATGTCAACAGGCCTGACTTTTCACAGTGAGAGGGAATGAAAGTAAGAAAAGCAACATTTCATTTGCTTTAGAATGCAGTGACATTTATATGAAGCCCCCTGCATGTGAGCCCTCCCTGTGAGGGCTGAGATGCAACTGCTCAGACCCATGGCTTTCAAATATGAATGAAAGATGATATTTCTTCTTCTGTCAGGAGATGACTCTTCAGCATCTATGGAGCCACAAAGACCCCAGTGATGAGGGGCTGATTGCCCTGTGTCACCACCTGCTGTGAGCAATCGAAGCACCAGGGACATAGCAGTGGTGTACAGCACCATGTGGAGACTCAGCACCATGGTGTCCCCAGCCCAGAAGAAACAGCAGCTTTTCTCACCCTTCATGTCATCACCACTGTCATGGTGGCTATGTGTCCTGCTTCGAGGTTACTATACCAGTGATTAAGCAAGTCTCTGCCCTAATGAATAGCAAAAGACTGTCCCTTCCCTTAGGAAATTCTATTTGTTTTTCAACAGAATTGCAGGTTAGAAAATTCTGCAGATCAGGGAGACCAGGTTGAGAGATGAGTTAATGAAATGGTGAGATTATGTAGGGCAAAAAAGCTCAGTGTGGACAGGTAGAAATCACAGGACTTCAGGACAGCCTTTTTAAAGCTCTTTGGTTTTTATTTGCTTTTATTAACACTCAGGTAACATCAAGTATATAATTAACAGATGAATAAGGAAGTTTTTCTTAAAATATCTGGTCTTCATTCCTTTTCATTCAAATGCTGAACATTTCTGAGATTTCCCCTTCTGCTCCAGTAAACCCAGAAGATCAGAATGCCACTTCCAGTATTTTCAGTGTGGTAAATCTGCAGATCTTTTTTAGATAACTCCTGGCTCTCCTACCCCTCTACCTTCCTGTAATGATGATACAAAATATGGCTTTTACCCAAAAATTTATAGGGCAGTTCAGACTACTATAAATCAAATAGAATCTATCTGCATCAATCTCGGTGTGCATTTTTGTTACAAAATGGAAACTGCTCAGACCCATATTTAGCAAAGGAACATGAATTTGGAGGGATTATTTTACAGTATTGATCTCATGTTGATCTATAGTAGAGTTGGCAGGGAGGTTTTTTTTGATTAAAAATTTCCAGGGGAAGTTCATGACTTATTGACTCATGAACACTGGCCTGATCTTTGCAGTCTAACCTCTTCCTTCAAATAACTGGTGTGGAGAAAAACTGTCATTCCTGTCTTGCAATGGAACAAGCCAAGGTCTCAATGGCAGAGCCTTTCTTTCAGAGCATCCAGGGATAAAGATATTGATCTGGGCAGCAGCTGACCATCCAGCTACAGACTCCTGGCTGTGGTGTGTGCTCCAGCCTGGACGCTGGGGCACGCCCGCAGTGAGCACACTCTGTTCTTGGGCTTTTCTAAGGAGAAGGTGAAAACAGGTGATAGGGTAATCAGTCGCTCTTCCTCCTTTCCGCACATCCTTTGTGTTCAGTAGGTTCAGGGTATGTGTGTGACAATGAGCTGCAAAGTGGAATATACTTTGTGAATTCCAGGAAGACTTGATCATGAGTTTCTCCCTGGACATCGTTATCATTTGGATGTCTACCCGCCAGCAAAAAAAAAAAAACACTGCACTGATTTAGCAGCTTTTATTAGAAAATCAGAGAAGAACTCTCCCTGTCAAAGGGCAAGTTGTGAGTAATAATGGTGCCTGGCATTTGAGTGTTGATACTTCCATAGACATTTAGGCTACTTCTATTCAGCCTTTATGGTCCATGAAGGAAACCTGGGGCCTCCAGTCAGCTGGTGGGGGATGGCTCGTGCTCACACTTTTCATGATCAGCACTCCTAGAGCAGACTTACTGCAGCAAAACTCGGAACAGCTCTTGTTGCAGTCCCAGTCCCAAAGCCCTTCATATTCGTTCACAAACACCCCCCTGTAGCTTCACTCCTTATCATCCATGCTGCACTTTGTACAGGGACACAACAAAGCACACACAAATAAAGCCAGCACACTTGCATCCTTACTCCCTAGCAAAGCTGAACCTCAGCCTGTTCCCACTGCATATTTACCTGCAGCTTCTCAGCATGTGGTGTCAGAAGCCCTTCACTGGGGTGGTCTCAGCCTGCAGGAGACCAGCTGAGATGGGGCAGGTTTAGGTGCGAGGTACCACAAGATGTGGTGGAGCTCTGGCTCCTAGCTCTGCAGACCACACTTCCTTTCAGCTTTCCCCAACACAGACTCGTTTGCTAAACAACCTTGGTTTTGATTGCAACCTATGGCAGTCTTTCCCTTGTATCGGAAAGATTTGGGATTATGGACACCAGTGCCTGTCACTGTTGGGCCCAACCAGGAGATGGCCAACACAGAATGCACAATTTAGAAAGACGGAAGGCCACCCCTAAGGTGCTTGGCTGTGAACTGGAAGCTCCCTTGAGGCCACATCAACACACTTCAAAGCACGCCTGAAGAAAAGGTGTCACACTGAAGAAAGAGTGCTTCTTGCATATTGCTGTCAAGTTACACCTGACCTTTTGGTGGTATCTTTGGCCTTGGAAAAGTCTGGATTCAACTTCCGAAATGAAAGCTGGCACAGCTCAGCACAGTGGTTTTATCTCGTGGTGCCAAGCTGCCTGACTGACAGAGTCTAAAAGGCACCTGGGTTGTCTTTGATCTTTTTAGACCCAACTTTCCCCTCTGTGTCCCTGCAACATACTAGTTTCTCTTAGTGCATCAACTGAAGATAAGACAGATATATTTAAAGAAAAAGTCTTGAAACTCATGAGCACGGTATTTTTATCACAGGAAAGCAGCAGTGGGTCATGCACACATGGGATGTGGGATAGCCCAAGACTTACACAG
This sequence comes from Trogon surrucura, assembly GCA_020746105.1. NCBI lineage: Eukaryota > Metazoa > Chordata > Aves > Trogoniformes > Trogonidae > Trogon > Trogon surrucura. The sequence continues at coordinate 66,673,557 of CM036658.1, forward strand.
ATAAGCGAACCCTTACACAGCCCACATACTCATTGGTTGAATGGAGCAGATCCTGGACTGGAGTCCTTATCCACCAATTCCTTTGAGGAAGAATTAGTTGGTCCACAACGCAAAAAAGCTCAGGATCCAGCTAGCATACAGGCTGGCTGGGCAACGATCACAGCAAGCCTGCAGGAACCAAGGTCCAGAGGAACCCATGAAGAAGTACCTTCTTCAGTAGCCTTTATCCTTTGAAAATTAAGAGTCTCTTGTCCCTCACAAGCTAGCAATGCCTTAACTGGAAGAAAGTTCAGCTATCCCTGCTTTGAACATGCTTATGTGAGGAGTGGGATGGAAATATTCCTTCTAAAAATTACTCCAAGATGATGTACATATGTGGTCTACTTGTCCTGGAGAGTTAGCATAAGTGCTGTCCCTTCATAGAATCATAGAATCATAGAATATTAGGGATTGGAAGGGACCTCGAAAGATCATCAAGTCCAATCCCCCTGCCAGAGCAGGAATGCCTAGACTATGCCACACAGGAACGTGTCCAGGCAGGTCTTGAATGTCTCCAGAAAAGGAGACTCCACAGCCTCTCTGGGCAGCCTGTTCCAGGGCTCCGTCACCCTCACTGAGAAGAAGTTTCTTCTCGAGTTTAAGCGGAACCTCTTATGTTCCAGTTTCAGCCCATTACCCCTTGTCCTATCAGTGGTTGTCACCGAGAAGTGCCTGGCTCCATCCTCGTGACACTCACCCTTGATATATTTGTAAATATTAATGAGGTCACCCCTCAGCCTCCTCTTCTCCAAACTAAAGAGCCCCAGCTCCTTCAGTCTTTTCTCATAAGGGAGATGCTCCACTCCCTTCATCATCCTAGTTGCCCTGTGCTGGACTCTCTCCAGCACTTCCCTGTCTTTCTTGAACTGAGGGGCCCAGAACTGGACACAATATTCCAGATGGGGTCTCACCAGGGCAGAGTAGAGGGGAAGGAGGACCTCTCTTGACCTACTCACCACCCCCATTCTAATACACCCCAGGATGCCATTGGCCTTCCTGGCCACAAGGGCACACTGCTGGCTCATGGTCATCCTGTTGTCCACCAAGACTCCCAGGTCCCTTTCCCCTACACTACTCTCTAATAAGTCATTCCCCAACTTATACTGGAACCTGGGGTTGTTCCTACCCAGATGCAAGACCCTACAATTACCCTTGTTATATTTCATCAAATTTTTCCCCACCCAACCCTCCAGCCTGTCCAGGTCTCGCTGGATGGCAGCACAGCCTTCTGGTGTGTCAGCCACTCCTCCCAGCTTGGTGTCATCAGCAAACTTGCTGATAGTACTCTCTAGTCCCTCATCCAAGTCATCGATGAATATATTGAACAATACTGGTCCCAGTACCGACCCTTGAGGCACTCCACTGGATACAGGTCTCCAACCAGACTCCGCCCCATTGACCACAACTCTTTGGCTTCTTCCCCTTAGCCAGTTCACAGTCCACCTCACTACCCAAGAGTCTAGACCACACTTCCTCAGTTTAGCAGCAAGGATGCTGTGGGAGACTGTGTCAAATGCTTTACTGAAGTCAAGGTAGACCACATCCACTGCTCTGCCATCATCTATCCACCTTTTTATACCCTCGTAAAAGGCTATGAGGTTAGTCAAGCACGACTTCCCTTTGGTGAAGCCATGCTGACTGTCTCTAATGACCCTCTTATCCCTGATATGCCTTGAGATGGCACCAAGGATAAGTCGTTCCATCACTTTCCCAGGGATGGAGGTGAGGCTGACCGGTCTATAGTTTCCCGGGTCCTCCCTTCTTGCCCTTTTTGAAGACTGGAGTGACATTTGCTTCCCTCCAGTCCTCAGGCACCTCTCCCGTCTCCCAAGACTTGGCAAAGATGATGAAGAGTGGTCTAGCAATGACATCAGCCAGCTCCCTCAGCACCCGTGGATGCATCCCGTCTGGACCCATGGATTTATGGATGTCCAGATTGCTTAATTGGTCCCTAACCCAACCCTCATCGACTAAAGCAAACTCCTCCACTGCCCTGACTTCCCTGAGCCGCGTTCAGCTGGGGATTTCCAGGAAAGTGGAGAGGTTTCTTTTTGGTGTCTCTGGTGAGTCCTGCCAGAAAGTTCATGATTTCCCCCCTGACTCAGCTGCATTCCTTCCACCCTCGGCTGGGACGAAGGGCGGTCGTTAACCCCAACTGTCCAGGCTTTCTAGCACTTGATTAAATTCCCAGAAATCCAGGTGGGTGGCATAGCCTTGACTGAACATGACACTAACCACAAACCTCTGGAGCCACTTCCCATTCCATGCTCCTTACTTCCATATAATTAAAATCCCTTCTAACTTCTTCTCATTGTTTCACTCTACAGCATTGAGAACTGCTCTAGAGTCAAGTAGCTGTACCTGAGGACTATCCAATGCTTGTCACAGCAATGTGCCTTTCTCTCATGTTAACTAAAACAGGATCCTTCCCTCAACATAGCATTTTCTGACACTATATGCTTGGCTATATTATTTATACTTATATTTATATTTATATTTATATTTATATTTATATTTATATTTATATTTATATTTATATAATTTATATATATATATTTATATATTATTCAGAACCACATGCTGTATGTGCCAAATATTACCTTTTAAAACAAAGCAAGTACAAGGTATTCAGGTGCGAGAGCAAGAACTTCTTAAAAGAAGAAAGCCTAGCTGAAAACTTTTATTTCCAATTAAGGGAGTTGTAGTAAAACTCAGCTGCTGGGTTGAAAGTACAGGTGGTTCTTTCTGAGTTATTACTGAGCCAATTTACCAGCATGATGTGGAAGGGTCATAGCACTTTATCATATAGAAAGGAGATGAAACTGAGATCTTGGTCACATGGTATTCATTAGTATTGTTGTATAAATTATAGTTATTCTTCTTAGGTAAAGTCAGTAGGTTTTTAACAACTTTCCCTTTGTTTCTGGGAGAAACCACACCTTAACCTAGGCTGTAATCTTGATTTCAAAGGTACCGAGGTGAGGCAGTGCATGCAGCACTGTTGTTACCTGCAGCAGGCACTCCTTAATGTACAATTTTCACCATGGGAATGACTTTAAGGGGGGGAATGCTGTTCCGTAGTGCACCAGAGGACATGCTGCACTATTGCAATCACTACAAAGTGGTAAATATTTTAATGATGCCCAGCTTGGTAGTTTCCCAAGGGTGAAATCAGTATCTTGATGGTTAAGCTGAAGCTACCATTATACTACTGAGAGCATACATATATTCTCATTGACAGTGCTCAGAACACTGAGACGAGAAAGGAAAATCTCCTTGTTGAAAGGCTACATACAATATAGAAAAGACATGTTCATTTAGATAATGGTAGAAAACAGCAACAAAGTAGAGATAGCTAAATGTTCATTATAAGTGAGGTTCCTTCTCCTGCTTTTGAGCATAAGCAGTGAAAGGTCATGCTGTCTTTAATTTAATTGCTTTATATTGTGCTAATCTACCTAATATCCTGTTTATAAATATAGCATAATCTTAAGCACTTTGCGCCATGTGAGCTAACGTTCAAATTGTGCTCTTTATTGCACTTGTGCGCTGTGCAATTAAGTAGCTGTGGTATCCGAAAACTTGGTCCATTTATAGCTTTACATTTCTATGATCTGACTATTTGTCACTGAATTCTTTCCTAAAGTCTTATATTTATCTCACATCCTCAGAATTTTTACTTGTAAAATCCCTGTTCCATTTTAATCTGGGGGACACCTCTTGCACCTAATGCTAGGGACTACTTCTGAGAACAATCCATTTCTGTCTCGAGCTCAAAGCAGGGATTGTATTTACAAAGTGCTTTCAGAAATATGCAGGAGTTGCACTTTGACTGCACCTGCTCTGCTCAGAGAAGTGAGTGTTCTGTTGTAGGTTGGTTTACAAAACATAATCTTAGGAACAGTGTTGGTTTTACAGATTTCTGTCTGGTTTGCTTCTTCTGTTCTTTTTAAACTTCATGCTTCATTCTTATGGAATTCTTTGGCACTGAAGATGTGAATATAGCCAGGATTTCTCTGGTGAGGAAAACACTGGTTAATGTCCATACGAAAATCAGGGTCCCACAGAAGTTCTGTCCAGGAAGAATGACGTGGTAGGGTAGGAAAATCCTACAGGAATGCGTTTCTAACCTTTATGTGTGATCACCTCCGAAAAATGAGGACTCACGGGCAGAATGTACCTTGCTCTTTCCTTCTATGAGATGAAACTCAACTTACCCCTGTCACTTTTGCAGTGTCAACATCACTTTTTGTCTTAGTTTTTTCCCAAGGACTCACCAGATATTCTACCTCACAAGGGAAAAACTGCTTCCAGTCATAAGTAACCTAACATGGCATCTGGTTCCAAGCCCATGAAAGTGTATGAAAATGCTTCAACAGTTTACCACCTTAAGGCAAATTTGTCTGATCAGGTATCTTGTCAAGAAAAGGTCGGAAACCTATGAATGATACCAGTGAAAGAACATATATTTCTGGAAACTAGTAAGAAAACCTTTACATTTCCTTATATCTGTAATGCTGTACTTAATGTTAAGAGGTGAAAAATCTTTATAGTTCAGTAGAGAAAAAAAACCACAAAAACCTACTCCACCATCCATTGATAGGAGTAGACATACATCACTAATCTTTAGGTAAGGTCCTTGAATACAGTTTTCATTACTTAGGTTAGATTAGGAGTAATTCATTAAAATGGTTTTGGGTATACACTGAAGTTATCAAGGTCATTGTCAAGTTGTATTTTTTAAAAAGTATTTTTTCATAGTCATTAAGAGCTAGGAAAAATAACTTAGTCACTGCCTACACAGTTACTGTTTCAGGGTGCAATATTTTATCCATCATTTGCAGTGTAATGCTTAGCAAACCAGCTCTCACAGAAAGGTAACATATTTTTAGGAGTTGTTCATTTCATAAAATCCTAGAACCATAGAATCAGTCACAGAATCATAGAATGGTTTGAGTTGGAAGGGACCTTAACAATCATCTGGCTCCAACCCCGCTGCCATGGGCAGGGACACCTCCTACTAGACCAGGTTGCTCAAAGCCCCATCCAGCCTGGCCTTGGGAGGTGGCATCCACAATTTCTCTGGGCAATCGATTCTGGTGTCTCACCACCTTCATAGTAAAGAACTTCTTCCTAATGTCTAATCTGAGTCTACTCTGCTCCAGTTTAAAACCATTGTCCTTTGTCCTTGTAAACAGTCCCTCCCCAGATTTCCTGTAGGCCCCCTTCAGGTACTGGAAGGCTGCTATAAGGTCTCCCTGGAGCCTTCTCTTCTCCAGGCTCAACAGCCCCAACCGTCTCAGCATTTCCTCATAGAAGAGGAGCTCCAGCCCCTGATAATTTTTGTGGCCCTCCTATGGACTCCCTCTGACAGGTCCATGTCTTTCTTGTGTTGGGGGCTCCAGAGCTGAACACAGCACTATAGGTGGTGTCACCTCAGAGCAGAGTAGAGGGGGGAAATCATAGAATCTTAGAATCATAGAATGGCCTAGGCTGGAAGGGACCTCAGAGATCATCTAATCCAACCTTCCTGTCATGGACAGGGACACCTCTCAACTAGATCAGGCTACTCAAGGCTCTGTCCAACTTGGCCTTGAACACCTCCAGGGAGGGGGCAGCCAAAATGCCTCTGGGCAATTTATTCCAAAGTCTTGCCACCCTCGTACTGAAGAATTTCTTCACATCCCTGGACCTACTGGCCTTGCTTCTTCTAATGCAGTCCAAAATATGATTGTTTTTTTGGGCTACCAGCACACATTGCAGGCTCATGTTCAGTTTTTCATCTACCAACACCCTCAAGTCCTCCTCTGCAGGGCTGTTCTCAATCCACTCATCACCCAGCCTGTATTTGTACTTGAGTGTCCCTTGACCCAGGGGCAGGCCCACCTCTCCAGCCTGTCCAGGTCCTTCTGGATGGCATCCTTTCCCTTCAGTGTGTTGACCACACCAGACAGTTTGGTGTCATCAGCAAATGTGTTGAGAGTGCATTTGATCCCACTGTCCATGTCATCAACAAAGATTTTAAACAGCAACAGTCCCAGTACTTGACCCCTGAGGAACATCACTTGTCACTGCCGTCCATTTGGACATTCAGCCATTGATCACAACTCTTCGAAAACAGTCATGTTATCTGCCTAGTATTCCATTCATCAAATTCATTTCTTTCCAATTTAGACACCATGATGTCAACAGCAGGACAGTGTCCAAGAAAAGTTCAGGAAGATGACATCTGTTACTCTTCCCTTATCCACCAATGCTGTATCATAGATGGCCACCAAATTTTCAGGCAGAATTTGTCCTTGGTGAAGACATACTTGTTGCCATCAACCACTTCCTCATTCTCCTTAGCAGTGCGTTCAGAAGGATCTGCTCCATGACCTTGCTGGGTCATTTTGCAACATTTTATTTCTAAATCATGCAACTTGGACAGAAGCATAACCAACCAAAGTTTTCTTTCGCTCAAATTCACTGCTGTACCATGCTTAAAATGCATGTTTTGTAAACAACTTGCATTGTCATCTAAAGAACAGTCTTGTTGACAGAATCAGGAGTCAGCCATATGGAAGGGTAACTCAGCCTAACTCAGTGGGAGCTCAAAACGCAACTCTCTCCTGCTCAAAGTCAAAAACACTCCACCTAAAGTGTGTGTTTTGGTGACTGCTCATAAAAACAATAATCATAATACAAAAATCCCATACAAAATGACGGTGGTTTCCTGAGTGACAAAGAAAGGAAATATTTCATTTAAAAATGTTAGCAGAAATCAAAATGAATTACCCCTTGTTCCTACTATGATCACAAAAGTTAGGAAAGACCATCTTCATAACACCTTGTGAACTCATCGGGTAATAACTGATCAGAGGCTTTTTGTCTAGAAGACTCAAACATTTGATTTTTTTTTCATTAAATGTTTAAAGTATAGGAAAATTCAACAGAGGGAAAAGAATCTGAAACTAAATTTGGTAACCTTCCAAACAACATTTCAAAACAGAATGTTTGGAGTTCAATTACCTTGCTAACTGAGGATTTTAAAACCTTTTTTAGTACTTTACTTCTATATATCTTCACAAGTCAGTATTTGCACATAATGTTATCCAACAAAACACATACGCAAATAAATGAAAAGATATTTAAATTAGGACTTACATTTCAGAGGAAATTTGAACATATTTGTATTTCTGAACAGAAATGAATATAAATTTTGGATTTAGAAGCTTTGAAGAAGCAGCAGCTGAATTTCCATTGCTCTAGGTTAAGCTGTTCTTTCAGTTCCCAGAAGTCAGCACATTCACTGAGCTCTCTCAGCACTGCAAATCCACACAGAAGAAAAGAGCAATGTCTGAAAACTTGTTCATGTCTGAAAACTCATGTATATTCAGTCACCTTTGACTTTCATACTCACATTTCACAGTCATTTGTGCATTTTGAGAGTGAGTGTCCTGAATACTGAGGGAACTAGATGGTCACACTAACCATCAGTCACATGTCTGTACATGTTGGACACACCAATTACAATGGAAGTACTTTTAAATAGGGAAATCATGTGAAAAGCTGTGTTTCATAGTACTCTGAAGGATTTTATGTGAATCTGGTGACTTTATGCAATTGGCAATGTTTTGTGAGCCATCAGGTCCTCACATGGAGCCTTGTGGGTTTGTTGGGCAGCAACAAAATGATGGCCAACGTAAGATGAGCGGGTGTGGGTAACAGGCAATAAATCTCTGTAGTGATGTTTGTCACATATGTACCTGGCAGATCTACCGTAATTGATGTTAAAATAAATAAATAACCAGACTACTTAGTCTGTAAACTAGGTACGGGCAGGAAAAATCTTATGTCTTTCTTCTCTCTCCCCTTCAGCTGAAGTCCCTTTACTTTACAGCTACAACAGGGAGAAGAAATATTTTAATTGAAATACAATATTGACACCTTTTGCAACCTATTCTTGCTGTGTATTTGAAGCTTAGATTCTCTTCCCCAGAAATTCTGGTTTAAAGAGTGGATCAGCTTGTATAAAGGACTTTGGATGCGTAAGTGTGAACAATTTTGCAACTCTAAATAAGCCTGCTGATTACTGCTTGGACAAAACAGATGAAGGTAATTTTCCATGTATTTCATACTAGCTGTCTACTACATTATAAATCATTACATTAAGCAATGTGACTTCTGAGACCTTGATGTGTTAACAACAACACGCAAGGAAAAAACCCTGCCACCACTGCAGGCTCACAGCCAAACTTCCACACAGATCTCTCTCACTCCCCTCTCTCAGAAGACAGGGAGAAACTAGAAAGTAAGGAGACTCATGGATTGAGATGACTTTTTGTTAGGGAAAGCCAAAGCCACATGCAGAAGCAAAGTGTACTTCCCACTGGCAGGTGGATGTCCTACCACTCCCTGGAAGACAGGGCTTCAACAGGCATAAGGGTTGCTGGAGGAAACAAACACCATAAACATCCCCCTTTTCTCCTCAAGTATTTGTTGCTCAGCATCACAGGGTAGCACCATAGGGTATGGAAAATCCCTGTGGTCAGCCAGGGTCAGTTCTACCAGCTGCATCCCCTCCTGCCCTCTCGCCCAAGAAAGCCAAAAAACCTTGCTTACCTGAAGTGTGTAAACTGCTTGTAATGGAACAACATAGATGTAAGAGAACAGGGGTCTGTCACAGAGGCTGTAGCATCTTTATACCACCATTTCTTCCCCACCATTTATTTCCCACCTGTAACATGATGTAGTAGCACTGTGATGTTTGCTTGATGTCAAAAGTCTGTCTTGAAAATAGTATTCCTTTCCTTACTCTCTGTGTCTTCCAAAACACAGTAATTCCTTTTGCATGCCAGAGTCTCAATCTTCATCTTAATAACATCCTTGGGATTTCATAGAATCATAGGCCAAGCACTCGTTGCTAAATTTCACGAGCTCATTGTGTGTTGCTGGGAAAAAGGTGAACTACCACCAGATCTCCGTGATATCACCCTGTACAAGAAGAAAGGAGAAAATTCAGACTGCTCAAATTACTGAGGTATTACTTTGCTCTCTATTGCTGGTAAAATCCTTGCCAGAATACTTTTGAACACATTAGTACCAGCTATTTCAGAAGAACTTCTACCTGAAAGCCAATGTGGTTTCAGAGCCAACAGGAGTACCACAGACATGGTATTTGTCCTAGACAACTGCAAGAGAAGTGCAGGGAACAGAACAAAGGACTCTATGTAACTTTCATTGACCTCACCAAAGCTTTTGACACTGTGAGCAGAAAAGGCCTGTGGCAGATCTTGAAATGATTAGGATGTCCTCCCAAAGTTCCTCAGAATGATTATTGTTACACGAGGATCAGTGTGGCCAAGTCAGATATGGCGATGCACTCTCTGAGCCCTTCTCAATAACCAATGGTGTGAAACAAGGTTGCGTTCTCGCACCAACTCTATTCAGAATCTTCTTCAACGTGATGCTCCAAAGGGCCACGGGAGACCTCGATGAAGATAACGGCATTTACATCCGTTATCGTACCGATGGTAACCTGTTCAACCTAAGGCGACTGAAGGCCCACACTAAGACCCTAAATCACCTTGTCCGTGAGCTGCTTTTTGCTGACGATGCTGCCCTCGTTGCTCACACAGAAGCAGCTCTGCAGCACTTAACATCCTGCTTTGCAGAGGCTGCTGAGATTTTTGGGCTGGAAATCAGCTTGAAGAAGACAGAAGTTCTTTACCAACCTGCACCTCGGGAAGTCTCCCATCATTCACACATCACCGTAGGCAAATCAGAGCTTAAGTCAGTCCGGCAGTTCACCTATCTAGGAAGTATCATTTTCTTGGATGATAAGATTGACAAAGAGATGGACAACAGGTTAGCAAAGGCATACAGAGCTTTTGGAAAACTCCATAAAAGAGTCTGGTACAATAAACACCTGAAGAAAAGTACGAAGATTAGTGTCAGAGAGCCATTGTACTGTCTACTCCTTTATATTGGTCTAAATCACGGGTCTTCTACCACAACCACCTGTGACTCCTCGAAGGCTTCCATCAGAGCTGCCTCTGTACAATCCTAAAGATCCACTGGATTGACTGCATGACTAATGTTACTGTCCTTGAACAGGCAGGGGTCACCAGTACTGAGGCCGTGCTGCTGAGGACGTGGCTGCGCTGGGCAGGGCACGTCACCAGGAGGGAGGATCACCGCCTCCCTAAGGTTGTGCTCCGTGGTGAACTCGTCACCGGCTGCCGCAACAGAGGAGCCCCAAAGAGGAGACACAAGGACTCTCTGAAACAATACCTTGGTCTTGGCCATACTGACTGCCATCAGTGCTCCACTCTGGCCTCCAGTCAGGACACATGGAGACACACCATCCATAACTCTGCTGTCTCCTTTGAGAACACATGTAGAATTAGTCTCGAGGAGAAAAGACAACGCAGAAAGAACCGTGCCTCGCCAATACCGCCTAAGGAGACTTTCCGCTGTGCCTTTTGCAACTGGACTTGCCGATCCCGCATCGGTCTTTTTAGCCATCAGCACGCTTGTAGCAAGTGTGGGTAGAGCCCTTCCCACATCTTCGTTTGTGAAGCCTAGACATGATAGAGAATCACAGAATCATAGAACCATAGAATCATAGAATCATAGAATCACAGAATGATTTGTGTCGGAACCTTTGTCAGCAGCATGTGATTAAGAAAAAAAATTAGCTAGCATACTGGGGAAAGACAATATGCAGAAGAACAGGGTCTCCAGCAGCTAAGATAGCTTAGCAGGCAGAACTTATTAAAATCTAGTGTCCTAGACAGTCGGCTGTCCTGGCAAGTGTGACACAGGAGGAAGATACAGCCATCAGTCAAACTATATTTTACAGAATATTTTTCCACATTGCAAGCAGGCGTATTGGACAAGTAAAACTTACCCAAACTGATGTGGAAATCAATGTAACACTAAATCATGCTATGGAAAATGATCCCACAAGAGTTACAGAACTACCCATTTCAGTGATTTTATCCCTTGTAATAACTTCAGACAAAATGTCTACCTGTTCTGCCTTGCACATACTCCTATCTCTAAAGGCAGAAACTATCAGCCAATAATAAGACAATATACAGAAGTTTTATGAGCAATCCTGTTCAACTTTTTTATTCCCACCCGAGAAAATATTTTAAGTATTCAGGAAGACCCTACATGGCATAACAGGCTAATTGCAATGTACATGTCATTCAAAATACTCTCTCAAGTTAGAGACCTGAATCGTAAAGCTGAAATTTTAGTGCACACTGTTTCTTCACACTGTCTGGTAGTGACTTCTTCCTCACTACAAGACTCATTATTCCAAGGTTTTTGTGAAATACCTCTCTGATTCTGCGTACTCTGTGGTCCATACCTGTACTTTGTTCTTTACTACATTTAACACGTACAGGAAAATTTAACAATAATATTGCACCTAGGGAAGAAAGCTGGATTTTTACGTCTAAAATAAGATATATGCTTTAAAAGCTTATTAAAACTAAGTAATAAATGAATGGAGTAATTTTTTCACCCTTCTGTCAATACTAAAACTACCGGACATGAGAGCATCATAAGAGAATAAGTCACTGATTAGCATGTCAAGCTACCCCCAGCTACCAGGGAGTTCACAACAAGTCTTCAAACCCCAAACCTCATATATAACTATGTTCAGGTGTGAACTTGACCCATTTTTGATGTTTTGTCACCATATTTGCAACTCCCCAACTCAAAACCTGAAGTCCAGTTTTATGAGTTATTGAGAACTGTATAGATTACAGAGAGAAAAAAGCCATTAGAAATGTTTGAATTTCCTTTGCCCCAATCAAAATTCAAGGGTAGGATTAGAACTGAACTCAGAAGAAAAACAAGGAAGATCAGGGGCAGTTTGCATGTGCATGAAGACTAATTTTGCTTCATAGCAACCCACTGAGGAAAGGAGACACTGAAAAAAAAAATCAGATCTATTTTTAGAAAATTGTTTCATCTGCCACTGCAAACTTTAAGTCTTAATCCTCATGACAAGTTACATAATGTTTTAATACCTGTGGAATCTTTATAAATGTGTTTTGCTGTAACTGGACTTTATACTGTATGTAGAACTGAAGATTAGAATCTGTCAAGAGTTAATTTTGTCCTTCAGTATATCATATGGGAAGAAATTAAGGTGAAATTACATTCAGGAAGACTGTTTGTTTGAAAGACCACTATCACGTTTGTTGAAAAAGTGAAGTAACGCAACTTACTGAAAGAATTCCAGTTGCTAGATGAGAACAGGAACTAGGCAGCATGGGCGTTAGAAGGAACTAGGTAGTATGATGAGCTTAAGGATCTTAATGAAATATGGTTAATAGATAACTGCTAAGTTGGTAGAAAGAATACTACAGAAAAAAAAACACAAGTGCCCGCCTTTCTGATTTGAAAGAATCAATGAAACAAGAAATTAATAAAACTACAAAGAGTCAAGTAAATTCCTGATAAAGAAAGTTTTAGTAGCCATTACTCATTAACTCTCTTTTAATAAAAAATAGCGATAACCTGCTAATAACCTCTATAAGGGGTGGTGATTTTGCAGTTAAGGGACCTCTGCAGATCAGAATGGCTCTTGCTTGCACAGCTTCACACACACACACAAAAAATCACAGTTGGTGGAAAATTTATTTTTATTTTCTGGTCATTTTCGACTGTGCCAGACTCTGACGGAGGGGGACCACATCATGTTTGCCCTGCACAGGGCTTGACACCTCCAATACGACTGAGGTACCTCAGCAGCATTAGGGGTCAGACAATGCAACACACACGGGAGGGGGCAAACAACAACACTGGTCCATGCTAGTGGTAATCCCTAAATATCCTGATTCACATGACTGTTCTGTTCTTAAGCCAACATCATTCTTTAGGAACAATCCAGAAAGGATCATGATATTAGGGAGGAAAAATCTAATGTCTAGTGGACCTTCAGAAGGAGTATGGGTCTGCCTAAGGCATCCCTGAACAACCTTTGAGGCACTTAAACTCATTTCTATTTCTAGATGAGCTGCATAGTCAACTTACTTTAAGAGGACTGCTCTGTTTTCATGTAGAAACAATGCCTGCACTGGGTGGGTTGGAACTTCCCAGCTTGAATGTGAGCATGTGCGTTTCTTTTCTGTGAGTTTTGAAGGTCATATATCATACACATTGCAGAGCCTTTATTTCAGTGCTGTCTGGAAGGGATAAGTTGATAACAGTATTCTGGGACTGGTGCTCTAATAAAAACAATTTTTAAAAAGAACCTAAGTAGCTAAGGCTCCTGTCTATACTCTCATATGTGACAGTACATCTGAGAGAACAAGACGTGCTCTCTGCAGTTCAGGTTTTTTGACTGTCCTTCAGTACAATCACCTGTTACAAATATTTTTATCAAGTGAAGCAGCAGTTGTGGCAATCCGAAAGCTCTTAAACACAAAACCACGCTTACGAGTGGATGCTAGAGCTGCTGCTCCAGTCTGGTTGGACTGCCTGAAATATATGCCCAGCATGCAGCAAGCAAAAGGAGTTTCACAAGAGCCAGGATTATCAAGGCCTTCTGATTTCTCCTTTATCCCCAAGGGAGAGAGAGCCTGGGGGAAGAGGCAAGTGACATCAGCATTTCAGACCTCAGTAGCCTGCTGGTAGGTGTCTGGGGATGTGGGTTTTCCCCACTGTGGCAGACAGAAATGAGGAAAGGACTTAGGTCTGAGTGAAATGTCTATTGTGGCAGAGTTGTGCTGAGGTCCCTGTTGCACCTGTAGAAAAATGTCCCCAGCAGCTGTCTGCTCCTGTCATAACTAAGAACTCCATTTCTGTGGCATCTTCAACAGAGGAAGCCCCTCAGTGCCCTCAAAAGCCAGCTCTTCTGCTTTCCCTGCTCTATAGCATAGCTCTTGACATGGAAGTGCAAAAGTGACAAAATGGCAGTTTATAACTCAGCCTTTCATTTACCATCTTTTGATAGTTGCTGATGTCATGGCATTACCCATTAGGTGGGAGAGACCTCAGGTGCAGCCGAGCTCCTGTGCTGGAAAAGTTGTCCTGCACCAGCTGATGTTCAGTGTGATCGCAAACACTGGTAGCCTCAAATGTATTGTGTCAGATGCTTTTCATTGGTGCTTAAATTGCCACTTTTGATGCTGAGAGAAAACATAGTTCATTATCGTGGCTCAGCTGACGTACATGAACTTGTTCCTCCCAAGGACAGAGATCTGGGCCTGTATCCTGACTGGGCAGAACACAACCTCAAAGTGTCTAAATGGTTGGGATGATGCTTTGTCAGTTTCCTCTTGTGTAGCAGCTGTACAATCGAAGGGAAGTGACAGCACTCAGTCCAATGGGTTGCATGAGAGCTTGGGGTGAAGGTACTGTTTCCTTCTTCTCACAACCACCTGTTGTTCTTGTGTTTACACTGGACACATAACACACCAGCTCCATGGGTCAGTTGCAAAGATTTTCATTAAAACACCTCGCGTGACAGCTATGGGTTAACACACTGATACTGCTCTTGCAAATTCCTCAATCTTTCTCGTCCTAAACTCAAACAATTGGGTGCAAAACCTTCCCCTCAGAATGCTTGACAGTCAGTGGTTGAGTCTCCAGGATTTTCTCCATGAACCCTTCAGACGCAGCAAGTGGATTGCTACACACAGGAGACTTCCTCATGAGCCTTTTCCCGATCTGTGCTTGTCCCTTCTGGAGGTCTGGTCAAGAGAGTCACTTGATACCTTCCATATGTTCAGGCATTTGGATACAGCCAAACTTCATCTCTTGAGGTTTCCAGTAAGCCAGTTACTTCCTGATTCAGTTTCCTATTTGCAAGATATCATTTCTCCTCCAGTATAACCATATGAGTACTTTTTTTCTGTGAATACCCTGCCTGCCTTTACAGACTAAACCCTTCAAGCCTTACTCTCTTTCAGTTCTGGATAAAGTTTAGTGTCCCAGAATCAGTGGTCTTTTTGGTCTCTAGTTATCTATGTATGGTGTGTTACGTCCATCTCCCCAGTTAGGAGGCTGCCAACTAGAGACATGATTATTACAGCCACAGATTTCAAATGTCTGTTGGTTGTGACAAGTCTCCTCCATGAGACACCTGCATAAAACACCAGATCACAGAGCAATCAGAGTTGATCCTGCCTTAACAAGTACTTCCTAGGAAATAGACTCAATTCAGCTTCTTTACAGGTAGACATTAGCAGGACCTCTGTGGCTCTTGTTCCCAGGTATGCAGGAGACATCAGGTGCAAGATCTCTGTGTTGTACATCAGCTTTAGAGGTCACCAAGGTCCCAGCTCCAGAGCAGCTGTGCTACTGCTCCAGAGTGCAGTGCTCCTACTGTGTGGCTGGTATCTCCATGGAAGCACTGCCTTGGGGAAGCAGGACCTCTGTCCTCTGCCTTGACAATAGAAAGTGGATCTTCTACAATGCTTCTGCATCCCTCCTTGCCCCTGGACACAGTGCAATTCTTCAGCAAGACAGCAAAGAGACAGCTATCCAGGGGAACTCTAGCAGCAGCAGAACCTGCTCTGTGATGCCATGGGCAAGATGCCAGTGAGTCATCTCAGGAAACAACTGTTTGCTCGTTGGGATGATTTCATCCCCTTGGATCATCAAGCATGAGGTCCCCATCCCTCAGTCTGAGCTCAAAGGGTTTTCCTGGGCTGTCAGAGAAATCCACAATGGGCAAGAGATGAGGAATGAGGTACATAAATTTGTAGGGTTTGGTAAGAAGCTTGAATGAATAAATAAACATGTCACTGACTCTACATCTTTATAGAGTGAGACTTTATAAGATCTAGGTTTGATCCACAGCTTTGTACACAAGAATATGCATAGTAGACTAAACTGTCTGTAATAAATTTAGATAAGGGAATAAGAAGCCAAGTTCCTTGAATCACACCCATCTGTTGTAATGTACCTTTTATGTAAAATCAGCCTCTTAAAGGCACTTCCCTGGCTTCAGCTTGCTGCTGGATTCAGTTTTTACTTCAGATATGAATGGTACTCATTGAAAGATAATAAAGTCCCATAAGCTTAAAAAACAATCTCCAAGCAACTCTCACGCTGATGATACATGTTCCTAATGAAGAGAAACCTAACGGATAAGAATGACTAAAATAGCAAAGGATATACTTAAGTTGATGTGACCTAACGCCAGAAGCATTTCTTTCACAAAGGGAAGGCTTGTTTTCTGCTTGTCAGTGTATGTTTACACTTCTAAAGTCTATGTAGACATTGTCTCATTATTTACTGTGAGAAAACCTCGGAGAAATGCTTGAAGGGTAAGCCACAAAGTATTATTTTTGAGACCCCGGTGCTGTATTGATTCCTACTTCACCTTTTCTTGAACTACCCTTAACCTTAGGTTTATGCACCAGTCCTACTGCCAGTCTAATTCCTAGTTCCCCGTCTCTGTTCCTCTCAGGGTTCCCTTGGATTCCTGAAGATTTTTCCAGACTACTCGAAACTGCAAAGTCCTGACTACTTTTTTGGAAGAAATGCACATAACTTCTGTCTTGAATTTCAGCTAGGGATGGAGTTCAAAATAATGTCTTCTGTGATACCTCTGTAAATACATGTATGTGTGTGATATACATGACTGTACCACTTCATTCCATAAGCCTCAACAACGTGCACATGTAGTCTACATGCAAAAGTCAGAGGCAACGGGCACTGCACCTGATGATATATTTAGCAAAAAATATACAATGAAACAGTAGGATAATTCCTGCTCATTTCCTTTCTTTTTTTCTTTTTTCTTTTTCCTTTTTTTTTTGTAAAAGAGAAAAAAAAAAAAAAGGTGTGTAAAATGAAACTAGATTTACATGCCATACTGTGACTGATACTATCTAGAGGCGACCCCTCAGCTGCACATATTCATAACAGTTCTTATGGGACAGATTTGATCACGCTGAAGTTAAAACTTCTTTGGCAGGCCCTTTGCCCTGCTGTATGACTTAGATGTGTCTACCGTCATGCTGTTGCTTTAGATGCAGACTGAAGAATAGCGATCTAAGTGTGCAGTTAAACATCCCAATGTGTTCCTCATAACGTCAAAACTGGAACCATTTCTTGGCCTTTATAATTTGAGGATGACTCCACAGCAAGATTATATCAGTATATGGGTTATGAAACACTTTAAGACAATGAAGAGGTGTATGAGGAACCTAACCAAAATTAGCCTTATACATTTTCTTTGATACTTCCTCAATGACAGTTGCATTTTGAGACAAATTAGTAAACTGATTTTTAATCTACCCAGCATAATTCCCATAAATTGCTTAATTTAAGTGTTTTAATCAATCATCAAGCGGGATGCCTTGAAGATGTTAAATATTGTATCAATACAGTTACCTGTGCAAACCAGACTCATAATCAAGTCAAACAAGATTATTGACTTTCTTTGATGAAACCTGAATTATGGTGAAAATATAAGTAAAATAACTTTTTATAAATTGTACTGTGTTAATTCAAAGCTAAGTAATATAAACTGAAATATTCTGTTCTAATAAGGTCAAGAATTAATCCAAGCAATTAATTTGCACTTTTCTAAATGCAAGCTTACTGTAATAGACATATTTCACCTAACTGCATCCAATATTTCATCTAAACATGTCAGAGTGTAATTTTTCAATGGGAGAATGTTTACTCTGAACATTTTTGACCAACTGTGAAACCAAAGTTCCTAGTACTAATAGTTGTTGGTGGATTAGAGATGGGTTCAGGCCAGATATTAGGAAGAGTTTCTTGACTGAAAGGGTTGTCAGGCATTGGAACAGGCTGCCCAGGGAGGTGACTGAGTCACCATCCCTGGAGGTGTTTAAGAGACAGGCAGATGTTGTGCTGAGGGACACGGTTTAGTGATGTTGATAGGGCTAGGACAAAGGTTGCACTCCATGATCTTGGAAGTCTCTTCCAGCCAAAACTGTTCTATGATACCATGATTCTATGACTGGACAAATGATTTTCTCACAAGTTTGTCACCAGTATTGTTGATGTACTTTGTGTGATCTCTCTAGGAGGCTGGTAACACATGTAGCTCACAGCCTTCACAGGACACATGCAGAGTTATGTCTTTTTATACTATTAGTACTATTTCACAGAATCACAGAACCACAGAATGTTAGCGGTTGGAAGAGACCTCAAAAGATCATCTACTCTAACCCCCTTGTCAAAGTAGGATCACCTAGAATAGGTCACACAGGTCACAGTATGCAGTGTACGTAGATCCAACAGGCACAATCATTAAATGGCCTGTATTGGGCAACAGTAACTGAACAGAAGTCTGAGAGGAGATGAAACAGAGACCAGAGTCCTTAATCACTCAAGCAGCCCACCTGCTACTGGAGCCATATATGACATTTACATTTTTATCTAAAATCTTTAGTCTCAGTGAGTGGCATTTTGTAGTGCAGCATGGTTCACGAGAAGAGAAGGAAGTGGCTATGTAAAGATAAGGGGGAGTATATGTGACCCTGTGACATCAAAACCTAGTCGACAGCCCTTCAGGCTGATGCATGCCATCACCAGAAGGAACATGGCACAGAAAACTCACCCAGCTTTGCCTCCAGAAAATGAAAAAAATATTCAGCTGCTGCTGTATCCTTGTTCCTGGGCTTCACATTTGGGTGCTCTCACATAGCAGAGCCTGAACACTAGAAAATTACCCGGTTTCCAACTGGAGTGCTGTTATTTACATTATCCTTTCATGTAATTTATTTCTAATCTTGCAATGGAAATCCTGACATTCGACCTTGATTAATAAGAATGTTGTTTGTTTTCTTCCCAAAGCCTGTCCTGGGATATGGGAGCAAGTTAGAAATGAGGAAGTCACTGAAGTGAAGTAATGGATCCAAATATAGCAGTGTGAGTGCTCTGCACACATGTACAAACACTTCTAGACATATTTTAGGAACTGATGTGGGATCACCTACTGTCACACCACAATTGTCTGATTTACAAGGAGAGTTTCATGCTACAGGCATGAAGCAGCCTTGCAAAGAGCAAGGGAAAGACCAGACAGTCCCAGGAAACAAGCTGGACATCAGGCTTGGATCTAAAGCTGTAAGCACAAGATTGAGGCTTAAGCATAGAAAAGTGTTACTGCTCTTTTTTTCGTCTTTTACTGATGGCTCCCAGCACACAGCATGGTCCAGGTTTCTTCAGCATTCAAAACAAAAATCTGTTTCTCACAGCCAGGAAAACTAATACACTGATGAATTAGCAAGCAAAAGGCTGATTCCTCCTAGATAAAGGGCTTTTATACATATGTATGTTAACAGATAAATGGCCTTCATGCCTTGTGGTCAGACAGGAAATATGCGACAATATAATTGTAAATGCTGAGATCTGTAAAGGCATTCATTGTCGTGCCTGTCTATGAATAACCAGCGATCACTGGCCCTGGAGTCTGCGGTGCTAAACCAGTTTTGCTGTCCCCTTACCTCAGATCAATCACCTTCACAGGGCTGTAGAGCTCTGAACTAGTACAAACTTGTTTCAGATGGCCACATGTGTTCAAAAAAAAAAAAAAATCTGTGAAAGAGTAACTTGTCCTTGCAAGCTTGGTACCAGCCCAGGACTGCTCTGCTCCACAGCCTGCTCGAAGCCAGAGCAGGGTGTGAGGGCAGTATTACCGCTGTGCTCTGTGCCTTTGACACAGGGTATAAACATGCTTTATGTCCTTACAGCTCCTCTGCCTGAGATTCGTGTTGTGGGGAGGGTTGTTGGGGCACAGACCTGGCATTCCTAACTGTGGGCTTCCCTGGCTTGCTTTCAGATCAGTCCTCTGAAGTACTTTCAGTGTGGCCATAGGCCAACATCCCAAGAGCTGCTCAATCCATGATTCATGGGCTCAAACTTCTGCCAACACCAGTATTGCACTGCTAGGGACTGGTGTCATCACACAGTGTCTACACTGTCAGCATGTGGAGGCAATCAACAAAGAGGACGGGGTGGGATTCAGCAGCAGGTATGACATATCCCTCAAAGTGATCATTTCTGCTGGGAAGGGTCTTTTAATTTCTTACTCATGTGTTGAAACTGATGAAAGTGTACTATTTCCTTGTTATTTATATACTTCGGTCTACATTGATTAAACCAACATTTTTTCACAATATTTTACAGGCCTAAGTTACACTTCAATTTAAATGAAATAGTGAACAGCAATGGTCCATACGTGTTGCTTGACACAAGAGCAGCCAAACCAGGAAGATCACTGATAAGGCACAGTTTGGTTATCTACCACTTGGCACGTTAAGACCTGGAGCTAAACGAAAACCGCTGACGCCTCAGCATAAGGCCAGGGAGAGCTTGTATATGTCCTATCTCCCACTGTAGCATAGAGAGAGCCCTGAATATCCGCCCCGAGGGTGGGCAGAGGTTGTGAACACACAGGGCTACAGAGACAGGCTCTCTGGGAAGCTGTGTGGCTCACTTCACCAGGGCTCTGTGTTGTTTAAGGCTTCTTCCATTTAGGAAATCCTTTGTAGCCAGTTTTGTAGACAAGCCAGGCGAGCAATGTTTATCATAGTCACCATAGTCTGTGCAGGGTTATATACTGCTTAGCTTCTGTTAGCTTTGGATTTCATCTCTGTGCTAAATAAACTTTTCTGATTTTGAAATAGCTGGAATTGCTGACTTACATAAGAGCACATTCATTGTCATACATCCCTGATGACAGACAACCAGCCTGCTGACCTGAAAGCAGATGGGCATGGCAACACTTTGTTTCCAGTAGCACTGGCTCAAAATTTTCCGGATGACTTTTTCTTTTCCTTCAGAAAACACTGATCTGATAAAGTAAAAAAAGCTGATAAATTACTTGGTCACTGATAATAGTTTTCAATGGAAAAGTAGTGATGTTTTTTATATGATAGGCCCATAAGGTTTATGTTGTGTTATGCTTCCACCTAAAAGTTAGACAGTAAAGAAGTCAGACCAAGATGTCTTAACCTAAACAAAATAAAGCAAAGGCACCTTTTCCAAAAAGAATATTTCATTTGAAGGCATTCTTAGCATTTCCAAAATTTAGTACTTGAAAATTCATTTTGTAGCCTTTTGAGTTTCAATGTTGAGTGAGGACAAAAGGTAAGACTCAGATGCTGAGATTTCTTCTGCTGAAGAAGTTTTGCTTTTGGATTCATTCCAGCCTATGAAATGAAGCTGAAACAATGAAGCTGTGAAACAAATAATCACCCACCAAGATTTTGCAAGGAAGGTAACTAGGGCTTCTCCAAGGTCAGGAGAAGTTGAGGGCAGTGGCTCATGGGTACAAAATAGCTATTTAAAACATCTTATTACACTTTCTAGATGACAGCTAGAGCAATGGGGAAGATAATTTCTTTTCCTGTAAAAGGGAATTCTTAAGGCACAAGATCTTCCTTTCAGCACAGAGGACCTGCATTCCAGTAATGCCCACCCATCTTAGGGGTACAGGAATACTTCAAAGTCCATTGTAAAACAGACCAGCAGTCTCGAACTGACCTGGTTTCCTCTTGTTCACTAAAGCATAAAATACCCCTTTTATGTTTTTTTTTCTTTTTTTTTTTTTTTTATTCTCACAAAGAGCACGGCTCAGCTGAGGGGAGAATACAACCTTGTTAGATTGAAGAATTCTGAAATAATTTCTAGTTGCTTTGGAAAACTACTGCAGGCATTGAAATAAAAATATTCCAAGAGCATTTATACATTCTTTCACATTGACTTTTTTTCTTTTTCAGCATGAGAATTTTGCTGGTTCATTCTTTAGAGTTGTGAAGACCTCAAACACTCCTACACAGGAATGGAACTGAAATCAATGTCTATCCTTTGGTTTCAACTCCTGGTCAAATGTTTAAGATAATAACATTTTATTTGAAACCGACACTGAGGGCATTTCAGCTTCTATTGCTCAGATCCAGATGAAAAATTAGTCCCTAACTTCAACTGCAACACATGGGAAATGGAGGATCTCTGTCCTCACTGCTTGAAAGGATACAGAAAAGTGGTTTAGTGAGTTTAAAATTCTGAGCCACATTTGAATGTTTCGTTTTGCAAGTATCTTTGTCTCAACAAAGCTGGGGGCTTTCCTGCCTGGCTCCAGCCTGGTCTACACAGAAATGTCTTCGTGTCCCAGTGGTATTTGCTCCAGCTTTGCACCAGGGTGACGAAAGTCCACAGCACAGTCTTATCTCTGCATTTGTGTCATTGCTAATTTTCAAGCACTCATGGATTAATAAGTGTAATATCTACTTTTATTACACAAATAGTCAATTTGCCTTTCTCTACTAGCATTATCTACATTGATGGAATCCAGCTGGCAACAGATTCCATCTCCTTGCACCTGAAGTAGAACTGAAGCGCTACCGCTGTGGTTTGTCTAGCCATCATTTCCCCACTCCCCAACAGCCCTTGGCAGCATGAAGCATGATGAAGCAACATGACAAAACAAAGAAAATTCTATATTGACTCAACAGTCAAAAGTATAAATGAGAAGAATACCTAGAGCCTATGTGCTGATTGACTCTACATGTCCAAATTTAGACCTCTGTCTAAACATCTGTAATCTCCATAGAAAAGTGCACCGGAGAACATGTTTAAGCTCAACATGCTCCTCAGATCTTGCTCCAGGTGTCCCACATTGCTGTACTTGGCATAGGGCTGGCTGGGACCCCTGTGGCACAGCCTTTCCAAGAGGAACCCGGTGTCCACTTTCTCTTATATTGGCCAGTAGTGCGGCAGACTGTTAATGGGTTTACCAAACCACACAGAAACACACCCGGAACTGTGCCAACAGATGGTAAGATCCTAGCCTTCTCCTCTTTCCAATGCACTCTGCCCCAAGGTTTGCTAACGCCCACAGCCATGTCAAAGCCAGTGAGCTCAGACTCGCATCCAAAATACAGGGTAGAATTACCTACAAACATGTGACTCTGGATGCCTAACATTTTAGTATTCAAAACTGCAACAATTTCTGGAAATCCTGATTATTTCATGCAAACTTATGAGAATTAATGTGTAGATGAGACTTTAGGAAATAAAGCCATAAAAAGTTAACATTCTAAATAGAATTAAGAACTGGAAGGTTTTGTGGTGCTGGTCTGTAGTTCATGTGTTTCATGGTGTGCAAGGGACACAATGAATCTGCTTTCATGTAAACACAGAAGAAATAACTAGCAGATTCTGATTTGTAGAGGCTTTTGTTTTCTAATTTGCAGTTAGTGTGTTACTCCCACAAGACTCCAGACTCGTTTATAATAATCTCTTCAATAGAGCCAGTATCTTTGTTAATATTTGTCTCTGCCTAGTCATAAAAGAGCTTGCGTATGCTGCAAGACAAAACGATGTTGACCATATGGATAATTGCCAGGCTGAAAAAAACCAAGAAGTATATGGCAGAACTCAGTATCTGAGGGCTGAGATTATTCATTTTAACAATCTTTGTTGTCTTGAACTCTTCACAATGATAGACATCAAAACCAGGTTGTTTTCTACCTTCATTCTTGGCTCTGTGAAACAAGTGGCTTTGCACTAGCTGTACACAGACTCTCATTGCCTTTCATATTCACTTTCTTTGACCCAATCCCCAATTAGCAGTGGATAATAAATATTACACTTAAAATTAATAACTCAGTCTGCTGTTCTGATGAAAAGAAAAGATCACTAGCTACATTTCTGTCTTTTAAAGGAAAAGGATTTTGATGTAACCTCGGTGTTGGCAATCTCAAAACTCAAGGCTCCATGGGAGCAATCCCAGATGCACTGAGAGCAAGAAGGTTTATGCCTTGGCAGCCCCTGTTGTTTCCAAGCCATGTGGAGGATAGTTCATGTCCAATGAGACCAATGTCCTAGGTGTTCCTGTTACCATACCCTACATGACAGCAGTGGACCTCATGGCACCTATTGCAGAGCTGTGTGCAATTCACCCTGAGGGGTGAGTTCAATATGGCCATGACTCTGTCTTTTCTTTTTTTCTTTCTTCCTTAGCTCTGTCCCTCAGCAAAACACACCAGATCTCCAACTTGCACTTCAGAGAGGAACAAATGGCACAAGAATGATTTTTACTGTGAAATGTGATAAAACCCGTCTCACTACAGATGAGCCAGGGGGAAGTATACCAGGGTTAGGTGTAAAAGGCACAAGCAATGGTAACAGATGCTTCTCCATTCTCTTAAGTATCTGTATACTAATGCAAGAAGCATGGGGAATAAGCAGGGGGAATTAGAGATCTATGTGGAGCTGGAGAACTATGATCTCATTGCGATTACAGAGACGTGGTGGGACAGCTCACGTAACTGGAATGTGGGCCTTGATGGCTATGTCCTGTTTAGGAAAGACAGGTCAACCTGGTGAGGGGGTGGAGTTGCTCTTTATATGAGGGAGTAACTGGAGTGTATCGAGATCTATCCAGGGGCAGATGAGGGGCAAGTTGAGAGTTTGCGGGTAAGAATTAAGGGGCAGGCTAGCATGGGTGATACTGTGGTGGTTGTCTATTATAGACCACCTGATCAGGAGGAGGAAGCTGATGAGGCCTTTTACAGGCAGCTGACAGCAGCCTCTCAATCCCAGGCCCTGGTTCTTATGGGGGATTTCAACTACCCAGATGTTTGCTGGAAATCCCACACAGTCAGCCATCCTCAGTCCAGGAGGTTCCTCCAGTGCACCGACCCGGAGAGGAGTACTGCTGGACCTTGTGCTCACCAACAAGGAAGGTCTGGTTGAAGCAGTGAAGGCTGAGGGCAATCTTGGCTGCAGCGACCACAAGATGATGGAGTTCAGGATCTTGCGTGGTAGAAATAGAATACCAAGCAGGATTGCAGCTCTGGACTTTAGAAGGGCCAACTTTGGCCTCTTCAAGCAATTGCTAGGGGAAACCCCTTGGGACATGGAGCTGGAAGGTAAAGGGGCCCAAGAGAGTTGGTCAGTATTCAAGGACCACTTCTTCCAGGCTCAGGATCAGTGCATCCCAACAGGCAGAAAATCAAGAAAGAGATCCAGGAGACCTGCATGTTTAACCAGGGATCTGGTGGGCAGACTCAGGTGGAAGAAGAGAATATATAAATCATGGAAGGAGGGGCTGGCCACTTGGGTGGAACATAGGACTGCTGTCAGAGAATGTAGGGAGGCAATTAGAAAAGCTAAGGTCTCCTTGGAATGAAACTTGCAAGGGAGGTCAAGGACAACAGGAAGGGCTTCTTCAAATACATTGCCAACAAAACTAACACTAGAGGCAGTGTAGGCCCTCTTGTGAATGAGGTGGGTGCCCTGGAGACAGAGGACAGAAAGAAGGCAGAGCTACTGAATGCCTTCTTTGCCTCTGTCTACACTGTTGGAGGCTGTCCTCAGGAGCCTCAGTCCCCTGAGGCCCCAGAGGAAGTCAGGATA
Source organism: Trogon surrucura (assembly GCA_020746105.1). Lineage (NCBI taxonomy): Eukaryota > Metazoa > Chordata > Aves > Trogoniformes > Trogonidae > Trogon > Trogon surrucura. Next base: position 66,698,958 of record CM036658.1, read on the forward strand.
AAGTAGGAGTTTGCCCTGGTTGATGAGGACTGGGTTTAGGGATCAGTTTGGACACTTAAACATCCATAAATCCATGGGCCCTGATGGGATGCACCCACGGGTGCTGAGGGAGCTGGCAGAAGTCATTCCTAGGTCACTCTCCATCACCTTTGGTAAGTCATGGGGAACAGGTGAGGTGCCTGAAGACTAGAGGAAAGCAAATGTCACTCCAGTCTATAAGAAGGGCAGGAAGGATGACCTGGGTAACTACAGACCGGTCAGCCTCACCTCCATCCCTGGAAAGGTGATGGAACAATTTATCCTTGGTGCTGTCTGTAGGCATATCAAGGATAAGAAGGCCATTAGGAGTAGTCAGCATGGCTTTGCCGAGGGGAAGTCACGTTTGACCAACCTGATAGCCTTTTACGAAGACGTAACCAGGTGGATGGATGGTGGCCGTGCAGTGGACGTTGTCTATCTGGATATCAGCAAGGCATTTGACATTGTCTCCCACAGCATCCTCATAGATAAACTGAGGAAATGTGGTCTGGATGACCAAGTAGTGAGGTGAGTCACTAACTGGTTGAGGGAAGAAGCCAGAGGGTTGTGGTCAATGGAGCAGAGTCTGGCTGGATGCCTGTGTCTAGTGGGGTCCCTCAGCTGTCAGTTCTCGGGCCAGTGCTGTTCAATATATTCATCAATGACTGGACGAGGGATTAGAGAATGTTGTCAGCAAGTCTGCTGATGACACGAAACTGGGAGGAGTGGTTGACACACCAGCAGGCTGTGCTGCCATTCAGAGAGACCTGGACAGGCTGGAGGGCTGAGCGGGGAAAAATCTGATGAAGTTCAACAAGGGCAAGTGTAGAGTTTTGCATTTGGGAAAGAATAACCCCATGTGCCAGTAGAGGTTGGGGACTGACCTGCTGGAGAGCAGCACCTGGGAAAGGGACCTGGGGGTTCTAGTGGACAGCAGGATGCCCATGAGCCAGCAATGTGCCCTCGTGACCAAGAAGGCCAATGGCATCCTGGGATGTATTAGAAGGGGAGTAGCAAGTGGGTCAAGAGAGGTCCTCCTACTCCTCTACTCTGCACTGGTGAGGCCACATCTGGAATATTGTGTCCAGTTCTGGGCTCCTCAGCTCAAGAGAGACAGGGAACTGCTGGAGAGAGTCCAGCGCAGAGCCACAAAGATGATTAAGGGAGTGGGACATCTCCCTTATGAGGAAAGGCTGAAGGAGCTGGGTCTCTTTAGCTTGGAGAAGAGGAGGTTGAGGGGTGACATCATAAATGTTTATAAATATGTCAAGGGGGAGTGTCAGAAGGATGGTGCCAGGCTCTTTTCAGTGATGTCCATTGGCAGGACAAGGGGCAACGGGTTCAAGTTGGAACATAGGAGGTTTCACAAAAACATTAGAAAAAGCTTTCTCACTGTAAAAGTGACAGAGCCCTGGAACAGGCTGCACAGGGAGGTTGTGGAATCTCCTTCTCTGGAGACATTCAAAACCCACCTGGACGTGTTCCTGTGCGGTCTGCTGTAGGTGATCCTGCTCTGGCGGGAGGGTTGGACTAGATGATCCTTGAAGTCCCTTCCAACCTCTAACACTCTGTGATTCTTTGATTTAATAAAGGCCTGGCCTGCCTGATTCTGAAGTGGCCCCTTTGCCAGTTTATCTAAGAAAAATCACAAGTATCTCAAAGACAGAGGTTCATCCTTAGCTCTCAGCTGTCTAGGTTTTAGTAAGCTCCATGCTGTTACACTAATAATTATTTTTCTCTTTTAATTCCAGCGTGTCTGCAAGAAGCAGACAATAAAATATAGGCAGAAGGAGCTGCAAGATGAGATAAGATAGAGAGACTTGAACATTTTTCAGATTAACCCAATTGCTTTGTGTCGTTTGAGGTGATAACACGTATTTTCCTCTCATGGCTAATGAAACCAAGGCCTCAGAAACACTCAGAATGGGAGGGTGTGCTCAACCCCAGCTCTACTCCTTTTCCAATTGCCTAGGATGAGCAGAGCACACCAAACAAGGCCACCTATACTCATCAGTGGGGAGGCAGGGCAGACATACCCGTAGGCAGGTATACCCATTTCCACCACATAACGCACTGACTGTCTTCCCTGACCACATCCTGAGGGGAGAGTTTTACACCCAGAAAAGTGAGCACAGTGAGTCTGAAGTCCATCCAGGCACTGAGCCCAACCAGAGCCATCAACCTCTCGCAGTCCCAAAACTATTGATTTTACACATTTTCCACTCACTTTTTTTTTTTTTTTTTTTCCCCAGGACATATGGTGCATTAGAATTTAAACTGTATTCATACCATTTTTTTCTGATTTGCCTGATACCCATATATATAGCCTACAACATTTAATGGTGCTTCAAGACTTATCCATCATCAACAGCACGAGCCGGTATCTGTGCCACAAGGAGCAAGCTGTTATTCAGGCAGCTGAGGATGGTGCATTGGGCAGTGTGACATCTTGTGAGAATCTTTGGAAGCCCAAGGCAATAGCGGGTAGCTTCTGGGAGGAGAATGAAAAGAGGAGAATGAAACAAAAAAAAAAAAGATCTGTTTTTATAAATGAGATGGAAGGAAGAAAATAGTCCAAGAATACATTGTTTGCTATTCATGGATATATCATCTTCTTTTATGATGGCATTTTTAGCTGGTTTAAAGTGCTTTTCAACCTCCTGCTACTGTGTCTTAAGTATCATTCTGTGGCACTAGCTGTTGCTTCAGGAATACGGAAGTAGGCTTACCACATAAGGAATACAGGGTCTAGCATATTAGACAAAATTACACCTGAAGGCCCATTTTAAGCTGGTACATGCATAAAATTTATCTGTCGCCTATGCACAAGGCCTAAGTATCTGCATATGCAGCTATCCAGAGAATGCGTGTAAGTAAGAGCACCTGGAGACAGCACAGAACATTTGTGCAAGCTGTTCCTGAAACCGCTTTTCTGCAAATAGAGCACATAGACATTAACTCGCCTGAGGACAAAGCACACTGCTTAATTCTAAGCATGTGAGTAATTCCCATTGGCTTTACATGGTGTACCTGGGCAGATCAGCTGTTTGTGCTTCAGAAAAACCTTTAATAAGTTTATTTGATTTCAGCAAGACTGCACATGTGCTTCATATGAAATCTCTGCCTGAAGTATTTTGCTAGAGTTCTTCACTCCTGAGATGGACGCTACTTTCTTTTTTTCTTGAACTGGGACTAGTTTATACAAAAATCTTCATTATTGTTAATTATTTGTGACTGGAAAGTACCAAAAAAATATTTAATATACTGAAGCTGCAAAATATGCTTGAAAAGGACTCAAGGCAAGGGGAGCTAAAAGGTGGTGCTAAGCATGCAAGAGATATTACACTCCTGCCAGATGAGCTACATGCCACTCTCACCATGGACACCTTTGCCTTGACTTTTCAGGTGCTTACACAATGGAGACCATGAGCACAGGGCTTGGGGAAGGACAACCTCATGCAGCAGGCTCAGAGACAAGGCTTGCAGCAGCAGTGACCAGAAGGGAGAGTCCCCGATGTTTCCTTGAAGGAAGAAGTATATTTAGGTGGTGCATAGGCAAAGCCCTCTTTTCAAAGTGACTGGTGCAGACCTGGTCTGCACTGCCTTGGGCAGCCTTCAGCCTCCCTCCTGACAGCACAGCCTGTCAGCTGGGGTGCTGGGGTCCCTGAGGCACTAAGAGATGTCTTCTTTTAGTATATACATGTATGTCATCTTGTACTGTCTCCAGATCTCAGCTCAATGACCTCACACAAGAGGATATTTTGCAAGATGTCTACCAACAAGCGACATTTTCTTTAGAGCACAGATGTTGGCATTTGCTTTTCAACACCTCCCTGTAATATCACACATGTGGTCTGGGTTTATTTTGAATGAACGTATCACAGCACATAGTTTATAGCTGTCCTCAGACCCACTTCCAGGAAGGACTCTGATTGTATCACCCTACACTGCCACCACATTTGCTCCACGTCTGCTAAGGCCATTGCGCCTAAACTATGCAGGAAGAGTGCATGTTGGAAGAGCTGACTGTCCCTGGCACTGGATTACTGCAAAACCTACACAGAGTCTCTGCAGAACTCCCCTAGACACATTCACTAGCCTTCCTCTGAGTTAGAAAGAGTATGAAATATTTGCTGCATAAATTATCGTTGGTTCAGACATAGTGCCTACTTTCCCACCGCATCACTTCTCTGTTGAGTTTTTCAAACTGACTGACTTCTGTGGCTTCCCATCTGCTTGGGAAAGGAAGGTACAAAGACAGGGTAGCACCCAGGTGTCCTTCCAGCTGCAGGCTTCTGCACACCTCAGAGAAGCTATCTGTGTGTTTCAGACACTGGCCTCTGGATGCACATAAGGTCAAACTTTCAGCCTGTGTTCTGAGGGTGCCTACTCTTAAGGACACTTGGTGGTACCCCTCAAAATACAAGTAAAAAAGTCTCCCAATTTGGCCACAGGTCTTTCCAACATTTTGATGTATTGAGAAAACCACCATTTTCTGTAGTCAGAAATAAAGATACCTATGTCTCTCTACATTTCTTAGAAAAGAAGGGATGGGAGAGGAGAAAAAAAGTTGCAAACATGCTCACAGAATGCTTGAAATAAAATAAGAAAACAAAAATCATCTTTTTTAAAAGTAAATAAAAGAGACCAACTGATTTTTGCTGTGGTAATTTCAGTCCAAATGCATGCTTTTAGTATCTCTTAGCCATGTTCATGACTACTTATGGGGCTGTCATGCTTATAGAGGAGGTGGAACTGAAGAAAAAACTGCCAGTAGGACAGAAAAAACCTGAAAAACAGGATCAGCCCCTTGCTTTTTGTATACTGAAGCAGCTCTCTCATCAGAGATGCTGGACTAACTCTCTCATCACTTTCTAATCCGATCTACCAACATACTCAAATTCCTGAAAAAGGTGAGGTAGTCCACTGAATTCATCTTGACATCAATTCAGTAGGTGAGTGCAATGCTGCCTACAATAAGCCACAAGGATAGAGTCGTCAGTGTCAAGGCAGTACTCTGCAATGATTCAGGACACTTGATCTTCAGTTGGAGCAAATCGTGATCAATGATACCAGAGAGTGAAGACGCTTTGCATGGTCGGTGCATGTGTCAGCTCTTGGGTCCTGGCAGGCTCCCTGCAATGCTGGTGCTCCAGTTGTCATGTACTCCCAGGCTGGCGTGGAGTAATGGCAGGACTAGCATCTGGTTCTCTACATTCGTGCTCGGTTTCCATAGCTCTTTTCCGTAAACAGTCTGATCTCTATTTTGACAGTGCATACATGTTCTTCTCTGAGACCCCTGTTTCCATCTCTGGCCATCCACTCCACCCTTCCTTGCACTATACTGCAGTCCTTTTCTCCACCATCTGCTGCAAGGAGCTCGTTTGTCAAAAGGACAAAATCTTTAAGGATGTAAAGGAAGAAGCCCATCAACACCACTTTTGTCCCACTGTGTCTGTTGGAGAAGAGCCAGGTGCTAGCCAGCCGTGGAGAACTTTGCAGGGCTGGTTTGTTTAAATGCATTTTGAAACAAACATTTGTCAAGGGCACAGTGCCCTCATGTCAATGGAAATAGGTTCACCCTGGAAGGAAACTAGATATTTGAGAATGCTACTTCTCCCAGCCAAGAGCAGCCACCTGCCTGGGGTGCTGCAGGTGCGGGGGGACCACTCTCAGCCCTTGGCTACCACTGGGAGCAGAGGCAGGGCCAATTTCTGCTGGTGTATATGACTCAGGAAGGAAACTGAAAGACAGCACTAAGTGGGCCAACAGCAGCTGACCGTGCTGCAGTTGACCCTGGTCATTGCAGCATCCAAGTATGCTACCAGCCAGCTCCCTGGTCTCACTGCCTGGTCCCACATCTGGACTGCTGATTTTGAGAGATACTGAAAAAAAATGCAAGACCGTGCTCCTCTTGATGATGTAAGGCCTGAGGTGTTTCAAGGAGTTAAAAGCCATTCTCCCTTCCCTGGGCACAGCCCCCACAAAGAAGGTACCAAAGACAGCACCTGTAAACTTTAACACAACCACCTCTGCAGGCACAGTGTTCAGGGGGGAGGCAGGCCCTCATTTTCCAGCTGCAAACCATTGGAGTGATCCGCTGAGGTAGAGCAGAGCATTCATCTCATCACTGCCTGCTCTGAGTCAGTGGCATATTCTTTTCTTCTTTTTCCCCCTAGACTCCTCCAGTGCCTGGTGCCTTCCCACAGCAGAAAGGCAAGGCTGAAGGCTCAGCAAGAGGCATGTTTTAGAGGACCACCAAACTGGGGCTGGCAGATCGCACTATCAGACACCACATGTAGGAAAGGAAAGGACTGCAGTGCACAAGGTTCATCAGTGTGCACCCCACGGGTGATTCATTGTTCTGGCCAAATCACAGCCAGAACTACAGTCATGCCATCATGGACCTACATGGGCTGTATTTATGCCACACCTTCAGGAAAAGTTATATATCAGCATGGGTATTCTCTGTCTACCTTTATGTTCACCCAGAGCTAGACTTCTTCAGTACCAAGGGAGTCTTAGTTGACACATGAGGGAGGAGGAGATATTTGGGAAAATTTAAATGCTCTAGAATATAAACCAGCCTTCCTATAACCTAGGGTAGTGCTAGTCTAGGGTGCACACCCAGCCAGGACTTTAAATAAACGCCTTAATGCTTACCAAGGGAGAAGACAGGAAGGCTCACAGCTCTCTAGCAAGAGAAAGCATGAGCTTACAGCCCTCATGGTGCCTGTAAATGTTTAATGCTCCATTGTTTAGAACAGATTATTTCAGACCCAGAGATTAGAGAAATACACTTTTTCGGGGTTTATGATAAACAGGAAATACTGCAACAAGTCTCACAGCTCTGAGTCAGTGGGGAATAGGTACAGAGAGAAGGATGAGAATTTATTATAGGGGTGTCGGTGGTCATATTCCCTCAAAAGAGTCTGCGGGAGTGCACGTGGGGAGGAAACCTGGCTGGTATTTTGGCAGCAAGAAGGAATCAGCATATCATCCACTGTCCTATGCTGTGCCCCACCCCTGTTGGAAGGAACAGCTGTGTCACTGCCCAGCATCATTAGGAGAGGGTCCTTTCCCCATCCTCTCCACACAGCACTGAGCGTCACCTGCACTGCCCATTGTTTGCCCTCACCAGCTCTGAAGAAGGATTATTCAATCTTTATTGTCAACAGCTGAATGGAAAGGCTGAGCAGTAGGTCTGAGTCACAGAGACGTGATGAGAACAAGCTGGAGAATTTAAAGTGCCAGCTGCTGCCTGATGCCAAGTCAAAATTAATCAGGGTGCTTGATCACTATTGTGATTACTAACAGAGAAGTGTATGTATGTTAACTCAGTTTCCTCTCTATTGTCCAACCTACACTGGGGTTGTATAATTTACAGGTAATTAAGTTCAGCAAAGATTATTGAAAAACAGAAAAGGATGCCAACCTAACTCTCTTTTATTCCTCTGCCAATGAGACTCTTGTATAATTTACCATTTAGCTTTGGAAATCTTTCCTATAGATTCACGCTAAAGGGAACTTTAATGATGCCAAAACCAAAGGAGAGCCTCTCTATCCCTTGGAATGAATTGTATCAGACAAAAAATTGTTTAGGAAAATCACTTCTGCCAGTAAAAGGCCATTTAAGTCTAAGACCTCACTCCTTAAGTCTTTACAGAGGCCTAACTCCCATTGAAGCCAAATAGGAGGGTGCCATTTTGAGCTTGTGGAAGTTTTGTCCACATAGGGTATTAAAGAGAGACAAGGAATGTTCTTCTTTATGGAACTAATCAGGACAACACAGTCTGGTGTTATCCACACTGAGCTGCAAGAGGTCTCTCAAAAAATGTTATGGCATGGAATGCCTATTGAGTAAGACTACCTGAGCATTTGGTGGCTTTCTAGCCAGAGCCTCAAAAATTTTCGAAGTCAGAATAATTGTGTCGTTAACAAAAAAAAATAATTTAAACTATAGCCTTGCAAGAAAAAAACAGCCAAACTGTTTAAGCACAAATGTACTCCTGGATTTTGAAGTTAGAGAGCTAAATGAATTTTTGTGTAATTTTAAAAATCACTGGTATTTTGGTTCTGAAAGTTCATTAAATATTCAAAAAATGGTGTAATATTTAAATTAGTTAGCTCTGATGCCATTACAGTTCACCAAAAAGCATAAAGGAAGACCACCTTTCCATAAGAATCTCCATCTTTCTCTCAGGAGAATGTAAAATACACATTTAAAACAGAGGTCCTTCTGCCCAGTGTCCTGTCTGCCAGTGGCTCTTGGCAGCTGTTAAGGGAAAACATGATCCTTGTTCAGTTTTTTACCCACAGTCCAGTCATCAGTCGTCTGATGATTTCCTGAGCCAGAGGTCACACCTAGGTCAACAGCTCCAGTAGCTCCTGATGGAAACCTGGAAGTCTTGGTGGACAGCAGGATGACCATGAGCCAGCACTGTGTCCTTGTGGCCAGGAAGGCCAACGGCATCCTGGGGTGTATTAGAAGGGGGGTGGTTAGTAGGTCGAGAGACGTTCTCCTTCCCCTCTACTCTGCCCTGGTGAGACCCCATCTGGAATATTGTGTCCAGTTCTGGGCCCCTCAGTTCAAGAAAGACAGGGAAGTGCTGGAGAGAGTCCAGCACAGGGCAACTAGGATGATGAAGGGAGTGGAGCATCTCCCTTATGAGAAAAGACTGAAGGAGCTGGGGCTCTTTAATTTGGAGAAGAGGAGGCTGAGGGGTGACCTCATTAATGTTTACAAATATATCAAGGGTGAGTGTCACGAGGATGGAGCCAGGCTCTTCTCGGTGACAACCACTGATAGGACAAGGGGTAATGGGCTGAAACTGGAACATAAGAGGTTCCGCTTAAACTCGAGAAGAAACTTCTTCTCAGTGAGGGTGACGGAGCCCTGGAACAGGCTGCCCAGAGAGGTTGTGGAGTCTCCTTCTCTGGAGACATTCAAGACCTGCCTGGACACGTTCCTGTGTGGCATAGTCTAGGCATTCCTGCTCTGTCAGGGGGATTGGACTTGATGATCTTTCGAGGTCCCTTCCAATCCCTAACATTCTGTGATTCTGTGATTCTGTGAATCTTCTCCCACATAATTAGGTGTTTTGGTGGTTTTTTTCCTTTTATACCTCTCAGCCATGAAACATCCTGTGTCAATGAGTTCTGTTCATGCGTTGTGTGAAAAAGTACTGCCTTGCCATTAATTTCATGGGGCTTGGCTCTATTTTTTTCACAGTAGTTTCATTGATCTTGTCTTTTCAAGAGGAAGACAAGTTTTAACTAAAAATGGATATTAATGATTCTTCTTAGTGACATCTAGGGCTGGGTGAGATAAATTAGAATATATTCATATAACATGGGCTTCTGCCAATCTGAAAAATATTATCTTCATTACTTTCACAATTTTTCTTATATTTATTTCACTTTGTGCACAGAAAAACTACTGGCTCGCTGCCTCATGGCCCAGTGCAGTTGTACAGACTTCCTGTGCTGTGACAGATTGCACCTTCTGTGAGCAAGAAGTTCACTTCTAAGGCCTGAAGTCCATCTCCAAAAGAGCATTTTTCATTCCATGGCAGGCAAATCGCAGAACCAAAGAATCTCTTTGGTTGGAAAAGACCTTTAAGATCATCGACTCCAACCATTAACCTAGTACTGCCAGGTCACCATTAAACCAAGCACCAGATCAACACGTTATTTAAATACCTCCAGGGATGGTGAATCCACCACTGCCCTGGGCAGCCTGTTCCAACGCCTGATGACCCCTTCAGTGAAGAACTTCTTCCTATTATTCAGCCTAAACCTCCCCTGGCACAGGTTGCAGCCATTTTCTCTAGTCCTATCACTTGCTACTAGGGAGAAAAGGCTGACCCCTCCTCTCTCCAATCCCCTTTCAGGTAGTTGTAGAGAATGATAAGGTCTCCTCTCAGCCTTCTTTTCTCCAGGATAAATAATGCCAGTCTCCTCAGCCACTCCTCATGGGCCTTGTTTCAGATCCTTCATGAGCCTTGTTGCCCCTTTCTGGACATGTTCCAGCACCTCAATGTCTTTCTTGTAGTGAGGGGCCCAGAACTAAACACAGTGCTCGAGGTGTGGCCCCACCAGTGCCGAGTACAGGAATGTGACCACTTCCCTACTCCTGCTGGCCACGCTATTTTTGATACAGCCCAGGATGCTGTTGCCCTTCTTGGCTGCCTGGGCACACTGCTGGCTCATGTTCAGCTGGTTGTCCTCCAACACCCGCAGGTCCTTTTGTGACATGCAGTCTTCCAACCACACATCCCCAAGTCCATAAACTTCCGTGAGGTTGTTGTGGCCCAAGTGCAGGACCCAGGACTTGCCCTAGTTGAACTTCATAGTTAGCCTTGGCCCATTGATCTAACCTGTCTAGATCCCTCTGCGGAGCTTTCCTAACTTCCAGCAGATCAACACACCCACCCAACTTGGTGTAGTCTGCAGACTTAGTGAGGTTGCACTCGATCCCCTCACCTAGATCGTTAATAAAGATATTAAAAAGCACAGGCCCCAGAACTGAGTCCTGGGGGACACCAACTGTGACTGGATGCCATCCAGATTTTACTCCCTTCACTACCATTCTTTGTGGCTAGCCTTCCAGCCATTTTTTTATCCAGAGCATAGTGTACTTATCCAAGCCTTGAGCTGTAATTATTTTAGCATGAGGCCATGAAAATCTATAGAGTTAGCCTAGATTCTGTTAAGGTCAGAATTTGACATAAATTCCCCCAGGAAGCACATCTCATGTTAAAAAAGTGTATTATGTTTCCTCTTGTTGCCTGCTGCATCTTGCCAGTGGGTGGCATGAAGCCATCATGAGGGTTAGTACCAGGATGGAGTAGCATTGTAAAATGTTCTGAACATAATTGACTCAGTAGTCAGCTTTCCAGACCTAATGGGCTGGCTGTTTCAAATTAAATTGCATTATAGCAGGGCCCCTAGTCCACATCAGAGGATAAGAACATATAAAATGGAATTGAAAAAATGGAGCCAGTTTGTGTTCCTACTTATGAACATGCAGACAAATCACCAAATCAAAATCACCGGCTATTAGTTTATTGGCAATTCATGCCGCTTAAAAATAGCCTTGGAAATTTGTACCCCCTTAAAATCAGCTAACCATGATTGCGGTAACAACAGAGAGACCGAGTGATAAATTCCTGATGCAGCTGTCAAGCTGAGGCCAGAGGGGGAGTGGAAAGCAAGGGGCGGAGGGCACAGAAAGAGGCTTGCATACATTGCCAGTCCCAAATATCTGGTCCTCATGAGTCAGAATCATGAGGCTGAGTTAAAAATTCTCATAAATTCAATGTTTTATCTTACACATTTTGAGACTTTAATTTGTACCTTTGCACACACTATAGAATCAACAAATATTTCCTTAATGAATTTGGGAGCCTCCCTCATTGCACATCCAGGGTGGCTTTGGGGGCAAAAAATGAACAACAAAAGCTGAGAACACATCCTGTTGTAAATGAGGAAAAAGTGCCACATCAGAATAGGAGAGGTTCCATCACTGACCGACACCAAGGAGGAGGCAAAACTAGTATGAACCTCTCCTCCACCACAGTAAGTTCTTGCCTGCAGTTGCAGTGTTTCCATGGGAGATGGCTTTGGTCCATGCCATAACCAAGGAGGCACAGAGATCAGCATGGTGCTGGCATGCTGCCAGCTCTCACCTCCAAGCTGCAAACTGTAGTAGGGGAAAGCTGAGGTAACTGAGCTGGCTGCACGTAGTTTGGGTAAGATTAGTAGCACAGACAAACCTATGTGGTGTCACACCAGAGCGAACAGGATTCTGATCTGTCCAAGTCCATCTGTTGAGTTTGAGACATTGACCACTCCCATGGGGAAATGCTCTGCACTCTGTGGAGGTACCACTGGGAGTTGGATGCACACCATCCTGGAGATCTTGAAGCAAAATAGCTAACTGTGCAAATGCTTGTGCATTTTGTTTGACTGTGGCTTTAGATTGCCTTTTTCAGTGCTGTGTTCAGTGAAAAGAGCAAGCAGTATTCCTCTGCTCCTCTGCTGTAGGTCCTGAGGCTGAGCTGCCTACCTTGCTGTTGGTACAGGATGAGGAGTGAAAGGAAAAAAGTCTCCTGTATTAACTATAGTTTAACCTGGTTAGGAAATTTGGACTATTACTATGTCTCCTGCTTTGTCGATCACTACTTTTACAGATATGGGGTTGACTTGGACAGGAAGATGGGGAGATGGACATTCACCAAAGAGGAGAAAGCAAACTGAAACAAGATCCTTTGGATTATCCTACTTTAGAAACATGACCATTTTTATAAATAAATTACATGGTATTTCCACAACCTCTGGACAAATACCCTCTGAAGGGCTTCAGTATTTCAAAGTTATTCCAGTGTGTCCTTCCAGATGGACAGTAAAGTTGAAGAAACCTCGGCCCAAGCTTCCTGACGTGGACCTGAGCTTCAGCCATTGTAGTGAGACAGATTGATACAAGCATCACATCAAGCAAGAAAAACATCAAATGCTGAATCTTGAGCCCCTTACTTTCAGCATAGCTGTATATAATTTTTTTTCCAAGATTTGAGGGTCTGTTGAAAGATACAGCAGTGATACAATGAAAGATTTCAGGGCCATTTGTCATTTCCTTAGGGGTATATTTCTCTCTTGGTGCAAAAACATGTAGTTCCTATTAATAACATGTGAGCAGTGTATTCATGCAAAGAAGCAATATACCCCATAGTGACTAGATCAGAAAGGACCTATCCAGCAGACTGATGTTCATCCATTCAGTGTGGCAAATCCCTTTTTCACACTTGCAAGGTACTATTTGCACGTTGCTCAGGGGTGTTGCTCAGTTGCTGCTGAATGACCTGAGTGTCCAGCCCCAGGTGAAGAATGACCCAGGCAGGTGAAGAAGGGAGTGTTCCTGCTCTTTGTGAGCACTCCCCCACACCACACTATGTCATACTCTACAGTCTAAACAGAGCTCTCTTGCACCAGATAATCAATAGCATGTTATGATTAAGATAATATTTTCAAGCTGTGGAAGTGATTAGTATTCCTCCATTTCATTTCATTGAAGTTGGTCACCATCCAGCACCCACTGCCCTTCACTGGCAGCAGTGGCACTTAGTGGCACACCATGTTGGCCACACGCACTCAGGAAGAAATCCCGATCACCCGGCTTAGATCTACATTACCACAGTGAAGTTCAGACCAGCTAGAGGGCAATGAGACAGCAGACCCAATGTCTTCACACAGCAAAAGCAAAACCTCTGACTCATTTATGGGTGAGTGAAGACAAAGCAGAGAAATTACACCCGTGTAACATAAGCATGCACATCCACGTGCACACCCAACAATGCTTCCAGCTATCTTCTTCTGTTTCAAATTCCCAGCCAAGTAGTCCCTTCTCCCAGCATCTCCTTTTCAATCTCTTATTTACTCTGCAGTTTATCTCCGCATACATCTTCAGAACTTTTCTGTGCTTCTTTCTAAATAAAGACAGCAGAGGAAAATCCCCTGTCCCCTGGGGCCAACGATCTGAATTTATTCCTTACCAAACGACCAGTCCCAGGGAGCAGCAAGAACATTCCTATTTACAGAGGCTCATATGGCAAAACATTCTGGGTACATCTTTGGGTTTGATCTACAGAAACACAAAGGGCTGGAATCCTCTTGCTTTAACAGAACATGTGGGAGTTTAATCGTTTACAGACATATCTTGCACAGAAAAAGTCCTTGGCTACCAACTAAATGTTTTCTTGTTCACAACTAGTCCAGAAGTATTTTAGCAACCAGAATTTGGTGTCCTGAAGAGGCAGGCAGTTTAGATATTTGTGATCAGAGATGTCAAACTGCAGTAGAGTAATTCCCCAGGGGAAATCAGATGTGGGGACACCAGCATGGGCCAGACTTCCAGGACAACAGGTCTAGCAGCTGCTTCAGACAGCTGGGCCATATGAAGATGGAAGTTAATGCAGTTCGCAGCTCTGCTGACCACCTGTATGGCTGAGGTTAGGAAGCCATGGCCACCAGAGGCACAGAGCTGTTCTCCATCACCTTCATAGCCTAGTCTAGGCATCTCATGTTCATCACACACAGGATGGAGTGCATCAGAAAGGAAGTGGAGAACTCCACATAGGTGTACCACTCCACTGTAGTCCATCCAGCTTGTCCTCTGCAAGACCCACTGTTTCAGGAACAGCCAGGTCACTGAGGTCAGAGGTAAACTACTAAGTATTTGGGGTTTGATTTTTTCTCAAGAGTCTGGGCACACTGTACCCAAGTAGACCTCAAAAGGTAACAGAAGATGAGCTAGGGGAGGTCTACTGAGTGAAAGAGGGGCCTGAACTGCTTCCACCAGCCTAATCCTACAGCATCTGAGGAGGTGTCTGTGGACGCAGTAAGGACAGCAGAAGGATCTGATGCTGGTGTCTATTCTTTCACCACCCACTAAAGAGAACATAAGTAGAGGTGCTCCAGCTGACAGAGTTTCCACAATAACGTGAAGGGTCCTATGGGAAAAGATTTTTCTTCCCTAAGCACAAAGAAATTACATGGGTTTGTGGCTCACAATGCCTTTTTTGGTTGTTGTCTTTGAAGTGTGTTTTTTTGGAAGCAATATCGCATGTTGTCGCTGACAGAACATTTTTTTAGATAGGAGTGGATGAAGTAGGTCCAGGTCCACACAGCCTCTATTCCATGTCACTGTACAACTCTGAATGAGCTCTCCTGGAAGCCTGGTCCCTTACCTGAATATCTTGCATGACAGGAAAGCACACGTGAATATTCAGCCCCAAGTGAGGGACAAGGGAGAAAGGAGAACTAAGGATAAGCTCCCCAAATGCATTAGCGCTAACAAGCTGCCTGAGCAGTTCTAATCCTAACCCAAAATGTGTGTGCTATTTTGGGCCACTGGAACTTGGGCTTCTCTATGGTGTTTTGATCTGTCTGCAAGGGAATTAAAATGCCTTGCCATTGGCAGATCCTAATCTTCCATATACTGGTGGCAACCACTCTCCTTGCAGGAGGGGAATTCTCAGCCACATTCGAGAACCCTTGAGACAGACAGAAAACAATGTCATACGATGCTGACAATCAGACCATCTTGGGTATCACCAGTCACATCCCCTACAGTTGCCAATATCCCCCATCTGGAGACTTTAATTTGAAACAATGCCCTGCTTTGCTATAATCTGTCCTGAAGTGGGATTTCCCAGTGTTTTGCCTGTTCAGCAGACTGGTCTATCTCAACCAGTCTGATTATCAGACAGCGCATTTTACAACAATAACAAGAGCAGTTAACCCAATCTGACATGTCTTCAGGCAGTCACAAGTGACAAGCTTCTCTGGGACAGAGAAGGCATTGAAACAAGTTGCCCTTGTTTGGTGAGGATGAAATAGAGCTGCAGCTCCTTTGTTAAAGCCTGAATGCTCTGTCGAGGTGGTGAGATTCATAAACCGGATGGAGTCACGAAAGAGGCAAAGATTCCCTTTCAAGTGGAAAAAACAACTCATGATACTAAGAGAGATTTTTTCCCTCTTTTTTTTTCTTTTTTTTTTTTCAAAGAGAGTTAAATGCACAGTGCTCTGTGCAGATGAAACAGAGTGAGACTCCACAGAAAGGATAAACAGGAAGATCTTTAACTCTGGAAATGGGCTGCTCCATCAGAGGTGAAAAGTTAAATGCACCCTGCAGCAGTTGTTCAACTTGTAAAGATTAAAAGTGTTGCCTTGGTAAAATACTTTTAGGAGTATCATGGAGAGTGATTAATGCACAGTTTTCTTTAACCATCACTACCTCCACTATCCATCCCCCCAAAACTTGATCATTTGCATTTCTTCCCTTTATTTTTACTGTTTTAAAATTGCTGTCTCTATGCTGATTTGACTCTAGTTTCTGACCAGAGAAAGAGCACAGCTAACATACCTATATTCAGACAGACCTGTCAGTTATGCAGTAATGGATCAGCGTAAGCAGAGCAGAGAGGACTGGAGTCAGGATGTGCTGTGCAATTAAAGTAGCTACTCAAGACAAAAGCAAGCTTCATAGGCTTGCATTTCTTTCTTGTACTCTCGTTAGAACATGTGGCAGCAATAATGCTCACAAAATGGGGAGCTTTGTGACTGCTTGTTACTTAAAAATATGCGTGTGAGGAGGTATTTCTTTCCTTAGGGAAAGTCTACTTTCTGGCTTGGGCAGCAAGAGGTAAGCATGCCAGCAGTAGGCACAGACTATATGAATCCCACAGGCCACAACATCTTTTTGCTTAGGCAACTTCTGCAAAATCTTCACCTGTAGGACCAAACCCTCTAGTCTCCCACTACTGTGAGAGTTCTTGGTAGTTCCCCAACAGGCTCTGGTGGGCCATCTGGTAAAGATCTGTATCCTGGCTGGAAAGCTGGGCACTACGTTAGTAGTAGAGAGAGTTTTGGAACAAAGGACTTAAGTATGTGAACCTACCCCAAAAAAATGCAGATTTCCAGGTGTTTTGTGTGATGCCAGAGAGAGTTCTTTGGGAAAATACCCATTTAGAGTACATTTTCTCTAGTTTTCAGTAGGTAAATGGTATTTGGTTTGCAACCAGTGTTTGGGTCTGCCCTGAACTCTTCCCAGAAGAAGGCACATCTGAATGTCCCCATGAAGAGTCACATCAATCCTTCCTGTAGCGGAATCCAAGCAGATCCCTTACTGGCCACCTACAGAAGACCTAGGCAATATCCACATATCTTTGTTTATCCCTGCAAGTCACTGCCTTGCTCTGTGTAGCTTGGAAGAAACCCTTAGCTACCTCTTCACAAAATCTTTCTGTGCCAATGAGGTCATGTTTAGCAGAGGGAAGATGTCACCTCCTAACCTTTAGAGGGGCTGTAGGCTTGCTGGGTCAGACTATGTCCATGTGTACAGGCAGCCTTACCAGGTTTTGGAGTAAAAACATTAATACAAATACTACACGCCTTCCCTGGGCATATGGCATTTCTTATAATACCGGGAAAAAAGTCTTGTTCCAGTCAGTATTAATTTTAAATTTAGCCCTTTTGTTTTCTATAACAATACAAAATCACTGGGCCGTATATTCAATTTACTCAGATTCATTCAAGCCTGCTGGTATCAATGGCAAGGTATGGGTAAGAACCAGCTGCACAGTGCTAGGTGATAATCTCAGTATGTTCAGATTTAAAGTCTTATCCATCATGCTGTTAATGTTTCAGTCTCGAAAGAGCATTGGTAACTGTTACTGGAGGTTTTCACACTTTACCTAGTTATAATGTCTTACAACATAAAAAATACACCCCACCTTACAACAATCTGAATAAAATATTCATTATCCTATGGGTAAATCTACTAAATACAAAGTAGTGTTCTGTCCTCGGTCCAGCCAGGACATCTGTTTTCTTGGCTTTACGGTACTTAGCACAATGAATCATTTGCCTCCAGTCATTTACTGTCCCGACGTGTTATGCTGCCTAAATCTTAGGAAAATTCCACCCAGTCTCCTCCAGATAATCCAACCATGCCACAATTCTTGCTCCCACAGCAACAGCAGTGGGATTTGCCTGCGTCTTTCTCTCTTGGCATAAAATCCCCAAGATCTGAAGCTTACAAAGGTTCCCTTCTTGCCTGCACAAATTGCCTCTTCCCAGACACATGCATCCTGTTTTGAAATGCCTTCACAGGGGTCTTCTGGTCCCAATAGTTATATCTGTACTAATAAATAAAATAAATACAAGGAATGAATTACAAAGTTAATTCTCTGGTCCTCATAGAACAGCTCCCAAGTGCCCTTCTCTGCAAAAGAGAGTAGTCCAAATCCCCTTCTGGGAACAGCCCTGGCCCAGGCTATACCTTGGGGCAAGCCCCAGGACTGTGCTCACTGGAGAAGGGGCACAAGGTCATTTAAGGGGTATCAGGCAGGTGAGGGTCATCATCTGAGTTTTCTTGGGTTTTCTAGTCCATGTAGAGCAGTATCTGATGGGGTGTAGCTGGCACATGCCTTGGCAGATCCTGTTTCTTGCAGGCAGAGTGGCTGGTTGAGGCTGCTGCCAGCAAGGTAGAGAGCCTGGGCCAGGACAAGGTGGGAGAGCCCGGTCAAAATGCATCTGCACATGTGGCTTCCTTTCTGCAGAGTATTAACTCTTATAAAAGATGTCTCAGTTTAAATCATCCAAAGCTCTTCAATGGAGTGTTGGTGAGTGATGGGATAGCAACCTGTGGGTCGGGAAGATGTTTTTTTGCAGGCTTGATGGGGGCCAGGGGTGGGACTGGGGCTCCAGGTGCTGGGAAGAGCAGTGTAATGGGGTCAGAGCAGGAACGTCCTCCTGGGATGGGGCACTGGCTGGTCTCCTCATAGGGCTTCCCAGAAGTTTTCTGTATATGTGTAAAGCAAGACAGGAGAGGTAGAAAGCAAAGGTAGCAGAGGGTTACCAAGGCCTAAGGCAGTCACCTTCTGCAGGAATAGCACAGGAGCTTGCAATTACCGGGTACAGTCACAGCCCAGGCTCTACCCTGAGGAAAGACTCCCTTTCCTGTCCCACCTCCCCGTGTGGGTCTAAGAAGAGGCCAGGAATGCCACAACTGAGGCTCACTTACCTTCCTGCCCTCCTTGAGCAAGGGAGGCAAGAGGACACAGCAAACACTGCCCAAAACCAGCTATCACCCCAGAAAAATTAATGTCTCACTAGGTCTCCCTTCTCCAAATTTGCATGTCAAGCTAAGCTGGAACTTGCCAGGAGAAGCCCATCCCAAACAGCTGTAGAGGCTCAGTGAACTCCTCTCCTCCTGACTGCAGAGGCAATAATTTAGGCTTTCTGAGGCAGAGGTTTTTAGAGATCTTAACTGTAAGCTCCTGGGGAGTTTCCAGCTGTATGTTAGGCTGATTGCAGGGCAAGATGCTATTTATAAACTATGGTATTAAGCACTAGTGCAGAACAAGGGTAAGTGTTACAGTGCTGCTTAAGTAGCTTTCTTGTATCAGCTGGCTTTGGGCCGGTCTGGTAAAATGAGCCCTTGGGCCCCTGGCATATAGCTGAGGACCAGAAAATAAGGAGGGAATCTCAGGTACAAGAGCTCTTTGTTAGGGTTGCTGCTGCTTTCTGGCTTTAGCCACACTTTTTTCCTCACGCACACTGGGAACTTAAAACTTCAACTTCTAAGACAGAAAATACCAAATACCTGATGACAAAGGAAAACAATAAATCTAACAGTTCTGAGGTTTTCTCAATATGTTTGGGCAGTTTAATCCATTAAGTGGTAGAAATAGATAGTTCAGTATCTAGAATGGTATGAAAGCTTGGAATACCACCAACTAGAAATCGGAGACGAAAATGAGCTGAACTTTTTCAGAGTCCAACTCAAAACCAGTTTCTTCTGTTTTAGAAATGACAGTTCTCCCATTACAAAAAAAAAAAAAAACAAAACACAAACTGGGACAGTTTGGATTATTTGTGCTTTAAAGAGTTAAGTGGCAATAATTTGTCTATGGTCAGTTACCCAGAGACCATTTTGATCTATCAAGTACAGGTTTAAAATGTTTATATTAGAGGAGAGATGACAAAGAGCAAGCTGCCTCCCTGGGCACAAATTCTGCTCTTTTCAGTATGCATAGCTGAAGGATAGGAGTCCATGACTGAAGGGACATATGACGTCTTAAAAATTGGTCCAGTCCTCCTAAAAGCCCTTGTCTGCTGGGAAAGTGTCTTTGACTCTCAGGTGGTTGCATAAGTACCATGAATTGCGTGAGGGAAGTACTTCGTTACTTATTAAATGGCTAAACAAATTGTTACGTAAACCTGCTGTGAATGGTCATAGCAAAAAAATGAGAATTCTGCCTTGGGCAAAAGCAGCCCTTCCACACGTACCTCTAATTTGCCAGTCAGAGTTTTTTGTCTCTTCAGAAATATCCTTGCATATTTAAACCATGATGGGACTTGTTGAATTCATCTATGGTAAGGCATTCACTTGTCCCTTCTTCCAATTAAAGTTCATAGAAAACACATGTAAGTCCTGCTACGAAATGGGAAACGTATTCCAAATGCACTAGTAATTCCTTGCTTGGTCAGTTCCCTTCCTTCAAGTAAGGTGTGCTCAGTGCTTATCCACTGACCTAGACTATGGACATCAGAGCAATAATCTGATGTACTATTTGCCATTTAAACTAGAAATTTTTAGCCACTGCCCAGTTTTCAGAAGGCTATATTTCTAGGGAGTTTTATGTAGGAGTTTTATGTAGGAGCAAAGGCTTGGAAAATCCCTTCTGTCCTGCAGAGTATCGTCCACCACAGACAATGGCACTACACAAGCTCTTTCATAAATCCAAGTGGTAGTGAAGACTTACCTCCTATATTCCTGCTGGCAGGCTATTCCAGACCAGCACAACTTAGAAGCTGGAAATTAAGGAGTAAAAAAGAAGGAACAAGAATATTGTAGCATAGCACTGTTACTGCTTAAAGCAACCTAATGTTCCCAGCCAGCTTCCCCAGGTTACCATTTTTAATTCTCCCGGGTCAGAAGGATATTACAAAGTGATTAGCCCAAATGCTTAACGTCAATTCAGGATGCTGCAGGTTGCTTCTATTAGGAGGAGAAACTGATGTTTTAGTCAAGACTTCCTCTAGCACAGTCTGACTTTCTTACAAAGCACTGATAAACGTCCTGTTTCCCCCAGTGCTGTGGGTCATTTCCTTGCTCGCCTTTCTAAGCCTCTTGCTGCCCAACACGGTCCAAAAATTTACTGTCCCTCAGCCTTTTTCCTTTATTTGATACCTCTCAATTCTGTGCATAGCACCTATCAAATCAATCAGCTTGGGGAGGATTGAACTCTTCTCTCATTTAATCCTTAGATATGATATCTACCATTTTTAGTTAAGTATATGATTGCTCAAACATGTAAGACATGTTAAAAGAGTCACCCCTTTTTCAGCATAAATTTCTCATAAACTCTAAATATCTAGACCTCACTGCGTCATTTCTCAGTTGAAACATTTCCCCAAAAACAGTACCAAACCCTGGGTTCTTTTCTTTTCTGGTTGCTTATCCATATATTATTTGGTAAAGGATTTTTTCCCTTTGTCTTGTGGTCAGTTGTTTGATTCCACATATCCCTCATTGGTGGATCTTATCAAAAGCTCACTAAGAAGCTGAGTACATGCTGGTGCTTTTTATCATCTCTTCTAGCAAACCCCAGCAGTCTACTGCTTCACAGAAAGAGTGCTAGTTGGGAAGCATGCATCTGCCTGCACAAAGCGTAATGCAAATGAGATTTCAGTGGTTTCTAAGCAGATAGGCTATCCCAACCTGCCTGCAGGATTGCCCCCATACTCCGCTGCCCTCTTCTCGGAAGAAACTCATGCACCTGATCCTCACTTACGAGAACATAGCCTGACAGCACGCTGTCAGAATAAAAGGATTTAAAAATAATTTACAACCGTTCTGGGGTCTTATTACAGAGACAAAGTACCAGTGAATATAAGAATTTATATTTCTTACTTTCAGTGTATCATCTATTTAATTTATTTTAGGGTTGCTGAATGAGTAATGTCTTGTCCCACTGGAAGCCTCTAGATAAGATCTGGAGGATCTACCACCCACTGCATTTTTCAAGTAGCTCTGCGATACGTCAACGGGTATCAGTCATCTGATCTCCAGTAAAAGAGCTCTGAAAGATGACTCTCCATATCGTCTTCCTCAGTTCACCATGATACAGCTCCCTTCTCCCTTTGCTACACTTCTTAAATGGTCTTCTTGGCAGGGTGACATACGCTGCCTCTTGCTCCTGAGAGACTGAAGTAATTTGTAGCTATTATTTACCCTAATATCTGCGACTGTCTAACACTCACATTATTTAACCTTTTGGTTTCATCTTTATGCCTAATGTGGTGTCTGCTCCATTCCATGGTACTTGTGCTACGTTGGGTGTTTCTTTATACTCATGAGGAGATTTGGGGAGAAGACGGAGATTCAGGACTCAATAAAGCTTTGGGCTGCTGCTTGATTACATAAATGTTGCTTTTTTCTCCATAGCCCAGATTGTACAAAGCAGCTGTGAGGGGTCTGAAACCCTCATCACAGGAAAGACATGGACCTGGACAAGTGGGTCCAGAGGAAGGCCAAAAAGATCATCAGGAGGCTGGAGCACCTCTCCTCTGAGAACAGGCTGAGAGAGTTGAGGTTGTTCAGCCTGGAGAAGGCTGTAGGGAGACCTTACTGTGGCCTTTCAATACTTAAACAGGGTTTATAAGAAAGATGGGAACAAACTTTAGCAAGGCGTGTTGTGACAAGACAAGGTATCATAGCTGTATATTGAAAGAGGATATATTTAGATTAAATATTAGGAAGAAATTTTTTTTGTGATAGGAGTGGTGAAACACTAGAAGAGGTTGCCCAGAGAGGTGGTAAATGTCCCACCACTGGGAATATTCAAGGTCAGGGTTGATGGGGCTCTGAGCAACATGATCTAGTTGAAGATGTCCCTGTTCACTGCGAGGAAGTTAGACAAGATAACCTTTAAAGGTCCCTTTCAATCCAAGCTGTTCTCTGATTCTAGGGTTCTATGATTCTAGGAAAAGAAAGCCATATACACAGTGAAAGATGGTGCCAGTATATCTCTCTGGTTTTTACAGGAAGAGTTAAGGTCCATTTTGAGGAGGAAGATGAGAGAGGCTGAACTCCGGAGAAAGATAAGACCTGGTAAGCAGCTAACCAGTGAGCCTGTATACTGCACGCTCTCATCCTCCTCATGGGAGAGAAAAGCAAAGCAGAGAGGTACCTATTTTAGGACGTGCTTCTCACATTGCCAGCACAGAGCAAGGTGGTGCTGGAATGCAAGCCACAGGACAGGGGGGCTGGTGTGGAGACAGAAACATCATATAAATTAGGGCAATTCAAAGCCCTCAAAACACTGGGATGAGCAAAGTAATTAACTCTGATTATTAGTAGAGACTAGAAACCAAATGTCAAAGCCAAGGGCCTACAGCCTCATTCAGGGCTGGAGATTTTCCAGCTGACTGTAAAAGCGAAGAAAATTGTGTGATCTCAGCCTCTGGATGGAGAATGGTGTTAATCGGCTAGAAAAAAGGTACATGAGTATCCAAAATCAGGAAAAGGAGAAATCAGTTTTCTCCTATCCAATCAGAATAGCGAATTGAAATCTGGAGCCTCATACAGCCCATATTGAATGTATGGTATATGGAGAAATTTTCTTGCTGGTTCTCACCAGCTTTAATAATTTAGTAAAATGGAAAGTCGTTGCAAAGGAACTGAAGCTCTCTTATCCAGTCTATTGGAGAATCCTGTTATAAGGTGGCAGTTACTTCACTAACTGCTGCTGGTCCTGTCCACTGGTGCTGAGGCCACATTCTGACAGAGAATTGGTGGTGAATGGTGCTGCATCCAGTTGGTGTCTGGTGACCAGTGGTGTCCCCCAGGGATCAGTACTGGGCCCAGTCCTGTTCAACATCTTTACTGATGACCTGGATGAGGGGACTGAGACTACCCTTAGTAAGTTCACAGATGATACCAAGCTGGGGGGCAGTGTTGATCTGCTGGAGGGTAGGAAGGCACTGCAGAGGGACCTGGACAGGCTGGGTCGATGGGCCAAGGCTAACGGTGTGAAGTTCAATCAAAGCAAGTGCAGGGTCCTACACTTTGGCCACAATAACCCCCTGCAGCGCTACCAGCTGGGGGAGGAGTGGCTGGAGAGTGGCCTGGCGGAGAGGGACCTGGGAGTACTGGGTGACAACCGGTTGAACACGAGAAAGCAGTGTGCCCAGGTGGCCCGGAAGGCCAATGGCATCCTGGCTTCTGTCAAGAACAGTGTGGCCAGCAGGAGCAGGGATGTAATTCTGCCCCTGTGCTCAGCACTGGTGAGGCCTCACCTCAAGCCCTGTGTGCAGGTCTGGGCCCCTCACTGCAAGAAAGACCTTGAGGTGCTGGAGCGGGTCCAGAGGAGAGCAACGAGGCTGGGGAAGGGACTGGAGGGAAAGTTCTATGAGGAGAGGTTGAGGGAGCTGGGGGTGTTTAGCCTGGAGGAGACTCGGGGGGGACCTTATCACTCTCTACAACTGCCTGAAGGGAGGTTGTAGTCAGGTGGGGGTCAGGCTCTTCTCCTGGTCAACAAGTGACAGGACGAGAGAGCACAGCCTGAAACTGCATCAGGGAAGGTTTAGGCTGGATCTCAGGAAGCACTTCCTCATGGAGAGGGTACTCAGGCACTGGGATGCACTGCCCAGGGAAATGGTGGAGTCACGGTCCCTGGAGGTGTTTAAGGAGAGGCTGGATGTGGCACTTAGTGCCATGGTCTAGCTGATGTGATGGTGTTGGGTCATAGGCTGGACTTGATGGTTTCAGAGGTCTTTTCCAGCCTCAATAATTCTATGATTCTGTGATTTCTGTTTCTGTCAGTGTCCCCAAGCTTCTGCCTCCTCTTCCCGCAGAATCCTTGCTGCATGAGGGTTGTCACACAAGGCGATGCAACAGCAGCACAAGAAACAGTCTGGTGTCCACAGGAAGAGACTGAAAATTGGCACAGGGGTTTTTAGACCAAGTGCAACTGTTACCTTAGCTTGCACAATGGCTTGAGGGAGAAATCAAGAGCAAAAAAAAAAAGATGGTTTTGTTTTCCTTAAAATAAAAGAAAACAGGTCAATTTCTTAATAGCTCTGCTGTGCACAGCCTCACGTGTGCTCTCTCACAGACATGCACAGAGTTTTATGTGTGGTTTAATGGGATGCCTCCATCAGTGAACAGAGAGTGAAAATTAATCTGCTTTGATGACAAAACTACAAGTATGCTAGGAACAAAACTGAATAGAGACATCAGGCCATTGTCATTAAATGTTGACCTGTGCTATTACTTGGATAGAAGATCACCAAAATAAAAGTGAGTCATTCCAGAAAATAGTTTTGGTGATTTAGTATATAGCATTCTTCCAAGTCAATACTGAAACCCTGCTCCAGCAGATGATTAGGAAGAACTATGCTGTTAGAGTCTCTGTAAAAGAAAGCACTTTTTAAAAGGTCCCATGGCACCTTAGGTGAGAGTAGGAGATATTAATCAAGGTGTCTAGAACAAAATCTGTTTCTTGGCTATTATATTCAGAAGATGCTTAGACTTCCCTGTAGTCTGTCATCTTCATTTCTTTCCTGAATTATTGGGTGCTGTGGTGATAGTTTCTTCTGCATTTTCTAGATTTCACATTGCAAATGTCTGTGTTCATTAATGAAAGAAAGCATCCCTTCCCAATACTCAGGAGGGAGATATTCCAAGTGTTACTTGTATTCCACAAGACTGTGTACACTTACATCAACAAGAAAAGCTACTTTTCCAAATCAAGTTTCTGCAAAATGCTATTGGAGTTCAATCCCCATTCATCTTACAAAGTCTTAGCTCCTAACTCAGCAAAGTACTTCAAACAGGTTAATGATTGCACTGATTTCAACCCACAAGTAAAATTAAGGCTGTATTTCATTAATTGGCTACATCAGCACTTTGTCTGAGCTCCAACTAAGCATGCTTCGAAGGAGCCACTGAAATCTTTAAGTGACTCATGTCAGTCTGACTAAAGGCTGAAAACTGCATTTGTCCCATTTATTCATTAGAGACTTGCAAAAAAACCCCAGTCTCAGCACAGTCAGTTCATGATTTTGCTCCAGCATTTGAGTTCCAGTGTGCTTGGGTCTTCCCCCTGAGTTTTAATACTGCTCATGTAATCATTTTTTTCAAATGCAGAGAATGAAAGCTGAGATTTGTCGGGTACCTTCATGCAGGTTCCTGTCTGTCGGATGTTGTTACGCATTGAAATAGTATATTGCCTGTGAAAATACTATTTAAACAAACCTGTCTTTTTTTATCTGTGTCATTATCCCAGGCTCTCCTTAATGTCGATTTGAAGGATAATCAGGAACTCTGTGATACTCTGCAAGAGCTGGCACTGGCAGCAGAAGGTTTGTACAATCCATAAGGGTTAAAGCAGCTCCCATTGCATCAGTCTGGAAATGTGGTTTAGGGAGGGACAGTGTTCTATCCTGCCACGGAGGCTCTTTGCTGTCTGTTTGGTACAGGTGCACTGATGTCTGCCCTGTCAGTGACATTTGCCTTAACTCTTTGCCTTGTGAAGATTCTAACAGGCCTTCCCATGTTTTCTCTCCCGCTGCACTTAACCTTGACAGGAACACCCCATAAATATACCCAAAGCTGGCTTATTACCTTTTAAACCTTCACTAGAGTTTTCCTTTGGGATGCCAAAAGAAAAGCCGGAGCTCTTAGCCCCACCTTGCAGCTGCAGCAGCTGCACAGGCTGTTGGTGCTGCCAGGTTGCTGCCTCCAGTCCCTGCCAATGTCTCCAGCTGTAGGTCTCCCCACTGTGTATGGTCTAACTGGGACATCATCTACACCTAGATGGTGCATGGGGCAATGCAATTCTGTTCAATGCCTAGGTTTGGTTGCTCACGTAGCATCTGTGCCTGTAATGCCCTACACCCGAGAGGAAAGGCAGAGCTATCCTTGAACTGAGCAGGCCAGCCCCAGTGCCCTGGAAGAGTGTATTCCCTCAGCCCACCTGCTGCAGAGAGTCTCAGGAGGAAGGACACACAGCTCTTCCCATATGTGAAGGTCTCAGTTGCAAATTACGCAATAATTTGTGTTCCTGGTGTCATGACACCTTGGTTTATGGACTCTGCATCACTAACACAGGGCTTTAAAAAGCTAAGCCCAGCCAGTGCTGGCTCTGGTTGCAGGAATACAAGATGCTCGGATGATTTCCAGATACCACCTGTGAGTGTAGTGGTTGAGAGGAATTTGGGGCATGTCACACCATCTGGGAGTGCTGTCACACACCTGAGCTCAGTGGTATCACTGCAAATTCGGTCACAGCATTGCCTTGTCTCCATCACAGAGGGAGCCTGCAGGAACCACAGGAAGAGTTTCCTCCTGCACTTGGGAAGTGGCATTACTTCCCAATTCTGCAGCAAATGGGTGCTGCCAAGTATGGAAAGTTGCCACATCCTCAACCTCCTTCTTTCCCATCAAATGTGTCTCCCCAGTGCAGAGGGACAAGCAGTTTACAGTCAGAGCTGGTCCAAAATACAGGTGCCAGCTGCCACTAGGCAAGACCTGATGGTTAGCTGCTCTGTACCAGCATTCGAGACACAGGACAGGGTGCTAGGAAGGGAGAAAAAGAAAGTGAAGTTTGACTACTCACTAAATTAAGTGCAGAAATTAACAAAATTGCCATCCATAGGGTGATCATTTCGTGGCCCCAAAGCTGTAACCACGCTGCTGTTTTTAAAAAGAGAATATGAATGGAGGATCAATTCCAGATTTATCACAGAAGGGAATTAAGTGCATTGCTTTAGCTATAATGGCTTATGAGGTCATCATAGCTTATGCCATAT
This sequence comes from Trogon surrucura, assembly GCA_020746105.1. Classification (NCBI taxonomy): domain Eukaryota; kingdom Metazoa; phylum Chordata; class Aves; order Trogoniformes; family Trogonidae; genus Trogon; species Trogon surrucura. Next base: position 66,726,360 of record CM036658.1, read on the forward strand.
TCTCCAATTTTGTCTTTCTTGAAGAGACGCTTTATTGTAAAAGAAAAGTGGCCAATGTGCAGAATTTTATGTGATTATGACTGTGTGTTTTTCCTGACAGAGGAATAAAATGAACCTCTGTTCCCTTAATCCGTGCACTATAGGGTTGCTTGTGCCCCCCACAGTATCATTTAAAAAAAATAATTACAGGAGGGGGCTTTTTACTGCCCTAATCACCTCTCACTTGTGCTGGAAGTAGCTCGATTGGGACTATCCAGGCAGTATGCATTCCTCAGGGTTGCTTTACTTCAGGCCAAGCAGAGGTCAGGCTCCTCAGAAGATCAGGCAAAAGCATGGTTTGCATTTCCTTGTTGCTGTTATTTTTCTGAATATTCTGAGTTGAACTCTCCTCCCCACTGCAGCTACCATCTTTTAAAATTCAACGATTGCTATTACTTTTACTTTTGAAAAGAGAGGAATGCTATAGACCTGAACCCCACACCCAGAGTAGCCTGACTGTTGCATTGTCTAAAAAAAAAAAATAATGTAAGGCATGATGTAACCAGCAAGTGAAAACCAATTACAGTCAGTATGCCAATTAGCATGGTGATTACATCCACCACACGCACTTGGACACCTCGTTCTTGCTGAGTGAAATGATTGATTACATGCACAAGTCAGGTGAATGATAACCACAGAGATTTTCATTGTCCGTAAAACAAATCAGGGCTGTGGATGGCCACGGTGCAGAGAGGCAGGACAAGGAGAGGCAGAGGTCTTGGTGACTTGTGTGTTACCCTACCTTCATCCCTGCAAGGGTGGGAAGCACCACTGGGGAAACGGGCACCTGGCAGTGTCCACCAGTTCACATCAGATTTGGAAAGTTAATTTGCACAGTGACTTGGGACTGCTCTGGCACAAGTCACCATCACCTGAAGGAGTCTCTCTCAAAACCTAAATTACTTTCTGATCATTACACTAATAGTTACTAAGGTGCTGCTGAGGCCAGTGGTACAAGCATTCCCTGATTTCTAATCACATATTGGGAACATTTTACAGCCATTTTCACTGGCTCCTTTTTGTACAAATCTTTTGTTTATTCTTTTCTTTTTTTTTTAATTTGCCATGTTGCTAAATTAAAAATAGTGGAGACAAGATGCCTAGTGAGAAAGACTTATCCTGCCGATGGTCTGTCAAGATATTTTGCTTCCCCTCAGCTGCACGAAGTGCTGTAGCAATTGAGACTGAGCAGACCTCCATGATGCTAGTGGCAGGAGCAGGGAGAAACTGCCTTTGCAGAGGGGAGTTAGGACCAACACAGCAACAATAACAAAGCAAATTTCCAAACAAGAAATGCATCTGACTCCCTTGCAATAGCAGTTTCTTGTTAAGCCATCAAGCACTTTTTATGTAATCTGCATGAAATTTTACTGGGAAGCTATGAAGAAGTGGGAAAGGTTGTGAAAAAGATTTCAGAGGACAGCATTGCCCACATTTACCTTTTAGACAGAGGTAAAGGAACAGTTTCCTACAGTCAAAACATATCATGCTCCCTTGAGAACTGGATAAAATCAACATCAGTGCTCACATCCTGAGAGGTGGTTGGACAGACCCGCTTTACAGAAGGGCTCTTCAGCTTTGACCAGCTATATGCTCCACTCCGACACACTGAAAGGTGTCCCATTTTGTACCAAGTCAAAGCTTGTGTTATGCCGGAACTTAAAGATCTTCCAAGTCTTATTTACTGTCAGAAAGAGGTTAAACAAATGAACTAAACCCCAGGGAGAGCTGGCAATCTGTGCAGAGGCAGCAGCAGTCTGTCTTCCAGAAAAGATCTCATGACATTTCATCCCTGCTTATGCTACTAGAATCCATCCCACCTCCCTCCCATGTGTTCACATGAAATGCCCTGGGATGTAGGTGTTTACACCAGCCACCACAGACCTCATCCTCAACTTTTGACATGCAGGTAGTAATTGCATACGAATTTTCATTGTTGTCCATATTTTCAAAGTTAGACAACTCTTGGGAACCTTTCCCATCCAACTTCCCCACCCCTGAATGGTTTCTCAGTGAGGTTCAAAGCATGGCTTCATCAGAAATCATCACAGAAGGTGAATTTTGTAAGGAAGGTTGAAAACCTTACTTTAGAGGAAGAATTAAAAAAAACTCGTATCTGAACACCTGTCCGACCCGTCTGTGTTTGTTAGTGGGACAGCTCTTGTGTTTCACACAATTCCCTGACCATCTTACAAGCTGGGCTACACCTTCCCTGCTTTTATAGGTATTTATGGTAGGGTATGTGCTCGGCTTAGATGTGGCACAGCATCATATCGCTCACATGATACTGCAGTTCAGACTTCATACAGTAAACTGGCTGTTAAGCAGCCTTTAGATATAATGCTACAAATCCAAGTACTCCTTCTGCATCAGTGGGGAAAAAAAATTGAAAAGCATTTATGAAATGGTACATGGTACAAATGCTAAAGACTGGAGCTCCAGAGGCTAACCATGTTAGCAATGAAAGAAGAATACCGCTGTAAAATCAAGTTGAAAGTTTTTAATCATATAGTCTTGTTCAAGACTCACGAAAAAAATCCTGTTTTCTTCTAAGGAAAGACAGACTCATGAGGCTTTACCTTTTCAAAGGGTTTCCACCAGGAAGCACAGCTCCCTGGGAATGTCATTTGAGTGATCAGCTCTGAGGGCCACGTTGTGGAATGCTGGATCTAAGTTATGTCCCTGTGTGTACATGCCTCTACACCAACTGTAAATCACATTTTCACCCCCAAGGTATCAAGTACAAATTCAGAGCCTCAATGCACTCACAGTGTCATCTCAATTTGGGCATCCATCCTGAAGCTAAAAAAAGAGAGAAAGTTGGACTGAAAGGATGTTCTTCTCATGCTCATACTTAGCGTAGAATCTTTCCATCCAGAGATCTTTCATCAGAGAGCATTATCATCTCCCCTAAAAAATATATGGTAGAATCCAAATCCATCCAAACTTTGCTAAACCCCAGGATTAGGAGTATGATTTGTGTGGAAGTGACAAATCTCAGAAGCATGCCAGCATCTAATAGGAACAACTAGAATCAGTCAGCTAAACACGTTCTGCCGGGCCCTTGGCAAACCGCTCTCTGCCCTAATGCATGGAGAGAAGTAGATTAGAGAATCAAATGGGGTGTATTACAGTCTCAGAAGCTGGAGCTGGTTATAAGTCTATTAGCATAACAAAAAGGAATGTACCAGCGCTGGAGAGCTGCCAAGGGGAGCGCTGGTAATTGCAGTAGCAGGAAGAGCAAACAGAGCTCCTGCAGGGGCTGACGGCGAGCGAGCACAGCGAAAGCCAGCAAGGGATTCCAAGGGCTTTGGAGGAATTGGAAAACTCTTACCCTTTCTGATTTGATCCTGTGCAATTGTGCAGAAGGACAAAAGAGCTCACTCAACATTGATCAGTGGGCAGGGATCCACATATCCAAAGGAACGAGTGTTTGGACAGGGTCTAAGAAGTAAAAATAGGTGTCTGAATCTACCTCTAGGAGCCACCAGTGGAGCAACACGCCAATGGACCTTCCAAAAAGCATTTTTCCACCCCAGTTGGCTCACAACACACAAGTAGAGGCTCATGCACCCCTCCTGCCCAGCAGCTATGTGCCCACATCCACCCATGCCTCCACCAGGGAAACCCTCTGAGCCAGGGGCTGAGCCAGGTGACTGCAAGATAGAGAGGGAGTAGTCACCCCCCCATTCAGAAGAGCAGGAGGTTTTTTCAGTTGATTCATTTAATAGGGAGGAAGAGCAAACACTGTGGAAAATGGTTCAGCTGGGAGAAGGAGACAAATTTGTGTAAACACAAGAGAAAAAGAAAGCTGAAGAGCAGAATGGCAGGGGAAAAGGCATTGCCCACAGGCAGATGTCCACCATTTTGAGACAATTGTCTGGGGTTGACGAACAACTATTTGTGGTCTGCCTGTAATTAATTGTTTTATTTATTTCAGGACAGAGAAAATGGCTTGTTCAGTCAAATATATTTTTGGTTCAAAATGGGTAAAGCTACTCCTGAAGGCCTGTTTTCTTTTTTTTTTAATAAAGAAAAAAAAAAATCACACTTTCAAAACTCCTCTTCCCCTACTCAGGATTAGCTCTTTGGGTAGAAGTATTTGCTGAACATGACCTGAATTTATCAAGTGTTTTATCCTACCTATAGCTGAATATTTTTGGTGAGTTTATGACTGAAGGGCAGAAACAATGTCCCAGTTTAACTTCTCAGCAGACCTGTACAGGATCTGGATAGAGCTGCCTCCCACAACAGCACAAGACCAGGGCCCTGTCCCTCTTGCCACGCCAAGCAGTCTTTTTACGCCCGTAGCAACTAAAGAAGCCAGAAGTGCTTTGCAGCATCTTTGTACAGATCTGCACCCTGTCCATGGCTCTCATCTGCCATGAGCACCTCCTGGAGGCACAGCACCCACGGAGGGCACTGGGAAAATAACGACTGAGCAGAAGCTAAGTTACGTATCCTCAGGCTACACACTCTGCCGGCAGACAGCAGCACACATTTGTCTGTGTGTCTGTAGCAGGAGCAACAGAAATACAAGAAAGAAGTCAACAAACAAGCACTTGACCTGACTGAAGGACAAGCGAGAAAATTTGATGTCAAGGATTGCTTGAGAAGTTGTGCTCAAATCGGATGTTTCTTGCTCTTTGCTTCCACCCAAGCTGAGGCAGAATAGTGGTAAACAGCAATAGTTCAATGACACCTGACTCCATTCCCTGTTTTCTCCAGGAGCAATCCACACAGGTGGAGAGCCTTTGGCTGCCAATCTGGGTCACGGTGGAATAACAGTGCGATGGGAATGGATGTCTCGTGATGTTATTTATTGGGCTATACATGCCAAGTAGTGCAAAAAGGCTTACACACTCAGGCTGGTTGTGTTGTTATTGCAGCTTTTACTGCTCAAACAACTCCCCATGCACCACTTCAAAAGTTACCTGGCCCTGCCACATGACCTCCAAGCAAGCAAGCCAAGGTTTTTAACAATATCTATTTTCTTCTGTTTCACAGGTCACTGCTCATTATAAACTGCCAGTGTTCTCCCTAAAGATTTATTGTGAAAGGCAGCATAGAAAACATTTGTGCAAAACTAACAACAAGCACATTTCTTCTGTTTAGGAGGAACTCTCTATGTGATGTAGGTGCAAAAAAATTTCCCTGCTTCAAAACACACATTTTTTTTCTATGCAGGATCATAGACCCATAACTCCTTGCAGCATTTCAACGATTTGTTCACTCTCAGAACAAGCAAGACTGGGAGGCTAACTGCACTGATTCCAGGCAGTATTTTGCAAGTGCAAACTTGTGAACTGTTAGCAGCCAAATACTCTTAAGATTTATTCAAGCCAGAGAACTGCTGCCTACTAGTTCAGGTCATATTTCTTCTCCCGTTTCTCTTTAAATTATGAGTTTTCACAGGGCCAAGTTGCTTGCCTGTTTGTTTTCTTTAACACATCAAGCCTGCAGCTGGCAATAATTTTTGGGTTGTCTGGCTGTGAACTTCACATATCATCTCCTTCTGTGTTGTCCCCTGTTGTTTCTAGTCAGTGTCAGTCAAAACTCAAAACTGTGTTTCTGCCATCTCTTGGAGAACTGTTCCTATACAAACTTCTACCAATACAAAAAAAAACAAAAAAAAAAAAAAGAAAGCACTAATAATAGTAAATAATTTTTTGACAAAAGGAAAAAAAAAGGAGTACTGCTATAAATATTTTCATTGCTGGCATAGATGATTTACTGCCCCCCTAGTTAATCCCTATAAAATAACACAGTTGAACACCTTTAAGTTCCATGCATACAGATGACTAATTAAATACACAGTTAAATGGCTTGACCTGGCACAATTCTGACCTTTAAAATTATTAAAGAAATAGAGCTTGCAGTTCGCTCAAGGCAAAGTCTTCCAATGAATAATTCTGGTGTAGCAGCGGTTTGGGGCAGTTTAGGACGAACAGGGTACTCACAAGCCAGAGGGACAGCTGGTACTTTGGAAACTAGCTACCTACCCGATCTCTCAGCCCTCAGACCCAGCTCCTTGCTTTGTGCCATGGAGGTTAGGGTTGCAAGACACTTGGGACACTGGGACTGGAACAGAATCACACAATCACAGAATGTTAGGAATTGGAAGGGACCTCGAAAGATCATCAAGTCCAATCCCCCTGCCAGAGCAGGAACGCCTAGATTATGCTACATAGGAACATGTCTGCAGAGAAGGAGACTCCACAACCTCCCTGGGCAGCCTGTGCCAGTGCTCCATCACCCTCACTGAGAAGAAGTTTCTTCTCGAGTTTAAGCGCAACCTCTTAGGTTCCAGTTTCAGCCCATTACCCCTTGTCCTATCAGTGGTTGTCACCGAGGAGAGCCTAGCTCCACCCTCGTGACACTCACCCTTTATGTACTTGTAAACATTAATGAGGTCACCCCTCAGTCTCCTCCAAACTAAAGAGCCCCAGCTCCCTCAGCCTTTCCTCATAAGGGAGATGCTCCACTCCCTTCATCATCCTAGTTGCCCTGTGTTGGACTCCCTCCAGCAGTTCCCTGTCTTTCTTGAACTAAGGGGCCCAGAACTGGACACAATATTCCAGATGGGGTCTCACCAGGGCAGAGTAGAGGGGCAGGAGAACCTCTCTCGACCTAGAAGTTACAAGAAACCAGACAGGTCATGTTTTGACAAAGCTTCGTCTGAATTCAAGGGTTTTGGTATGATGTTGATAAAAGGGATTGGCCAGCACCACGAATGCCTCTGTCTCCAGACCCTCAGTGGTGCCAGCAGGAGCTCAGCACCAGATGAGGGGCAAGATGTGACTGAGGCTGGGGCATCACATCTGGCCCCACAGGACCCCTGTCATCACCTTTGCAGACTAAGTCATGGGCCTTTCTGGGGTGAAAATTCAGTCTATCTTGGACTGTTTAAGTAACTACATTCTGGAGACAAGGAGGAGAGTTTCATTAAAACAGGAGTGTCCTTGAAAGGATGTCAATCTCTGCTTTCATTAGAAAGTTTTCTTCGCTGTTTCTCTCCTAAAGAGTCTGCCGCTCACTCTCGTGCTCACTGCTGCTGTGTTCATATGCACTAGGCTGGAGTAGGCATCTTGTTGTTAACTGCAGTTTAGCCTCAGAAATTACTGTACTTGTACTTACTTAAACCTAATTTTTCAACAGAAGTACTATTTCAACAGAGGCAATTATAAATTGTGGCAAGGCACCTGCTTTTATCAAAATTTCACTTACCTTATCACACTGCTTGACTTTCTGAAGAAATTTTTGAACAGGCAGGGGTTTTTTGTTCTACTAAGAACACTTCTCTTTGAGAAATAGCAGTACTAATTAGAAATGTTCCTGTGTGGTACAGTTTGTAAATCATCTACCAAGAAGTTTGTGACTTTATTCAGAGGACAGTGAGGTAAAGTTTTCTCATTTTCACCCACTAATTACCAGGGGAAAATAAGTATGACAGATGCAAAAATGTTATGGAACTTATAAAAGAGAGCGCAAACTATGCTGTATCTGCAAGGATGATAATGACATTAATAGGGCTACGGCCAAATATTTTAACAAAACTATTGTAGCTGTAACTCATATAAAGCACAGTCACCCAGGGAGAAACAAAGGCAAATGGAAGTCTGTTTTATGTTTACTGAGCTCAGCATGAAGTGTTGTTTTGATTTCATACGAAATTCACTCTTTTTTGCAAACAATCACACTAACAAATTAGGCACTAGCTGGAGGCTTGACTGACAGCAGCTTGCTGGGATTCTTTGTAAAGAGAAGACATAGGGAAATATGAACATATGTTTAGTTAAACACATTTTCATTTATTGATCTGCCTGCAAGGCTCAGGTGGTGAAGCTGTGGGTGGATATGCTGGCCACCATGCCCCATCCCATTTCTCAGCTGCTGATGAAGACACATGTTGTGGACACACCCCTGGTACTGCTCCACTGCAAGCAATGGCAGTGATTTGCTTTCACAAGGATTTGACAGGTACAACCCCCTAATATTTTTCTGAAATCAGAACTCTATAAACATTGAAATTTGGTGAATTTACCTCACTGCCAGCAAGCATTCTCCTCTGCTTCCCCACACCAGGATAAGCCAACTATTTCTCTGCAGCAGCAGTTGATTGACTCTGGCCATCCCAATGAGTGGGCCAAACTTGGCCATATGGGCAAGAAGCACAAGAAGCCTCTCTGAAATGTTTAGCAGCGACATGTGAAGTGAGCCCACAGCAGTGGTTTCTCTGCACATGGCCAAAGCAACAGCAGTTGCAGCTGCAGAGTCACCTGAGGTCAAAAGCACTGGGTCTATTACAGACCACATGTAGCATTTTGAGTTACATCCTGAAGTGAGATGACATACAGTATAAAGTATGTGGAGCCTTTATGCTTTTATGGGTCTGCCTTTTTTTACAAGCATCCACTTATTCCTTTCAACAGAAAACTCTGTCCTTGATGTTCTGGGCACTGCACAACCGAAACATTTATTCCTGTCAGCTTTACCGCTGCTCTGATAGCTCCAGAGACTTTTTTCCAAATGTGCTTAGTCTTTTCTAAGAAACATAATAATAAGGTATTTCAGAGAAAATATTTACCTCTGGAACAGCCTGGGCTAATGTGAGTAATAGAAAAGCTGAGAATAAGGTGGAAAAAAAAAGCTTTCATCAACTTCACACAATGCCGTGGACTCACCAGAAGGCAATGGATTGGAGCTGGCTTTGGTCTTCTCCCAACTCAATGCTCAATCCTCAGTTTATGAGCAGGAATTAAGGACCCTGTGAGAGGCTTTCCCTGGGCCCAAGAAGGTCCTGCATCAGAGTAATGTCTGCAGGTTAAAACCATCCTCTTAGGCTTCCCAAATAAGATAATAACACTACTGACTAACCGGAGAACAGGAGCTCATTAGCCATATAGCCAACCACAGCTATACATCATGTTGCAATGTCATACCCCACGAAAGACCAGAGGCATTTCTGCACAAAACCTTGTCATTCACTGGTTTAGTATCCATCTTTCCTTTCAAGAGAAAGGTTGAAAATATATAAATAAATATCATATTCATGGTGATGTTCAAAAAACACTGATGAAGTACAGTCAGTAAGTGTTTGCAGGAGTTTTGCACAACACATGGCCTTTTGTTTATTGTTTGAATTATAAATGAATTGAACATTTATGAATATTAGTTGATAATTCCTGAATGTAAACAGACTATATGTGAAGCTCATCATCTGATCAGGAAGCTAACACAACGTTGTGCTGCTGAAATGAGAAGGATTGAATACCAATATTCATACTTGACTTTCTTTTCTTTTTCTTCCTTTGGATCTCAGGAAGCACTTCCTCATGGAGAAGGTGATCAGGCATTGGGATGCACTGCCCAGGGAAGTGGTGGAGTCACCATCCTTGGAGATGTTTAATGGAAGACTGGATGTGGCACTCAGTGCTGTGGTCTAGCCGATGTGGTGGTGCTGGGTCACAGGCTGGACTTAATGATCTCAGAGGTCTCAGTAATTCCATGTCATTCTTTGGAGGCCCTTTCTGGTTGTGTCTGCTTGCATGTGTGTCTCATTGAAAGTGAAACATAAGTAAGAGCACAAAAACTTACTTATAGGATCATAGAACAGTTCAGGTTGGAAAAGACCCTTGGGATCATCAAGTCCAACCATTAACCCTACACTACAAGTTCACCCCTAAACCATATCACCCAACACCACATCTAAGCGACACTTAAACACATCCAGGGATGGCGATTCAACCACTTCCCTAGGCAGTCTGTTCCAGTGTCTGACCACTCTTTCCCTGAAGAATTTCTTCCTAATGTCCAGCCTAAACTTGCCCTGTTGCAACTTGAACCCATTCCCGCCGGTTCTGTCCCTAATGGCCTGTGAGAACAGACCAGCACCAACCTCTCTACAATGTCCTTTCAAGTAAATGCAGAGCATGATGAGGTCCCCCCTCATTGAGGATAATTTGCAAACAGAAATTAGGCTGCATTTTTTAAGTAAGTTGTGTCTAGTTTAACTGTGAATATATGCCTAACTCTAATAATAACTGACCGATAGAAATCAAATAGCAAGTATCATATTCAGTCATGAATCCAGTCTAAAAATAATACCCTTAAAACCTTCTGGGAGTGAACTCCATTATATTCAAAGGAATCACAATTGCCTCCTGGACAATCTGGGAGCAGAAAATGAGACAAAATGTGCTGAAAAAATTATGCACTGTGAATTGTCCCCTTGACTCCTAATTTTGACACAATGCTTCTTAGGGAAATCCCTTTTTAAATAGATAATGTAGAACTACATATCAGAAAAAAAGTTGTCTGGTAAGAGACTTATTTTAACAACGAAGAGCCCTGATTTTTCTGCAGGGCCCCAGTTTATTTAACGACTGTTCCAAGGAATGAGGGGGAGAGAACTGTACTGAAAAAAACCACAGTTCTTTATTTCACTGCATCTTTTCTTCACCTTTAATCACTCCCTTTTTCCTTCTCACTCACCCACAGCAAGACCCCCGTATTATTAGTTCCAGATTTGGGATAGTTCCAAGTCACGATTTCTGATTTTTTTTTCTCCCTGTTTGCATAATTTTACTGATGGCCCTCTCTAGCAACTGTTTCGGGTTTTTTCCAGAGAATTTATATCTCCCAACTTCATTCCTACCAGTTAAATTTTAATTTGGTCTCAAGCAGAAATAATGAAGAAAAAGAAATGCCACCTTTTTTTGCAGTACCTTTTAAAATTATTGCTGTAAAGTTTTAATTCCATTTTAAACCATGATTTAAACGCGCATCAGGTTGGATGAGGATTGGAAAATATAACACAGCAGAGTTGACGTGAAGTTGTACCTCATTAACAAGTCTTCTTAGAGCTACGTACACTTTGATGCCACTCACGGGGCTCTGGGGCTCCACATGAGTGAGGCTGCAGCAGAGGGGGAACCACTGCGGCAGGCTGGGAGTGAGGGCGATGGCATGTGGCGTGCTCCCCTCTGGGCTGGAAGGCATCTCACGCACCTGCTTTACGGCCACGGCATGCCACAAGCTAGCATCGACATGGTCCGGCTTGCGGCATACCGCAGGGCGAGAGATGGCATGCGAGGCACCGCGTCCTTGGACACGCTCATGCCGCCAGCCGGGGGCCCCGAGCCTCCTCACTTCCCCAACTGCACCAGCTGCTGACAAGCAGCAGGGTCAGATGGAAAGTTCAAGGGAGATGTTTTGTGAACTTTCACCTACTTGTCTGCTATGACTTCAGGAAAAGGAAGGTGGAAGACCGTTAATCTAGACCATAAAATACTATTCCACGTTATTAATATGAGATGTGCGACTGAGAATGCTATTTCAGCTTCGTATTTTATGGTAGCAGCACAGTTACTTTGGCCTTCATTGGGTGAACAGTATGGTCAGTGGACAAACCCACAAAAGTCACATTGACTCTAACACGAACTGCCCTAGCTGGCCACAGCGTGAAGCAGCCTAGTATACTCAGACCCCAGGCCAACACATGTTCAGAGATTTAGAAAAATCTGCCATAGGAGAAAACCATGTGGAAAGCCCACTTGTTCATAAAGATGTAGCCAACTGCTGGAGGAAGACAGCAGCAGAAATATTCTTTAAATTGAACTTCTGGTGCCACCCCCACAGGAGCACCAGCTCACCTGTCCACTTTTCCAAAAGGACAGGAAGCAGCTCATTTTCTGCAATGCTTATTTGTAGAGCAAAATGAACACAGGATCTTCCTAGATTGATAGAGTTCCTTATAAATGCCAGGCATTGTCCAATCTTATTCTTGAGTCTTCAGCAAGGAGAAGACTGATCCCTCCAGGGTCTAGCCTGGTGCTTGGCAGCCAGTAGCTTCATCCTCTGCTGGTATTGCACCTAAACCAGGAGTCAGAACTGTCATGTCGTCTGACTTCATCTCAGCCTTTGCCTGTATAACTTTCGTTTCTTAGGGTGTGTCAGAGTTCAGTAGACTCAGAACTGCAGAAGAAAAACAGGCAGTTTTGCCTGGAAAAGACACTGTGCATGAGGAATGAGAAGGACTGTAGGAGTGATAGGGAGGTGGATACTGTGGGTTGCACGTGCCTCACGTGAGGGAAAGAAGGGCTCACTGTGTACAGTACTGAGCAAGACACTGGGTGTCTGCCACTTCTGAACTGGAGATCTCAGTAGACGGTAAGACTTTGATGTTTCTGATTTCTTCTTCACTGCAGCACTGAGCTCACTGGAGCAACTAAGTGAAGTGAGCTGGCCCAGGTTGCCCTGTGCTGCACTGCATTGGATGCCCAACATTTTTTCAGTTGATTCTTGTATTCAGTTAATTCTTGTTTCTGTCTCTGATGCACTGGGACTCCTCTTGCACCTGCCAGGACACACCATCTAGGTAAACAGAAAAGAAGAACATGCTGGTTTTGGTCCGCTGCTTGCAAATGTGCAATGAGAAGTTGGGGAAGGCAAAGGATGAACTTCAGCTCCTCTTACAACAACTCTGATTACTTCATCCACTATTCCAGAGCCATGTCTTTTCCCACATGCTGGCTACAGTAGGATCTTGCAGCAGGTTTTCAACTTCTTTGGGTTGCTAGAGCTTGCTATTCTTGTGTTTCAGCTAAATCCTCACCCAAGACAAGTCTGCAGATCCCTCCTCTGAATAACATAGCTAAATGTGGAGCCGTTCTTAACGCAGTGAGATTGATGATGGTTGTAATGTGGGAGGAAGCAGCTATATATGGTGAGTCTCCTAAAAAAGACCAAAAGGACAAGCTGTTCAAGCCAATGCTGCTCTATCTATAAAGAGAGCACTTATACCCAAAGCTCCTTAGGCACTAAAAGAACAGGAGGATTTACAAACATGCATATTCCCACCTGAGGAGGCACCAGACAAGCGCCCACAGCAACCACTTTGCTTCACCTCTGGCAGTACCTCTAGGTGCACAGCTTGTCTACTGATGTGAATATGTTCATGCACAGGAAACCCAAGTCCTGACCTCTGTTGCATACAACCACTCCCCAATTAAAATTCGAAGGACCCAGGAGCGCAAGAAGCAGGGTCAGCAGGGTGCAGCCTGGTGGACACTGCTGCCACTCAGCATGTGAGAAGTCGGCTGTGTGGCACTGCTGCAGCTTAATCTGGTGCCTCTGCTGTCTTTTCCACCTCACTCAGGCTGTTGCAAGTTGGTTCAGTCCCTGGCTACTGGTGCTGACATCCCCCTGAAACCTCTACAGCTCCCTCCAGTCTCAGCTGTGCCAGTGGCAGAACCAGACGGTGCTTGTGAGCTAAGGCCACTTGCAATTACAGGACCTCTCACAGCAAGAACAAGAGTCCTATGTTTCTCTTCCTTCCCTTCCCTTTCACAGTAGCATACATTTTTCATGAAATCTAATTATTTTTATTTTTCAATAATCACTGACTTGTCTGTGAGACTATTGCTAATAAACAGGCATTGTCTTTCTTCACTGTGTAATAGCTATATTTTTCTGGAACATATTCTTTATTTCTTAACTCAAAAACAATACAGAACTACAGAATCACAGAATCGTTGGAGTTGGAAGGGACCTCTAGAGATCATCTAGTACAGCACCTCCGCTAAAGCAGGACTGCCTAGAGCACATTGCACAGGCAGCTGAGAGCGGTCTCACAATCACAGGCCCTGGTTGTCGTGGGGGATTTTAACTTCCCTGATATTTGCTGGAAGGACAACTCAGCCAGCCAGCCAGCCACAGTCCAGGAGGTTCCTCCAGTGCATCGATGATAATTTTCTGATGCAAATGGTGGAGGAGCCGACTAGGAGAGGAGCACTGCTGGACCTCATCCTCGCTAACAAGGAGGATCTGGTTGAAGCAGTAAAGGTTGAGGGCTGCCTTGGCTGCAGTGACCATGAAATGGTGGAGTTCAGGATCTCATGTAGCAGAAACAAAATAGCAAGCAGAATTGCAACCCTGGACTTTGTCAAGGCAAACTTTGGATTTTTCAAGCAATTACTCGAGAAAATCCCATGGGCAAGGCTGTTTGAAGGTAAAGGGGCCCAAGATAGTTGGTTAGCGTTCAGGGCCTGCTTCTACCGTGCTCAAGATCAGAGCATCCCGACACGTAGGAAGTCAAGGAAGGGAGCCAGGAGACCTGCGTGGCTAAACAGGGATCTGCTGGGTAAGCTCAAGGGCAAGAAGAGAATTTACAGATCTTGGAAGGCAGGGCTGGCCACTTGGGAAGAATATAAGGCTGTTGTCCAAGGATGTAGGGAGGCAACTAGGAAAGCAAAGGCCTCCCTTGAATTGAACCTGGCGAGAGGGGTCAAGGACAACAGGAAGAGCTTTTTCAAATACGTGGCAGATAAAACTAACACCAGAGGCAATGTAGGCCCACTGATGAATGAGGTGGGTGCCTTGGTGACACATGATACAGAGAAAGCAGAGTTACTGAATGCCTTCTTTGCCTCTGTCTACTCTGCCGGAGGCTGTCCTGAGGAGCCCCGTTCCCCTGAGGCCCCACAGGAAGTCAGGGCAGTGGAGGAGTTTGCTTTAGTCGATGAGGACTGGGTTAGGGACCAATTAAGCAATCTGGACATCCATAAATCCATGGGTCCAGATGGGATGCATCCACGGGTGCTGAGGAAGCTGGCTGATGTCATTGCTAGACCACTCTCCATCATCTTTGCCAAGTCTTGGGAGACGGGAGAGGTGCCTGAGGACTGGAGGGAAGCAAATGCCACTCCAGTCTTCAAAAAGGGCAAGAAGGAGGACCTGGGAAACTATAGACCGGTCAGCCTCACCTCCATCCCTGGGAAAGTGATGGAACGACTTATCCTTGGTGCCATCTCAAGGCATATCAGGGATAAGAGGGTCATTAGAGACAGTCAACATGGTTTCACCAAAGGGAAGTCGTGCTTGACTAACCTCATAGCCTTTTATGAGGATATAACAAGGTGGATAGATGATGGCCGAGCGGTGGATGTGGTCTACCTTGACTTCAGTAAAGCATTTGACACAGTCTCCCACAGCATCCTTGCTGCTAAACTGCAGAAGTGTGGTCTAGACTCTCGGGTAGTGAGGTGGACTGCGAACTGGCTAAGGGGAAGAAGACAAAGAGTTGTGGTCAATGGGGCGGAGTCTGGTTGGAGACCTGTATCCAGTGGAGTGCCTCAAGGGTCGGTACTGGGACCAGTATTGTTCAATATATTCATCGATGACTTGGATGAGGAACTAGAGAGTACTATCAGCAAGTTTGCTGATGACACCAAGCTGGGAGGAGTGGCTGACACACCAGAAGGCTGTGCTGCCATCCAGCGAGACCTGGACAGGTTGGAGGGTTGGGCGGGGAAAAATTTAATGAAGTACAACAAGGGTAAATGTAGGGTCTTGCATCTGGGTAGGAACAACCCCAGGTTCCAGTATAAGTTGGGGAATGACTTATTAGAGAGTAGTGTAGGGGAAAGGGACCTGGGAGTCTTGGTGGACAGCAGGATGACCATGAGCCAGCACTGTGCCCTTGTGGCCAGGAAGGCCAATGGCATCCTGGGGTGTATTAGAAGGGGGGGTGGTTAGTAGGTCGAGAGAGGTTCTCCTTCCCCTCTACTCTGCCCTGGTGAGACCCCATCTGGAATATTGTGTCCAGTTCTGGGCCCCTCAGTTCAAGAAAGACAGGGAAGTGCTGGAGAGAGTCCAGCACAGGGCAACTAGGATGATGAAGGGAGTGGAGCATCTCCCTTATGAGAAAAGACTGAAGGAGCTGGGGCTCTTTAGTTTGGAGAAGAGGAGGCTGAGGGGTGACCTCATTAATGTTTACAAATATATCAAGGGGGAGTGTCACAAGGATGGAGCCAGGCTCTTCTCGGTGACAACCACTGATAGGACAAGGGGTAATGGGCTGAAACTGGAACATAAGAGGTTCCGCTTAAACTCGAGAAGAAACTTCTTCTCAGTGAGGGTGACGGAGCCCTGGAACAGGCTGCCCAGAGAGGTTGTGGAGTCTCCTTCTCTGGAGACATTCAAGACCTGCCTGGACACGTTCCTGTGTAGCATAGTCTAGGCATTCCTGTGTAGCATAGTCTAGGCATTCCTGCTCTGGCAGGGGGATTGGACTTGATGATCTTTCGAGGTCCCTTCCAATCCCTAACATTCTATGATTCTATGATTGCACGCAGATGGGTTTTGGAAGTCTCCAAAGACAGACTCCACAGTCTCCCCAGAGAGCCTGTTCCAGTGCTTTGCCACCCTCCCAGTAAAGAAGTTTTTCCTCATATTTACAAGAAACTTCCTGTGTTCGAGCTTGTGCCCGCTGCCTCTTGTCCTGTCACTGGGCACTACTGAAAAGAGTCTGGCTCCATCCTCCCTGCACCCACCCTTTAGACATTTATAGACATTGATAAGGTGTCCTCTCAGTCTTCTTTTCTCTAGGCTAAAGAGTCCTCAGCTCTCTCAACCTTTCCTCGTAAGAGAGATGTTCCAGTCACATAGTCATCTTCATTGCCCTCCACTGAACTCTCTCCAGCAGTTCCCTGTCTCTCTTGAACTGGGAAGCTCAGAACTGGACACAGTATTCCAGATGCAGCCTCACCAGGGCAGAACAGAGCAGGCAGATGACCTCTCTTGACCTACTGGCAACATTTTTCTTAATGAAGCCCAGAACACCGTTGGTTTTCTTGGCAGCCAGGGCACATTGCTGGCTCACGGTTAACTTATTGTCTACCAGGACTCCAAGATCCTTCTCCTTAGGGCTGCTTTCCAACAGGTCTACCCCTAGCCTATATTGATGCATGGGGTTGTTCCTCCCCAAGCGCAGAACCCTATATTTGCCTCTGCTGAACCTCATTAGATTCCAATGCTACTACTTGAAATACAGCAAAACATGGTGCTTCAGCTGTTTGTAGCATGTGGTGACCAAGAGAAAGAGAGGAAAGAAGGCCAAGGAAATACTGTTAAAAACTCAACCAGTATCATCTGTCACTAACAGCCCAGGTAACTTGTACCTGGAGGTCACAGTGGGTCCTGACAGATGAGACCCATGGGCATCTCACAGCCTCCCTGGGGGACCTATGGCCTCAGTCCAATACCCCCATCCCCATGTTCTGTCTAGAAACAAAGGTTCTGAAAACAAGGGAGCCCCAAGGTCAGGGCTGCATCTGCTAGGTGGCTTGCCAGAGTCCAAGACAGCAAGTTTATATTCCCAGGATCCCAAGATCCCAGGAAAGAAAATGAGATGGAATGTCTTTTTTCCCAATTGATATGAGATTTCCTGGGATGAGAAAGCAATGTTGCATGTGGAAATCAGTATCCTTTCACTCTCCTTGCCCTTCTACACGACAAATGTCATGTCCAGGGAGGTTATACTGTGTGCTGGGGAAGAGCTGAGACAAGGAATCTCACTGATATATTAAAAATAAATAAACCAAAGATGAGATGGAAATGACAAAACAGCATCCTTCAACTTCATCTCCTTCCGCTTTTCCCCTCTCACGTATTAGTCCTCTATTAGGTTCTCCAGTTAAATCAGATTTTTTTTTGTCCCCTATAGACCAGATCTCCAGACACAACACTCAGCATTTCTGATGATCTCATAGCAGTCTCCAGAGCAAATGATAATTGCCACAGAATTCACCAAGTTTTGCTAGAATCATTCCCTTGTCATTCAGCATCTGGAGAATCAGAACTATGAACTCTTGTCTCTGAAGCAGCACACGGACTGCAGGGACACCCTTCCCTCCACTTTGTCCTCCAAGGATGCAGCTCCATCTCCAAAACGGCAGGGCCCTCTTTCTCTCTCCATCCCTGTTTATAGCATCCCATCCCTCACAGTCCTGCCCAGCCACAAGCAGGGAGTGCAAAGCTCTTTTTGATATTTTAATGATAGAGAGCCAAATCAGAGTCCTGCTTCCTTTGAATGTTGCAGGAACAGTTTTTCTGCACTGAATCCAGCAAGATTAATACCAGGGTGTATGAATCCAGGCAAAATGTAGGTGTCCCTCCTGACTTTCAGCCCATGAAAAAAAAACAGGTCTTCAGGAAAAAACTCACTCTGCTCAACATATCTCAGTTTCCAAAGATTTTATTTTCTAAGACGAGAGAGTAATATGTTGATATGCTTGAAACTGCATCAATTTAGCTATCGTTTTCACTAATTAGTAAAAAAAATTTTATGTGCCCCAAGATGTGCATTATTCAATCAATGTCAGATAAGCCTGTCAGAGAAACTGTTCCAGCTCATTGACACATTAATTATACCTTTTCAGACTGCAACCATTCAAACTGAATTTTTTTCAAAATTGACAGTTTTTCAAAAATCAAAATTTCTGAAAGTCTTGTTTGCCTGATATTAGCTAGAACAGTAGAAATCTTGGATCAGGTCCGTATAGTTTCATCTTTCTTCTGACAGGGGTAATAAAGAACTAAATAAAGGAAGAAATGCTGATCACAGGGAGATTATTGGGAAGCTACTCTGGGAATAAGCTAACTCTCTAAGTATGTTAAATAGGAATACTGGATGAACCCTTTTTTTGGTTCATTGTTCAAGACAAGGAATTACATTGGTTTGACCGGAAGCATATTCATATTTTTTCCACAGAAATTGACATTTCAAGGAATGATTTCTTCTGAACCAAATGATGACTTTGATACTGGCCGTGGTGACATTTTTGTGGTTTACTTGGACTTTCACAAGTCAACAGGAAGTGGAAATCTCTGTCCAATGTGAGGAGGTTGATGACATTTCATCCTTGGCTCCTGCTGGCTCTGCCCTGCCGTGGCACACAGGCCCTGCCACGCTTCGCCAGAGAAGACACATGTGCTTCTCTCCATGCTTTCACTCAAAAAATAGAGTTAATTTTCATTTGCTTTCCCAGGTGAACTTGGTGTTTTCATCAGCTCAAGCATACTGTCTTTTTAAGAGTGGAAAAGGTTTTTACACCACGTGTGTGCTAATGACACAGGAGAGAGTTGAACTGGGTAAGGGGTTTCAATCAGGAGGGGCAGCTTTATATTAAAACACATAAAGCAGAAGAAAATGGAGACTGAACATTAAAAAAAAATATTCAGTCAACACTGTGTCAAGCCTCATCCCTTGAGGCAAATAAGCATGGGTTACAGCACACTATGCAAAGCACTGGGAATAGTTAGGCACTAGCAGAAGGATGGGATACAGTATGTACATATTTGACATTTCACATCTCTGCAATGCTGTGAAATCCTTCTCTGGAATAGTTTAATAAACCAGAATTAATATTGCTCTTTCCCATGAAAATACAAGAGCATTTTCCTTTCTGTTGGAAGAGAAATGTTCCATCCCGACAAATCAAAGGAGATAGCAGAAGTGGAAACTTTAGCCACAACATTGTCAAAGTATGAAAGTTAAATAACTTTTTTGAGGGTTTTGCCATGTGTCAAAGGTGTATGAGTCTGTTCCTCAACATAGCTTGCCTGTATGCTTTGTAACACATGTTGGAATTTCCCTTCTCCTCCTCCACAATCATTTCACCTCTAAATTCTAACACTGATGAGCACCATCTGTACAAGATTGTGACATTATAGCAATACTTCAGATAATTCTATTGTGCAGTTAAAAATATGTATGTTCAAAAAGATACTTAAAAGAATGCTGCAGATTTGCAAATCACCTTGCGATATATGTTGGTCGCTTCATGTTATAGCATTTATAGGGTTTTTTAGACAAGTATTTTTCCAAGTGGATACCACAGGGTAAAGTCAGGCTGTTGACAGCCTCACTCATTTGCTTAATTACTTCAAGGAACCTTTAAAAAATCCTACATCACATTACTCAGACATTAGTTTCTTCAAGCCCCTTGGGAACCAAAGCCAAACAGCTGCAAATGACACACCTGCCAGAAAACGAAAACATCTCTTTGACTATAAGCACTTAACAGCCCCTCTGACTTACAGTTTTTCACTTTATCGGTCCTTATAACCATTTGTATTTTATTAGGGAATCCTAAATTTCTCTGAAATTAGGACAAGTAGTACAGCATTAGCCACGATTTATTGTACAGTTGCAAACACTGTCTATTAACTCTGAACTAATAGTCCTCCACCGTCTTTGCCTAAGGTCTTACCCTGTTCATTCTTGCAGTCGTGAGCTTTTGGGATTTCCCCTGTCTGCACACATTTTTTACCAGATTGTTACTTCACAAAGTGTTCCAGGATCTTCTGCCACTGTCAGTCCCTGTCTCAAAAACACATCTTTGCGCTCTAGCTGGTGCCTTGCACAGCAGTCGCTGTATCTTTAAGCGTGCAAGTACTACTAAAGTGATCCCAAGGTTTAGTTGCTTTGACAGACCTGTCTATATCTATAAACGATTATCACGTTTTGAGAGACACAGTTCATATATATTTTCCTTTAAATGTCACTGCCATCTATACTTTACCTATCCAGGTACATGGAAATTTTAAATTCTTTTTCTTCCTCTAAACATCACTGCCTCTTTTGATGATGTCACTCTTGCTCACTGCTGGTGTGGCAGCAGAGCTGGGCACGTCACTTTGCTCCCAGCTTCAGCCCTGCCCTGCGGTGGGGAAGGCCACCACATCCCCAGCAGCACTGTTAGTTCAGCGGGGAGGAGAGAACTTTTGGGATGCAGTTACGGATACCAACCACCAAACTCAGGTTGCCGTCACAGCCCATCCTTCAAGTTGTGCTGTGTATTTCGGAGATAAGGGCTAAGTAGTCAACGTATTCTCTAAGTCTTAGTCTCTCTGCTTGCAGGATTTGCAGCAAAGCTACCACTTATTGCCGATATTGATTGGGTGTGTTGTTACTGATACCCACTTAAGATCAGCTACTCTGTTCACATAAGCTGTCACAAGGCACCAGGAAGAAATGTCAGTCTCCATCAACCTGGGCTGGCTGGTAACCAGTAAACTAAATGTAGAAAATTGCATGTCCAGACTACTCAGCCTGTGTGCTGCCCAGGTCCTCAAAACAGCACATGAATGCACTAGATGTTTAAAAATATACTGTTTCACTTGGGTGTTTGACTGGGCAAGGGGACGTAGTGCCAATTAACTTAGGTATTGCTTTAAAAATCCCACACAACTTTTAAATAGAAATTGAGAAGGGGAAAAGGGGAAAAGCCAGTCATTTTGCATTGATATAAACACTAAAGTTTCTGTGCAATTTCTCCAAGCTCCTCCTTTCTTAAAAGTAACTGTTAAAATACAGTATATTACTTTAATGGTATGCTCACTACTAAAAAAAAAAAAAAAAATAATAGTAATCACTCTTTTGCATGAATCCAGAGGATAAAAATCCCTTAGTTTAGCAAGGGTTTATCAGGCCAGCTTTATTCAATTGCTCCGGCTATCAGAAAACAATGCCTAGGTCTCCATGCCTGATACAGGGTGTGAAATTTAGCTTCCTTTCAAAGCTAGTGGGGGTGTTCAGGAGAGTTTAGGGTAACTGAGGAACACCATATCACAAGACAAATGTTGTGTGGAGGCAAAAGAAAAAAGACAAGCACCAGCCTTGATTTCCTCAGCTTCATAGAATGTTTAATTGACACATACAGATCAGAGGTGAATTTACAGTGCCTTTGTAGTCTAACAGATGACTTGATAGATTCCCTGCTATCATTGTTCACCTTCTGAAAGAAAAAATAATTTCTAGCTGTGTTATCAGAATAAGATTTCTAAAAGTATTCAGTCATTGACTCAGCACACCATTGACTTTGAAGTCACCACAGTGAGGCAAAGAAGGCCAAGACATTGATTGGTTTTTTAAAATCTCTAAATCCAACAAACCCCTAAACAATACCTAAATGTTTATCACTAAAAGGCAGAACTGAAGAACTTGCCACACCTTCTGAGGTTTCTTCCATCTTCCTGCAGAATTTAGAGGGAGACTGATTTTAGGTGACCTTTGTTGACATTGCATTTTCAACAGAGTATCTTCCTAAATGTGAATAGTCATATTGACAAAGAAAGACTGTTTTCATTATGGCTATTGGACTTCCAGATGTTTCCTCTTAGTGAATATTAGTCAAAATAGGGTCAAATGAGGAGATCAGGTCGATGAAGCACTTCAGCTAAAACTCTTTTAAGATACTTTGCAGTATATCTTGATCACACAATTTCATATGTTAATCAAAATTTCCACCACTCCAAAAAAGCATAATCTTAGTAGGAAAATAAACTAATGTTTCCATGTATGTCTGTTGCTGTATACAAGTGAAACCAGGAAGTGTATTGGATTAAGTTATCTCAGTTTTGAAATGTGTCACTCTAAATCTCAGTCAGATAATTTGCTCTATGTATATCTTATTTTCTTTACTGGTTCACCCACCTACAGTTCTTGTGCATTTAGACTATCATTTGCAGGGTTTTGGAAGCCATCACTAATAATGTTTCCGATATTATTGAAGATATTTTATTCTGGCATCTCCAGTGCCAGCAGCCACCTAGACATCAAAGGTCTGCATTTGGTACAAGCAACTGTGCAACCAAATGGGTTGCTTAGAAATTCACAATAACACCAGGCAACAGTATTAAAACTGATGTTTGATACAAAGGTTGTGAAAAGTTTGGGAGTAAATATTCCTATAGAAAATAGCATTGTCATAACACTTAACTGAGAGTGAAAACACAGTTTACGAGAAAGCTTTGATAGTAGCTTGTAGAGGAATTTCTTGTGGAGTAGAGGCGCGGTATTATTTTAAAGATGTGGACAACCCAGCTTAGGCCTAAACAAAGGCTCTGTCCTTGAAGCTGCTTTGGAACACGGGGAGGAGGAGGTTTTATCTGTTTTGTGAGAGCTTTGCTAGATGCTTGGCTGGAGGTGCTGGCCCCGGGGGGAGAAGGGGGGGCGAGAGCCGTTTGCATAGTGGAATGGCACTACCCAATAAAACACTGGCGCGTGTAAACCTGTAACTGACCAACTCTGTTAAGGGGCAGGCGCGGGGACACTGCTTAACTGGATATATTGAGCTGTCCGGAGCAATAAAGGGAGGACGATCTGTAGCCATATTGGTGTGATGATCGTTAACTTGACCGGCTCTCCGAAGGGACCCTCTTCAGTAGCTGATGTGGTCCCACATTTACATAGCTGTGATCTATTAAAATCTTTTCCCCAGCAAAAAGCAAAATAACATTGCTAGCACCATTGTTTTAAAAGAGCATTTGGTATTATTATTATTATTATTATTATTATCATCATAGTTCAGAATGAATGTTGAGTCTTAAATCCCCTGGTTCCACAAAGAGTGATAGCGCTTCTGTGACCTTCCATTGCAGTGCCAATTATCCGAGGCAGAAATTTTATAGCATATCCCTGGGAAGAACTTAAGTTTGGACCTCTGCTGCCTTTGTAAAAATGAGTGTTTCCTAGTTTGGAGACTTTATAATATGCTGCATAGAAAAGCATGTGTGTTTCATACTAGCGTCAAGAGAAAATCTGCACATCTTGCTGTACACAGAAACCTTCAGGAATGTATAATTCAACATGCTGTTCTCTTTCAGCTAAATTGAAGTCAGGCTTAGTTTTACCTCCTTCAAGGCACTGTACATCTCTCTTACTTCTCTCTTCTCTGCTACACAATTTTTTTTCAATTGTCCTGTTGCACATTTTAACCCATTGGCCTTTGACTCTAATATTAAAGAACCTTTATGGCTTAAACCGTCTACCCTGAAATTTTATCTCATCAGCCTTTTATTAAACTAAGAGAAGTCTGGATCAGTGACTCTCCCAATCCTGTTTAGAACAAACAGGCACATGTCTGCTTGCATTTGCTAGTTCAGCTTCTCCACTTCTACTATTGCTGACTGCACTAAGCACTGTCAGGCAGGAGGCTCTGTCTAGTTTAGGAAGATGCCTTACACTGTGATCACTAGATGGAAGATCCTAAAGTTTTTGAAAAATCCACCTGAGCACCTCTTCTCTCTCCTCCTGAACCTGTTCTACAGCACTAGGCAAAGCTCTGCAAAAGGAAAAGTAACTTCTTTTGATGACACAGAGGGAATGTTACTCTTCATTGTTGTGTATGTGGGGAAAAGATCCAAATTCTCCAGTTCTATTTCTAATGGCATGGGCAACAGAGAGAAAAAACTCCCAGTACTCTGATACCAGACACACTGAATTGTACCTACCTATAACAAACACAGCATCTCCATAATACTCTACAGAAAGCAACATAACCTTTTCAATTCACCCGCTTCCTCCTGCAGGCATGGGAGAGAAGGTGGGTTTTGCAGCCTCTCTGAAGGTCTGAAGTCTGGGACACAAGTGAAGGAATGAACTTAAGGTCAATGATGTGGCACAGAGAAGTACTCACCAGCATTCCTCCTCACCTTACTTTTGCTTGAGCATTCATTTGTCCAGACTTTGTGCGGCTCTCACCCAGCCTACATGCTCTCTGTCCTTTCTGGGCTGCCAGATAAGCTGGTGCGTGCTAAGGAAGGAATCAGAGTGTTACTGAAATACCCAGTCAGGCCTGTGACTCTGAAGTGACCGTGTGGCCACCAAGATAGGCACACGAACACTCATGTAGGCACAGAACATTGAATAACTTGGTCCTTGGGTCACTCAAAGGTTTGTGTGTGAACACTGGCCAGGTGGTGTGTTTGCCCTTCTCTGTGAGATCTGCTGCATAGTGAGGCAGTGACATGCTGAGTAGTCTTGTGTCGGTGATTTACCCTCTGAACTCCTAAGAAATCTGTACTTTAATAGGGCTATTATGAAAGGGAAATCAAACTTGCAATACGAAATTGAAGGAAGACACAATGTTTTCAATAGTGTATAATTAAAAAAAAAAAAAAGGTAAGAAAAACACAACCAAATTTAAAGGTCCCTGGTCAGATTTGAAAAACCCATAAAGCAATAGCAGATGTTTAATCCAGTGCATGGATGACATAAAGCAGAAATATTATGGTGTATTAAGTTTGTGCTGTGTGCCCATGGTGATAGTAATGCTTGGGTTTACCTTTCTGACTCCTGAACTGCTGTTACTACTGTGCCTTTTGAAGTTCATGGCTGCAGATGCTTGAATTCAATGCAGAGGAAGTCTGTCAGAGTTGTGTGATGTTTCTGAATTTGGCAGCCTGCACAATTCACGTCAGGATTTTCTTTTTCTGTACTGTAGTTGCTAACATGAACAAAACAACCTCCTACTGGCTTTGTGCATGTTTCGTCTCCAAACAGCAGGAAGACATTGATGAGTGATGAATAGAAGCCCCTTTCCTATTGCTCTGAAACTCCGTTAGTGCACTTGCACTTTAAATTATAGGACAAAACTTTACCTGGCTGATAGATAACCTGTGGCTGGTGAACCTGCACATGGGATGCAAGACGAACAGGAGCTAGATATAAGCATTTCCCAAGCTATTAGTTCATTTACAATACCAAAAGCAACAAATCATTTGGGCTTGTTTTCTCCCCTCCACACCTAAAACTGCCAGACAAAAAATGGGGGGGGAGGGGGAGGTAGGGGTGTGGATGGAGGCATGTTTCACCTGCCTAGGGAAGTACAGAATCTGTGGAATTTTGCAGGAATCATGAGGCAAACCACTGCAACACAGTTCAGGACACACCAGCAAAGCAGCTCTTCAGAAAGGACAAAAGATTTCTATTGCTAGGAGTGGGGCATCCAGTAACATTCAAAAGATTGTGTATAGTCTATTCTGGAAAGAAAAAAATGCACATACAGTGTTGTACAAGGTAAATTCAACTATTTGAGATACCTTGGGTTATGATTAAATATCTGGTCATCTGGGTTTTGAGTTGGAGTTGTCTGGGTTTTGTCTACTACCCAAACCACCTTAGTTCTGATCTTAAAAATAGTAAAGTTTGTTGAATGACATATGCTCTGAATTGAACAAATACAATGAACGTACAATTTTTGTTGGTTTTTTTTTTCCACCAAAGGGCATAAGATAAACTCCAGCTGTTTTGTTTTCAACTTTTATAAAATTATGATAATAATTTGCCAATTACAATTACGAGCTCACTGAAAACTGGGAGTGGCTGAATCTCACCTGTAGGGTCCAAACGTCTCTTTAGGAAAATCTTTTCTTTGGTATCAGCCCTCAAAAATTTCCCAAAGTTTATCAAAGAAGATGGTGATCTGTTGGGGTTTGGGAACATTGAAGTTCTTTGGCAACTGATAGCAAATTTATATGACTGAAGAATGTTTTCTATGTCTGAAGTTCCTTAAATGTCCTAGGAATATAGTGTCTATACTATAGGCCTTGGCAATAATGGTAGCTTCTCACAGTGATACAGGACAACGATGCAGAGCTGGAGGAGCTGGGCTGGGGGAGACACACACAAAATCTCTTGTCTGTAGGGCTGAGGGTAAGAAGATTAGTTTCATGTTCAAGCTACAATTAAGCAAGGAAACATGGTAGCAGTTTGCAATGGGGGAATTTTTAAGGTTCCTCTACAACAAAATAGGACCAAAATATTTTGGGTTTGCTTTACTGGTTTCCAGCAGTTGAGTAAAAAAATGAAAGGAAAAATGTTGCGAATGGAGGCTCATCTGCTTTGTGTTCCAGTGGTGTCTGGAAATTTGGGGTTTAGGTATTGCAACCTAAAGGCAGATCATCAAAAGTCCCCATTCTGGAAAAGAAAGATCAACCAAATCTCAGCATCTAATCATTTTTCCTCATCAGTCTTGTCTGTGACTGAGATGACATTTTGAGTATGACAAATACATTCTGCTCTTATTATAAGACTCTTTGCTATAATAGACTTTGATATAAATCTGTGCTATCATGCTTCCTTGTACCATTAAAACTCATGGCACCCTTGGTACAACAGTATCATTTACAATATTCCAAAGTAAACTGCAGACATTGCTGTAAAGAGATGTCTACTACTATTTTCATGTTTTCCAAAACTGCAGACATAATGTGATTCTGGATTCTAGATATTTAACTAAAGATAAGCGGGTTTCCATTTTACTTTAATTGATCCAACATTACTTCATTTTTCAGGTCATATTCTTTCACACAATCCCAAAAGCCTAAAATATGAGAGTTAATGGCATAAACATCCTCATCCATGCTAAAATATATAAAGCTCAGTCGCCTGTATTTGGACTGTGCTGCTTTACCTGTGTCCCATATGTAAGGAATCCAACCTGCAGCACAGCCTCAGCACCCAGGATCATGAGAAACTGCCAGGGCTCCACCCCCGTTCCCTTTACCTCCCCTTTTGAAAATCAAGCTCTTGGCATTATCTCCCACCTACATGCTTCTCACTGAGCTACAAATCCTGAAATCTTATTAGCCTCTTCTTCTACATTCTTTACACTTAGTCCAAATAAGATCAAGATGCAAATAAGAAACCTGAGTCAGATCCAGAAGAAAGAGGAGACAACGAATAGATTTTTGCCTTTCTTGAAAACCCTTCTCTAAAATCCTTGTTGGAGAGGCAAATCTTCTTTTTCAAGTGAAACCATTTAAGAATTTATGTGTTTTATCATGGGAGGGAAAGAAAACACTTACCCCGAAATCCAGTGTGCCTGAGAAGAGAAACAACAATTTTAAAAGGTGGGGGAAATCTGCTCTCCTTAGTCCCGTCTTTTTTTCTTGGGGAGAAAGGAGGGAAATATTTCTGCTATTTCTTCATTTCCTCTCCCCTTTCTGTAACTGGACACTGGAAAAAGGTGAGAAGCAGGGACTGAAACTTCACATGAAAACAGTCTATTGCTTTAAGATGGACAGCTTCTTGCAAAATGTTCTCCATACGCCCTGGAGTCCAGCACTGGCCGGCTGCAGCACAGGTGCATGAAATAATTCAGGAAAGAAGCACAGTCACTGTGCGATATTCCTCAGGCTTCTGTGAGCCTGAGGGCATCCTTCCGAAATAGACCACTGCCCACCTGACGGAACACTTGTTTTCTTTTACAACTAAACACAAATTAATTTCACAATTTGAATGCTACCATGTTCCACTTTGATTGTTACCCCCTGTTTTAGTGAGAGAGCGTCATCCATGCCTTGATTCAGCACCTTTTTTTTTGGCTTTGCAGTGGTTGCATGAGTGGGTTTTGCAAACAGAGGAGTGACAGATGAGGCGTGGCCACCCTTCGGAAGTGCTTCTGCTCTCTGTGTACCAGTTTATCTCAGCCAGAGGCTTGGAGGTGCCTGAAGCCTCACTTCATGGTGAGGGAGTTCACCCTTGTTTTCCCTTCATGGGGTACCTAGCCAGTTCAGACAGAGCAGCCCTGTTTACCTCCTGTTTCATCTCTCACATCTAGCCATGACTTTCAATTAAGGGGTCAATGTAACAGTGCGGGACTTCACCTCAGGGCCAAGCAAGCTTTACAAACTCTGTTATGCAACGGGTCTGAAGAAGAGTAATAAAAGTCTCCTTTAGACTTTCTGGAAAGGACGGTACATGAACTAAAATGCAGTGCTGGTAAGGCCACATGAAATGTGGGACCCATGCACGTTGGTTCCACCAACTTGTAGGCATGCTGTGACATGCTCAGCATCAACCTCAGCCAGAGATACATGTCTGTGCTGTATGAAGCAATACAATATGAAGGTGAATAGCACCTTCTACTTGGTCTGACTGCTTTTCTTGGGACTAGGTGCCCTTTAGAGCTGCCATGTCAGAGCTTAGCATCTTCCAGCCACTTTTCATATACCTAGATACTCCAAATCCAGTTTTGGTGACTGATCAGGTTGAATACTTAACAGTGTTGTGAACTTCTTTGATTATCATGGGGAATTAAGAGAGGGCAAAACAGGAATAACAGGGGGCAAAACAGGAAAGTCTTGATGCATTTCTTCAGTATTTAGCTGCAGAAGACAGGCTCTTGGGCCAAAGGGTGTCTCCAGCTGGCTGCAGCCTGGCAGGCACTGTAAGGGGCCAGAACCACTCAAACTTTTCTTCATTGTAGTTGAAGTCCCCCATGAAAACACAAGGTAGGCAGTGAGTACTAGAGAGGAATTGACATCACTAAACTAGTTTAAAATACGCTGCAAATATTTCATGAAGTGTCCAAAGCAAGATTTACAGTCACCATCCATTCCAAAGCATGTATAACAATTCATCCAACGTCATACACTAGAAACTAGCATTTTTTTCCAAAGGAAATTGGTCTACTTTCACTCAAAATCTTTGCACTGCTTATGGTCACATAGTGTCTCATAAACAACTCATTCCAATGTGAGTCCTGCATATTGGAAATTACGTATTTAACCTAATTCAAAGTATTTTGTGACACGGAAGACAGAAAGGTTTGGTGAGATTTTTTTTCTTGCTGATTTTTCACATGTTAGCAGGGCTGAGTCTGCAAACACACATATGCATACAGGGTGCATATGTATATATAACCATATGAGGCCCTAGAAAGGTTTTGAAATGTTTGGTGAAGACTCAAAAAGCTTGATGATTCACTTTCAAATCTGCATAATTTTCTTTTTTGTTTAGAGGTCATGTTCTAGTTCAATCCCAATCATAATCAATCATCATAAGCCCCAGATAAGGGCTGTCTGACAGTTGGATATTAGAAGAAAGCTCTTCTTCATGCATGTTTTAAGAACTTCACCATTAATCTTGCCCTGAAATCTCAGTTAAATGATTGTGGAATATTACATCAAAGTTATCCGGTGATCAGCAATGTGACTTATTTTCTGACAAGTACAACTTTGTCATTTTTATCTCATGGTCATCACATCTTCACGCAAAAATAGCTCTCCCTTTTTCTTCTCTCCCTTTTTTCCCTCCAGCTTGACTACAGTGCAGATTTGTATTCTTGGCATTCTCATCCTGTTTGATGAGTTTTAAGAAAGTCCAATTGTCATTTTGTCCCCAGAAGCAAAGTAAACACTGCCCTAAACTGATAACAACACAATTTAGCTGCCCTATAAACAGTCATTTTAACTCCATGATATGTGACTGCTGCTTCAACATTCAAGCAATGGAAATGACATCATTATCAGGCAACTCTAGATGATGAAAAATGGCCTACATTAGGGAACACTCTGAACCCAAGAAATCTTCAGCTATCAGTCATCGCCATTTTAATGCACTTGCCTCTATCTGCAAATTTAGAGCTATGATGAGGCTGAACATGCAAGGGAAAGAAACACACCTTCCAGAGGATGTTTGCATAATTAAGCAGAAACACCACTGCACATCTGAGGAGGATCTTGATGCAAAGGTCGATAAAATCCTGAAGGTTAAGAGATTTCAGCCACGCAAGAAATTTAGTGATCCCCAGGAAATATGGTCTTAGAGATGCTCTATGGCTGGTAAAAGAGAATTTTAGTGTGATTCTTTCTCAGAATGAAATTTACTATTTTATGTCCAAATTCTCCTGTGGTTTTTTTTGTCTAAATTCTCTTTTACCAGCTTTAATAGGTTTCATCAAGGAGATATTATTGAAGAATTGAAGATATTAATACATAGTGATATACAAGCACTCAAGAAGCTGACAGAAGAAGGGAATTCTGTGAACAGAAATATGAAAACCATTGACAAGACCACTGACCACAATGGGGTTATGACAAAACCCACTAAGTAAAGAAGACCCACAACTCTGTGTTAAAAAGACCACAACTTCCTTCTCCAATTCCCTTCTCAATATTCCTAATAGCAATGACAATTCTGTCCACAGGAATAACACCAGCTAATAGGTTTTGTGGCTGGTCTGTTCTGAAAGATAGTAAGAATGATAATACCTTGAATTTGCCACATCCAGTCAATACTCAGAGGGAGCAAGGATCCCTTACCTATTAAAGCTATATGAAGTGCAAGTAAGGGAAATAAAAACAGTGTAGATTTCTTCAGTGACAGACAGAGAGCAAAGGTCCAAAGCTTAAAACTCAGTGCACAATCTCTAAATGAGTCACAGAAATCCAAAATAACCAAACCAAGAAATCATATGAAAGCTTTTTAAAGTTGTGGGCTTTGGTTTTTTTTTTAAAAAAAAAAAAAGGAAAAAATAAAAGACCAAATTCATCAGTAAGAAACAATCTCAGGGAAATTATTCCAGAAAAAAAAAATATTGTTCACTACACATACAGCATTGTATGTCACATGGTCTAATTATAGGAATGAAAGCAACATAGGAATTAGATGGTCTTTTCAAGCCTGTAAGGAGAGTGAACAAAGAATATAATTGCACATCGAGCCTGTTGATTAACCAATTACTAGTTAAAGCAGATTTAGACTTTAAATTAATTTGGTTCTGAATTCTGGGGATTTTTGGGCTAAGATAAACAGTGTTTGAAGATTAATTATCCTTGTCTAAGATGAAGGAACTCATTTCAATTTTGTTAGCGTGTCGAAAGTCCCTGGCGGTTGCATGGGAGAGGGTAGACTGCAAATCTCAGCAGTATTGAACTGACTGATTAAAGTGAATCCTGAGACTCCTAATCACTCTAATCCTCACAGAGAGTGGTGATATTACACACTACATTGTGCCAGCCCAAATTAATATTTAAATTAAAAACAGACCAACGTTTACCTAGAGAAGAGAGTGCACTGTCTCCAAAGTACCGAAGGAAGTCTGACCAGAGTTACGAACTCAGCAGCAAGGAAAGGCTGGAGCACAACTCGCCATGCACATTTGCCCAAAGAATAACAGGAAAAGTCATGGTGCTGCCATTTTCTGTACAGTACCAGCAGCACACCATAGCATCCTGACTAACTGTGTGGGGGTGGTAATACAACATTTTACTTCTCTGACCATAGTCTAGCTATAGCCTCAGGTAAGCATTTGGTAAAGGAAAGACTTCACATTTCAGTAGCTGTCCTGGAGTCTAGGCAGATTTCCTCTTCAGCATGCCTAGCAAGGCACTCAGCTGCCTAAATTCCCCTCGTATACAGGGGACCACATATACCACGATGTCAGTAAATGCCCCAGGCCAGCAGAGCCTGCTGCCTGCAGCAGAGCCTCCCGCTCTCCCCCTGGGCTTCTCCACTAAATGTCCTCGGCTAACCTCTGTCACAGGTCAGCCTTTGGCTTTCATGCTGACAGTGTGTTGCAAAGGAAGAATTTCCAAAGCAAGAAGTAGCCGAAATCCTAATCTAAACGTCAGTTTTCTGCACAGACTGGTAAATACAATCGGCAAAGGACACCTTTTGGGAAGTCCCCGGAGAGCACAGTTTTATCACCGCCTGCTGAGCACACACTCCCCAGCAAAACAAAGCATTAGTTTCACTAAACTTTAGTGTAATCCAGTTAGATCATTCCTTATGGCCACATTCCTTAGGCAGCATATTTTCACTGGAGTTGGGATACAGCTTTGTAGTTTACAAAAACAAGCAGAAGGAACAAATTATATTTTTGAAACACAAGATACCATTGGAGGTCTGGACCTCCTTGTGCTAGGTCCTGAAACAGTATAGAGGAAGACATCCTGTATCTTGGAGAATGTGGAAAATAGATACAAGATTACAGAAAATAATGGAATAGATGAAAGACTGCAGATTGCTTGAGAACCAGGCAGGTCTGATGGGGTTTCCAGAGTCCAGAGGAGCAAAGCAGATCTTGTGAAAGCTAGGACTGCAGGGAACATGGGGAAAGAAAGCATCAGCCACTGAACAGTGTCCCCTCATGGACACATGAGGGAACAGTGCCTCCAGCTCAGGTTGAGCCTGATGTGTGTGTTTCCTTCCACAGGCCATCAAGTGTCTATTGGGCCCCCCAGAGCTGCACCAAGGAGGAAGCTGCAAGCCCTGGCTAGCAGAACTGCAGGTGAGATATCTTCCCCTCTTGCTCCATTTTCCAGATGAACTGGATTGTGGAAGCAATAACAACTAC
This sequence comes from Trogon surrucura, assembly GCA_020746105.1. Classification (NCBI taxonomy): domain Eukaryota; kingdom Metazoa; phylum Chordata; class Aves; order Trogoniformes; family Trogonidae; genus Trogon; species Trogon surrucura. The sequence continues at coordinate 66,759,110 of CM036658.1, forward strand.
TTCTGCTAGTAATAAATTCACTGTGGAAGGCCCAGAGCTTAACCTTGAATGAACAGTAAGTTATATGTATGTCTAGTTCCTTTCCCCTCAGAACCCTGTCCTTGAAACATCTGGTGCTTCCACAGCCAGTGCAACCAAACCCCAGCAAGCACAAGATCCTGCAGCACAAATTTGTGTTGGGTGTAGGTAAACCTGGAGACCCGGATATTATTCGCATTAAGGTTGACTCTTCCCTTCAGGCTCCAAAAGGTTAACTGTATTTTAGGCTTGTGAATGTGTGTGTGCATGAGAGATACTATAAATGTACAAAAATATCTGATGTGCAAGTTTGTGGAATCGTATGTCACTTTCACATGAAAGATGACTTAAACGTACCCTTGACTAAAATTATTGATTTTTATAAAAGTACTATTTTATTGCTTTCGCTTCAGCCTGACTAGGAGTCCAGTCTTGAATTAAATCTCATTTTGCCAGCTGATGGACAACACACAGCTTTAAGTTTCCTGGTCTATCGCACTGATGACCCTAATTCTCAGCTGAAGGGCAATGCACTGGCTTATCCCCCAGTTCCAGACTCCAGAGCTGGCTGTCTTTCAGCCGTACAGATGTGGTACACATACAAGATATGTTATAGGCTCCAGGTGAAATCTAAATTGAGCTGCAGAGTGGAAGAAGATAATTCTGTGTCTTTGTGTATAAAAACATCTTCAGAAATAGGACTCTGGGCAACTGCTCTTGTATGCACCTTAAAGTATGATGTTTGACAGCTTCTTACCACAGATAATCTAGGGACAGCACACATACTTTACACGTAGGGATCACTTACATCCAGGGAATTCATCCTTTTTAAAGAAAACCTCTTCCTGTGAACCCAAAACCTTGGATCCTTGGCATTGAAGTAAGCAAGTATTCTTATGTCAATAATTTTCAGAAATAAAGGAGTATTTTTTTTCTCCCTCCTTCCTCTCTTCTCAGAGTTACACTCTCACATTCCCTCTAGTGTTTGCTTGCTCCCACACCACTCTGTCAAAGGTAGGGAAAATTCAGCTCCTATATTTCAAGAAGATGCTCTGCAAGCCGCAGGACCCACAAGTACTGGTTTCACATGGGTGAATATTCTACAGAAAACCCTCAGCTGCCTTTTTTCCATCTGATTTTAAGTCCCTTGCAAAATCTCTTCCACCCCTTTCAATCTCTGCTGGTGCTCTGTCTCCAGCCAGGTTGGTAGAAACCCACTCTGAGGCTGGGTCTGGGGTAGAGACATGTGGCTCACTGCTTACAACAAAGGCAAGGAAAAGGGATAACTGCAGCTGGAGGACCATCAGCTGGACCAGAGGTATGGTAGAAGTGGGGGTGCCATGGTCTCCACCTTTTCTGCCGAGCCATGGGCTGGTGGACTCACTGCAGCTGGAGCTGTGAGGAATTCACGTACACACACAGCTCCAGCAGTTTCCCACTGAACCAGGTGAACAGGGCTTGCAGCTTGGGCAGGTTGGCACAGAAAAAGTGAAGTTCCTCGTGCTGATTATCTACTCCCATTCCAGAGTGCACAACACAAAATTATTGCAGGATTTTACATATACATTTATATATACCGAGTTGTGTATGGATTAAAACAATGGATTTTCCACTGCCCTCAGTTTCAGAAACCATGACATTCTTTTGCATCAAATTTAAGTAAAACAGCAGCTTGTGACAGATATGCTTGGCAAAAAGAGAAGCAACAAGAAATAGGATCTTACAATGGAAAATATTGTGCAGGCCTCTGAAGTGCAGGTGCCACTATCTCTGCCCAAAGCCAGTAATTATTCACTTCAGCCCTTGCGTCTCATAGGATTCTAACAGGAATGGTAGTACACCACTTGATGGGGAACGAGCAGATGGTAGGTGTCCTGATGGGGTGTCAGGGTGCTTGATCACCAGTTAGTGGTTTTGGATGGGGTGTTCCTGTCCTGGTGACATCCAAGAGCTGGCTGTTGCAGTGGCCTACCTCTTGCAATCAGAAATCTCCCCAATCCATGGCAGCCCTGAGCAGCACAGCTTCCCCTCAGCTGAAGCCATCCAGAGCATGAAATTGACTGTTGACATGCTACTGAGAGTCTGTGCCAGGGACTCGGAAATATGCATTTCACCTTGGTGTTTTACACCAAGGTTGGCACCATTTCTGCTTCACCTGCCACTGCTTGTGTTGCAGCTCCTGTGGTTTAGGTACATTGAACTCCTCCCAGGCTCCCACCAGAAATGTAAAATGAAAAAGTAGCTTGTTAGAGCATTGCTACAGGACTGAGAATAGGTTCTGCTTTATGAAATTAAAGGAGTGCCCAAAGGCATCTTGAGGCGCTTCTGTCACCAAATCCTGCCTGCCCAGGACATGAGGTCTCAGAAGGCTTTGCTCCGCTCAACACTGCTGATGTTGCACTCAGTATCACCATCTGTACCTGCAGCTGTGATGAATATTTTCTACCCATCTGAGGGCAGCTGAATCACCCTGCAAAGCAACAGAGGAGCAAGAGGTCAATTCTGTGCTTGGCTATGCCTGGGTGTACCCAGGAGGTCCTCACTGCTTTCAGGGAGCTCCCCTAGCAGTCAGAAGCCACTATCTTGGTGATCTACAATGTGGAATAGGCAACCATCCCACAGGTAATCCCTCTCCAGGGGCTGCTGGGTGCACAGCGTGTTCAGGTGTGAATCACTTTTGCCTCAGGAACAGCAAACTGGGACAGTGACAGCAGCAGAGAGAGACACTGCAGCATGTCGAATTTCCAGAGGTCCTATATGCATCAGCACATTGCTCCCAAACCTCCTTATGGTGGTTTCTGAGGGGCTTTGCTCTGTGGAAAGGGAAGGTAGGTGAGTTGCTTTACTGTCATTGTGGTAAGTTATAGTCAAGCACTGTACAGGAGCGAGACAGGCTCTCTGCAGCTCAGAAGGAAGAAGAATCTCCTGACCAAGCATGACCCCAAGGTCTCCATCACCCCCTCACCAACCCTCAGATTTCAGTATGTGTGAAGAGGGAGGGAACAGCCTACTCCTACACCTGAGCAATGCTCCACAGTTCTAAGACGATATCTATGCCGTCATGTTACTCCACAGCTGGCTTGCATTTAAGATCATCCAGACAGCCAGGAGGTCTAGAGGAAAGAAACCCAGGCACAGGCTGGGAAGTGGCCCAAATTTGAACATCGACACTCCAGGCAGAGAGGTGACAGTTGTTTCCAGCCACATGGCATAGCGAAATCAACCTCTTGGGCACTACTAACAAAAGACAGTAGAGATTTCACCTGCAGGATCATTTCACTGGAAGTAGCTCTCAAGGTGCCTTTGAAATTATAGTAGAGAATGTTCTGAGCTCCTAGTCATCACAGATGACAGGAATCACTCTCCATCCAGACTCAGTTGTGTACCGTACTCCAGTATATAGCTACTACTTTAGCACATAGAATCAGACCTACCAAGACGTTTAGGTACTAACTTCCTGCTGACTTCAATGCCAAGTTAAATATGCAAACAAGAAAGAGCTTGACTCCCAAATTCTTTCTTGGACTTGACTTTTAGCTTTAGAAATTCTCATTCCAATGTTATTCCATTAGCTTCAGCCTCATGTCTCTGGGAGGTACTATAAATAAAGACTCAGAGGAAGAAAAAGATTTGGATACACTCAGCCAGTTGTGCAGTTCTCCCATACAGGCACAAAACTAATTCAGAGGTAATCAGTTGCAACACTGTAGGGTGAAATCCAGCCCTGGATTTTCTTAGTGCTACATGTGGTAGCCAGTGATAATTAGAATAGCCAACACTTTTTTTAAATCCATCCATACATGCTTGACATTGAATGCCTGCTTTAGTGAAGACCACAGGCTGCCTATCTGGTGTGCAAAGAAATATCCTTGGTAATTCCTTCTAAATGTATTGCCTTTTGATATTGTAGAGAACTATTGTTCTCATACTCTGTGACAGGGTCAGCAGAGAGGAGCTAAGGAGTCCTCACTGTGCCTTTCAGAACTGGGAGTACCCCAGTTTAACTCAACTCCTTGGTCTGCTGGAGAAGGACTTCTCCTGCCATGGCTCTTGCAATTTCTCATCCTATGGGACATTTCTAAGCAGACCAGCTCTTTTTCCTTAGTAGATCTCTCTGTAACTTAAAGAAGGACGAAGTGGCTCCTGGGTCTTATTACCCCCTCATAGTGTAGATGACAGACTCAAGCATGGCAGCCTTTGAGATGAAGAGATGAAGAGTGCTAGAGGCACAGTCAATGTTCATGTGGAAAAGCAGGGTGGCAGAACTGAGACTCCTCCAAGGAGTGGTGTCACAAGAGCAAGGCCATGCAGCACGTATCTGCAGCATGGGCATAGAGAGAACCTTGGTAGCTCAAAGAAAGCTTTGGCAGAAGAGGTGCCAGCAATGCCTCTGCACTTCTCTTGCTGGGCTAACTTACCCAAGACTCTGACGGGGTTGTATCATTTGCCCTCATCTGCTAGCCCAACAGAGATACCCTCCACCAAATAACAAGTCGCAATAGGAGGTATGCTTCCCCCATCATACCATACCAATGCTATTGCAAGACCCAGTGGACATCTATAAACCCAAGGCACTTCTGCACTAGGTGAGATACTCTTACAGCTATGTGTAACATAGCTGTAGAGGTTAATTAGGTGCACAAAGCAACATCTTCACTGCCAACCGGAGGTTATCAGGGTATGAGTACTGCACTCGCTGCACAGAAGCACACCTCTGGGACAGAAGACAACAGGTCATATCTATGTAACATCACTCTTTTGGCTGGAGTGGTAGCAGTAGCTGCAAAGATATGGGATGTGGCTGAACAGGCCACAGCATCCTGGGCTGGTTCATACTGAATAAACACAGTTTTGTTACGGCCTGGCTCTCTCTGCACTGATTAGGAGATGTGCAACCCATTGCACTCTGTAGTTGTAGACACATCGTAAAACTGGTCTTGTGCTTCTCTTTCCCCAGCTCTTACCAAAATTGATCCTATGTGGCTGACACTAGCAGCTACGTGGTTTTTTCTGCATCGTTTCAGGACAACTGACATGGGCCAATTTCACAATGTGGCTGAATACTGGTCGCCATGGTCTTAACCCATGCAATGCCTCCTCTGCCTATGTAATCCTGGTTGCTGAGTTCAAGCCAGCAGGGACAAGGTGAGCAGATATCTAAGTATACACAAAGACAAATGGGAAAAGCTGAAATAAGCTACTAATGCTCTGGTCCTTACATAAAATATAGTCTTCAGGGCACTTTGATTACTTAGCTCTAGAACTGTAGGAGTTCTCATGTTAGAAAAGAGATTAAATGACTTGCCCAACAGCCACATACAGCAGAGGTGAGGTCAGGATTACACATCCAGGTCCCCATCTCACTAGGCCACCAGCAGGCTGGTAGGCCATACTGACACTATAATCATACACTCCCCTCTTGCCTATAGAGCTTTTTGCGAGAGCAAGATAATTAAGCTCTCCTTCTGGCTATCCACTTTTAATGAAATGATGTACGTAACACAGCTTGTTATTTATTAACAATGATGAGTTTTTAAAACAATCTGAGGCAGCAACTCCCCTTTCACTTGTGTGCTTGTGGTGCGTGTCCAGCATCATTCCCAATTTAATGATGCTGTGCGCCTTGTCTCAACCTTCTTTAGAAGGTGGTCTGTAATATAAAATACAGCAGCCTCCATTTGCAGTCAAGTCACACTGAATAAAAAGCAGGACCGGGCTTAAACTAACAGGAGTAGATGCTATCTTCCCTCTCTCTTTCAGGTGCTGATGGTGGTTTATTAATTTTTGGAACAAAGTCACAAGTTTATTTGCCTGCTGAACTTCAGCAACCTCACATCTTGTAGACAAGTAAACACAAGTCTTCATATCTGATGCTCTCAATGTTTCCTAACACAGAGAAGTAAAAATGTAAACCTTAAATTTACAAGAACCGGATGAGGTTACGTATTAACACCTGTTGCTTGAGCTGAGATAGCTTGATCAGTGCAGATCAGCTCTCAGTCAAAGAGACCATGGCAATTAAAATATTGCTGGTGCCTGCCTGACATGGTAGAGAGCTGCGGCACATGAATTACCTCACCAGAACAGGTTCTGGCCCAGAAACCCCTGCTCTGGCCAGGATGGGACCTCTGAAATATCCCTGGTCACTTGTTCCAGATCAGGGACTGGATGGACAGCCCTGGTCAGGGCTGATGCTGGAGAACTGGAGGTATTTTGAAACCATACGAAGTTCAACGCCAATGAAAAGACATTTGTGAGATGAAGACACAGCAAAGGAATATACATTGCCACATTATGGCTATAGGGTGATGTGGCTGCATGGGTAGCCAAGACCAGATTCTGCCCTGTATGAGCTGCCGCCATTCCTTCCAATGCCAGGAACCATTGTGGTGTTCCCACAGCTATAAACAGAGACCTTCAGCTCTGTCCTGCCTCCAAGGGGCAGAGACAGCCCACAGCAGCAGCTCCTGCCCTCATCCCCAAAGAGTGCATCAAGTGTGCAGGGCCACAGTCCTGCAGGCAGCTGCATGCCTGGGAATCATCATGATCTTGAGTAAATCATGAGCTGGGCAAAGCAGCAGTGAGGCCTTCAAGGACATTGCATTGCTTCACCAGGGGCTGGATTCAGGACTTGCTCAGAGATACCCTGCTTGGAAATAAACCCTGCAGCAGCTCCCAGCACACCAGTCCCACTGGCTCATACACCACAGCAGCAGTGAGCAGCGGAAGAGTCCTGCTGCTCTGACAGTACACTTATCAGTGAAAGACAGGAAAACTAACCTGGTTGGTTTATAAACTGCATGGTCCAAATCTGGCTCATCTTACTCAGGGGAGCAACTCCATCAAGGACTGAGGAGTTGAACTGGCTGAAGACCAAGCTGATCTTAGCACAAATACTGCTTAACTTTTCTGTGAGACATTAGTGAGTCTAATAAATCCCTGCATAACACCTTCATTAAGCAGGATTTACTGTAATATGCTATATACACTTTATGCCTCACCTGCATAAACAGCCATGTTAATGCTATAAATTACAGTGTTCGTATTAACATATTGCAGACACCTCAACCAAGGTGAAATGCTTAACAGTTTTCTGTAAGCACTCAGATTGCAAGAAAATGTAGAATGAGAGAAGCTTCTCTAGCAACTGAAAGAGACTGCACAAGTGCTGTAAGCCTTAAAAATTTATTCTTTAAAAAAAAAAAAATAAGAAGAAAAGATCTAAACCCTCAAAGTTTTGCATATTGCAGTGTTAGTGCTAGACCTCAAGGCTTTCTAACGGAAATTGGCTCTGATTTGTGAGATATGCATTACATCATAGTCTTCTTTTAGGGCATTATGTCATTCCTGCTGAGACGCATTATCTCGGTTTGGCCCAGCATTAGCGATTTTTTGCCGGCCTACTGCAGTGTTCCCAAAGCACTGCTGGGAACCACAGATTGAAATCCGAATCGTTTATCTTTTACAAAGCTGAAAAAGAGGAAAGATGTTAACATCAGGCATCGCTGACTTCCTTAACCCTCTCCTGACTCTGCTTCTTACTAGGGCTTAGTTTCAGTGTCTTCGAACATGTTGCATAAATGAGGTAACCTTTAAGAACTCACATTAGAGGGGGTATAATACAATGCCTCTTCCCACTCTCTGAGAACTGCCCTTGCAGCTGCCTAAATAAGACCTCCCTGGTCTTTACAAGATGTCAACGTGAATCAGATTGTACCTACGTACACTGACAAGCTATATTTCACAGACACGGCTAGAACATATATTAAGAATAAAAAGGGAAGACAGTGGAAAGCTTTACATGACTCAACTCTCATTAAAATTTTATATAGTATTGAGTAACCCTGATATTCTATTTTTCAGCACGTACAGAGATCTTGCACACTTAGACAGGTCCTCACACCCTGATCCTTTTGAGAACATAAAAGCAGAATTCCAGGAGGCTTGTGCTAGAGAGCAATTTTTATGCAGGGTACTGAGCAGATATTATCTCTTCTGACGTCAACCATGAAATTAGAAGCCCATTTTGTCTCACTGCATCCAGGGCAGGATTAGTGTCAAGGAGGGAACAGACAGGTACTTTCAGGATAAGGAGAGGACATTCCCAAAACCTCAGAGAACCCCAACACCCCTCTCTCCACAAAAGCACAATTATTAAAAGGGGCTGTGAAAGCTAAGAGGAAACAGGAAACATTCAACCATGACTAAATTACAACCCGCTCTCTTGGTGTAAACTAACGCTATTCATTGAAATGTTTTAATTTCTATGCTCCATTTTACTTAGATAGTGTGTTTCAGGGAGTTGTCACATTTTGGTGCTTTAAGGCTCTCTGCTACAGCTGTAGCTATTTTCTAGAAAGATTTCAAAGGCAACTGTTTCCATTACAAAGGAATAATTAGTGGCATAACCAGAACTCAGGAGGTAGGACCTGCCAGAAATCTCCTACCAGAGATCTCTTTCCCACTCGGACTGAAAGCTTTTCCTTTCCTTCTTTTTCCTTTGGATTGTAGAGCCTGAATAAGAAAGCATTAGGAAGAAGAAGAATAAGCCCTTACGTGCACTTGACTGCTCTCCCCATCTCCATGCTTCAAGGTGACTTTTCTGGCCCTAGCAGTCTGCTTTCACAGGCAGAAGTTTTACTGTTCGGGAGCCAAGTGTTTTTAATACTTAATATTCCCAAAGGGATGTGTGCAGCCAGCCCCCATCCTGCTACACTTTGCCATTGTGACAAGGTTTTTCAGGGAACACCTCGTTAGATGTAAAACTGCTACACACAGGAGGCAAAATCCAGCTTGTTTTGTTAGAGAACCACCCAGGAGAGCTGGGGAAAACAAAAAAAAAAAAAAAAAGAAAAGAAAAGAGTGTTCCAGATATTTTCACCAAAAACATACTCAGGGGCTTTTTGGTAATGATATCTTTTTTTTACTAAGAAAAGGTGATGAGGTGCTGTAATACCTCATGTAAGGAAAATTTGCGCGTCATGACAACACAGAGTGACTCACCACCTCGAGTCGTAGCAAGGCAGTCCACAGATGCGGGCTTACTGGCTGCTAAGCTCTTTGAGAGGTCGGGGACTAATGCTGTATATAACATGGTGGGAGCTGCTAGATTCACTGAGGTGAAATGCTGTTACACAGAGGTACTTTAGGGGTCCTGCACGGCTTAGGACATTAGGCCACAATTCACCAGCAGAGGAGAATGTATCGATCTGAGATATCCACACTTCTGAAAGAAGCTTTAGTTAAAGTATCACAGCAAAATGCACTTAAGATTCAGAGCAGCTAAATACAAATACTTTTGTTCTCCCCCCCAAAGACTAGTAAAACTGCAGCCATGGCATTGTAAAATAACAGGATCAAACTCTGCTCCTAATCAGCAGAGCATAAATCTGCATTACACCTCAAATTCTAGTGGAGCTACTTCAGTTTTATGCGGTTTAAATGAGAGTAAAATCAAGTCAGTGGTGCCGAACGACAGATTAATACTAGACTTTCCCCAGTAGGAAAACAGCACCTGTGTACTGGGGGAATAGAGAAAGGAATGCTCCAACCCACGATTTCCCTGCAGATGGAGGTCCGCTCAGTTCTCTCTCCAGCAGTTCCCTCTGCTCCCACATGACCTCCGAGCTGTGGGATCCCTCTCTGTGGAGGGTGCAGGTCCGGTCCCACACCCCATGGACCCCATGGCTGACTGTGCCTAGGTGAGTGGCAGCCCACAGCATGTGCCTCCCTGCACATCTCAGCATGTCTGGAGCACCTGAGGACAGCCTGGGGCTCTTGCCTTGCCAGAACCCTGTCAAACCCCACTGCCAGCAAGGGATGGTCAGGAGTCCTCCCCAACACGCAGCCCTAGGCAATGCACAAACTCAGAAGTGACTTTTTGCATCAGGAGATGGAGGGGTCCAGACCTTACCTGCATCTCAGGAGCAGACCCTGCACCACTCTACTTTAGCTGCAAGAAAGACAGTGAGGCCAAAGGTGAGCCATATTGGCTCCTACTGGAGCTAGTTAAGTTCCCCATCTTAAATATTCATTTGCCTTCTGTCCTTTTCACGCTAACATCCTCAGACATAATTTACAGTGGGATTCTTTTCTTTTTAATTAACTTTGAACTCCTTCATTTTTTTTAATTTTTTTTTTCCCCAGCAGTATGAAGCAGCCTACGCGTGATTCCCCACTGCACAGCTCTGGTTTTACAGCTGTGTAGCTCAGCCAATTTATACTTCCCTGAGTTATGAAACTCATTGGTGAATTTATGTCAGGAGAAGACACCATCCTGCTACAGCCCCAGTGAGAAAGCTTTAACGCACGGGGCTGCAGCTTTAACTCTAGATTAGATGGGGAAGGAGTATTCTGTCAACAAGTGAATAACTTAAAAAGCTATTTTTGAAAGAATTGGGTCAAACTTGATAAGTTTCCAAGGGAAAAAAAATGGCAAAAGTATATCAAAGCTCAAGATTTATGTGGGTTTTGACATTTGGGAATTTGTTTTAGAAATGCTGTGCCATTTTCACTCAACATTGAAGTACAAAACTTTTCTATTCCTTATTTTGGAACACCATTCTCCACTGCCAAACTGATACAGGTCCCTCCCCCCTAAATGGGAAAAAGCTTTCTGAGAGCATTAAACAATGCTAAAGTGAAACTGAAACATCTTTAACAGGTCAGCCAGCATTTGGTAACTAATTCAATGAAATTCTTCAAGCTTTCTTTTTTTTTTCTTTAAGTGATATTCCCATAATTTTTGAAATTGATCAACCACACAATTATAAAGCCTTGTTTTCACTCAACCGTACCACAGAAGAGCCAGGCAAACAGGCTGTGGTTCAGAATACCCACTTTGAGCTGAAAATAGTGGGAAAGGACAGGAACCCAAGCTCTTCATGGTGGATGTTTGAACTTGCCATTCACCCCAGAGTGTGATAGATTACCAGACTGTGGGCACAAAAATCCCTTTTTGATGTACCCACAGCTTTTGGCTTCCTGTACAGCCTCATGAACATGCCATATCCCAGCCATGCCCTGGATCCCAAGGAACATGTGTGTTCATTCGTCCCCATCTAGTCTTACAGAAAATCAGGCAGAGTTGTCTCTGACTGCTAACCTGCTCTTGGCTAGTGAACGTATTTGTATTTAGCAAACTCTTCACATTTTCTGCAGTCTGGTTCCTACATCTACTGCTTTATGAATTCTCCTTTTTACCCGTTAATTTATTTTTAAAGAATTGTAAAAGAAATTCAGTCTCTGTGTAGCTAGCCCTGATCGTGTAAGGAAGCTGCATGAGGTCACTGATGGTCATTTATGGAATGCACCTGCCTTGTATCTTCTTCACACTGGGAATCACTATGGGTCAGACTCAAAGCCCACTACAGCCTTTCTGCCAGCCTCAGCCAGCTTTGCATTCAGCCTATTGTGAAGAGCAGGCTCTGTTTGCTCTGCTGAAGTGTTACTGGAGGCAGAGTTTTGGGAGAGGGTGATTTTTAATGGACAAAATAGGAATCAAAATAGAAATCAAAATAGATTTTTTTAAAGTGTATCTGTAATGGACTACCTCTGTCACTCATACTATAGCCTTGTAACTTAGAGACTTCTAATTTTCAGAGTGTTGAGGAAAATTCACTCCAACTGAGTTCTAATGCAGTTCAGTCACCTAGAGCTTTCAAACCCCTGTACAACGCTCTGAGTGACATTGCTCTCTGCAGTGACATGAGCATCTGGACAAGGATGTTCCGTGGCCATCCTGGAGACAAAAGTTACTATAGTGTTATAGTTCACTGTAATAGTTACCTTCAAGTAGCCATGTGCTCCTTGTTACATCAGTTTGCCATGGGCATGGGGTGCAGGATGAGATGAATTTGGACAATACCTGGAGGACAGCACCCAGGAGTTAGTGATGCAAGGCATATTCATTGGGAGCCTTGCTCTTCATTAGAAACTTATTAACACACAATCAGAAACCACTGTCTGTGGTCAGCAGCAAAACATGAGAGATACTCTCCACTCTTCCCTATCTGGATTACAGGGAATTGCAAAGTGATGTTGAGTGATACCACAGATAGGTGCAAACAGGGACTGCCTCACACATAAGAGAGGAGAATTTAGGGCAAAGATAGCTACCAAAGCACAGTGATATTTAGACTCTGTCACTTCCAAAGCTGTGAGCTCAGTGGACAACCAGTTTCATATGCATAGTCTTCTCGGGGCTGCAGTGGTGGGGGGGAGGAAGCAAATTGAGTCCCCAGCTATGTTACGCCCTCCCAAAAAGGGTGCCAGATTTGAAGCAGGTGCTGAGGCTTTGGGGTGACATATCAGCTTTTAAAGCACTGCTTGGGATCACCTTGCACTGGTGCCCAGGTCACGCACTGCTACTCCGGTGGCTGCTGAAATGCCAGGAGGTCAGGAACTTGCTACATTGTCCTGAGGCTCCAAGAGGTCAGAGATATTGCTCACTTGCCCTCACCAGGGACATGGAGAGGAATTTCAAAGATGGAGCCATGTTATGGCTCTGTGCTCATTTGCTGGCTGAATAGTTTTCTCTCCCCAAGCCATGGTGCAAAGGGTGATGGGTGCCCCTCTGCTTTCTTCTCCTCTTTAGAACCAACATGTCCATCCTTGCTCTGGTACCTCCTAAAACGGAGAGAATCCAGGAGTACATTGGAACCACAGAGGCAGAGGAAAGTTGTTTGGGTGCAGTAGCACGGGGACATGGCTTGTGGGAAGGAACGATATCTCTCAGATACAAAGAAAGTCATGATCAAGGCCTGTCTCTAAAAGTCAATGCAAGCTAGAACCACATGTAGCAGTTGCTGGACAGTTGCATCTTCGCCTTGAGCATGGGTGACAACTGTTGGAGGATCAAGAAAAGGGGTTTCCCCTCATTTTCCCCTCTGTCTGTGTGCTTGGTGGCCATAGTGCATCTCCCATACATGCAGGCTAGCTGTATGGAAGTCAAGTGAGCTCGGCTGACGGAGTTTTAAAAATTAACTCAGTGAGGTGAAAAGATCATTTTTCTCTCCTGACATTTTCAACTACTTAGTTGCTTAATTATCTGTTACCAGAATATCTCCCTATAAGCACTAGCAATTTCACCCATTAGCAATTAGTGAGAACAGTTATTCTACTGAACTTTGTGCAGTTGAATAATAGATTAATACCCATCCCTCTGCATATGACTACATGGGGCAGATTCCCAGCTGAAGCAGGCCGACTTAGTTTTGTTCACATTAACATTTTATTTTCTTATTTAAAAAACAATTTGAAAAGTATTTTTTTTTTTTCTTTTTCAAGAAGAATGACTTTATCTCTTTCTGTTTGGATATTCTTACAACCACATACACTTGTGTCATGAAAATAATTTGAGTGGTGATCTAGTGAGCAGATAAATTTCTGCCTTACCATATTCTGGCTATTGATGTACATACTTTTTGAAACAGCAGCTAGAAAAAATTTCCTGAAATACGCAGGTTAGAGAGAGGTCTAATAAAATTACTTTAACATTACATCTTCCAGCTCAAAAATATCCCCAAAAAAATTTAAAGAGAAGAACAGCTAGTGTAGTTACATCATAAGCAATAACTACACTGGACCATTAAAACTTGCCAATGGAAATTCATAATAGAAATGTGATACTGTAATTAGATCCATTTCACCATCTACAGATAAAATAGCCATCTCCCTACAAAAACTAAACAATCAGGTCCTAATTTTCAGAGACTTTTCAATAAAGCAAATTCAGTGTTTCTAAGTTAGGAGTTCTTGTCTAAAGAACAGTAAAAGACTAAAAAGGAAGGCTGACATATACTTAAAAATAAAATAAGAATTCTTTAGAAAGAGAAGTCTGGGTTTTCCCCTGCAGTTTTGATGAGGCATTTATAATCACGTTCCCAAGAACTGATCTGTACTATTTTAAAACTGTTTTAACTTTGTGCAAGCATCCATGTATTGTGTCACTAATACACAGGTTTTCCCTTCCTGAGAACTGGTCTCTTGCTACAGGAACTTTCTCATTCTTTTCCTCATTTTAATTAAAAAAAAAAAAAAAGAAAAAAAAAGAAAAAAAATCCTTGGAGATGCAGAGAGCTGCATGTAATTTTGATTAAAGCCAGAAGCTAGGGAGGTCAGCCACGTCTGCATTTATGTCTGTGACTACAGCACAACTCCTCTCTGCCATCACCCATCGAGCAGCACGGGTGAGACAGAAGCTGGGGCTCGTGTGTGTGTGTGCACCGTTCCAGCAAAGAAACATGAGATAACTGATCAGATATCTCACAGCTTGAGGTACAAGCCAGCCTGAGACCCTTCTGCTGCTAGCTGACCGGGCGTCTGAGGGTGGCCGACAGGTTCCCAACACCTGTAAAGTATTGAATCTCCATGCTGCCCTGGGCAAGAGCAGCACATGCTGCCCCTATCACACACACTTGTCCAGCTGCCCCAGCATGGATCTCGTAGAGCTCACAGGAGTCTGGGCACCCACCTTCATCCTGGGCCATCCTGCAAGGCTGTCCGGGCCATGCCGCCTCTGTGTCCAACAAAGACACTGCAGGCAAATGCAGATTTTACAGTTAAATTTGGCAGCTACAGAAGTTGTCTTGATAGTTTCCACCATCCCCTCCAGAAGTTGCTTAACAGGAGGCACAAACCCACCCTGCTGCCTTTAGAGCAATGGGTGGAGGAGCTCAGCCTCCACTCAAGGATGGCTTCTCTTTCTGGCTTCTCTTCCTGTGGAGGAAACAAAGCCAGGGGAGGCCACGGTCACATGGGAAAGATGAATTCAAAATCTGGTAAGAGAGGTGGTAAGTGGGTCCACAAGCTGCTCTCATCATGAAGCCACCAGAGAAAGGAGGCTACATGAGACAGGCAGTGACCTGGAAGGAGTATGCGTGGCGGGCTTGTAGCCCCAGAGATCCTGGCATGTACCAAAGGACTCACATCATGCCAACTCCTCCTCTCCAAGTGTGGGTCAGTCGCTGCTAAACAGGACATTCGCACTATTAATAGCTACTCACTGGAGAGTATTTATTTACAAGCCGCCCATATTATTTTAACCCTTACTGCTGAGAGTATCTCTGTGCCCTTCCTCTCCTCAGTGTTAAAGGCAGGTTTAATGCAGGTGTAACATGAAAGCAAACTACACCCTCCCATGGATGAAAACTTTTAGTTCTTTCACAGACAAAAACTTTTAACAGAAAGCCGCGCTGTCTTCATTCAGTGGCAAAACATAATGCCTGTACATGGTAACCTTTTGTATTTTTAAGGAAAGTCACTGTTTCCAGAGGGATATGCACAGCAACTGCAAATAGCAACCCCACCTTGACTACAGAAATGAGCCTGCTGCAACTGGGATAGAAGGAGGGAGAAAAGCATCTTCTTCTCTTGTAGCCAGGGAGAGATTGGAGAGGGATTGGCCTTCTGGGGACCAGGTAGTTGGGGAATGGTAAACTGTTTGCTCCTGACACTGACTCCTTTCTCACCTCAGAGACTCCCATGACACCTGCTCAAGAAACAGTGATCTTCACCTTCCACCCCAAGGCCGGAGCAGTTGCTTCACAGAAGTAGGTCTCACATCTGCACAAATGACATCCTGTGGAAAAGGTCATTGAAGTGGCACCAGGAAACCTTGACCATAGCCATAGCTCATCTCTGGTGCCCTCTCTCAGGCTCCTGCCAAGCCTGGGTCAGTCCCCAAGGCTAAGGAGGTCCCCATGCAGAAGCAGACCTGCAGACCCACCAGTGAAGCCAACGCATCTACCATGTACAAAGAAACAACATCCGGCTTTGCTGAGCCTGAGGTTGCAGAGGTAAAGGAGAATCACCTAAATCAGGATCACCCACAGCTTTTCAGGCACATACTTGTCAGCTAATGAGAATGGGCCAAAAACTCTCCAGCAGTGATTTACTGATGGCCATCAGGAGCAACCTGCTGAGCTCTCTGAAGCATGAGAGGACCATCCTCCCGCGCGAGTTCAGTGTTCATCAAGGCCCCCTCCTCACATGAGGCAGCTTCATTTGCATTTTGTGCTTTCCAATACTAATTCCAGCAGAAGATCAGAGGAGTAAAGTGAAATGTCATATTAAGCCATTTCCCACAGCATTCTCCTGGAGAAACTTGCTATTCATGGCTTGGATGGGCATACCCTTCACTGGGAGAAAAACTGGATGGATGGATGGATGGATGGATGGATGGATGGATGGATGGATGGATGGATCCTGAGAGTGGTGGTGAATGGAGTTAAATCCAGCTGGTGACTGGTCACACACAGGTGTTTTTCCCCAGGGGTCAGGACTGGGGCCAGTTCTGTTTAAGATGTCTGTCAATGATCTGCCTGAGGGGCATCGAATGCACCCTCAGTAAGTGTGCAGACAACACAAAGCTGGGCAGGAGTGCTGACCTGCTTCAGAGTGGGAAGGTTCTACAGAGATCCAGACAGTCTGGATCAATGGTACGAGGCCAGCTGCATGAGGTTGAACAAGGCCAAGTGCCAGGTCTTGCACCTGGGTTGCAACAACCTCAGGCAGTGCTGCAGGCTTGGGAAGGAGTGGCTGGAGAGCTGCCAGGCAGAGAGGGACCTGGGGGTGTTGAGGGACAGCCGGATGAGCATGAGCCAACAGTGTGCCCAGGTGGCCAAGAAGGCCAATGGCATCCTGGCCTGGATCAGGAATGGTGTTGTCAGCAGAAGCAGGAAGGTGATTGTGCCCCTGCACTCAAAACTGGTGAGGCCACAACTCAAGTATTGTGTTCGGCTCTGGGCCCCTCACTCCAAGAGCGACATCGAGGTGCTAGACCATGTCCAAAGAAGGGCAACAAAGATGGTGAAGGGTCTCACGCACAAGTTTTATGTGGAGCAGCTGAGGAACTGGAGATGTTTTGTCTGGAGAAAAGGAGGCTGAGGGGAGACCTTATTGTTCTCTACAACTACATGAAAGGGGTTGGAGAGAGGTGGTGGTTGGTATTTTTTCCCAAGTAACAGCAATAGGACAAGACGAAACAGCCTCAATTTGCACTAGGGGAGATTTAGATTGGATGTAAGGAAAATTTTCTTCACAGAAGGGGTTGCCAAGCATTCGACCAGGCTGCTCAGGGAAGTGGTTGAGTCACCATCCCTGGAGGTATTTAAAGGTATTTAAAAGATGTATAGAAGAGGTGCTCAGTGACATGGTTTTGTGGTGGCCCTGGCAGTATTAGGTTAATGGTTGGACTTAATGATCTCAAAAATCTTTTCCAACCTAAATAATACTGTGATGCTATGATTCCAGTATGCAAAGCTCAGGGTGGTGAAGTGCTGGAGGTAAAGTGAGTACACAGGCAGACCAAACACACATACTACTGAGCATGCCTGTGTTGGCCATTCTGTGCTGGGACACCCGCAGACATGACAGTCCTTGGGAGATACTGGTCTATTTATTAGGTTTCTTTTTTTGCAGATGAGAAAGGGATACTGTCATGTCATTTGGCAGGAACGTTTTTGGTTTTCCTAGTATTTTATGTACAAGAAATGCTGCTCATGATTTATCATTATGGCTCTTTATATACTACCTCTTAAAGGCCACTATGCCCTTAAAGGCACATGAGCTCTTTTTTCTTAGCTTGCATTACTTAGCTATAATGGAGTCTGATTTTACCTTAAGATTTCTTCCAAAATTTAAAAATTTGTTCTGTCTGTTGTTCCATGAACACGCAATCTTTGCTCACAGTGCAGTTCTGTCCACCTTTGGCATCTGCATTTCTAAAAAGATGATAAAATCCTGAAGACACTGCAAGTAAAACCTGTATAAATTATTTTGGGGCTGGAAGAAGAGTGATATAGGAAAAGGCTTCTGGAGTTTGGTCTGCACACCTTAGCAAAGCAAAGTGCTTTGCTGTGGCTCCTTTAGGCAGCAAAAATGTTGAGTCTTAGAAGATCTTTTAAGCTCAAGGAGAAAGGCACAGGCAGAACTAGTAGACATTTGAGAAGAAAATGCAGGTAGGGAATAGGTCACCATTGCTAAACAGTAGGGGTGGCAACTTTTGGATGAGCTAACAAGAAAAGTAATAACTTCTAATCAAGAGCAGGTAGCTTTTCAGAAAGCTTAGTTTCATCTAGCAGAGTTAGAAAAACATGCGCACAGCATGCAGCGTCCCTCAGTGGAGAGGAAATAAAAGAGTTTGTAGGAAACAGCCTTTTCTTGCTTTGGACTTGTAGACTAAAAAACATCTATTCTGCAGACATGAAAAGTCAGTTCGGACCTTCTCATACTCACTGCAAAGCCCTGGGAAAATTCATCCAGTAACACTTCTGATACACTGAAAATCATCAGGTTTTGCACGAGAAAGGAAGGCAGATAATTTTGTAAAGGTCAAATACTCCTATCTGAATGCCACAGGCAGCCTCATCTTTTCATCTTACTTCTTATAAGAAAGTAATAAGACCGTTACCTCATCAAGTCTACTCTGAACAGATGGTTATCTTGCTAAATAGATAGCTTAACACAGTAGATCAGCTTCATGCTGAGGCAGGACTCCAGAACACTTTTGATCTGCCATCTAGAAGCTGCTGCAACCGCTTTCCCTCTCTACTAGGAACAGCAGGGCTTTTCTGTTCAGGTAGGCCATGATGGAAAAGATTGTACCACAGAAGCAGGCACTTACTTCATGAATAACATGGACATTAGCCACTTCTGCAGCACAGATTAGAAGCTACCACATCAAATCTGTGATTTAGGACCACCAAGAGAGGATGTTCTTTGTTTCTTTGTTTTTACAGTACTTTAATGATCACAGGAAAATAACAGTTGCAACTGTTTTCTGCTGCTGCTTGTAACTATTATTTATAGCGTATATAGTTCCTCTCCAAATCCTGATTCTTTGGTAATGCAAAGCTGTAACTAGGCCAGGAGTTAATGATTATGAGATAAGCATTTATCTCACTTGGTGCCATGTCTGCTTGTTCTACTTTCAAATATTATTTGCTCTTATGTACGCTGGCTCTTCTGCCAAAGCTGAAGACAAATTACTCTTCTTTTCCAAGAAAGAAAGCCCTGTGACTCGATTCCAATTAACAGTGTAGGGCTTAAGTATAATATTTTTACTGCTTCTTTTTGTGTTTTTTTTTTAACTCCTATTTATTGCTATCGTGTAGATGTCATCTGTTAGTCTGTACCCTTCCAACACTTTTCTCATGTCTGAAGATACACTTGTGGTAGAGACAACTTGAGCGAAAAGGGAATTTTTAGGCTCTTGTCTGGAAAAAAAACAGAGGCCCCAGATGTTATACTGTTTTTCTAGTATGCTTATGCGCATTCAAGAGCTGTCCAATTTACAAACATTTATTAAATAGCTTTCTCCCGTACTGTTCCCTGCATTCCCTTTGAATTTGTCCTTACTTTTCATTTTTTGTTCTGCATGACAGAGCCTCAGGTTACCATCAGGTAGCTAGAGCTCTTTATCGCTTCCCAAGTGTTGCTGTTCTCTGTGCAATTGAAGATCACAGCAGTGCAAAGGACCAAAAGAAAAAAAAAAGGAAAGAAAAAAGAATAAAGGTCTCCATTCATTTTATTATTTATGTAGGCTTTGTTTCTTTATGTATTCTCAGTGTAAGTGGATTGATTCAAGGATCAAAATGGAAGGTATTTTTCTCTGTAGAACATATTCCACTTCAAGAGAATATTTCTCTCAACAGTTGGAAGTTGGTCACAGACTTATTGTCATATGTAAGTCATTATACAGAGGAGCAACGAACAGTCAGCATATCCTATAATCCACCTGTGTCTATTATTTGATTTTTTACTAAAAAGAGTAGCTTTGGTAAAACTCAAAGACTGAGACTTTTAAATTACCCAGCCCTTTAATATGCTGAATATGTAGTGAGAAATGCAGAATACAGGGAGGTACCACCCCCTTTGAAGATACTAATTTCTAAGTCCAGCAAAAAAATTAAGCCAGTCTGAGCATTGCCATGCTCTGGTTTTCCCAATCACTGCTTTCCAGAAGCAAGATCTGCCTCTGCTTGGTTTTCACAAGTAGAGGGACATTAGTCCATAGCTTGTATTATTCTTCTGTTTCACTCATCTGTTGTTTCTATAAGATTAATACTGCATTCTGGTCTACTTTTTGTTTTGTCATACTTTTCTACTGGCCCAATAAAGAGATCTTTTAAATTAATAAAATAAATTTTGTTACAACTAGATTTTGATTCGCACTTTCCTCTTTCAATATGTTTTACACACTAATCAGTTTAACAGGTATTCCTGTACGATGAGTCTAATTTTTATGTTTCCCTTCATATTTGACATTTTCTGCAGTCTAAAGTGAACAGTAGCTTATGATTTCAAGTCTTCAGTAGCTGGTGATTTTTACACAGTCACGCACTACACCAACCTCAAGCAGACACTGACTAAAACTTCTTTGTCAAGTTTTTGCTCTTCGGTCATCAGGTCACATATAACAGAAGAAAAAGTCTGCTAGTGACTTCGTTCACTCATCAAACTACAGTACCTACAAACGCATTAAAAATTGCAGAGTTAAAGGGCATTCCTCAGAAAACTAAGTAGACGTTTATATATGAATTTATGAATCCATGAATCCACACTTCTGTCTTTTCAAAACTGGACAATAAATAGGATGTGCTTTGACTTTTGTAGGTAGAGGGATTCAGAATAAAAAATAAATGGTGATATTTCTAGCAATGCATGTCAAACATTCAGAAAACACAGCAGATAGGACCATTTAACTAAGAGACAGTATCTGCTAAAAGATGGGAGCCTAAGAATCATCTTTTCCTGTTTAATTTCCTCTTAAAAAAAATAGCAATGTGACCAAGAAAAAAATCTGAAGTTCACTGCAAAAATCTGCTTTAGCTAGTGTTCTGCCTCAAGGTGTATAATCAAGGCTAAAAAGCACATCATAAAATCTCAGCAAGAATACCAGAAATAAGCACATCTCACTACTATATCTGCCTTTTCAGCCCCTCTTGTTCATGTTGGTGTAATGGTGTCTAAAATAAGAAAATCAGTTGGCTAGAAATGTTAGAGCTTATTTCTATCCTTTAGGAATAAACAAAAGCTTCTGAGCAGCCAGCATCCAGCCAGTTGTACCTGGAGCCATGCAAGTGTACACTGCCTTCATTTTATTAAATAAACTTTGGCATGAGTCAAGACATTGAAAGTTTTCTAGCATCCCAGCAAAGGCATGGCTTTGGGAGCAGTGACAGGAAAATTGCCTGTAACGACAAAGCACACTTTACCCAAATCCACAGTAATGCCTTCAGCAGTGAGTCTTTCTGTATGTGTGCAGTGAGGCACTTGCTATAGAGTCACAGAACGGGGTTGGAAGGGGCCTTAAAGATCATCTGGCTCCAAGCCCCCTGCCATGGGCAGGGACACCTCCCACTAGACCAGGTTGCTCTAAACGTCAAGCAGCCTGGCTTTGAATACTTCCAGGGATGAGACATCCACAACCTCTCTGGGCAACCTGTTCCAGTGTCTCGCCACCCTCACAGAGAAACATTTCTTCCTAATATCTAATCTAAATCTACCTTCTTTCAGTCTGAAATCATTACCCCTCACCCTATCGCTTCTCTGCTTGCAGCTGCGTGCAGGCAGCCTCTGGACACATAGCTGCAACCATGCCTATTAACTGCTAGTCTGCAAAAAATATGTTTGAACTAAGAGACCAGCATCCAAATCATCTAACCTGTAATGCAAGGTCCCTAACAAAGCAGAATCTGGACGTAAATGCCCATGGTCTGTGGAGCAAACAAAACAGGGCTTCTGAAAGTCTCCAGGAGTACCCTGACTGCCAGGTTATAGGCTCTTGCTTCTGCCTGCACTGTAGGCAGCAAGCACAGGCACATCCGGAAGAGCATTTCACTAGGGGCCTAAAACATACATGCACAGGGTCGTCAGGCACACGGGGCTCCTTGGGAGTCTCTGCGCAGGCAGCTGCAGGCAGCACACGCTGCTTACAGACACTGAGCTCACGGTGGTTTTCCAAGCTGCTGAGTGCAGAACAGTGCGGCTCCTTCAGACATTTCTTAGAGGTATCGGGGAGATTCAAGACTGTCTCCCAAGGGCTGAGAAGCACAGAGTCACCTCACATATGTGCATTCCAGCCATCTGAGCCTTAAGTGAAGACATATTAGTGTACCACTGATGGTATATGAAAGGCATGCACAGTGTCATATTCTGCTTCAAACTGGCTTTAATGCTTCTCTGACACATATATATGCTGAGATTTCTGGTAGATGCTCTTGCCACTCTCTTTTTTAAAAAAGCTCCTTGTAATGTCATATGATCTTTGCAGTTCCTCTAGGGTCAACTGATTCTGCTCCTCAAGAGAGGGCCTGCTACATCTGCCATTAGCTTGAAAGCTGGCATGGACATGGCAGTCAGTGACGTCGCGCTTCCACTCAGACCTAGCACAAAGCCAGCTGGGGGAGTTCTGCATTTTCTCCCCAGAAGTTCCTCTCCTTCTGCACAGCACTTCTCCTCTATGATAGCCACAGCCTGAGGTCGGAGACGGCAACTGCACTGACAGCACAGGACAAAGCATGTGGCCATCGTTGTCTTACTTCAGCCAGCTCAGAATCACCACGGGATTCAGGTCTGAGCGCAGCATCCAGTCCTCATGCCTGAAGATGCACAGGGCATGCAGAAGGACATAGGAGTGTGGCTAATACTGCTAGTGCAGCCATCTGTTAATAGATCTCCTACTTTCATTAAATGTGCAGGAACCTCCCTCTTGACCTCCTAAAAACTTGATTCAAATTCATAAATTAGTTCAAAACTCACCAAACTGACTGACAGAATCTGAGGCTACATAAGCTCTGTCTCCCCAAGAAAGCAGGGTAAACAGTGGAGAAAAGAGACAAAGAGAGAGAGAGGAAAAAGGTTTTTCTAGGACATTATAGATCAAATACACATAGAGTCTAGTAACCATCCAGCTAAGCAACATGGATTAACTTTAGTCATCTGGAGGTAAACGGTTTCTGACTTCTACGATGCAGGAAAAAGTGTGCATAAGAAATCCTGAAAACCCAGACCATATGCTAGAAAAATCACATTTGGCATCGACTGTGAGACCATAAAACAGAGAAAACAATACCATGGTAAAGGGAAAAAAAAATCAACAGCAAACATATTTCTGCTTGTAAAATAAACTTGGGCTGCTTCTGAAGTCTCTTCCTGTTTCCCAGACCCAGAAATGAACAGAAGTACAAATATGCAAACTCTAAGAGAACATTTGGTTTAAAAATTGGCTATTTGCTGGAACATCAGAAAACTGAATAGCTAAACACTGTGTGTCAACCAAAAGAGGAAATGACAAGTGAACCAATGTTATTTTGGGTGTCAACTATATATATAAATAACAATAAACCCAAAGATTCATAACACGGAAAATAGAGTTTCATGACTCCAGTCAGGAAAGTAGTTTTGTTTCCTAACTGTTTCCTAAACCCCACCTGCCACATCAGTAGGTGACAGATCAAGCTGCAATCATTATACTATCATGTCGGAAAGATTATTGTCACTGTACTCCGCAGAAAAAACAGTCATAAAAGAAACAGTGTGAAGTGGAGATGAGGTTTTAAAAAATAAGCGCAACTATTTTGTATGCTCTTTCTCAGCAATCAGGTATTTTCCTTTGAAGCTGAGCAGCTTCTCTAAGCACAACACAAACCACATCTCACTTGCCTACTGGCCCCTTCTGCTCTTCCTCCCCTCTACTCCTTCCAGAATGTGGCTGAAGTTGCCAGGAATGGCTCAGAGTAAAGAAAGAACGTGATGAACTTCTTTTTCCATGTACCATGGAATGAAGACATGTTTTCATCTGGCCAACTCATGATTCCGTTCTACAGTTCGGGGTTTGAAGCTCTCTATGACAGTCACTGAAGAAACATCTTGCTCCAGCACCGTATCTGAGCCTGCTCTCTCTGGTGCTAATGGCCTCAACTTAATACATCCTCCCACCTTCTTCTGTTTCTCTTAAAGACAATATGAAAATCTGCAAGCAAGCTGGCATGAGGTCTCAGGAGCAGAGTGGTTCACGTTGGTGTGCACATCCTGTTCTGTGTGCAGGTAACACACTCTGTGTAAACTGTTTCAGTATGTCCTTCAGGAAGATATTTAATCACTAATTCTCTTTCTTAAAAAAAAAAAACAAAAATCAACTGCAGTAAAGGTACCGCCACCTTAGGTTTTCTTCGGGCTGCTTCTTTTTATAACTCAGACAGATCATTATTCGAGGTAATCAGGTTAAAAACTCTTCAGTTTCTGAGCCAATACTACATCTGACTTCTCATTTTCCAGGGATTAGGCCAAATGGTAAGTGCAGCAGTACTCTCTGTGGTGGAAAACCAAGAAGATACAAGGTGGGAAAATTTTCGGTAACTAATCAGAAGAGATGCAATGGAGGCAGGTCTAACGTGGTGATGGGACCAGTAGTATGAAATGGAGCCAGGTCAGATGTGGAGACCCAGACAACTAACTATATCAGCACTTGCTAAAGCAGATGGAGACAACCAATACGGCAGCCACACACAGGCTGCAGCCAAGACATGGCGATTTGTGCAGACTGTTATCAGCCAAGTCATGTGTCTTGTGCAACCCAAGTCTCCTGTGCCTGAACAAGCAGGCGTGAGTAGGTTTTAAA
Source organism: Trogon surrucura (assembly GCA_020746105.1). NCBI lineage: Eukaryota > Metazoa > Chordata > Aves > Trogoniformes > Trogonidae > Trogon > Trogon surrucura. The sequence continues at coordinate 66,783,753 of CM036658.1, forward strand.
GGTCATTTTCTAAAGCTCTTCTAGAGCACTAACTAGACACATAGCCCAAGTTGAGCATTTTGAATTAAAAGCCTCATATTTTTGCCCTGCCAGTCCTATATCCTACCACCTCTCTCCGTGTAGCAGGCATCTCCCTATTCCCCCAGATGAAGCTCAAGAAGAGATAAGGTCACCAACACATGTTAGACCAGGGGGGAAGTGGTTTGGTTATGGAAGACTTGGAGTTAGAGCAGACAGAGAAAGGATGCACACATTAGGGTGTAGGAGGAGTACTTGAAGTGGAAAAGCTGGAACACTAAGACAGGAAAAATATGCAACTATCTGGGCTTGCAGATTACTTGTGTAAGAGAGAAGAAAAGCTGAGAATGAGAAACACCCTTTTCTTCCCTGCCTACTGATCTAGTGCTTCTGAGTTGTCAGCCAGGCAGCAATCCTGGGCTGGGGAACTGGTAGAGGTTGCTCCTCCCCATACAAATGAGAATTTCTGTGTTTGAGGCTAGCCAAGGCAAGAGAGTCGATGGAAGAAGCTCCTGCCAAAATGAGCGGTTGCTGAAAGGCCCCCCAGAGAAGAAGCCACAGCAGTGGGATGCTCCAGTGGGTTTTAATGGAGAGTTCAGGGACTAGCTGTAATTCAGTAACTGCTCTGCACAGAATGACACAATTCCCTCACCACTGTCCTGTATCATGCTAAACCAGACTTTTCTGACTTCAGTTCAATACTGCAAATGTTTTCATCTGATATAAGATCTTCAAAAATATGCAAAGGAAAGAGACAGGGTTGAGTCAACTTTCCACTCACCAGAAATCAAATTTGTGGCAACTTTCCTCTATTCCAAAATTGTCCTCCAGCGTAATTCAAATCACCTTCAGTGCCCAGAGTTGGTTTCTAGTGCCTGAACAACCACTAGCATTCATTTGATACACTGGTGTTTAACCAATTGTTTGTATTTTGATGTATTGTATTTACCGATGTACTTCTGCTGCCAACATTCAGCTTTCTCAGCATCAATAATCCTGAAAACATGAAAGAAGAATCCCTTACATTTAATGCTTTAAGCTGATAGCAGGTTTAGTGTGAACAACTCTCAACACATTGGGACTACTGTGTTGATCATTATAGCCGTTACGATTTTTACACATCTCTGACAAACTTATCCTTTTATGTTTTCCTGATTAGTTGACATTGATCTAGAACATGGGCGGCTAATACTTTTGTTGCTAAACAAAAACTAAGAGATACTGCCTCATTACTTTATCTCTTTTGTTGTCTCCTCAAAATCAACATATTCCACTATTTCCCACCAGAAGAAATCAAATTGCAACGATTTCCAGCGCAGAATTTATGACTGTGTGGTGCCCATGAAAGTACTCCAGGCAAAACAGGAAGGGCCACGTTTGTGGTATGTCTTTACATGAATGTACCTTCTATTCTACATCATCTCACTCGTCTGTGAGTTGGAACACAGCCATGCCACTATTCAGTTGTCGGGCATAAAGCATAAGCACCAGGTCAGGTTCTCAGCTGATATCAACCATCAACATTCTATTGTCTTCCATGTTTTTCCATTATACCCATCGTAGACACTTCAATTCCAGAGGAGGAAATCTAGGAAGGGTTTACCCATTTCAGAAGTTGCATATGTCCCTTCCTATTGATGCCTCTTCCATAGTATTTCCCATATATTCCTATCCAAAACACTTGTTTTGATGGTGGACAGAAGGCTTTGCTTCAGGATGAGATGGAATTAAAGGAAAAGAGATAGCTTCTTGCAAGTGTGTAATTAATGAAAACATCCACTGGAAAGTCTGGTGGTTTGCTGTGCTCCACAACATATAATTAGCATCAAAAACAAAGGCAAAATTAAGTGGACAACTTATTCTGGGTAACTGAGTATCTGGTGGAATGTGAACTTAAATATATTTAGTCTAAGGCAAGATGAATGTTTCTAACAGCAAGCTTGATTACCTGTGGAACAATTTATCAAAGACTGTTGTAGATTCTTTATCACCTGAAGTCTCTAAAACAAGACCGGAAAGCCTTCTCAAAGTCATGGTATAGTCAAGAATAAACCGTTTCATGCAAAAAGCACTTTGTAGCTATCTACACTGGATGTCTGTGAGACATCCAACCTGAAAGACAGTCATGGTCCCATCTCATTTCAAGTCTATGAATCCATCAGGTGAAATGCCTCCAGCTGGATTCAGTGCTCTTAAAAATTTACAGCAATAAACACTTTGGCCGAGAGAGCGAGTGCAATATATCCAAGTCCAAGATGCAGTTAAGATGTGTGGAAAAGCTCTCTTTGAGATCTGCGTTTCAGATGACACCCTCAGAGGGTGGGTGCAGCGCAGACAGTGTGCAGTGACCAGGAACATCACTTCTAGCAAGTATTAGGTGACACTGCCCTCAGTCGGTGAAGACAGAGTAGGTAAACACTTCCTAATTCTTAAAACAGAGTTTAAGGTAGAGCTTAACAACCAGCTAAACACATTTCAAGTAGCAGACTGTAAATAGTTTCTCCATCACACTGGACTGTTGAGAAAAAATGGTTATTTCTTTGTCTACAGTCACCAGTAACCCAGAGTGTGAGTATTCCAGCTTAGAAAAATTGTAGACTTGCTACAAGGGTCAAGGTGGGAGACAGGCACCCCTACCGCTCTTTCAGCTTCTTGCCATTTTTGCTGAATTCAGCGTAGCAAAGAGAACAATGTGCACTACAGGATCAGACCTTAGCTGAAAACGAGTAAGGGGAAGGAAATTAAAAGGAAAACTACTGCTCTGCATAAAACCTTTGTACCATAGCTAAATTTGTCTAGAAAATTAACATTGGAGAAATTAAATGGGCACTGCAAAGTCCTCCATTAGTTGAGAGAATATGATATTAACATGAGATATAGAATACAATTACATTTTTATAGCATCTTTTATGCTCAAGGCATGAGCGTGCTCTGCAGTGTGATATTGGCGATGCAGTAATAGGTTACACCACAGCTCAGGGAGAATGAGGAGCACTGGGAAAGAAGTCAAAATAGAAAAGGCTACAGGAGCAGGTCTAAGCTTCTTCTGCAGATTTGGTATTTACAGGTTTTCCGCAGAAGCTACATTGTCATGTCATTCCAGAAATGGTGATACAGTCCCTTGGAGGCACAGTAATGCAGGTCTCTCCTTTCAAGATCTCCTGGCAGCCACAGACTCAGGATCAGGCTCCTGCAACCAGCCCAAGGGGGTCTGGCAGCACTGACTGTGGGCAAGGGAAGTGTCCCCACCACTGCAGCTTGGCCACCGGCTGTTCTGGCAGGAGAGCAGTGCCTGACCACAGGGCAAGCCACACCGCTGATTCTGTTCCAGGCTCCCAGCAGCCAACATGTGTTGGCAATCTTCCCAGTCACTGTGTCCCTAACTTGCGCTCTCCATCAGAGGGGATGGCCAGATCCCTTTCCTCACCCCCTGGTGGGCTGAATGGGAGAGGATGCCTTGGAGCCAAGTGCTTGGAGACATCAGATCTGTGAGCACTCTCACAGGACTGATGTAGTGTGACACCAACATCTGGGCCAAACACCTGAAGCATCGAGTGCAGTCTAAGCAGAGACGCAAGCTACAATTCATCTGAAATAATTGATGCTTGTGCTTTAGGATTAAATGAATCATACTCTCAAAAGCACCACTCACCTGCCCTGGTCATGTGTGAATCCCAGGTGAGCAATGCAGAGAGAGGCATCTGCACTCAGATGTCAAAGTTTGGAAAACTATAGACAGGTGAGAAGTTGCCAGCTCCTTCAGTTCTATTTAGGACAACCTGAATTAGAAAGATAATTCACATTACCTAAGACAGAGGACACAAAATCCTTTACAGAGGCAGAAGTTCGGAGGGACCCTCTTGAAGACCTGGGCTGCTTAATGTGGAGTGGGAGAGGTTAGAAATAAGCTCAGAGGGCACATTGTACTGTAGTAAAAAAAAAATGGCATTTTCCCTTCCTTATTGGTAAAGTGTTACTTACTACCTTCCTGCTTGTCCAGTCTAAACCAAAAGATGTTTCAGTCCAATCTTCTAAATTTCCATGGAAGGTTTTAATACAACCCAAGGAGAACCAAGTCGTAAAATAGTTTTCATACATCTTCTCAGAAAACAAGTAAATAAAATCTCATCTTCCGGTTAAGCAGGTTAACGGTGCAAAACATGGCTGGTGGCAGGAAAACTGTGCCTCTTTCAAACGGTCTCCATAAAGTCATTCCTATAATCAGAAGAAAACTAATCCTCTTCCACTAGATAACAGGCTTAGCTAGCCAGTGATTTTACTACCTTAGACAAAGATTCTCTGAATTCAAAGATAAAAAGTGCCAGAGGTTTCAAAATGTTTGAAAAGCATTGAGCAGAAAGTACTTGGGAGGAAAAAACCTTTTTGTCTCTCTCTCTTTTTATTTTTTTTAGGGGAAAAAAAAAAAAAGAGGAAAGAAAGTAGTTCCTGGGATAAGGAAGACACTTTTCCATCTGGACTTCCACTATCACCTGTTGTACATTGGTTGGCCATTCAGAGATGGAGCCAGCCTTTGCCAAGAGACACCTGGCAAGTGTCACAAAGGGGCAACTGTACAAAAGGCGCTGTGCAGGATATAAACTGACTTTTTTCTCAAGACCTCATTTCTGCTGCAGTGGTGCTTGCCTTGGCTGTAGCGTATTGAAGAAGTTCTGGTTTAGGCTCAAAAATTTCCGAGATTTCCCAAAGTTAGGTAGGTGCCTACAAGCTTTCTTGAAAGGCCTTTTCTCATAGTTTAATTGACCAAGAAATATAAAGGACAAACAGCCTCCTCATTAAAAAGACAAAATTGTTGATTAAACTAAAGAAGTAACTCCAAGTAATTCCAGCTGATTTTCTGTGTGACCTCTGTGTCACCTGTCTGATATAAAAAATTCAAAAACTGAAGCATCGAAATGTAGATTTGAGGCAGAAAAGTATTTTCCAGTGTTTGAAAATTATAGTCTTGGCAAATCCAGTCTCCAGTATCTCTGTGAAATAGCGATAACAGTATCCCTCCCATAGAAGAATTATGGCAATAAAACAGTATGTTATGTTTCAATGCACTTGAAATCCTGGACAATTAAGAAAACAACTGTCTCTTGCAGAAATTCAGTCTCTCTCCTTAACTTCGCTCAGGTAGCTCTTCCTCACTGCACCCACTCCCACACATAGACGCATTTACAACATCATCTCAACCACTTCCATTTGGCTCCTCTTGGGTTTCCAAAACCTGGCCCACACTGGGCAAGCTGCTGTGGTGCTGGGCTGGTGTTTACCAGAGGGACATGAGCAGTTTAACAGGAATGGCAGCACAGGAGTCTAGACCTGAGGTGCCAAGCATGGGTTCATACAGCAGACAGCATTGTCATCATTCTACAAACAATAACCTGAAGGCAGGTCATCCAGCCAAGCCAGCTCAGGTATTACTGCAAGCAGTGCAACAACAACACTGCCAAAATGCATTTTTTTATATTTTTATGAACCTTTCTGTACTGATCACATGCTGCTTTTCATTACGTCCCCAGCTATCATTTTAATGTGGCTATGAAACATAAAGCCAGCCTGTAGCTGGTTCCTGCTACATGACTCTGATTCAGAGACACTCAAGTGAACCTGGAGACACCACTAACAATAAAGACATTTTACCAGATCCATGGTCATGAAAATCAAAGCAGAATCTGGCCTGTATAAGTTTGTTCTTAAAAAATGTATTATTCCTAAACTTGGGAATAACATGTTACACTGACTCCAGTGTATTTATTCCAGATCTAACACAGACCAGGCCCATTGCCTAGAACTCGTCTCTTGTGAACCCATCCGACTCTATTCAGAAAGCTATTATCCAATGTGTTAATATTTTTTCTTATCTTTTCTTATACTGATGAGAAATTAGAATGCCTTCTCACTCTCCTATCTCTCCTAAGTTAACAGCCCGCAATATGGTTTTGTATAGATAGAACACCCAATATATAGGCAGTAAATTATTCTGAAGCAAATGTTGAAATGTGGAAGGCTGTTGAAATATATCATGGTTTAGCCTGTAAATTAGTTGAGGCTCTTTAATGTAACCTGTGATAAAATTTACCCTTTGTTGGACTGTGATCAAAGCGTGGGTCTACAGCCCACAGGCTGATGAACATCAAGGAGGAACCTGACTCCGAAATCTTGAACTGCAAACAGCATTACTGGGGAAGGAATTGTGTTTCCAGTATACCCATGCATTTCTACAAATTTATCCACCTACCCTATGCTATCCTTCTACCCTATGGGTTTTTTTCTCTTTGTCTTCTCTTTTTTCACCTAACTACAGTGTGGCAATGACACAGGAAGGAAAAACTTCTTATATTTTGTAAAGGGGACAGCTGGCAACAAAAAAAAAACCCCAAAACACAGGTCTGATACAGACTTATTGAAAAATCCCTTTAAAACAAACCTTGCACCTAGAAGGGGTATTGCATTTATGATCAATAATAGGTAAGTGGACAGGCAGATGAATACACATGTCAAAAAAAAGGGTCAGGGAAGAAGAAAAAATAGCAAGTGCTTCCTTGGCTTGGCTAACACCAAACTGTTGAATAGCAAAAGTGCTTGCATCACAGGTTGTACCTTTCTGCTCAAGCTTTGAACAACTAGACATCTTCACAGAGGCTCCCATAAAAGCCCACCTTACCATCTCACAGTTTGCTAGGAGTCGAGATTCCATAGTGTAGGATGTTAACCAGGTTTAGTATAGATAATACTCATGAGCTCCCTTGGTGACTTGCTTTCTGATGGCTGTTTTCTTCTGCTACAGATGCTGTTTTAAAGCAATTTCCTAAATGTTTCTGCTGGGTACCACAGTCAACAGTGGCAGCTATAGAGAGCAGTAGCTAGGGTAGACACTAACCATCACAAATTATCTCTGTATTAGGTCAGGTACTGTATGTAGTCCTATTTGAAAAGCCTTGTTTTGAAGTAAACACTACACTATAGGCTTTAATCATCATCTTTTCATTCACAACGAAGGTTGTTGTCTGAGTAGCTGCTCTTCCCAACGCTGTTTTGAAACATCTGATTCATCTATGTTCTCTTCGCCCAAGAACTAGGACTGATGAAAAAAGATAACCCTAAATCAAGATCTTTGAGGCGCTTCACCCTACTACAGGGGTAGCTGATCTTTGATCAAGATTTTTGCCCTTGCCAAATGCAGCGCCTTGCCTAGGGCATGGCAAAATGTCTTGGCTGCTCATGTGAGGAAGCTGCTCAATGAGGGCTAAGTTTTTGCATTCTTCACTAGTTAGGGAAGGTGAGCAGTGAAACTACCAAACTGGCATGCTTGCTCCCCTCACCTTCCCGACTAAAAAGACTTAGCTGCAAGGCTATGCTCAGCTGGACTTCAAGCTAGCAGCACCTACTGTTCTTGTAATTACCTTCGCATTGTGCTCTTGCACTTGGGGATTTTGCTAATGTTTGCCAGAAATTTTCCCCAAGTGTCCAGAGAATTGTTATATGCTATGGCTTTAGAATCATACTCTTGATTTCATTGCAGTGATATGTGCCTTCTCTCACCTGAGCATGTTGCAGGTTTGTTTTGTTATAAGGGAAGGAATAGCCATTTTTAATTTCTTACTTGGGTAACTGGCTTTCCTTCAGATTTTTAGGTAACACTAGAGCCCTAATACATGAGCAGACTGAGCAGTATCTCAGCAGACATTTACCTAACATGGGACTATTAGTTATTGCAGTTTCCAAAGGGTACTTCTCTATTTCAAAACCACCAGCCCTAAGTGCAGAGAAAATACTTGTAGTCTAATCTCTGCCTCCAAGCAATGCGCCACTAGCCCTCACTGCTTTGCAACACACAGCAGCACCCTGACGGGCACTGCAACAGATACGGAAATGGGGCAAAATACGTGAAAGGTTTCAGTGGTGGAGCAGAGGGCTGGAAAATGCATTGTATAGTCCAAAATTCCCCTGGAATTTATGATTTTCAGCACATTTGTTCTAATATTATTGCAGACGTTGTGTTTAATGTCCCCATAGCAGAACTGCAACATTAAAAAAAAAGAAAACCTGTGTCTGCTAGCCAGGAAAGTGTACCTCAGTGCTTCTGACCAAGCTGACTGTTTTAGCAGCTACACCTAGCTGTACCAGAGGCAAAGCCTCTAGGTTCTGACACAGTAAGTACCTGGTAAGAAAACCTATCACAAGCAAGAGCCCTCTACATAAAATTCACACTTGGAAATGTTGTTACAGATAACAAAAATACTCTTCAGGAACAGCATATATTATTCTAAATTTTTGCCTCTATCCCTTCCTGGTTTTCGTATTTATCGACTTTGAAGTTGTGAAGCCTGCAGGAAGAATTTTTTTTCATGAGAGGCAGACCTCTTTGTAGCTTCTTAGAGTAGCCTGTTGATTGAAACTCATCCTCTTTATTTGAGGCCATCTCTGCCTTTGCTGTCTCTTTCTGCAGTTCCTTATCTGGCCAGTATTAATTGATGCTGCTCTGTCGTGCTGAGGCTGGTGCTGTACATCTTTCAAATAAAATTAAAATTTGATAGAAGGACATTTAAAAGGGATTCAGATGACACACTCATTTTGATTATGCCATTTCCATCACTGTAAATAGCCTCTCTTTGGAAAACCAGGCACCATTATCCACTCTAGGAAGCATACCATCCCCACAGCCACTTCTTAGACAGTACGGATTATTACAAAGGTTTTGTGAGCCTGCTGGGATGAGGCAGTGCACAATTGAAAGGCAGAAATGACTCTTTCTGAGGATTTCCATGGATGTGCCTTCCCACCCCTCATGAATGCATCAGGAGGCAGGTAGGAAATGCATGGATGAGCATTTCATCTCTACCAGTACACTGTTGGATTTGCAAAATACAATGATTTCCTTGAAGTCCCAGTGCTCTTGTGTGCTTATCTCAGACCTGTTGCTGTGCATCAGCTGTTTTTCAGCATATATCTCAAGGACAGTGCTGATTCCTGCCCAGAAGATGTCTAGTCAAGCTACAGATCTAGTGCCAAACTTCAAGAGAAGCTCACACTGTCAGTCTGAGGAGCAAGTGGTTGGCAGGGTAGAATATCTTGGGAACTTTTTGCCAGTTTTCCTCTCACTGAACTTGAGAACTGTCTTTACCTGAATAAAACCAACCTGTTCAAAAGACAAAACAAGCTTAGTTTTGCTCTTCCTTGTGCTGCCACACAACAGATGCTGAGGAGATGAAGCAACAAGCCAGGATATGGTAGAGGCATCTTCAGCCAGGTGTCTCCACGGGCACTCTTTACCATGTGGTAAACTTGCTAGAGGAGCAAAGATGAGTGTGAAGCCAGGGCCAGCCCTTCCTAATGCAGCAGGCTGTCTGAGCCCTGAAACACTTTCAAACTGCTGTGTAGAACCAACTCAAAAACTCTTGCAGAGAATACATCTGCCTCCTTCTCAGCCTGTATCAGCCTGCAGATTCTCATGCTAAGGAAAGCTTTGTGTGATTGCTCAAGTTAGTTTTTAAACCATTTTCCCAAGCTGGATTTGAAAGCTCACATGTGACATAACTATCTGTAAAACCCTTATGTATAACTTCCATCTCATCAAAGACACCTTCTCCTAAGAAAAATCCAGGGATCCCCAGAGGCTCACCCTGCTAATAACAAAACCAGTGCAAAAAGGTCTTCCTTCTACATCCACTTATTTTGAGTTCTAGAATACAGAGAGTAGCAGCAGAGATAATGAAAAATCCACAACACTGGGAGTGAAATTCTCATTCATCCTGGATATGGACCGAAGAAACAATGTCATGAGATGCAATAAGTATTCAGATACTGAAATATCCAAGGGAATGGTTTGTGTTGCTCCTTACAATATTCTTTGAACCATTTAACAGCACAAAAACTTTGGCACAGAATATCTCTCTGCTTTGGCAGTATCTCCATTTATCATATTCAGTTTGGATTCACCTTCACCTAAAACAGAGAAGATGAGGCAACTACAGAAAGGAAAGCACTGAGGACCAGAGGCTTTTCATGTAAGCAGGCGTCAGGTATCTAAGTATCTTTGGTCTGAGACTCAAAATGTCAATGCCAACTTTTCGAAGAAAAAAAATCTCAACTATCCTGCTGGAGCAGGTAAACAGAGGACTCACAGATTTAGGCTGAGATTAATGAGAGGCATTTGTGTCCCTGCACAGAGCTCAGCAGCACCCACAGGGGAGAGCAGACCCCATGAAGCCCCAGAGCCACAACAGCCTGCAGGAGGAATCCTCTGCAAACCACCGACTCCTCCTCACACACAAGAGCCTACCCGGGGCCTTCTTATCCCACAGTCACTATTGTGCCCATTATCACCAAATAATGGGATGTGTCGGTCTGTGCTTGAAAGGAGCTATGCAGACTTTTAGGCAATTAATTTCAGAGTTGATTCTCTCCTCTGCCAGCATTCTCTGCATCCAGCAAGGCTCTACGCTGCAATCCAATGCAATGCACACACCTTTGAAAAATGATGCTTTCAAGCCTGCCCTGTGGTGCAGTAAATTTGAAAGTGCTCTTAATAATAATAAGGATCAACATTGACTTTAATGGTCTTCAAACCCTTTGTGTAATTACATTAGCTACCAAACACAGATGCAAGCAGGGGTGATGTCATACTTTTCCCCTTGCTCTGAAACCTGACTCAGGCGCCAGAGATAGAAACCAGTTTTATTGCTTGTAATCAGATTAAAGTTTCTGGCAGCTGGTGATCGATAGGTGATTGCCACAGTAATCTAGAAATACAGAAGGTTCTTGTGAAGATGCAGCACAGCTCAGACTGGGGTGAGAGTCTTGCAGACTGCATGCAGAGTTGTGGATGCCATCAGATGCCTGTAAGCACTCGGAATCAGCACGAAATTTGGCCTTTAATAGCATTCCTGTCAATGCAAGCGCCATAAGACAGTGCAGTTTCATAGCACAGAGCAAACTGTGTTTTCACATGGGTGGTAACTCACAGAACTCACCCCCCTCTTTTTTTTTTTTTTGCAAAGCTCATCACCATAAATACCTCATGCAGGTACTATACAACCTTCACATGGTCAATCTAACACTTATCTGTGTGTGCAGTTCTCTCCTGAGCCAAACTCCCGTTATCTTCCTCTGTCTGACATGGTCAGAACCTTACCACAGGCTGCTATCTTTGCCAAGAATAGGAAAAAAGAGTGGGAGCCTTGTAATATCTGTGGACACAGAGCAATGTCATGACTTCCACCCCACCTTGCAGAACTCAGACCCAATGGATCGAAAAAGAAAGAAAAAAAGAAAAAGCAGAACAGCAACCAGCGAGAAATAAGGAAACTAGATAAGACTGTGACCATTGACTGCTTTAACAAGACTTTTTCAATAAGCTGATAAGATGCAATTACCTCATCATCTGAATATTGCAGCAGTAAAATCAATGCTACTTAAGGAGTCTGACAATCAGTTAGGCACTCTCTCGATATTTGCGAAAGTCAAGGCAATTCTGTGTAAAACATTGATTCATGCAGAGATATCATTAAAGCACCACAATACTAGTCCCCTAATGGGTACTGAGAAAATTAATTTATTCCAAATACGGAATTCTGATAAAATCAGACCTCTGAATCTTCCTTTTAGGCTGGATAAAGTTTTTTTTCCAAGTAAGAGTTCTTCAGCGATGTCATCAGTGTCAGGTGAGAGGCGTTGAAACAAGACCTGGCACATACCTGCCTAACAAAAGCCAGGATATAGAACAACCCTCTGGAGAGGTTTGTTGTATATTAACATCATAACATCATTATCCAGTGGGTAATGCTAGACAACATGATTTTGGCTTTATCTTAATATATAATATCAGTAAACAGACCTGCAAACAGGTAGCAAATAAAAATCGGGGTTACATATATTCAAATCTTCACAATTATTCAAGCCCCTAATATCTTTGGTAAAAGAGGCAGGCATCTAGCCACCTTTCAGCATCCCTGACCATCCTATGATTTCTCTACACTGCAGATGTCAAGCGGGGGAATACCTTGCCGTGAAACGTTGTGGAATCTCCATCATTGAAGATTTCTTCAGAGTAGAATAATCAAACATCTGCCAGGAATAACCTGGACATCATTGCTCCTGTGTTCCAGCCAGAAAATAGGTGTCACAAATTCCTTAGGCTGTCCAGCTCTACAATCCTAAAAAAGACCCTGACACTTGTTTCATGGTTTTCTGATTGTATATCAAGTTTTGTCTGGGCTTTTATCAGATATTTAGATAGTAAAACAGTATTAATTTAGTCATAACAGTCATACCTAAAATAATGTGGATCAATTTTATTTTCGGCATGATGTGACTTCCCTGGAATTATATAAAGAATGAATTCAGTTTAGCATTTGGATAATTAATAATCTATCAACGTCTTACATTAATGTGCATATTGAGTTATTCTACCATCATTTAAAACAGTGGCATCACTAATGAGACCATTAACTACAGAAATCATCAAGTCACATTGGATTCATGTTTTCATTATTTCTATCTAAGGTTAGTTTTTAGCTCAGCCAGTTAATAAATGCCGACGTAATGCTGGCACAGAAAATATGCATCTCTTAATTTTCATTAAGATGTCACAGAGAATGCTAGCAAACAGACAGATGTGACTGCTTTGTATCACAGGGTCCCACTAGACAGTGAAAAGCTTAAAGGTGTATTCACATTTAGAACGTGATTCACAGTTGCTTTTCGCATATTCTTTCTGAAATTATTTGAGCTGCACCAAATTCAGAAGCTAATTAGGATCTAGTTCTGGAAAACACATCAGCTCCTGCTGAACTTCAAATACACATGTAGCTGCACTGAGAAAAATCGCTAAATTTAAGCTCACACCTGAGCATTTGCAGGATAGATTACCACGGCTCATCAAGTGTGATTACAAACACAAATCTTATCCCAGCACCCTGACAAATTAACAGAGCTTTACAACCTTTTCAAGTTGAATTGGGTTGTGAATTTGAGATCAGACAGGTCAGTCCCCACTGGAAGCTCTATTTCAAACTAGTTGAACACCAGATCAAACTGATAAAATACCCTTTAACTTTGGGTTTCTTAAAACTCACTTTAAGATCAACAATGTGAGCTGAAATGTAGAAAAAAGTTATTGCAAGAGCCTCAGTAATGTAGAACTCCTAAGGTAAGCTTCAGAAATTACATAGTTCAGGGATGGTTTTGCTATTGTGTCACTAGCAAAAATGAGGTACGCTTCAAAAGATGAAAATGACACCTCAGTGCATCATATTATCCGTCAGACTAGTATTGTAGAGTGAGATTATAACTAACTGGGCACCAGGCCCATTCTTCATTGACACTCATAAAGAATAAACATTAAAAGATCAAGAATACAGCAGCACTCAAGATGAAGAACCATCTGATCCCTGCCACACAGGGTGGTTCTTTAAATATTCAGAATCTATCCCAGCAGTGATATCAGCCAGGCAAAATGAAGTGTTCTCTTCGGTCTACCAAAGAAAGAAAAGATGACCACAGCTGCACAAACATCTCAAAATAAAAAGAGCAGCAGTGGCTATCGCTGCATGTCACTGGTAGCCATGCACAAGTTCAGACTCAGATTTGCAGTTGTAGTCACGTTTTAGTCCTGGGCTTGTCTTTGGCTCATGCCCCAAGCCAGTACTGGGCCCAGTCCTGCTTAACATTTTCATTACCAATTTAGATGAGGGGATAGTGCACCCTTAGTAAGTTTGCAGATGACACCAAGCCAGGTGGAAATGTCGATCTGCTTGAGGCTAGGGAGGCTCTACAGAGGGATCTGGACAGGCTGGATCCCTGGGCCAAGGCAAATCACATGAGTTTCAGTAAGGTCAAGTGCTGGGTTCTGCACTCTGGCCACAACAAACCCCAGGAGCCAGGGGTAGAGTTGCCAGGCAGAGAGGGACCTGGGGGTGTTGATGGACAGCCAGCTGTACAGGAGCCAGCAGTGTGCCCAGGTGGCCAAGAAGGCCAATGTCATCCTCGACTGTGTCAGGAATGGTGTTGTCAGCAGGAGCAGGGAGGTGATTATGTCCCTGCACTCGGCTTTGGAGGCCTCACCTTGAGTACTGTGTCCAGTTTTGGGTCCCTCACTACAAGAGGGGCATTGAGGTGCTGGAGAGAGCATATAGTGGGGTTACCAAGCTGCTAAAGGGCTTTAAACATAAGTCTTATGAAGAGCAGCCGAGGGATATGGGTCTGTTTAGCCTAGAGAAGGAAGACCTCATCGCTCTCTACAGCTACCTGAAAGGAGGTTGTAGAGAGGTGGGGGTTGGTCTGTTCTCCCTAGTAGTGAGTGATAGGACAAGAGGAAATGGCCTTAAGTTGCACCAGGGGAGGATCAGGTTGGATACTATGAAGAATTTCTTTACTGAAAGTGTTGTCAGGCATTGAAACAACCTGCCCAGGGAGGTGGTTAAGTCACCATACCTGGAGGTTTTTAAGAGATGGGTAGATGTTGTGCTGAGGGACATATTTTAGCGGTGTTGATAGGACTGGGATAAAGGTTGGACTCCATGATCTTGAAGATCTCTTCCAACCAAAACTGTTCTATGATTCTATGCCAGCTCCTTTCATACTGTCCTCGGTCCTCTGTCTTCCTACTGCTTTGCTCTCTACTAACAAGCTCATCCAGCCAGCACACCTTCTTTCATGTCTCCCTGCCCCACACAACCTTGTGTGTTCTCCTGTAGGATGAGAAATGCTAGAGAAGAAGTTGAACTTATCTTTGTCTGTTCTAGAGAGCAGCAGTTTCAACGTCAGTCAGTGTGTATTAGAATGGAAAAAAAAAAAAGACAAGACAGAAATAGGGTCATCTCTGGGAATTTTTCTTTCCCTTCCTGTTTTTCCATTCTCATCCCCTTTACATGACCTCTTCTGGTAATCAATCGACATGAGTTCACTCTAACTGACACAAGGCACATAGGCAGAGATTCTGGAAAGAATCATGTTTTCTGTATTTCCTTTCCCTGAGACAACTTCTTAGAGCAAGGCATGAGTTGCTTGTTTACCCCAAAGACCACCCCAGAGACACACACCAGTGGCAGGAAGCAGCAGCAGAAAAGTGCCACTACTGAGCAAGCAGATTCCTTGCAGATTCCCTCTGTACACTGCACAGTAAGCCTACATGGAGTTTCATGGAGCAATAAAACATGAGAAAAGTTGACTCTTTCTAGTATCTTCCATGTGGCTTCACAGATGTTGTAGAAGCTGCACTCAGGGGATGTGACACAGATCCCCATGCACCCCCCACATCCCCTCTCCTAGCAGCAGAGCAAGAAGATCTAGGGGAAGAATCTCTCTGTTTGGTGCTCCTGAGATAGGAAGAAAACCTATATAATCCAGATATGAAGTGGGTGAGTTGTGCCCCATGACTTCCCTTCACCGGTAGCACTACAGGAACAGAACTTCCACAGTAATGTGTATATCCACCACTGCACTAGGTTAAGTAAGACATTGGAGCAATAAGACATTGGGAACAGCCCTCCTAAAGGCCAGGAGAAAGTTGGATACTCATGCCCCAAGGATCTCCCATTCTACAGTGGTCTCAGTCACTACTGTATTACAGCTTTCTCAGCACCTGGAAACAGAGCATCTTGCAGAGAAGCCTCTACAGGCTAAGCTCTTATACTTAGCATTACATGCTGAAATAAATAAGGCTGTGCATGAATCCTCACTATTTTCAAATGCCACTGAAATTATAATTTTGTAGGTCCTCACTTTGCGTGGCTTTAAATCTCATCTGCAACAGTGTAGTGACACAAAAGTGGGGAGAGGAGGGACAAGGAGGTGACAAACTCATATGCAACAGATAGTTCTTGTCTTTTGCTATTGTGAGACTTTGTTGCTGAAATACATACTTCAGGCTTTAGTGGGATCCTGATTAACAATTTTAGGCCTAATTTAGAGTGCAGAGAGCAACTAAGTATTACTAGTTAACGCTGTTTACACAGCAAAGTGAAATAGTCCAAGTGCCAGTATCTAGTAGGCAATTAATTGGCTCATTAACCTCAGACAAGGTCAAATGCAAGAATCCTTCTTTCTTCCTGCAGAAGAGTCATTCTTGTTGACACTGGAAGAGAGTTAAGAGAAAAAGAAAAGATATATGATGAGAGAAAAACACCCTCAAGTGAAAAAAAGATGACAATGTGCAATGTTAGAGATGGCACATTGACTCTCCTGCTGCCCTGCTGGGGATGATGTGGGCGCTTCAAATCACCCTGGCTCTGCTATTCCAAAGCGGATTCAGACAAGCCCTACAAAACCATTCCAGGAAAGGTTCTCAGTCTGCTGAAATCACATAGATTTGTCGTCTCACACAGTGCCCGGATCTCACCTTCAAATACTAGATCAGAGTCTGTAAAAGCACGAGATCCTTTTTCCTAGATTTTTCTTGGGAAGACAATAGATAGCTAAGCTGAAAAGCTATAGCAGAAGTTTAAGTCACTCTACATTCTTAGTAACTTAGGTAGTAGATGCAGCCAGACATACCTTTTATGACAAGATTTTCACCTTATATAACACAAAAAGTGTTATGGAAGCTGTCAGCAGGTAGGGTGATCCCACCATCTGGATTCATTTCTTGACTCATCTACTGGTGTCATCAATAGGGCAGAAGCAGTTCTTACCGTCAGTGAAAGCAATTTCAGCTATGGAACAAAGAAGGATTTAAAAACTAAGACTTCAAATAAGGAATCACTGCAGTAAGGTCATTTTGTGCACTGATGATGGTCGAAATTCATCCTGGTGCTTCTAAGTGCACACGAGGTGGCCTGACTGGGCTTTTAACACACTCTTTGCAATGGTGCTGATTTCTTCTGGATGTGGATCACATTGTTATGTCTCACACCATGTGCAGGAAAAGACAAGACAAGAGAAAATGTCTGCATTATAATTCCTGGGCAAACTGGAATTCAAAATGTTTATAGCTGACCCTTCAAAGTAATAGTAAAGGCCAACAGCAAGTTGTAATCAGACCATTTACAGCCATTTTGGACATGGTTAGCAGCCATGGGTCCAGATACTGGCTAAGAGGAAAATCACAGGCTTGTGTGGCCTGCTGGCTGGGCAGCAGTACTAAGCAGAGCCATACTTACTATCATCACAGCAACCCAGACAGATTCACAGTCGGCCTTTCTCATCCATCCAAGGAAAAGACAGGCTCTGTGCCAAAGGGGCTTTCCATCTCTGACATTTCATGGCATGTGCCATTAGACAGCTCAGGGCAGAGAGTGGGATGTTTATTTGCAGTGGCTGCAAGAGTTTAGACAGCTGTTGCTTTCCACTGTCTTTCTGAAAGCCTTGGAGCACCAAACTTGTGGAGAATGTTATCTCCAAAACACAATCAAGAATGTGTCTGTGGGGAATTCAACTTCAAATACATAAAAGGTTACAGCAAGAAGGAAACAAACTGGCTATATCCTTGGTGGAACAGACCAGACAGTGGGCGTGCTGCTGCAAGCTAGCTGGATGCAAGCGAGACGATGCTAGAAGCTCTCCAGGAGCAAGGATAGTGAAGCCCTGGAACAATTCACTTGTAAAGGCTGCCTGCAAAACCTCATATGGCAGGATGGTAACAAAAGTAACCCATCTGGTCACAGCAGAGGGAGATGCACTTGGGGAGCTCTTGAAGATCCTTCCAGACTTGCAAGCTTTTAGTAGGCAGTAAAATCATACCATAGACACACACAACTTCTTTAAGTCAGATCAGCAACAGAAAATTTGTTTCAGATAAGTTTCCCAGAATGTGCATGCATAACTTCAGCATATGTCAAATGGCTGCATATTTGGAAGGATTGCGTTGTACTTCTATCTCACTGCAATATGCTGAAATGTTACTTTTCTCTAAACTCTGTGGGATTACTAGGTCTCTTTCTGAACTCTCCTGTGTTCACCAACACTTCAGCTAGTTTGGAACGCCAGAGCAAGCAATTTCAGACCTTTGACAGGTATTAAAAATACCTGCCAGTGTTTTGCCTGGCCTCTGTACTCCCCTACAACTTAACAGAAACATCCCAAAAACCTGCTACCACCTCTTTTTGATGAGAAGCTTTCATGGCAAGTTTTTGGAAAGTACACAGCAAAAATCATTTTGTGACAGAACATACTTGTAACTTGATTTACAAGCAGCTAGAGCCAAGCAAAGGGTATAGAGTGAATGCTATGTCCCACCCTAAGAGTTAAATATGGGAGAAAATGAGAAGTTTAAAGACTTCAAGGGAAAGACCAGAGATGGTGCTGACAGAATTACCTCGAGGGGTTAGGACCAACACAGGGCACAGCAGTCTTGCTGAGTTTACCACATGCATTTCAGTTTCCTTGAAAGGTTGAAATGATCCTTGACCACATATTTTTTAAAGAAAGTATTTTTAATTGAGGCAGTTTTTTCCGGTGCTAATGAAAACCCCTTCATGATTAATTCAATATCCTGGTATTTGAAGAGCACTGATGTTGTGGTATTATATAGCTATCACAGAAAATTACCACTTCAGGACAGATGGTGCAGTGGTGTTGATGAGTAACAATTAAGCCAAATCATTAAGGGCTCTTCTGCTCATTGAAGACATCCACTGAAGACATGTATATGAAAAGAAGATATGACTTTTTTTTATATTGCTACCAATATCCTCATAGACTTTTTAGAGGACCTTTTTTTATCTTTAGATGAATTAATTAAAGGGGCTGTCATTGAATTATGACTTTTGATTCTTCCTTAAGTGTTAAATGGTTTCAGAAAGTTTCATGTCTTAACCTAGAGTCACAAAGCACTTGTAATTGTTGAAGATTGATTCATTATATCTCACTGTTAAGTTTCTGATTTGGAACAACCAGATAAATCAGGTCTTTAATACTTTGTATCCAAGGAACTCCACAAAGTCACAAGGAAGACCGCCTAGGCTCCATCCCTGAAAGGTAAAAATGTGTTATTTTGATTCCATATCATTTGTCTACCTGTAAAGGTGCCTGGTATAGATGGTTTAATGAACAAGGGCATTTGAGATTTTCTCAATAGAAGAAGAGAATGATGATTGAAATGTTATATCAAATGGGTAGCAGTGATTTGTTATAGACTGAGATAGAGTAAGACACCTTCTCTAATACATGTCCTAGGTTCTGCCCCCAAACCACATATGAAGGACCAACAGCCCATTCCATTTGCAGCCTGTAGCAGGATTCCCTCCACATGCTGGACGTCCTGCCCATCTGGAGTTCTCTGAAGGAAAGGCCTCATGGGAAGGTCGAGAAGTGAGGGCCATGTGTGGTCAGACTGTTGCATCCCTCACTGTGGAACCGCCATGAGTGACACTGGGAGCAATGGTGAGGCCAAACACTAACAGGGTCATTACAGTTCATCCCCTTCACCAGGATCTGCAACAAGCCAGGCAGCCGGAGACGTAGCGAAGGAAGTGGTCTTAACTTTAATATCCAGAAAGTACACACAGAGACACAAATCTCCGAATTCGGTTGTGGTGGTAGGTTTGGAATGCAGCACATGGGCTGAGCAGTGAGGCCTACAGCACACAGTCTCCAAACAAAACACAGCCAGGGGTACCTCAGTAAGCCACAACACTGTGGTATGGGAGATTGTAGTGGCAGCATGTTAAACAGATGTTCTCCTACAAAGAGAGACTGAGAGAACTGGGGCTGTTTAGCCGTGAAAGGAGATGGCTGAGAGGGGACCTTATTAACATACACAAATATCTGAGGGATGGGTGTCAAGGGGAAGGAGACAATCTTTTCTCAGTGGTGCCCAGCAATAGAACAAGGAATAATGGGTTCAAATTAGGACATAGGAAGTTCCACCTCAACATGAGGAAAAATTTCTCTATTGTGAGGGTGACGGAGCACTGGAACAGGCTGCCCAGAGAGGTTGTGGAGTCTCCTTCTCTGGAGGTTTTCAAAACTTGCTTGGATGCATTCCTGTGTGGCCTGCCCTAGGAGATCCTGCTCTGGCAAGGAGGTTGGACTAGAAAATCTTTTGAGGTCCCTTCCAACCCCTAACATTCTGTGGTTCTATGACTCTATGTACTTAAACAAATCTGCGTCAGAAAACTGGACTTGCTCGCACTCTGGGTCAAAAGAAGAAGAGCAGAGCACTGCTTGTAGCTACCTGTACCGGGCTTGCAGGGAAGAGCAGAGTCTTGAGCAGAGATGCTGGTGGAAAGATCAGGTTCAACTGCAGGCTCTCTGCACCCAGATCCTTTAATGAAAGGGAAAAGTTTAAACTCAGGGGTTCCTCTGTGCCCTGTGTGCTGATAATAACATAAAATACTGCTGGAGGAAGCCATGTGAGTACAAAGCTGGGTAAAATATTTGCAACTGCTTCATAGATGATAGTGACTATTCATTCCCAATTTTCTAACAGGAGCCTATAGCCTACAATAGGGTCACACTAACCCATTGCCCTCTTCTCCCCAGATAAAAGAACACAGGGCACCAAGGGGACAGAAAGCACATGTTAAATAGCTGACTTGTGCCTTCCTATTATCCCCCTCCTTCCTACATAATAACCTCCTCGTCTCTATTTATATTCACATCTATATTTAATGCTCATTGAAGACTACAGACTTGTGTTTGATGTTCAGCTGAAGACATGATTCATCACAATCCTCATTTTTAGTAATGGAAAAAGGCTGTGGTAGAAAAAAACAGATGAGACTGCTTTTCATCTTGGTAGCCATGTAACCTTTAAGTGAACTTGGAAAGCCATAGAAAGAATGGCAGCCTCAGCCTATCATGGGTGATTCACAAAGTTTTCTGAATGCTGCATGAGCTCCCATAGCAGTATCTGATCTCTCCTATGCAGAACACTCATTAAAAGCAGATAGTAAATCACCCATTCCTTGATCTCCCATTTCTGATGTTGTTTTTAAAGTGAGATGTAAAAAATCATTCTATATTTTACAAAAGGGGTTATTTTTAAAAAAAAAAAAAACAACACAGATGTTATCATTTCTATGTCTGTAGTCCTAAGAATGAAAAATAAGGAGCATAGGTCAATTATTAACTTGTTTTTCATGCTCAACGTTGCAGCCAGAGCCACCAGTGTTTTGACTCCCAACCAGGCATCCAGAGAGGAGCATGACACTCCCTTCCTGGCTAACAACAACCCTATGAGAGCAACCTTCTGCAGGGTGACTGAATGCAAACAACTGGAAAGCCTTTAATACCGACTCATAACAAAAAATACTGTAGTGATCTTCCTTACAAGAATAACTGGAGCACCAGACTATTTTGTGTCATGGAATATACACACTCAAACTCTCCTGTATATCTTTGCATGGAGGATGCCAGTGTTCTTGGGGTTAAAAATACTCCTATGCACAGAAGCTAGTTTCTAGCTGTTATTTAGCCACAACTTTATAAATCTTTTTGCACAGAAAATAGATTTTCCAGCCCCTCTTTTCCAAACTAATTTGCTTTAAGATAACTAAGATCATTCTGTTAGATGACACTGTAATTTAAGGATATAATTTAACGGTAACTTTTAATACCAATGTAAAAGATTGAAATTCCACTGGAACATGTGAATTCATTAAGCTGAAATTATTTTCATTCTTCAGAATGTAGTCTTTACAGAAATACGAAATAATATAAATGACCTCCAAATTCACATTTGCCATTAGGGATATTGCAGTTTTGTTTGAATTAAAACTCTTTTAATTTCTGGACTTATTTTTTTTACTGCAGTCAAAATGGGGTTAAGGTGAGTGAGGAACCCAAAGACTTGGCTGAACCTGCACCTGCATGGTGGTAAAGCCAAACCAGAAAGTGTGGTTTGGAGGTCTGAAGGACTAGCCCTGAAAGAAGCAGGTGAATGAGAAAGGCCTATCTGATAACCTCAGATCACACTGCAGCACCATCTGTTTGCTCAAAGTTGCTTCTCCAGTTCAAAATGTCCTGGAGCTGATCCCATACCAAGGAACTGACACCCAGCTCCTCAGGTCAGCTTGTCCACCTGAGGGAGTTTTGGCAAGCATGCTCACACAGCCCAGCCCTCAGATCCTGTCATGTGTTTCCCTCCTCATATTGACTCCCAACTTCATAACGTCCATGAACATTCATGTCCCCCAGAGAGCCAGTCTGTGACCAGCCTCTGATCCAAGCATTACTCCATCTGTCCATCACTCGTAGGGGGCAGTAAAAGTAATTTCTGCCTGAAATGTAGGTTGCAGGTCCCAGTGACAATGCCAGTCCCAGCCACTTGTTCCTCCTTCTTCTGTCTTCACCCTCCTGCTGGGGTTCCAGCCCTCACATCGCCCTTCAGCTCTGCCAGCTCAGCTGGTCGGGGTGGTGTTGTGGTTTGACTCTAGCCAGCCACCAGGTACGCACACAGCCCCTCTCTCACTCCCTCTTCACTGCTAGACAGGGGGAGAAAGTATTCCAAAGGGTTCAGAGTTCGAGACAAGGACAGGGAGATCACTTTCATTTACCATCCCGGACAAAACAGACTCGATTTTGGGGAAATTAAGTACATTTATTAAGAGAACAAATCAGAGAGGACTAGTGAGAAATGAGAAAAAAGCAAACAGATCTTAAAAAACAGAACACCTTCCCCCCGTCCCTCCCTTCTTCCCGGTTTCTCCACCTCCTCCCCTTGAGCGGTGGAGGGGGACAGGGAACGGGGGTTATGGTCAGTTCATCCGACGTTGGTTTCACCACTTCTTCACTCCGGGGGAGGACTCTTCACTCTTCCCCAGGGCCATTGTGGGGTCCCTCTCACGGGAGACAAGCTTCATGCTCTCCGACGTGAGTCGTCCCACGAAGGGCAATTCATCACAAACTGCCCAACGTGAGGCACCTCGCAAGGGGCAGCCCACCCCTCGTGAGTCTGAGGCGCAGTCCTTCAGCAGAAACTGCTCCAGCGTGAGCCACCCGCAGCGTCACAAAAGTCCCACCAGCCAACCTGCTCCAGCGTGGGCATTCCTCTCTTCCACAGGCTACAGGTTCCGGCAGCAACTTGGTCTGATCCAGGCTTCCCACGGGCTACAGCCCCCTTCAGGCATCCACCCACACGGCGTGGAGTCCTCTACACGGTGGACATCTACGCGGTGATGCTCACGGTGGACACCTACAGCCCGCCCATGGGCTGCAGGGGGACAACCCGCTTCACCATGGTCTTCACCACAGACCCAGGGGACTTTCTGCTCCAGCGCCTGGAGCACATCCTCCCCCGCTCTCCTTCTTCATTGACCTTGGTGTCTGCACAGATTCTCACTCCTCCATCTCTGTGCCAGCTGTGGTGGCGCAGTTCTTTCCCCCGTTCTTAAATATGTTTTCACAGAGGCGTTCCTCTGCTATCACCTTACTGATAGGCTCAGCCTTGGCCAGCAGCGGGTCCCTCTTTGGAGCCGGCTGGCATTGGCTCTATCAAACTCGGGGAGCTTCTAGCAGCTTCTTGGAGAAGCCACCCTGCAGCTCCCCCCCCCGCCACTAAAATCCAGCCAGGCCAAACCCATACAGACGGGCACAACCAGGACTAATTTCAGTTGAACTGGCTTGCTCTGCTGGGCTGTGTTTCAGGTGGTTGGTTTTATGACCCCTTTCTGGCCAAGGGAGCGAGGACAAGGAGAGCGGTAGGTCAGTGCTTGCTGAGGTGGCTCTGCTGCCAAAGGAAAGCCTCATCCAAGTCTAACATCAATGATACCAGTAATTGGGATGTCTGGAACCAGGCACCTCATGCAACATTTTAACCTGCATTGCCACTTACTTACAGCAATACCGGGGGTGGGGAGAGAGTCCTCTTTACATGCCTATGCCATACCACTGGACTTCTTTCCAAATAGCATGCTATTTCCCATTTCCCCTCTCTTCTTTCCAGAAGTTTACCTCTTCCATTCCTCTTGCCATTGCTGCCTGTGTGCCTGACTGGTGGGGTAGGGGACCCTGTGCCTGAGCAACTGCTATAGAGAGACAGCTCAGGAGGGGACCAAGGTGATGCAGGAGGGCACTGGAACAGCTGTGCTAAGAATCAAGGAGGTCAGATTTTGTATGTGAAGGCAATTGTCAGTCCCAGTCCTGTTCTCCCTGTCATCAGAATGGGCTGATATATAATGGAAAACCTGGTTCATGCACCCCAGAAAATCCTCCCCCAGATGTACTAAGGGGGAATCAGGTGCATCCCTTTTTTTTCTGCTATCCCACTCCCTCCCCACATCCCTATTAAAAAGCAATGATTGAAAACGATTTCCTTCCTTGTTATTCCTGCATTATAATTGTTTGCAAATGCTTTTTTTTTCTTTAATTACCCCTTCCTACATATACATGAGAATGATAGGGAAAAGAACAATCCAACATCGAAATTGAATTACAAAGGCATTGCACACAGTTGTCCTATTAACTTCATAGCAGTGATGTGTTATGAAATGCAAAGTGCAGAAAAGGGGGTAGTAATTTGTTTATAAATATGTTAGTTAGGTAGAGCAAATGCCATATTGCCTGTGAAAAGAAAATCACTGATTGCAAAGAGTGCCTTCTAGCATGAATTGCACAGGGCAAAATGCAGTTAATAAAACTACCTTTATGCTTTTTATTACAGCTTTTTAGCATAAATAGCTAATAACCAATTTACATTAATGGTATTAGCACAAATGTAAATTAGGGTCTTTTTGTTTGGATTGCTGAAGTGCAATTCTATTGCCAGATGATTATATTTGGCCATTTCATTAACTGGAGAGATCTAAGAAACAGATACAGTTCCAGGGCTTGCCCAAGGAATATTAATCTGGGAAGGAATATGTACCTCACACCTGGTTGTGAGCTGGGGCCTCACGAACAGCACGTGTGTTTTTGCACCCAAGGCTGTTCCTTCATCACACACGCTGGCATAGAGAGAAGAGAGACCACATCAAGAGCAGGCTGGTACTGCCCCAAATCAGGTTGAGAAAAAAAGGCTTTCCAGTCTCATGTCGCCTTTCACTATTTAAGCTGTTTTCCTGTTCTGACTGATGAGCACTGAGCTCTTGGAAACTTGGTTGCCACCCACTCTAACAAAAAGAGAGCACTAGAAAAGCAAAAGAGTAATCTGGTATCATTTACTTAGAATCATAAAATCGTTTGGGTTGGAAATGACTTTTAAGATCCTCGAATCCAACTGCTAACCTAGCAATGCCAAGCTCACTACTAAACCATGTTCACTAAGCACTACATTTACACGTCTTTTAAATATCTCCAGGGATGGTGACTCTCCCTCTTCCCTGGGCAGCCTGTTCCAGTGCTTGCCAGCATCAGTGAAGAAATTTTGGTGAAGAAATTCTTCCTAATATCCAATCTAAACCTCTCCTGGTGCAATTTGAGCCCATTTCCTTTTGTCCTAAAGAGGGGGGACTTGTCCCAAGAGGCACAGTGGCTCTGCCAGGGACCAGGTCAGCCAGTGTGTCCCCTCCCTAACAGGGCTGCACTCTCCTCTCCTCGCAAATATTCTCCCACTCCTGACTGATTTAGAGCACACCATAGTGAAACCATTCTCCTGCAGCCAACACACGCACCTTGCATTTTCTCCAGCACAGTAAGTAACGTGGAACCTTGCAGGGATTTACACCACTACTTCTCCCCATTCGCCAGACAATGGCTTTCCTGCTTGACACTTAGAAAACAGAATGGTTGCAGGCTAAAAATTTTTATCAGTTTAGATGGCAGGTGGAGAAAGGGGCCTTTACAGCCTACTAAATCAGTGCTTCTGCTAGCCAAAGATCAAATGTAAATGCTGGCAAATTACTGGCAAGGCACGTGAAAGCTACACGATCCCATCTGCTGTAGCAATAGAGGTTTTCCATTTCAGGCCTCATTCATCTGGGACCTTTCATATTCACAGGGTCTTTCTTTAGTCATGCTATGTAAGCAGCTATGGTATATACTGAAAGCCAATTTTCCCCATATACTTAAGTGTGCTGCTGGAGGAACGATAAATCATAAATCTATTTCCAATTTCATCAACCACAACTCTCTCTCATCCTCACTCTGAGCAATGTCATTCTCACAGATCAACAGAATTGCAGCAGATCTCATAGTTGCACCTATGCTGCACTGTTATAAATCAAGAATAATTTTGTTAAAGTTCATCAGATTCCGTTGATGTGACTCCAACATAAACGAGGTCAGAAACAAGCTTCGTGGCCTCTGAGTTCCCTTACCCACTACATGCATAGAACATAATGAACTAGGCAAACATAGTAGGCAAGATAATGCTATCATTGTAGCATACAAAATAATAAAAGCGTTTAATAACATCAACATTGTAAGTTGAGTGTTATGAATAGGTAAGACTTAGAAGAAGTAGAAGAGGAGAAGAATCACTTCTCTGAAAACCTAGCACAGGAGACAAAACCCATTACCTAAACTCAGTACCCCAAACTTGTTGAGGGTTTGTAATTACTCGAAGTAGTTATCACCTGATTGCAATTAGATGGACGAAGTGAAAGACTTCATGCTTTCATCTCCATTCCTAAACAACAAGACCAATGCTCCAGCTGGCTCGCATGGCCCTGTTGCTTATTACGAGCCGTATAAATACCAAATTGAGTTAATTATGATTCATGTTAAACTTAGACCATCCAATCCAAATTCCATTATCTGAATACAAAGATTCCCAAGGGATTCCATAGGTTTTGCATCAGATCTACAACAACAAATGCCAAGTTTGTAGGGACAAAATGAGCTGACTACACGAGCGCAATTTCAGCATAACTCTATTAGAATCAGTGGGGCTACTCTGATTTATGAGAGTGTGAGAGAAGAATTTAACCATTAGTACTTTGTGTTGGAATAGCGTACTTCTCGTTTTACAGAAGTTCTAACAATTTGTGGTTTATTTTATTTAAAAACAAAACAAAACCCAACACCTATTTTTTCTTTCAGCTCTAGTTGTTACACATTCTACTGGCAGTTTTTGACCGGTAAGATACCCCACTTAATAAATTCATGACTTCTTCCAGTAAAAATATTAGTTACAATCTATAACAGGGCAGGAAAGCTTTTAGTACAGTGTAGTCTTTGAGTCAAATTCAGCTCTTACTCAGACTTCAGTGGGATCTGTTCTCACCTGACATCAATAATGTTGCCTAAGAGCAAATGAGTAGAGGGTTTGGTCAATTATACATGTATAATTTTCACAGAACCAGCTTGAAAGTGACAGAAATAATCATTAATGAAGACTAATGGGAAGATTCTGGGGTACAGAAATAACTATTTACTACTTCACTTCAAAAGCAAGAATGGGAGAACAAAAAATGAATGATCACAAGAGCTACAAGCCAGTATGGAGCAGTGTGTTTAGAAGTATATGGCTATTAATAAACTCATATGCCACTATTTCTGTATGAATAATATCTCAAACCTTTATGCAGCTGCCACAGTCTCAGCTCACATTTAATGAAAAGGCACCACTTGCTGCTGTGAAGCATGGAACGGGTTAAAAAGCTAGGTAAAATTATGACTGATTCTCCTGAGGCTGCCTGGCTGAGGCAGCTCCAGTAACTGGGGAGCTGCTCTATGGTTCCCTGCTGTCAGTGTCACCATCCCTGCTGGCCACCAGCACAGAGGAACCACAGGGCACCAGCAGCCACCTGCACATCTCCCTGACACACAGGAGTCACAGTATTTTACAGGTAAATAAAGTTGTCTGCAAGGAAAGGTAGCTGTCATTTCTTGTCAAAAGTTATTTCTGACAAGGAAACAGCCCATTTCTTCATCACTTTATCACTGGGAATAGTACTATTTACAAGAAAAGGACACCAAGTCAAGTTAGTCTTCCTAGAGAAGCCCCATAGACAAACAAATCTCAGCAGAGTTTGGCTGCTGATTTGACATTTCTTACAATCCCTCTGAAGCTTTGAATGCCTTGGCGTCATTATTAGGGGATAAAACCACATATTCCATAAGCCTACCTTAATCTGGCAACTTTTACAAGCGCTAAATTCCCTTTTAAAATAGGTGTTCAAAAAAAAAAGTACCAAGGCACAGATTTAATAGCTTGGATTTAGTCGGTCAAAATCAAGGGCAGGTACGAAATAGCTATTAAAAAAGATCAAATGGCGTGCGCATCACATCCAGCAGAAGGGAGTGCAGTGATATATGGTGCAGTTCAGACGGTCCCATTTGCCGAGAGTCACTGCATTACCAGCACTATATCCTAACTTAACTGCTCCGTAAAAGTGCTTTGGAATAGGAAAGTGCTAGAGGAGCCATATAAAACCAAATTCTCTTCCATTCTATTTAAAAGTTAAAGGCACCAGTAAAAAGAGAATAAATATCACCCCTTGCTTTATGCAGATGGGAATATCCATCATGAAATGACTGATAAGCCTTATTTGAAAGGCACCCTTGAGGGTGCTACTTTCTGCTGCCTTGCTGAGAGACAGAGTGCCATATCCATGGGCCACAGCAGAAAAAGGTGGTGGGAAACTCCCCATCAGCCTCTTGGTGCCCTGGGTGAGGGCAGCCACCTCTGGGGCAGCTGTGGAGGTGGCAAGCCTGCTGCAACATTTTGGCTGTGGCCATGAGACCTCACATGTGCCCCATGGTTGGCCCAGTGCTGCACCATACCACTTCCCACCCCTGAAAAATTTCACTTCAGAGAAGGAAATAGGGATGCTCCAGGCTATCCACAGCATCAGAAACGATGTTCCAATAACTACCCTGTCTCTGAGTATGTCACTTCTTGGATGCCTTCTCTAGGAGACCTTCATAAACCCAGAGGGTGTGCAGGAACAAATAAAGTGTCTACAGCAATTTCAGATGCCTGGAGACCTCCCCAGTGCCCATTTGCAACACCTGCTGGGAATAGTGAGGAAAACATTCAGTCGTCAGCAATCAGTCACTGACAAAGCCAAATGCACCTCAGGAAGAGGACAGGACAGGGCTTGGACAGAAAGATGAACAAGCAGGTGAAGCTGCCACACCAATGCAAATTTAAATAACATAGTCCAGAACGACTGCCTGTAGTAGACATCATTAAAACTTCTGCCAAAGGGACACCTAAATGAACCTTCTCACAAAGGAAAAATTATCTCATGGAGAAAGATGCCTCAGGAGCACAGCAACCTGCTCCTGGCGCTCAGCTTGCAATCGTCACTGCCTGCTGACAGGGCGGCAGGGCCGGATGCCTCGGCAGAGAGGAAGCCCTGGTCAGTGCTCCCCACAGCCATCACAGCTTCGAGCTCTGAACCCTGAGAGCTGGCTGCACCTCCTGCCTGCTCTCCCGGACTACACTGGTTTTACCTGCTGGCACTCCGGTCTGCAGTCAAAACGTGAAAATGTGGTCATCTGGCAGTTCTCCCACAGACTGCAGCATCGCCAGCCTCGGGCAGAGCCCTGGGCGATCAACAGCATTGGGCATAACTGCAAAAAGTAAAATACTTAGGTAAATACCAGACTGAAATTGTGTTAAATTATGTGTCTGTCTAATCTCTGGCTCCTGTCAAATGCAGTGACATTTCCCTTGCACTCGTCTCAGCAGCCCTCTCGCAGAGGCCCACGAGTCTGTTGGACCAGCACACCGAGCCGTCTCACACCTGCACTCACGGGGTACAGCCATCAGCCTGTGCTC
The DNA here is from genome assembly GCA_020746105.1 of Trogon surrucura. NCBI lineage: Eukaryota > Metazoa > Chordata > Aves > Trogoniformes > Trogonidae > Trogon > Trogon surrucura. The sequence goes on from CM036658.1 coordinate 66,813,325, forward strand.
ACCCTTGACCAGAGGCTCCATTCACATTTCCAGCGCTTCCCTTCAGGAAGAAGTTTCTGGAAGCTCTTGCTGATCACTAGCTGAGGGGCTGGCTCCTGCTGCATGCTTGTTAATCTCCTCTAACTACTAGGTGGTGGAATGTTTAAAACAGCTTCTTTTTTGACTGGTTTGTTGCCTGCAGTGCAGATTTTGTTTACATTGTCCATATGGGGATGTTTATTTCTAAACTTTATTGTTTCCTACCCATCTGTGTATAATGACAGGTGTAAAAGAAATTTCTTATTTGATGTTACTTATGAATATGTTTCTTAGAAATAAAAGTGATTAAACAAAGTGACATCCTATATGCCAGTCTCAAAACGGGCTTCATTAAATCACAAACATAACAAGTTTAATTGATAAAGATACCAAATTATTTGTAGAGAAGGCTCCCTTCGAAGTTAGAAGCAGTGTAAGCAGACCCAGCAGAACAGCATATCGAGCTGCATCTGCAGGGATCAGTGGTGGCTCTCTGCAGGACACCCAGCAGGCTGGCAGCAGAGCTGCCTGTGTCTAGCATATCTGGTGGAGAGGACATCTGAGCAGTTAGTGCAAATGGGATACAAATGGAGCCACCATCCTTCAGAGGATGTCCCTGAGAATGGACTTGGTTTATAAAAAATGTTGCGCCAATTTAACACGGGCCATCATCTGTATAGAGGATGCTGGGCTGGATTCACTCCATTACGAAGTAAGTCCCTGAGATTCTCAAGGTAGGCAAATCCAACACTTTTCTCCACTGCCTCACACAGCCTCACAATCGCATCTGGCCAGAAAAACAGTTAGTTTGGGTCTCACTGAGACATTCTGGTCTGTCTGGGCATCCAGTCTTGCTATGAAAACGTAAGGAAACTCCACATCTCACCTCTGTGGTTTACTACAGAAACACTACCCACCCTGCACTACAGCTCCAGCTAGTTATGCTTTCCTCTGTTACACTAAATACTCTTTTTTTGATAACTACTATTCTCTTCCTACAGAAATGCTATTTAACACAAATAAATCACCTCTCTGATAGATAACAAAGAGCAAATGCTTTGATCCTGGATTCCACATGCAATGAAGTGAGGTGAGCTTGGTGTGAGCAGATTCTCCATTACATTCTTCCAAGAGGATTAAGTCTCTCAGGTGAGAGCCACCTCCTTAACTTTGCCCAGGTCAAAGATAGTGTCTAAGTTGTTCTATCTGGTAAGAAAGCAGCCCTCTGTCCTTGGTGTGTGACTTAGAATACAACAAAACTTACTTGGTTTAAATGGATGCACTTCTTCTGAGTGTGCTATTCTCAGCAGTAATTACTAATCATAGAATCATAGAACAGTTTGGGTTGGAAGGGACTGTAAAAATCATCTAGTTCCAACCACTCCTGTCATGGGCAGGGATACCTCCCACTAGACCAGGTTGCTCAAAGCCCCATCCAGCCTGGTCTTAAACGCTTCCACGGAGGGGGCATTCACAACTTCCCTCGGGAACCTGTTCCAGTGTTTCACCATCCTCATAGTAAAGAATTTCTTTCTGCTATGTAACTTAAACCTACCCTCTTTCAGTTTTAAATCATTATCCCTCATCCTATCACTACACACCCTTATAAACAGTCCCTTCCCTTCCTTTCTGTAGCCCCCTTCAGGTACTGAAAGGCTGCTATGAGATTTCCTGCAGTCTTCTCCAGGCTGAACAGTCCCAACTGTCTCAGCTTGTCCTCATAGTAGAGGTGCTCCAGACTCCTGATCATCTTCATGGTCCTCCTCTGAACTTGCTCCAATGGGCCCATGTCCTTTTTATGTTGGGAGCCGTAGAGCTGGACATAGTATTCCAGGCGAGTTCTCACTGGAGCAGAGTAGGGGGGAAGAATCACCTCCCTTGATCGGCTGGTCACCTTCCTCTCGATGCAGCCCAGAATGTGATTGCTTTCTGGATTGTGAGTGCATATTGCTGGCTCACATCCAGTTTTTCACCCACCAACACCTCCAAGTCCTCTTCTGCAGGCCTGCTCTCAATCCACTCCTCATCCAGCCTGTATTTGTGCTTGCGTTCCTTGCAGTGGCCTCCACTAATCCCTATGTTGGCATAAAATTTTAAAATAGAATTATTTTACCTTTGTAAAAAAGATTACTCTTAATAATGTTGAATAACATGAGGTTTAGGACAGATCAATCTCAGCATTACACTCACCCCAGCTCTGTAACGCTTCCCCATATCCAACCCCTCTTCCAGACCTGTCAATCCATTCATTCCCAGTCCACTGGCTTTCCAAATTTTAAAAGAAAAAAAATAAATAAAGGTAGGCAGGTTAGAGCACTTTCATACAGTGTGAAGTCAACCACTTGCATGCACTACCTCTTTGCAGCCACCCTCACAGGCAAATTTATATTTTCATTCAATGACTGTCTCAGAAAGTCTTGGTCAGAGTTATGTTTTCTGAAGCCAGCTCTGGAAATCAGAAGGTTGTAACCATTCAAACTGGTGACTGCTCCTGCTGCTTCCCTACAAGAGAGGAGTGAAAAGGCACACCTTTGTTTGCTGTTTCAGGGTCATCAGGAGATAACAAAGGTGCAGCCAGTAAACATGATGAAATGCACAGAAAATGCCTATGTCTACAAATAGTCTAGTGAAAACACACCAAAGCTCTTGTTGCTGCTTGTTTTCTCCAAACACATTTCCTCAGGAGCAAAAACATGGAGAAAATACAGGTTTCTTTCCACTGAATGGCTCTGTTGGAAAGCAAAGTTTCCAAAGACAAAAGCGCTCACACACCTCTATCTGGAAGCACTGCCCAAGGGCTCTTGCCAAGTCACGCTGCACCGGGCTCACAAGGCAAACACCTTCAGGTGTTATCACTCTGGTGGTAAGGCTGCCCCTTACTCCTAGAAAGTCTCTCTTTATACAGTCTCGGAGGAAGGATGGTATAATTGTTACCATATGAGTTTTGGATTTCCTGGCCTGCAATAGCTCTGTGATCTTCAGAAAGCCACTTAATATCTTCCTGGCAATTCTTCACTCTTTAAGAAAATGTAAGGATAAAATTGCTTCCCTATTCACAGCAGGTTGCAAAGATAAACACAGCTCAGATGCTGAAGTGCTGAGATACTGTGATATGTGCCATAAAAAGGAAATGGCTCAGGAATACACTGAAGAAGACAGAAAACAAGTTACACTTCAAGGAACAGCATATGTGAGTCTAGTAACATACAGTCAGACATTTCTACAGCTTTCTCCTTTTCTGCCATGAAGGACTAAAACCATGGCCCACTACCATCATCTGCTTGCCATCAAAGCAACAGTGCTCAGTCAGCAGTATCAAAAGCTTCAGATGAGATCTTAACTCTGCAGTCAAAATTAATAGTAAAACCCACCTGGTGTCTATTACACAATCGTGCAGAAAATTATTTACAACAGAACTAACTTTATATCATGACATCTGATGAAATCTGTAAGTCAGGAGGATACCTTGGTTGTGGAGGAGTATCCAGTCTTACCACAAAGGTACATCTCTCTGGCAAATTGTATCTGCTTACCATAACGGCTGAGTCCAAATTTGCCTGAGCTCTGGGGAAAGGTTTAGGACTTGTTTTGAAAGACAAGAGATGCTGGAAGGTCACAGTGTTCTAGGCAGCCTGAATGTTCCTCAAGTAAAATTAGTAATGCTGGTCAAAAACAACCTCAGGTACACCACCTCAGACCTTTGTATCCAAAAATTACCTCTGGATATAGTTCATTACTCATTTACTCAGATAGGTTACCCTGAGCACCTGCAGTGCTGTACACAGTCCATCCAGTGCAGTACATAGAGGCTTGACCTTTACTGTGGAGTGTCTCTACAATATCTGAGATTGCCCTTTTTGCTATGAGCTTCACAGGAGTGTAATATTTGAGTAAAATCACTGTCATGGTTGGGGATAAGATTCATGTTCTCAAACAAAACAGTGTGTGACAGTTTATTGTACTAAAAGATAAATAGAAAGTCTGTAATTAGGGAAAAGAAAAATTCTATGAATCTGTAACAGAACTTGCTGCAATGTGGCTTCTAAAACCTTGAATAGGGCTACATAAATGAAGTTCCTAAGTCCAGTAAACTGACAAAAACAGTTTTGGGATAAACATGATGACAAAATTGGATGGATTGAATATACAAACAGTGTTAAAAGAAAAATGCATGAACCAGGAAGAAATAGGTAAAAAACAAAACCAGAACTGGTACTCCACTGGTATGTCCTTCTAGGAACAATGTTAAGCTGTCAGAATTTGATCTAAGTGGCACAAATCTGTATGTCTGTTGTTATGACAAACAAGAGGAAGATAAACCGAATAAAGAACCGCACAGAATATTGGGCTGCACAGAGTCGGACATGGATGCCAACACCAAGGCTGTTTCTGCAGCTTGATGAGGGCACGGACTGGGTTTCTCTGGATATACTAATCTCGTGTTATACACTGATGTCCAGCCTGTCTTCAGTTTTAATCAGAAATCTACAAGAAAGTATCAGCAAAATAACAATACTTCTGGGGGGAAAAAAAAAAAAGGTTTTTCTTCTAATTCTCTACACTTCACACAAAAAGATAGTCATATTGCTCTCGGGAAGCAGATGTATTTGGATCACATTTCCTCTTTTCCTTTCTCTTAAAAAGGAGCGGCATTTAAAAATAGCATAGCATTATTTCAAAATAGATTTATCATCTGTTTTTCCAGTTTCCTTTGGTCATTTATAATTGTGAAACTACGAGCATGGAAGGGATGTTCTGTCCTCTGTAAAGAAGGCACTTTGTGGGAAGCCCAGGTAAGGCCACCTTTCCTGCCCAGCCTCAAGTTCATGGCTTCTCCCTACCAGAGCACTTTAAAAAAAAAAATAGTGTGGTTGTCTTTGTACATTAATTTTCAGAAAAAAAGGCCAATAAATGCAAACAAATTATGCTCAACCACCACTTACAAAGTGGTCTGTTTACACTTTTCTGGAATTTTAAAGGACCTTGCAAGGGGGTTTCTGTTTAACACTTGCTGCCTTTCCAGCACAGACTGATACCTAGAGCCCTGGCTTAACAAGACTCATTATTTCTCCATAAAGATGTCTTTACAGATGAGCTTTCTGATCTTCTCATTTGTGTTTGTGATTGAAAGTGTAATGTCCCCAAACTGCCAGCGTAAATCATTAGAGTCTAATTACTAAAACTATTTTTTTTCCTCCAAGTAATCTTTGACTAAACAAGTAAAGAAGACAGGAGTTTTTACAGATAGTTTGCACATACCTAGGTAATGTGGACAGCAAGTACCAATGCAAGGTTTTTGTTTCAGGAAGCTCTGCAGGATCAGATCACATCCTCCATAACAGAACATGCAAAACTTGGTGCACAAACTGAAGCACCACTCCTGAGTCTTCTGATGCTTGTTCTAATACGGGACTAACAGAATCTCACCCAAACTCACCCACATGAGGAAACTCTACTGTGGCTCCTCTGGGCACCCTCAGGGATCAGCTGGATGCGGAACCCCTGTCCATGTTGGAACTGATGACAACAAATCTAATGCTGTATGTATATTATTCAAAAGGCAATGTGACCCTGCAAGAAAGTCACCAGTTTGGATCTGTGACCTTGACTGCTTGAAGTGCTGAATCTCTCCATTCAGGCAGTCCAAGGGCAAAAATGTGTACGTTTGCTAGAACTGTAAGAATATTTCCAGTTAATAGGCTGCATTAATGTCTAAAAGTTAAATTACAGTCTTTACACTTCCTCTGCATTTCCTCTGAATACTTGTCTCCATTTGTGCATGTATAGACCTGAGAGATTTTGAAGTAATAAATGTGGTATTATGGCATGATCCTTTAAGCAACTGAGAGATGAAAGGCTGATTTTTGTTTCAGTGCTAAGTACACTGACATCAGGGGTAAATTTGGAACTTGATGCAAGGGATTCAGCTGTGCAACTGACATTAAAGCTAACAGGAGACACAAGAAAAACAAAATTACATTCTCTTCCTTGGACAACAAATTAAATACAGGTTGCAACTTACTCAAAGAGTTCAATGTGAAATACTATTTCCAGTGAAATCAAATGAGGAGGACTTTCCATTTCAGTTCATCAGACTCGCTGCCTGCTGCGAAGAGTGACTTTATCTGGGATCTTTATCACCATTTGCTTTCCTGGGTTGCTGAGTTTTCTTCATCCTTTCTTTGCCTGACTGATGATTGGTCTCATAAATACAACATTCATTTTTTTTCCTAAGGTAATTTCACTGCTTTCAATAACTGGCTAAAATTTTGAAAAATCACTGGTATTTTCCTTTAAGACACTGTAAATGCCACAACAAAGACCAATATTAACTGGGTGAAACAACCAAAGCACACATCTTGTTCCCCAACAGGTCTGTTAAGCTATGGCTGCAGAGCTACGGAGACACTGACGAGGATTAACTTTCACTCAACAACCTCTCTAAAAATGATGTGGATACTTTGATTTGGTCTTCATTTGTCACTGTTTCATTAAGGCGGGTATCATTTGAGTGGGCTCGATCTTTCTCCATCAGCAGTAGCAGTACACACAACAGCAGACAATCACTTATAAAACCACCACAGAATATGCAGTAGATGTGCCTGAGGGAGATTAGGCTGATGTCTACAGTCCGTTAGTTCAAAGATGTCAACCCTATCTGCTTACAGGTTCTGACTTCAAGTTTTGTTCCAAGGGATTGGGTGTTGGCATTGCAACCTCCAAGATCTGGACTGGTTCCCAGCCTGACAACTGTCACTAGTTCTTCACATGTCCACACAAACATCTTTTCCCTTGATTTTTCATATGAGGTCTGTAGCTGATCCGGGGCTAATACAAAATTACTGTACCCACTCAGTTTATGTACAGCTACATCAATCCAGGCAAACTGTGGATACAGCAGCCAAATCACCAGGTCCCAGTTTCTAACACTATTTAATAAGCATCATAACATTTAGCTGCTAAGTAGCCAAAGTAATTAATCACACATTGTTCTGGAATTCCCATGCCTAGTAGTTATATTGCTCCCCATGGTGGCTGCTCCATAGCTGGAACAGTGGGCACTGCACCAGATTGCGCAAGGGCTCTGCACCCCGAGTTTGTGCTCATAAAGATGGATGTGCAAGATGCAGCAGTGAGGCTGCTGGTTGGGCAGGAGTGAGAGTAGGACCTGCTAGTGCAGCTAACGCTGCTGGAGCTGTGGTGGTGGGATGTAGTTTGTGATGCAGTCCCCAAAGAAAAGGGACATGGGGAAAAGGAGGTCCATCTGAAGAGCACTTGCCCTCTCACCCTCGCTACTATTATATATAAGTACTAAATATATATACATAATCATAGAATCATGGAATGTTTGGGGATTGAAGGGATCTTTAAATGTCATCTAGTCTAACCCCACTGCAGTGAGCAGGGACATTTTTCACTAGATGAGGTTGCTCAGAGCCCTATCCAACCTGACCTTGAACATTTCCAAGAATGGGGCTTCTACCACCTCTCTAGCAACCTGTTCCAGTGTTTCACCACCCTCAGCATACTTTTTTTTCCTTATATCTAGTCTAAATCTATCCTCTTTTAGTTTAAAAACATTATCCCTTACTCTACAGCAATAGGCCCTCCTAATAAGTCTGTTCTTTTCTTTCTTACAAGCGTCCTCTAAGTACTGGAAGCCCACAATAAGGTCTCCCTGGAGCCTTCTCTTCTCCCAGCTTAACAACTCCAATTCTCTCAGCCTTTCCTCACAGAAGATCACTTTTGTGGCCCTCCTCTGGACTTGCTCCAACATGTCCACGTCTTTTCTGCACTGAGAGCTCCAGAGCTGGATGCAGTACTCTAGGTAGGCTCTAGTATATGCCGGGTTTGCTGTCAGTTAGCCAAAGGAACCTTATTTTAAGAATTATTCTTCTCATCGTAGATTTATTTTACTCTTGAATTACAATTTGCACTTTAAGGGAAGAAGATCAGATCTATGCTTTCATCACAAATCTTGGTTTAGACTAGGAGAATTTGAAAGAGGGAGACATCCAGGTATATTGGAAAAAACAATGAGCATGTAATATCCCAAGCAGAGATGCAATGGGCTTGTCACCATGACCAAGGCTCTGCACAGTAACACCCATGTCAGCCACAAAAACAAAAACTGCACAAAACACTTTCTGATGGTAGCATTGTGATAAGAAGCAGAGTCTGTCATTTAGCAAATACCCATGTGGGACACATGCTGAGCACTGGTATCAAGCCTCTGCCAGCACTAGAAAGAGAAGTTTATCTTTCTGGGTTGAGCCATGAGCCACATCCAGCCCCGACTGAGCTCCCCACTCTCAAGCAGTCATCCATCTGCTAAGAGTGGGCTCAGCCCAAGCTCTGCCAGCTCAAGCATTTTTTCAAGGCAGCAAAGGCAGCATATTTCACCACAAATAAGACATAATTTTCCCTATGAAGCAGACACCGCTGCACTGTAGGAAAGGTGACAGGTGTTTGTTTGCCCAGAGCTTTCACCCCAGGGTTCCCTCTCCCCTTCTCAAAACACCAGGATGCAGCTGTGAATGGACTTTATTTTGATCATACTGTCCACGAGAATACAATCCTTTCAAGCAACAGTGGTGATTATATAGGTTATAAGTTTCTAATAATAATGTTTTTGGTACCGTGTAGATGTTCAGGACAGCCCAGTGACCCGAAGACTCTTTTGTGACACTAGAGATGTGAGTGCAGCTCAGTCACAAACTTGCTGGAGATACAGCTCAGCCTGTTCCGTGACACATCCTCTGCCCAGATAAACTGAGCCACTGTCCCACAGGGAACAAAATAGCCCACAGATTACGATGCTCTCACCTAACCCGGAACTGAAGGCCAGGAAAGCCCTCAGAGATCCTACTCGCAGTAGCTCCACCAGCAACTGGCTCAGGACTGACCACCACCTCCAGAAGTTCAGACCATTTAGGCATAGATGTATCCAGAGTTTTTATATGTGGTTATACAGCCAAGGTTTTAAGATAGGTTCTGAGATCACTAAGGCAAGTTATAATGTCACTAAAAAAAACCAACATTGAGCCTCAATGTTTTTGATATTTCATAAATAAAAAGGATAAATCAAGGTGTGTTTTTTTTTCCAGAAGCATCAATTTAATTGACGAATTAAATGCCTGTTGCTTGCCTCCAGTCAAGATTTAGTTCTACATGTACCAAAAGGATAAAGAGGACAAAAGCAGAAGACTGTCTACACTAGGAAGAAGAATAAACATTATGATTTGTGCAATCCCTCTCAAAACCCTACTTTTGCTTTTGATTATATTTCTGTCCTGTATTTTTAAAAACTCAGTTGAAATAATAAATATCCCACCTTCTACCACTGGAAGAATTGATGCATTACATAAGATGTAAAACACACACTCATCTAGAACTCATATGTTCATATAGAATTCACACTGAGTTCACACTGTGTATATTCAAACAGATCCATACATATTCATACAGATTATTTACCCTATAATCATTTGGTATCACGTTCATGTACATGTGCCTGTACATAAGCATTTCTTTCACTACATACACTGTTAGCAAATTGAAATATTTAAGTTACAAAAGGACAACTGCTGGATCTCAACAGGATCCTAGTGGCCACTACCTCATGGGATTTTTATAGGGTACCATTACAGCAAAATCACTTGCAGTGCTTTATATACTATAATCAGTGTATCTCAACAATGCGACCAAGAGGATGAAGAGCTGTCAGAAGCAGAGAAGGCAAGGGAAACAGTCTTCCCACCACACCAGCAAGGGGCAAAAATATAACTGTTCTGGTAATAAAAGCTTGTCACAATGTAACCTTCCTCTGTGACAGTGTGTAGTATTCGCTGTGCTTTAGAATTAGTATTTACTGTGACAGTGAAGGGCTTGCATCCAAGTATTTAGCAAAGGGCCGGAGGCACTGAATGTTTGGTTTCCATCAAAGGGCTCAGGGTGAGGAAGAAAGCCGAGACTCCATGGCAGCCTTGCTGCCCTGCCTGCTGTGAAGCAAGGCAGCCCCAGGAGGGCTGGGACCAGGGCATCTTCCCAGGAGGCAGCAAGGGACATCCCTACTCCTGCTGCTTCCAAGGCACCCCTTGCTGCTCACTGGATCACTTGTCTCTGGTGGATGAGTTGCTGGTAGCCACCAAATCTCTCTGTCATCCTCTCTCGACCATCTGTGGGACTTGTGCTTTGCAGTCCCCTCCCCAGGATGCTGGCTGGAGCCCAGGTCAGGTTTGGAAAGATTCCCCCCACAAAGTGTTTTCAAAAATCCTGCCCTCTATCCCAGACACAATCTCATGAGCTGCCTTCTCCCTGGTGTGCAGAGGGCCAGAAGGGCATGGGTCATATGGCCAAGTGCTGCCCCACACTTCCCTGAGCTTCCCCACATGCAGAAACAACATCCCTGGCACATGCAGATAGTCAGAGCCCACCTTGAGCCCTGAACTCTGGGGACATGGACAACTTCACATCTTCTCTATCCTCTTTTTTTAAATGTTGTGATAACCTTGGCAAAGGGGAAAAAAAAATCAAAAAAAACCACCACCACCAACATGTAAACAGGAGAGAGTCCTCTGCTGGTAAACTAATTTCTGTCTAGAGAAGAAATGACAAAATTTGGCTTGTGTTGGGTCTCTTCTCTACCCCGTCAGCAGATATGTAAGGTTATACAAAACAGCATCCTTTCATAATTGCATTAAAGGAACAAGGACATCTGAAAATCTATGTGCTGGGAAGACAGTGGTGAATAAGGTCCGCAGGTTAGGGAAATCAAGTCAGGACAGTTTGCTGATGATTTCCTGGGACAGATTTAACTACTGGGTTAAAACCCAATGACATTAGAGGTGACATTACAATAGAAGTCAAAGGAAGAGGCTGTAAGAATTCAGGCTGGAGAGCAAGGAAGAAGAGGACATGCTCTTTATCCCCTGTCCATACACCGATTACCCGGGTGCATTGTGTATGCGATGAATCTGAAGTTCTCACAGAAGGTACACATCTGGCCTGCCGTTTGCACCACACAGGCCATCATGCAGGCATTCAGTATGAATGTTTCTCTCCACAGTCTCTGTATGTCTGTCCTACTACAGCAGATGTGCTGACGTACCAATTCTGTTAGGACAATACTATCATCATTTAGGGTTGAAATAAACCCAGGGCAGAGCAGACAGATGATTAGGTGCAGGCTGGCGGTGGCCTGTGGCTGGATGGCACTCCGTGTGGTGTCCCTCTGAGAGTAAGGAGGATCACATTCTAGGGCAGGAAGATAATTCTTCCTTCCTTATGCAGCTTTATCATAACCCTCCAGGGAGTTTTGCCTTTCATTCTGACCATTTCGTTACCCATGATGTATGACACGGAAAAGGATAAGCATGAAAAAACACAGACGAGGGATACTATGTTTCAGGTATTTCTATTATCTTTCTCCTTCAAGACCACTCAAATTAAAAAATGCCCTCAGCAGTCTTTACCCCACCGCAGCCAATGGCAGTGAGCACCATGTCGATGGCTGATGTCCTCCTAATTTCAGTCACTGGCCACACACTGGAGAGAGCGGCACATCTGTAAGGGACTGCCCCTGTGCAGGGGGAGATTATTTAGAAGAAAACTCCATGAACCCCTTCAATATTTTTAAGTTGCATTAACCCCATCAGCATGTTAGGATATTGTTCTAATAGTTGCTTGACAGCACACAGAGAAATACTACACTGCTGATATATGGCAAGGGAAAATACATCTGGGAGATGATGACAACTTGTTGCAGTTTGAAACAGTGACAAAATGGGATTATCTGATGTAAAAATACGCTACTAACCATTTGGCAAGAGGTCAAGCATACTTAAATTTTGTGGTTTCCCTGCAAAACCCGACAATAAAAAGTAGAGGGAACGAACTGTGTGAAGACTTTTTTTCTCACTAAGCTAAGCTTTTTATGTTAATCTATTGAATTTTAAAACAGCCAATTTTGAGAGAGAGCCTTAATAAACTGACTTATTCTCTGCAACACTGATTTCATATTTTTCATCTCTTTCCCAACATAATCGATAGTAAAGGAAAGATTGGGCTGTAAGTAAAATTGCTCATTTGGGCAGTCAATGGCAAGCACTGAGAGGATGTTCTAAACATTCTTAATAACAAAGTCTTGGAGAGGGTGTTGTGGGTGTCAGTGGAGCTGGGGTTAGTGCACTCTCAGCAGGAGTTGCTTCTGTCAGACCACACACCTCTGCCACACAGAAAACTTCTCATTTTTTGGAAAAATGCGGTGCACTGGGTACAAATTTAGCATCAGTCAATTTATTTTTGCAGGGACACTACAGAATGCCCAGTCCTTACTCCACAGAGAGGGACTAAGCCCCACTGTGAAGAAGGTGAGGCAAAAGGGGCAAAAGTATCAATGGACCCTAAAACACCCATGTCACAAACATCTATTGGCAATAAGATCCAGGTTGGGAGCCTTCCCTGATCGTCCTCCACTAAGCACTTCTTCCTCTCTGGTGGATTTGTGAAGAGATCACCAAACCACCAGAAATTATCCTCTGACCACCAAAAATCCTGGCCATAGGCCAGCACACAGGTTACTTTCATCCTTCAAGTGGGCATGAGGTTATTTCATATCTCACAAGAATGCCTTCCCCCACCTGTGGGAGTCTTGTTTAATATCTTTATCAACGATCCGAGTGAGCGGATCGAGTGCACCCTCAGTAAGTTTGCAGATGGCACCAAATGGAGCAGGACTGTTGATCTGCTGGAGGGTAGGGAGGCTCTGCAGAGGGATCTGCAGGCTGGATCAATGGTCCAAGGCCAACTGTATGAAGTTCAACAAGGCCAAGTGGTGGGTGCTGCACTTGAGTCACAACAACCTCAGGCAGTGCTACAGGCTACTGGGTTTATTTAGCCTGGAGGAGTCTGAGAAGAGACCTTACAGTTCTCTACAACCACCTGAAAGGAGGTTGTAGCGAGGTGGGTGTTGGTCTCTTCTCCCGAGTAATAGGACAAGTGATAGGACAAGAGGAAATGGCCTCAAATTACACCAGGGAAGGTTTAGGCTGGGTATTAGAAAAAAAAATTCTTTATCAAAAGAGTAGTGAAGCAGTGGATGAAGCTGCCATGGGAAGTGGTGGAGTCACCACCCCTGGAGGCATTCAAAAAACATGTAGACGTGGCACTTCAGGACACGGTTTAGTGGTTACGGTAGTGTTGGGTTGACAGTTGGACTTGATGAACTTAGAAGTCTTTGCCAACCTTAATGATTCTATGACTCCATTCTATGATCAGCCCTGCAGGAAAAATACCAGAGCTTCTTTCTATATGTTTATACTGGGAGCCCAGAAGTTCTTCTAAGTGCCATTTGCAGGCAGTGGAGTTCCTTTCTTTCTACATATAATCTTGTTTCAAGAATTGCAGTACAAGCCTCAACAGTACTATTATCATATTTATCTATTAAAATATAAGTTCTTCTTTCAAGAGAATGGTCTCCAGATGACAGCTATTTTATGCCAATACATTATTCATAATCCTGATATTATTTTTTAGACAATAAGCTATTGTCCAATAGCTGGTTGCGACACTTCAGAGTAGAGGTGGAGTGGAAGTTAATGATTTTGAAGTGGGCCAAACTCATTGTACAGGAATTGCAATTGCAAGTACTCCTCACTGCTCCACTGCTGACTTACTCCTTTTCTGCAAGGTGATTTCTTGGACCCAGCGAAGAGCTCAAAAAACCTCCTTTTCACCCTTCTGTCTGTCAGTGGGTGTGAAGGGGACACAATTTACAACAGGATTAGTTAGTCTCCCCTGTGGAAGGTGGGAAGAGGTAGTAAATGACACCAGATTGTAATTGGGTACTTCCACAACACTTTAGATTGTAATTGGGTACTTCCATAACGTTTTAACAGTGCCTTGAGGGCACCGAGTCTGAGCAAATTGAGATTTTCATCATCTAAGTGACAGTCAAACATGTGACAGTAACACGCAAGGAGTCATCTGGGCTTTGGTTTAACTATGCCCTAAGTGCCAAGAATATGTGAGGGTTTCACATAAACTCCCTGGGACCAGAGGCACTGTGGTCACGTTCATGCAGAGCATCAAAGCACTGACATACCTCTCTGTCCCATAGCTTGTGGAACTCTGTGTTTTGCCCAACCTGATGCCATCTGTGCCTTCACTGAATGTTCTTGGGCTTATTTTCTTTATAGTTTGCTTTAGCGAACTTGTTTGAAAATACCCACTGTTCTGGGTGACCAGGAATTATTACTGAAATAGCCATGCAAGAAGAAAGTGGGAGATATTCAAAAGCACACATGAGCATGAGAGTCTCACTTGTGTCTTGGAAAATTCTCCTTGTTAGTATTAAAAGTGTATAATGAGAAGGATGGCCTGCTAGCAGCAGGCCATATATCAAAAAGAAAGACAATGTTCAAATAACAAGAGACATATTTGCAAAAAAAACAGCACAGAAGCACCACCAGATTACATTGAGGTGGTAAGGGCACCCCCCTGGCTCATACACCTTTGCTATATGTCAGACCCCTGCACAGCACCTTCTTCAAAGAGAAGAAATAAAACCTTTTAGAGCGTCTGGTGAGACACCCAGAATCACTATTGCAACACAGCACCTCCTTTGCCGTGCCTCCAAAACCACCAAGCAAATGTAATATTCCTCTTGCTTTCTCATTCCAGTTTCTACTTGTTCCATAAAGCTAATATCTCATCTCTACACAGGCTTTGCTCTATAATTCACTCTCTGGTCTCTGTTTAAAACACACCAGATTCCAGCTATAAACTGCTTCAAATATCCTGAGAACTTCTGCAAAGCACAATGAAAATTTGAAAAGTTCAAGCCTGGTGCTAATGCAATAAAAGAAGGCGAATATGCTTCCAGATATACAGTTGGTGTAATGCCTTTAGGAACTGCTCCATCAGCTTGATTTAGAAAATGATTGTATTATGTTAAAACAACTAAATTGAATAAGAGCGAGAGGGATTTGTTGACGTAAATCTTGCCTCTGGATTCCAAACTCCTCCAAGTCAATGCAAATAAGAAAATATATACAGAGAGAACTGCCAATTTCCCCTGAGGAGGTCTTTTTTCAAGGAAGTAAAAGTCCGTATTGGAAATCAATCCAGTTGTTTATAAAGCAAGAAACCTCTATTGGAAGTCAGCGGGAAGGAACATTGAAAGCAAACCATCAAATAGAGGAGAACAAAGGGAAACAATACCCAAACTATACAACCCAAACTTATTGTTTTCTGATTCTGACCTCATCAGCAATAACTCAGGAATAATGTGGCAGGTGTCAGCTGAACCTCACCAGCTCAAAGCGAACAAAGCACAATGGAAGAGCAACCAGGAACAGGTCATTAGCTTTAATAATCAGCACAGGGAAGAAATAAGGCAGGAATGACTTTAGTTGGCAGAAATTCTTCTAATATTTTGCACAGACCTGACATGGTGTTCTGGTGCCAGTCTTTGGCCTACCAACTGACTCTGATTGCTATTCACTTTAATGATGGCTATGTACTTTAATATTTCTCCTGCCAGAACAATTCTGTCAAAGAGTATTAGTCTAGTGGAAACAGGAAACCTGGGCAGAGACGAGTGCAGAAGATGAAGGATTTGCCTCCCTTCTGCTTTCGCCTGTCCTTACAGCTCCCTAAAATCAGAAGGAAAAGAGACAGGGAGCAGAGCCTGCTGGAGGTATCTTTCCACAGACAGCTGTGATTTTGTCTATCAGTTCTTCTTCCAGCACAGCCTTGATTGTCCCCAAACTCCTGCTTAAATAGGTAATTGAATATTGCTAGGCTGAATTAAACAGAAGATCTGGGAAATAAGCACAGCTTCATGCCATAGAAATGATGGGACAAATTATCAATACGTACGTCTGTGCAATGCTAAAGAGCTGTCAAAAACTAAAAAAGAAGCAAATCTGAAATTACACTGTTATGCATCCCCATATAAAATTCTTTCCCTGTAACCATTACTGCTCCTTCAACTGTTAGATCAGCAGGGAAAACATTTGCTAGGTGGTGAATTAACTCGTTAAGATCATTCAAAGCTCCAGTGGCTGAGCAATGGCCAAAGGCTGGTAGGTTACTGCCCTTCTGCCTGCAGGCTGGTGTGCTCACCCCAGTCATGCGCAGCCCTTCGTTCGGGTGGACGATGGTGGCAGTGCTGGTGTAGGTGAGGGGGACCTCAAGCCATGCACTGGGCATTGGCTTTGAGGAGAGAGATCCGTTTTTAAGGGTTGTCAGTTTGGAGCTTCCTGCATCCTAGCCTCAACTCACCCTTAACTGAGCCAACTCATCATGCAAGCAAATGTGAGTAAGGTAGTGGTAAATCCCAACAGGCAGCACAGTTGCAAAGCTCATTATGGACAGAGGCTGATAGAAATGTAATATCCCATGTTTTATGTCCTCCTGCACAGAGTGAAATCACAAGGACAGCTTGCCCTTGCTGTGAAGCCACAGGACCTTGGTGATTGTGAGCGATGGGGACTCATCCCTGCGCCAGTGGCAGGAGTGACCCAGTTCCAGCACCTTTGCCCACACAGGTACAGCTGCTCCTCAGCCCTCTTCCCCAGCAAGTGCCCTCCCTCACTTCTCCAGAAATGCTATCATCTTCTTGGTAGGCTGGGCATCCTCATTTCTTGTCCGAGTGGTATGCAGTAGCACCTGCCTTAGTGCTTGACTAAACCTGGAGTGCATTACTGATCTGTTAAAGAGTAAAATGCTCTTTCCTGCCTGGCACAGCAGTAGGTTGCCTGAGAGCCTTGCCATACACTAAATCATATGCGGTCTGTGACCGTGTAGACTAGTGCCCACTTCAGGCACTTAAGTTAGATTCATGATGCCAACCAGCATCGCTTCTTCCACCAAGAAGAAATAGAACTTGGTATAGCAATGCATTTTGCAAGAGGCTGACCCTACCCTGGGTTTTGAGGAAGGTGGGGCAATTAAAAAAGCAGAACCCCACAAGAGCTCATGCTCTTGCCATGGGTAAAATAAAGAACAGCAGGAGAAAAGACCTTTTCAATCTTTTACTGACATACAGCTCAGTCTTAGACATGGAGGCATACCCCAAAACCTGGGCTCTGAACCCATGAGAAGAGGGATCAAACTATGAGCAGAGTTCCTGGCTACTGAGCTAATGGAGGAATGGGCTTGTACATGGAAGAGAAAGCAAGCTGCATCCCTTTCCTTCAACTTCATTAATTAAAACCAGGAGATCCCCAACTGCTGTATGACTACAGCATCTCAGTCTGGGTGAGGACCAGATTTCCTCACAGGCAGGGCTGCAGGAAGTGAAGCAACCGGAGATCAAAAAAATCTCACCTGCCATTTGGTCAATACGTTATTAAATAAGAACTCTTTCTTTTCTCCTTGAGAGCCAGTTCTCACTGATGCTCATAGATATTCCTGCACTGTCATCTCATACTTTTGTGATCCCTCCCAGGGGACCGAAAGAACCTTATTAGCATTAGATAATTTAGTCTTCTATTATCCTGTTTAAATTGTGGCTGTGACATAGCATGAGGGACACAGGTACAAATCATAAATGCAAAGGCACAGCTAAGCTCACTGGAGGTCTCAGTTGGAGTCTTGCAGAAATCCCTGTGGAGAGGCATCACCTACAGCTACCTCACTGCAAAGCCCTGTCACTAAAGCCAGAGCAGAAGAAGACAGTTGGTTGAGATAGCATCATCACAACTCTGTTCTCACCCCAAGATGAGCTTAGTCTCTACCAGCATTTGTCCCCAAACCTCATCCAACTTCTGCTCAGTGCCACCCTGATATTCACCATCAAAAACATCATGGACATGCCTCTGAGATGTAAAGTCTTATTCCTACCCCTTGGAAATCCTTAGGTCAGCTGCACATCATCATGACATTCTTGTAAGAAAGGAAAAAATGCATTCACCCAAAAACCTCAGGGGCTGGAAAGAGGTTTTCAACCTAAAACGTCACACTGCTGCCTCTGTTGCTAGCAAGAGTCCTTATGGTCCTGTGCGTGGCCAGTTTTCAGCCCTGAGAGTGATTTCTTTTCCCAAGGTCATCTGCAGGAAAATCAGAAAGAGGAATAAGACATACCGACTCCAGATCTTACACTTCAGTCATACGGCCACTGCCTCCCTCTTTTGGGAGGCAGGTTCCTTTTGGGAACTTTGCCAATTTTATATTGTTATGCTTCCGACATTCATGCTCTACGGCATCTCTCTTCTCCAAGCTAAAATCAACAGAAGTCACTGCTGGTTTAAAAAACAAAACAAGTAAACTTTTCAGTAAGTCTAACAATTTCTCAGAAAGGACAAAAGACACCTGCACCGCTGCTCTTCTTGCCGTTGCTGTTTCCACCATGAAAACCCAAACACACATATTACACTTTACCCAAGAGTGTATCAAGATCCATCATTCTGTACTAACCTGGGGAAAATACAGAAGGGGTAATAGCTATGACAAGCAGCTCTATGTATGTATCAGCCAGACCTGTACTGCTGAATAGACATACCATACGAAAATCTCTGAGAGAAGAGCGATAATGGTAACAGTGGCTTATCTGCATAACTTTTCATTAACTGAAAAGGAGCTAAACAAGCCGTGATTTCTCTTTGGCAACCTGTCCTATTTCCTCCTTGAATGGTAGAGTATTGAAAAAAAAAGAAAGCAAAAAGTCTATTTTTAGATATAGTGAGTTCTTGCCAATGCCCCCTGTCCCTTCCCTGTCCTGGGCTACTGCCACCTGCTGCAGGTTTGGGAAAGGAGAATGTCCCCACTACTGACAGGGCTGGCAGCCTGTGTCCCTGCAGCACCACCATGCCAGCACCTCTCGGCAGGGTTCAGAGGCAAGAGTCACAAGGCAAAAGCCAAGCCCCCTTGAAATT
Organism: Trogon surrucura; assembly: GCA_020746105.1. Lineage (NCBI taxonomy): Eukaryota > Metazoa > Chordata > Aves > Trogoniformes > Trogonidae > Trogon > Trogon surrucura. Next base: position 66,832,224 of record CM036658.1, read on the forward strand.
AGTAGTAAAAATTAATCCAGCCAGCTCAGGGTATCATACAGAGACTTCTGTAGGAGACACTTCAATTTCTGACTTCATTTACTGCAATAGCTGATTAAATACATTTCAGCTAATATTCACACCAGTGGCACGTCATGTTGTCCTGTCAGGTGGACCTGGGCACACTGATTCACCCTACAGATGTGGAAGACTCTGCTGGCAGCCTTGGGATGGAGGAGTTCACACTGAAGGAGCACCCACATGCCTGTATAATAAAGGACCAGGATTCCACAATGGCAGAAAAAAAAAAAATATCCCCATGAAAAACTCTCAAGTACATATAATTCACACACACATTTTTGCTAAGAAATCTGGCCCCAGGGCATGTGTAATGATGCAAATTAGAAAAACTCTTATTTGGGGAAATTAAGTATGCAACTTCAGAAAACCCCTTTCACACTAAAGATGTGTTTCTCCTATAAAACTGAAAAAATCCTGCTTGGATGTTAACTTTTTTGTAGGCATTTCAGATGTTATATTATATGCATCAAGACAGGAGTGGCAGAATTTCTTAGAGGAAGCTTACATGGATATTTCAAAGGCTTATTTTTTTTCCAGTTTTCTGTGTGCAAAACCTAATTGCTTGTTTTTCTCTTTTCTCGGAAAGAAAAAACGATCCTGATTCAACACAGCACTGAAATACAAGGCTCTGCCAGATGTTACATAAACGATGATGTAATGCTGAAGTATTTCATTACACATGCAGCTCTGTTCTCCAGCCCAGCAGTGATTTATTACATTTTGTCAATCCCATTTTATGTACCCACATAATTTTTACATCATTTTTCTTTGTGACATTGTTACATTCTCACAGAAGCACACAGAGATAACATCATAACAGTGCAGGCAATGAAGTTAGCAATTTACAAATAATGTTACTAATAAATAAGTATACCAGTGAGGGGGAAATGGTCTGTCTGAGAGAGTGAAAAGCAAATTTACCTTTGAATAATCTGATGGGGAGAAGAGGCTATAGGTCCAATAAGAAAACTGAGTTTGTATCCTCTTGGAGCATCCTCTGCCTTCATGCAGAACGGTGAGGAAATGCTGTTCTCATCTCTTTTCAGTTTAATCTCACATTCTCTTTGTTTTCCCAACGTGTTCTGTGTGCTGCTGGCTAGATCCCATACACCAGGTGCTTGGTCAAAGAGATTCATCTGTAAGTGCAAGAAGATCAACACTTAAAATTCGTTTTGACCTTGAAATTATTGAGCCTTCAGATATATCAGAGTTTTTCCTGATCTTCCATTTAGGTTTGTTAGGAAAGCGCACCCTGCAACATTGCTTCTTATCAGAAGAATAATTCCAGAAACTCTAAGCTGAAAAGATATGAAGGTCGTGTCAAAATAATGCAGTAGGATACTTAAAAGATGCATTCCTACAGCAATATGGTTAAAGAAAATAGTCCTTTTAATGAGCAGGATGCCAAAAATCTTGTAAGATGATTGAAACAGAGGAGTCCTGTTTTCTAGCAGTCAGCCATCAACCTGCATCGTGCAAAATGTTGCAGTGAGAAGCTGCACTTGACAATAACTTAAAATCTTCTTCGACAGGGCCAAATTCTGCTTTTGTTATGTCACTAGAAAATGAAAGATATCTGCTATTTTAAATGGCACATTCCCTTTGGGCATAAAGAAGGCATAACCCTGTTTTATGCAGAGTCTCCACAGGTCAGTATTTTTTACTCAGTAGTTAAGGTACAGGCCAGCAGAAGATTCAAGTATATGATTAATTCTCATTAATTTTAGTCGCTAAGCACATGCTTATCGGTTTGGCTAAAACAAAGTTTCCTTCTCCTGTTCTTTGGGATATGTTTGGGCCCTATTCCAGAGCCCCCTAAAATTTGTCTGAGGCCACCCACCGACTGCCGTGCACCTGGGATTTCATGCAAAGCACTCAACCCACCCTAAAATGTCAGTGTTTCACAGAAATGTGCTACTCCATTTACAAATGGCTGAGTGCTTCCCCAATCTGGATGTCAAAAACAAGCAGTCCAGAAAGGAAACTGCTTTCTGCTCCAGGACATCTCTGAGTAGCTGTCTGATCCGCAGTCTATTCTTACTGTTTAAACCAAGTGAGGAGATAACTTGGGTTTATTTTGACTCCTTGCCTGAGTTTCAGACCTCTCGTAACTAATCCTCTAGTCGCCACCTACTACTGTTTGTGTTCCCCAGCCAGTGAGACTCCCCTTTCCACTAAAGGTAAGCAAACAGTAGAAGTGTAGTAGCCTCAACATACCACAATATTTTCCATCTCTAGTCAGCAGAAGATCTTGCCAAGCAGAATCTTTAAAAAAAAAAAAAATTACACCATTCTGCTTCATTGGTTATTTATTTATGCAGACCCAGCCAGCCATGGCACGGCAGTAAGTCACCACTACTGCCACTACACAGCTCAGAAGAAGGGGGTGTGGGCAAGGGGCGTGCCACAGTGAAGGGAAAGGACTTGCCCAAGGCCATGCAGAAGTGAAAGGCAGAGCCAGAAACAAGCCAGGTCTCCCTAGCCTCTGTCCTCTTACTGGACATTGCTATCAAAGCGAAATGCCTACTGAGAGCAGAGTTTCAGTTGTTTTGGGTAATTTCAAGAACAACATTCTCAAGTAGTTCTGGAAGTTCAGCTTTTGACTGGCTTATTTGGGGCTTGCCACTCTGGGGTGCCTCAGCAGCAGGTGAGATGTTGAGTGACCAGTAGGATGCAGTTTCTTGCAGGGCAGCACACCCTGTCTGGCTCATGGAGCCCATCAGGCTCTGAGGACATTTCCACTGTTTGGATTGGATGCTGACACTGCTTTTTTTTTTGGAGGGGATGGAGGAAGGACTGAGTGATCAGCTGCCTCAAAAAGACAAAAATAACTGCTAGCACTCCAGCAACGCAACTTAGTCACCCTCTTAGCTTTCTCATGTGTAAGGATACCTGGAAATGGAGAAAGAGCTTTTAAGGTACCATGACACACATGAAGATGTAACACCCCAGGGTGGGTACAGACTGCTTTTATCTTCTCATCAAAGTACTAAAAAAAAAGTTTATTATCTAACTGGCCATGAGATTTAAACTAGAGCAAATAGGAGTTTGATTTCTTTTCAGATAAAAGAGATGCTACAAATTAGAATTTTATCTTGCATGGAGGCGTGACAAAGTATGAGACAGAATCCTTCTTGATTACAATCTTCCATCATTTTGATTTTATAATTACTGAATGGAATCAATCAGCTTTCAATTGTTACCTTGGCGAAAGATTAAAACATCATTACTTGTCATACATATTTCACACTTTAGCAAATTTTAATAAACTGAATGCATGAGAAATGGTCATATTATCTTTCATGGCACTGGGATGCTAATGACATTTCTATTGATTTTAATTCACATTTGTTGGTCAAAATAACTCAGATTCAGGCAAGGCATGGACTCCCATAATCAACACTAACAAATGAAGACCACCGAGCACTGAAATGGCCAAAATGGAATCATCAATCAGATATATCATAAAATAATTGCCAACGAGCTAGGGAGGTCTTATCTTCCTAATGATCATCCTTTATGGTCTATTGATCCTTTTACAAGGGATACATGTCAGTGATCTCTCCAGGAGAGCCTGGGAGGGAGTACAGGAGAGCACCACAAAGCAAGTGACGCAAGCTGAGCAGGGGGAGATGTCTTGGACTCGGCTCCCCATCAGCCATGACAGCCATTTTCATCGCCCTGGTATTTCAGTGGGAAGCCAAGACACCTCTTAAGACATCTGTGGTGGAGACCTTTTCCTCATGGCACTCATCTCCCAAGCCAGCCAGGACAAGCCCGTTGGACCATCCAGTAATGTCCCTGCCAAATCACAGCTGGCACCAGCATTAGCCTTTATGTCTGTGGTGGTCAACCCCACAAGAACATGTGTATGCCAAGTCTCATTCCCGCTGTGCCAGCCTGGTCTGTGCAAGGTAGCAATGCCTCTTGCATGAATAAAGTGACGGGGAGCAGGTTTGGAGGGGTTTTAATGGGTTCTGAATACCTTTTAGACATAAAATTTTGGGCAGTCTGCTTCTCCTATCACACATACTGTGAGCAAACCAATACTCCAAGTTACCCAACTAACCTAAATAATCTCATCTATTAAGACAAGCAGAGATACTTGCTACTCAATATTACTGAAAGCTTCAAAATCTAGTGCAACTAGCACTTTTTTGCTGAATCATATTTTGTTTGAACTCTGTGCTTTCTCTTCCAAGCACAACTTAATAGCAAGATGATGTAATTAGATCTTGAACTACTCAGACTTCATTACTGTTATTGATACATTACAGAACACTTACTAATATACTCTGAAATGTTATAAATAATTAAAAATTAAATACATTTGTTGAATTAATGCAGCATATTTTGTGATACTCTTTTTTTCTTCTTCTTTTGTGGTCCAGTACTGGGAAGATATTAGCCCACAGACCTGCAAGCTTTTAAAAATCAACTCATCTCTAAGCCCCTGAGGAGTGCCATTAACACCAATAGAGCTAGACACAGCTTTAGAGTTGAGCACATGTAGAAGTGTTTGCAAGACCAAGATCTAGCTTTCCTGCCTACTGCTAATCTCCTTGAGCTCCCATTTCAGTCAGTGGTGTAAGTACATTTGCTATCCCATGAAGCAAACCAGTAATACTGTCTCAAGCTTTTATTGTTCTAATGCATGCACTCACAGACATACGCAACTCACTGATTTACAGCACAATTTCGCCAGTCACGGAGCGCATTAGCAAAACTGTAACTTAGCTGAATTACCAGCTGATCTCTACCGTCACCACCAGAAACCTTAATTGTCCCTTTTCTCATCATCACCAAGCACAAACATGAGTAGGATTACTACATGTCATGGTTTTAATGTGTGTAGTGCAAAATGGTACATTTATTAGTGTCTGTAAATAAGGTATGTTTGTTCTAGTGGTGCTGTGGTTTTTGTTTTAGAAGTCTCCCTCACGGAAATATGGATGTAGTGCTGTATCTCTTTAATAGGTATCATAATTTGAGACCCAGCTTTACTAGGTATAGAAAACAAATATGTACTACAGTAACCCTTAGAAACCATGTCCCATCCTATTACACAGTGTAACATAATCATTAAACAGTCCTTGCCCTAAGAATTGCCCATCCATTTGCAATGCATCATACAATAGCAGGTAAATATCATTCATAGCAAATAATTTCACTACCTAAAGAAAGTGAGATATAGATACTTAGAAAACAAAATGTGGTGTGTCTTTTGGTACATTCCTGCTGGAAATAAAGGACAAATTCCCTGCATTCCCTCTGTTGTAGAGTTTATCAGTTACCCATGGAGTTTGGCTCCTGCAAGAATTACACTGTGAGCACAGGCAAGTCAGGGCTTGAGGCTCATTTCTACACTGAAATCTAAACATATCAGGATGGATGGAAGGATGGGTCCTCTCTAGAGTTTGGTGTGGATGAGTAGATATCTACAGACAACATGAACTGGAAACAGAAGAAAGAGCTGCACAAAGCTGCACCAGCTGACAGTTTGAGTCTCAAATGTTTTAAAAATGTATCAGGGGTGAGTACATGTCACTGGGTCATGCTACAGTCTTGGGTACCACATTTCAAAGCTGTTACAGTCAAGCGTTCCTGAAACTCTCCCTCTTCCATCAGGGATATCTCCTAGGTCAATTAAGGCATTCTCATAAGCAGCTAGAAATGTTGCAAAAGGCAATATTTATTTTAAGACCTGTCTGCTAAAGGTAAATACAAATACATATGCCAGGAAAATTGAACTGAGCTTGGAGCCATAATGAAGAGATTTATGGAAGCACTCGGTGCTCTGGACCAGCAACACCAAAACCCAATGGATTGTGAATATTAATCTTCTCCCACTCCAAGACGGTAAAGCATGCTTACCTTGTCTCTCTGCACCTCTTGAGAACAGGGGATACAATAACCTCAAATGCTGTAGCAGAAGCACATACTACAGTGTTTTTTTCACACTTTTTCATGCTTAAAAATCACTACTCCAAGCCAAGCCGCTTGTGTGCTTGCCTTCAGTTTGAGGCCCAAGGCAAGTTCTCCCAAATAACTTTTTCACATTCATAAAATTAAAAATTTCTGGCCTCTGAATTACCTTGAAAGAGGTGAGCAGCCAGCAAAATATACACTCATACCAGCCTCAGGACATCACATCCTCACCTGGAAAACATGGTACCAGGGAAACAAAACCACGCTAACTCACAGGAGGCCAGAAGCATTTTTCTTCTGATTATAGCAGCTCGGGAACAATCAGGTGCTGTCCTTCATATCCAAAGGCACAAGAAGAGACAGTAAGTCTTACCTTGTGGATGATTTGTTGATGAATGGTTTCCTAACAGTCGAGGTCATTTACTGCGTACACAAATGATGCAACACACTGTGGTAATAATCTCAAATCTGAGGCACAGCAGAAATGAGACTTGAGGACAGAATTCTCCCTTTCCCATTCCCACATAATGGCCATTTATAAAGCTACAACAAGCCTCAAAGTGCACCTTGAAAAACCAAATTTAAACATAGGAGCCCGACTAGCAAAGTAAAATGAATGCAGAAAAGTTTATTTGCTATATGTTTTAGTATTAGAGGCCTCTTACAGAATCTCTGTTAAAAAAAAAGAATCCCTAAAATTATGACAGTGACACAAACCCAATAAAGTAGATAAATTTGGAGTCAAGGAATCACTCCTACACTGCATCAGTCCTTAAGAGAATAAAATGTGTTGCTAAACTCAAACCTCATTAAGATGTCATGTACTTGCCCTATGTTCCTTTCCATGGCCACTGGTTACAAGGGTTTCTCCCTTCTAATCAGTTCCTTTTTAATATCTTGCTCATAGTGGATGAAATATGGGCTCTAGAGCCAGTGTGAGATTTTCCATTTACTTCAGCAGGGCTAGGACCTCACACTCAGATTTTACTGTGCCTATGGCTCAGCATAGCCCTGCAGTGCCCCTTCCGCCCTGCACCTCTGCCCACTGCCTGCTCTTCCCAACCCTCTGCCTATTTGATGTCCTACAGCCCCATCAGCAGCAAGAAACTCCTACCTCGTACTGAGCACATGACTTACATACATAGACAGGTATGGATGTGGATACAGGTACGGATGTTCACATATTATGTATGTCCGTGTATCTCTCTTAACAAGGCGGGAAAGATATACACCTAAACTAGAGATTTCTAGCATGTAGGTCCCACTGCCACATTAACCCACACAGTTGCCCTGCCCAGGGATCCAGCTACTCAGCTCAGGCCATCTCAGAGCATCAGGACACTGGAGAGGTGTCATTCCCTGGTATCCCAGGTTTTGCCTCCCTCTCACTCTAAATTAGGTGGGATGTGGACTGCAGTTCCCACAGGTCTGATATGCAGTCAGGGTCATGGGGAAATCCCTTCACTGAGGGTGACAGTTCTCCTGGGGCTCTAGTTTCATGTATTCCTTTCCTAGTCTGGTGGTGGGCTGACATGAGTAAGTCACCACTGTGGGGAAGAGAGAGACATGGGTTTCAGGGCTAGTGAGGGGCTGTAGGTGAGCGGGAGTCTCTTTCATATCTTGTTCATTTTGCCCTTCTCTTTTGTAACCATAATACACTTCTAACATCTTTATAGATGTACATGTAAGTGTCAACTCTGTTGTTGTTATGTATTGTTAAAGAAGCTATAAATGGCTTATGACTCAAGGATCTCCAGCCAAAAGAGAATAGCTTAAAAATGGAACAAAATTGCTACTCATAATTTAAATGGGCAGCTCTCCCACTGAAAAATGCTTTTCAATTTAAACTCTATTAACAGGAAGTTAGGAGATCTCCCATCACAGTGTTATTGTTTATTTTAAAATGAAAACTAAGAACATAAAAATACTATCAGCACAAATGTTTTATAGACCCAGAAATAAATTAAGCCATTTTATTACCTTCTTTTACCCCAATATTTATCTTATAGTCTCCAGCAATTTAAATTTAATAGATGAAACTATTAAGAAGGTAGTACAAACAGAAATTTTGGGCCAAATCCTCACTGCTCTGTCATCAAGAACTGAACTGTCATTCATTTCCATATGATTAGGATTTAGACTAGAGTGTTGGTATTAATAGTACAAACACCACAAAAGGGGCCGACCCCTGGCTCTTCACGTGACCAATCTTCCACTGGTATCAAGAGAAGAACACAAAAACTATCATGTGTATGACAACAGTTTCATAGTTGCTGTCTGGATTCACTCGTAAAAAATACATCTAGGTATGGAGGTAATGTGAACGCATTTCAGGGACAAACGCATGCATACATTTGCATGTAGCTTTGGTTGCAGCCGTGTTTAAGTACGTATGTCAGCATAAGTATCTGACTGCACTGCCATGGTGGCAAAAAGACTGTAACACAAACGGAAAGTTGGCTCTGGAAATTTAGTCCCTATTAAATAGTTACAGTGCAATGTAGGGTTCAGCAAACCAGGTAACTCGATACTCCAGTATAGAGAGTCCTGCGGTTTTATTTGCAGAGCAAACAGTAGCCTGAGGCATAGTTTTTAAGTGTCCAAAACTACCAGATTTAGAAAAATTACAACATCACACGCTTTTTCTTCCAGGAAAGATTCTGAAAATTCCTCATTTCAGTCTGTCCAGAAATAACAGTAACACCAATCTTCCTCATAATACATGGACTCCTCTGTGGTGATGTCTAAAAACAAGAAGTGAAAGGAGATGCAAAAAAGAGAACAAAAAGGCTAGCTAAAATTTTGCAGACCTCAAGAAAAAACAGAAACTGCAACTGCTTTCATAATTAAAAATGTTCCAAAACATTGCAAGACAGACAAGAAAGCTCCTTGCTTTCTTTAGTTTGATTAGTATTTTTTATTTTCATATGAACTATATTATCTTAGTCATTCCTTGATGTAGTTTTCACCAAAGTTTGCTTTTCCCATATTGTGTTTTTAGCAAAGAATTTCCACATGTTTACAGTAAAGAAACGTGACTTCTTGCAATACAAGGCTGCTTGTTTTTCTAGCTCATATCCCTTGTCATATGCCCTGAGGGCTTGGTCTCCATGAATCAACAAAACCCCAAAGAGCACCAACAAAATCCAATAATAACTAGCCATGTCAAAATATTTAGGCAAATGGAACAATACCCTTCAGTGAGCTACACTTTATAGGAGCACTTCTAAAGAAGGAAATTACTCTGTAGGATGGAGTTGGCTCTTCTGAAACTTCAGTAGCAAAACCTGCTCCATCACCTGGGTTCAATACTGGTCTTCCTCTCCCTTTGGGCCAGTGCCTCCAAGTCCAGCTCACGGCCTGTCCCCGATGTGGCAGCACACGTAGTTCAGGACCTTCGGTGCCAGGATACCCATGCAGTGCTAACCAAACCCACTTTCAGATCTGCATTAAAGAGAGTGAGAGAGAGAGAAGTAGCACCAGGAGCTGCTAAGCTACCAGAGTCTGGTTTTCTGATGCTTTGTCTCTCAGGCTTGGGCTTTGTAATCAAGCACAAACTCCAGGTGAAGCTTTCTCTTATAAGGTGCATCCAAAACACCCCTTTTCCATGTACATTTTCCACAGGGTTCCATAAAGGATTAACACAGACAGGCATTAGCCCCTCAAAGGAGCCTTCCACAGCACCTCTCCTCTTTACCCAGGCTGTCATTTTCATGAAAATTAATTGAAATAAATGCATCTACACATCCAGCTGAAATTAGCCCACAGGTCCAGGCGAGAGGTGCAAGTATACAGACATAGATGCACTCTGCATGGCACCAGCCCTCCTTTCATGGTTTTCTGAAAAGCCATTACTGGCACTAATGCAGACTTCCTGATAGGAACACATACAGGCAAGGGTATGTTGTTCTCTGGGTGCTGCAGACGATATTAAGCTGTAAGATGTGTTAATTGGTCCAACTAAACCCCCAGGCTTTACCTCAGATCCTCCCATGCAATGCAGCTGCCATCAGAGCTGAAGTATCTTTCTCCTGGCACCTCAGATGTCTGTGCTGCTCTGAGCCCTACCACCCTGCTTGCTCCATTGTCTCTGCAGCTTCATGTTTCTCCAGTGACTATAAGGTCAACATATCTGCTTGGTGAGGATAAGGGGCATGACTCTGCTGAGATCCCCATCTGCATGAGGGAATCTGCAGCAGCCACCAGGCTGAAGCAAGTTTTGCACCTGCATCATCACAGACACATTACACACGTCTACGTGGTAGATCAAAGGCAGGAACAGGTCTGTTTTGCCTCCCTTTGCAGGATGTGAGCCATGCCACCTTGGGAGGTGTGTGGCCATGTTAGCCTGATTCTGAACTGAGTAATAATCCTACATGCATGCAGCACACACTAGCTCTGGCCAGATATGTCACCACAGCATGCTCAAGCTGAGCCACTTGGTGTCTGACCAGCTCTGAGCACAGGCAGAGCTAGCACCATCCCTCCAGCCTGCCCCATGGGTGTGTTTTAACAGCTGTAAGACTCAAGCTCTCCATGCCATGGCACCTTTCAAGTGCTCCCAGATGCTCTGGATCCCAGAAAAAAGAGCCTTGGTAACAGGGTACACTAGAAGGGCTGAGACACAACATCTCCCCCAGCTCATAATCCCAGTAATTTTTTATTAGGAGACAGTGAGCAGCGTGATCATCTCCAGCATGGGATAACTATTTCGTCCAGTGTATTCTCCTGAATTCTGGTAGAAGATCTTCTTCCACACCCCATCTGTTTTTACACTCACCACCAAATCCAGACCTGGCACAATAGCCACTCCATCGGTTCCAGTGGACCCCCACTTGCAGATGCCACTGTCAGATCTTGCGCTTCATCATTCACGATCCTACAGGACTACCCACCAGTTGCTGTTTTCTGAGTGCACACAAAGCAACTGTTCATGCAGGAGCATCCACTCCGAGTGAGCTCAGTGATGTCAGGCTGTTCCAATAACCTTGACTAATTCCTTTCTCCTCTTCTTTGCTAAATCCACCTACTGAAAAAAAGGCCACTTCAAAGCAAGACTCTCGCCCAGCCTGACATCATGGCATGTTCAGATAATTCAAAGCAGTTATGATAAATGTTCTGATTACCAGCATCAAGAAACAAACAACGGGCTCACAGCAACATAAGATTAAACATGTTTCCACAATTATCTGAAAAAATGTCTTGCTGACTATGTCCTTTCTTCCTATTTTTTACTGCCTGAAACAAACATAGAACTTTAGATGGTGTGTGAAATACAGCTGCAGTGCTTTAGACCTCCCCAAAAGGCAAGTAAGCTCTGTTAGAAGAGGGCTTTCACTTCTCAGGTAAGAAAGGACATGTTTGTAGCCTCTGCACCACAGGCTCCTCTTGGCCCATTTGAGAAGGAAGCAGTGCTGTTCACAAGGGCTAATTCTCACTGCTGGGAGGGTAATGCTGCACCATTAGCTTGGTGGAGGAAGGCTACACACAGCCAGGAAAGAACACGCGCAGGTGGCAAAAGCCAAAAGGATTTGCAGTGAGAGGAAGCACAGCCTGCCAAGCCAAAATGCAGTGCAAGTCTTGATCCCGGCCACCAGCTGTGCCGAAGAGTCTGGTACTCTGTAGCCCAGCCACAGAAACACTCAGCCTTGCCAAGGAGCAAGCGGGAGCAGACAGAGCAAGCTGGGGAGTACAAAAACATGACCTCAGTGCTGTAGGCAGGACCAGATTATGAAAGAAAAAGAAGCAAGAAGTAGTTTGTCAGAATACCTCCACCGTAATTCAAATGATCCTTTCCTTGCAATCCCCACCACTGCATTTGTTTCTTTGATTTCTGTTGCTGCTGCTTCTCCAACAGGGACTTACCACTCAGGTTCCCTTCCTTCCACAACACCAGGACAAGCTACCTCGTCTGGCCTCCAGCAACTCCACACACCTCCCTCCTTAAGCCAGCCAGTCACCCTCCAGCCCATGAGATCTCACAGAGCAAATTAGCTGTAAGTAGCCACGCTGACAAGTTTCCTTAGGGCAAGAACTAAACCCATATGCCAAGACAGCCCCAGGGAACCCACTGTCCACGGCCACATGTGCCAGAAGCCAGTCAAACCATTTCACAGCTTCAGTCCAGTGCCCAGGTGTATTCACCACTTAATTTCCTAGCTAGGTTCAGTGTTGCTGGATGTGTGCATTTCTACCAGCCTGCTTTCCTAAGCATCATCTACAGGTAATTTCACTGGCTACGTGTTCACTCCTTCTAAAAGAGGTGTTTTTACTTGTTGGCCAGCCCTAGCTACTGACAGAGCAGTAGAGCTCCTAGAGACATTCAGTTTGCAGAGTTTTGTGAAAATATGCAGCCGGGTGGAGGAGAGAGACCTAGACTAGCATCCTGAAAGGGTAAAGTTTTCAGTACGAGCTTGAGCCAACTGCCAGACAACAGAGAATCCACATAGACTGGCCATCCTAAATGTCCCCATAACAGTAAAAGTTTCGTTCAGGCTTAATTAATGTTCAGTGGTTAGAAAGTTATTCTAGACAACCTACGTAACACTAATAGCTACGGGTTTGCAATAAGAGTGTTCCTTTGTTCACAGTGCCTCACCTCTCCCCTCTTCTCATCACCTTACTTGATTTCACAATGATATTTTTTTAAACCAAAACAAAGTCTTTTATTCCATCCTATGTTCCAATATGGGCAAAAATGTATCCTCAGCATAAGTCCCAGTTCTCCAGAGACCTGTTACTCATCTTGTCAAAACAAGACCTGAAGAATACCAGTATGGATGTTAAGAAGTTAACAGCATGGGAAAAAAAGCATGATGTACCCCAGGACAACATAAAAGAAAACACCTGTCTGTTCAGGCAGTACATATACATACACACGAGAGCTCAACAATGGTCAGAAACCCTCAGCTCTGCATCCTGATAAAGCAGACTGGCTGTCCCCCAGGGACGTGCAGAAGAGGAGATGAATGTGTAATGTGAATTCTGCCTTCAATTTATGGCTTAATTTTAAAATAACTGGAAATAAAACATGAAGAGGGATATCACCCACAGAGAGTAGTCTGAACTCTGCTTTCTATCACTTTCTTACAGCTTCCATTTATCTCTGTCAGCACAGAGACCTTTCTGAATGTGCCCGTAATGTGAGTTACGCATCAGGCCAGGCTTGTTCCCAAGGCTGGGCTTGCCCACCATCCACATCGTTTGAAGCCCATACATCTGCAGTCCTCCACAGCCAGGAGCCTGAGGTCCAAGAGCTTATGCATAGGCTTACACCAGCACAAAGCCAGATACTGTGAGGTACAGTCTACCAGGACACAGCAAAAATAGAGGGGGTATAAAGCACGTTCTATTAAACTTTTTTTAACACGTGTCTTGGGGGAGGCAGGAGCATTGTGAAGGAGGTCACGGGGCTTAGACTATCTATGACCTTGAATTCACCATGTCTCCATCATCTCCCCTGCCCGCACTACCAGCTCTCTTCAATTTTTTACTAGAAACTGTAGGTGGGCTGGTGCAGATTGACCATTAATGTTTTTATCTCCGCATCATCCAGGAGGTTGAAGAGGACAATGTTTTTATTGCTAATGTTCACAAGATGGTGACCTCATAATTGCTGCCTTCAGTCACAATGGGGAAGGGTGAAAGTTAAAGCAAAATGCTGCTGAAAGAGGTTTGTATAGTTCAGCTTTTCAGCAACATGTGTTCCTTGTTATGCAGGACTGTTACAGGGGAGGGAAGACAATACAAAATGAGAGCTAACTGAAGCTGCTGTTTTCGGATAGGAAGTTAGCATCATGCATTTCTCTCTACTCATGCTAGCCACGCTTCATGAGTTTCCTAAAGCAGAATTCATCCTGTCAGCAAAACAGAACATGTGTTAATATACATCCTTAGGAAGGAAAGCAGCGAATCATTTCTAATGGTTCAGGTGCTCTACTCATAGCACCTAATTAATTCTGATTGGAAAGTTTAAAAAAAATCTGTAAGACAATTTCAAGTATTTATTTCAGCTTTACGATTAAATAAGTTGTAATGAATGAGGAATTGACTTTGTGGTTAAATCACTGGCCTAGGACTGAGATTCAGGCCCTGACTCAGCTCCCTATCAAACCATATCACTTTTCTGGCCCTTTCTGCATGTGCTGCCTCCACTAAACTTCTTAGCAAACCACGCACATGACCTTGGGAGATGATCAGCTCTCTGCATGTGCCACTGCCATCAAAGGGCCAAACCCCGAAGTGGCTGCCCAGGGAGGTTGTGGAGTCTCCTTCTCTGGAGATACTCAAAACCTGCATGGACGCCTTCCTGTGTAACATCATCTAGGTGTTCCTGCTCTGGAAGGGTGATTGGACTAGATGATCTTTTGAGGTCCCTTCCAATCCCTACCACACTGTGATACTGTGAAGGGAGGACTGATCTCTGGGGTTTCTTACTATTCTCAGGGAAAACCCCAGTAAGACTACAAACTAGCTGTCAGTGGGGCCACGCCCCTGAGCATGGAGCTAGGCAGAGGAGGCTGACTGCCCTCCAGACCAGAGGTGCTGGAGCCAGACAGACAGATCCTCACCATCAGCCCCATGTGTGCCGAGCATGGCAGAGCCAGAACTGCACCAGGAAAATAGTGTCAGGGCTGCAGCAAGTACCGCTGCTCGGCGCCAACAGCCCGCAGCAGGCAGAGGAGGGAAAACCATTACCAGAGACCTGTGTTAACGAGTCTGGGTAACAAAAGCTGCTTATATCTAAACAAAATCTTTCTGATAATGCAAAATTAAACTGACAGGAAGCAACACACATGTTATAATACAGTCTAACAGATGCTTTCACATTTGTTTTATGTAAATTTGAACAGGCACCATCGTCTGTGGCCAGTTTGATAAGGAACACAGCTCTTAATCCAGCACAGCAACCCTGTGTATGTTTTTTCAACTTTTGTTTTCTGCTACATTGACCTCAGCTACAATTTCCCAGCAAAAAACACAATAGATGGTTTATGTCACGTTACAGGAAATCACAAAAGCCTCTAAACTAGGTGTTGATTTTCAGGCGCTTTCCCGATTTTTTATCAGCCCCTTTTTTCCTTCTCACGCCTGCTACATAGCTAATATTGGAGCTTTATAACAGGAAAATGTAATTTTTAAGTCACGATATGGCTTTCTCACTCTGTCACTTATTTTCTCCGAATTACTGCAACAGCAGCTCAGGTTCTTTTTTTTTGCTTTCTCTTTTGTCACTAGTTTACACAATGATATACATGTATATACAACAGCAGCACAAGAAAAGATAGAGATTCACAGCAATCCCAGTCACAACGTTATTTCAGAGACAGCTGCTCTCCTTTCCTTGCTTCCTCAGACACCAATCCTGAAACTTTCTGCAAACTGGTGTGGGTCAGTTTAGTATTATGACTGAAGCAAAATTCATAGACCACTGATGCCTGTGCACTTCCCAATAATGCTGCTCTCTTCTCAGGTGTTCTTTTCTAGCGAAAAATGAAAGAGCACAGCTTGCAGTAGAATCATAAGGAAGAGACACAGAAGCCAGGGCCTAGCAAAGTCACTTTCCTCTCATGCTGAACCAGAAAGAAAACACATTTTTTGCCATTCCAATTATTTAGTTAATCCCCATGAGCTCTCCTGGAACTGATATCTGTGTCACCATTACTCAGTAAATACAAAGCTATTAAGATATTTTCTTAACAAAACTCTTAAGGAGAGCACAACTTGGAATAAATGTCCATCGGCTGCACAGCTCTGCCAGAGCTCCCCCATCAGGACATTTGCGATCATCCCGAGTGTGCTTCTCCACAACCGGTTCAGGAAAACCATCTCTGCCTTTGGTGGCACGCACAAACGTCTCCTTCCACCCAGAAGGAAAATATTTGATCTTTCTCAACAAATCAAATGTTGAAACTTAAATGACTCTGCAGCCCTTCACTGAGCACAAATTTGTGTACTTTTGCTCTCAGGCCGATAGTATTTTTTTTTTTAGGCTACAACAGTTAAATGTAATCTCGCAACAGCATGAAGAATTACGTCGCCTAGAAAGTGGCACAGGGCCTTCCTTGCTTCAATTGTCCCAAGACGTCACGTAGCAGAAAAAAAAGCTGGAACTTGTCTCCCAAATTTCTCTCAGCCTTTCTCTCCCGAGTTTCCCTTGGTCTCACTAGGTTACAGCAACAATCAGGTTTATGTTTCACAGGGACGTTTCTTAGGCATGTGTTCTCCTTACCACATCACACTTTCATTGAGGAATACCACAGATATCCTAGGACCACTGGAAAGACTCCAACTACACTTCCACCCCAGACATCTGTAACCTTCTAGTAACTGTGATTTCACAACTCAAGTCTTGAGGAGCATACAATACTGAAGCAAACAGAAACAAAGTCTTCACAAGGCTCCTCAAACAAAAAAAACCAACACAACAAACAACTAACTGGCTTAATACTAGATAGAAATATAAAAAACAATCAAAGTCAATACATTACTTTATGTCTTGATTTTCCTACCATTTCTGCATGTTTTGCACTGTTTAAATAAGAGCTTTCAAAGCCTAAAACCCCCATATCTGTCTGCACACAGCTCCTCTTTTCAATCATAAAGTCTCTGGGTTTGGGTCTATTCTTTCTGAGACTTTAGTTTCTTTCTCAGTTGTCCCTGCTGACTCCAGCTTTCGTCTAATTAACTATCATTTACTTTCACCATTCCCTTGAACAATCCTAACCAGCTTCACCACGTGTTTTTTCTTCTCTGAATCTGTTTGTTAGTTACCTGCCCCCTACCTTTAGAGCTGGGCAGTAGCTATGTATGTACGCAGTGGTTCTCCACTTGAACATACAAACCTCCACTTTTAGCAGCCATCACACTGACCCTATCAGCGTCTAGTAATGTGCAGTACCACAACTATCAGAGACACAGTACGTTTTCACACATAATAGAGCTCACATGCTCACACCAACGTACCTCTTGATCAAAGCAAAAATGAGCACCCAAGGCTGACAAGCCAGGGGTGTTTTTCCAGTATGCCAAGATCACAGGCAGATCCCCGTGCACATAAGCTCATGTCCTAGCTAGGTTTCTGAATGTACAGGTGAAGGCACTATACGGAGTGTCCTCCTGGACTGCTTCTTTAAGCTAGGGGTCCTGCTAGGATGCACAGCCCAGGAAGGGACAACCTACCACCCCTCCAGCCCAGGACACTTGGCACCACCGGCAGCCAAGAGGATACCACCTGGCAGGGGTGTGTGAGACATGGTGAGGACACGCTCAGTGGAGGCCAACGGAAAGAAACTGAAACTCGCACCTGGGCCAGCACAAGGCTTGTGCAGGCTGCCACCACCCAGGACTCACAGGTCAGCTACTGATGGGCAGCATGCCACCCTTAAAAAGTGTCGAGGACCCATGCTCTCATCTTTGCAATGTTGTCATTTAATTCACATCTCTATTTTGTGTGTTTCTCCCAATTTTTGTCCCAGAAAGCTCTCCCCTGTGCCTCTCTAGCCTTTTTCACCTCCTCTCTACGCATGGCTCTGACCCAATAGGCTGAATCTCACCCTCTGCCCGCTCCGATAACACTTGCTCTCCCTCCTCGGCTCCTGGGCCATCCACCCACCCCGCCTCTGTTCTGCCGTCCTCTTCCTTGCACTTTTTGCTAACATCACCATCTTGCGGACACAGCGCACATAGCATGTAACTAATTGGGGGGTTTTTCCTGCCTACAAATGTTATCGACATCTCCTCCTTGATTCATGGGCTTCAGGGAACTTCAGGCTGCGAACTGAGGGCTTTTGAACCAGAAGCAGGACCTGTGGATTTAACTGTTATGGAGCCTTCACAAGGCAGCTGAAATAGCAGAGCTGGCATTTCTCTTTATATGCTTATGCTTGTCATGCAGACATCCTCACCTGTACTGGGAAGAACTTGAAAATCTGCAAATAAATATAAAAAATAAAAAATCTTTATGACCAGTGAAATTCTGAAATTTTCGTTTACCAGCAGCCATACTCCCCTACACTCCCAACCCTCCATCTCTTCCCAGTTAGAGTCTACTCAAGCTCGTTACTTCAGAGAAATCCAACATAAAGCCAGCCATTGCTGGGACTCATTCAACACATGATGCCAGCAGAAACTGATTTGAAATAGCATGGCAGTATTTGTAGTCCTCCTTCTTCTCTCCAGCCTCTCCTCTCTGAGACACTTGATCTGTTTCCCTTTCCCAGTGCCATTCCTCTACCACTTTACTTAGAATCACAGAATTGTCAGGGTTGGAAGGGACCTTAAAGATCATCTAGTTCCAACCCCCCTGCCATGGGCAGGAACATCCCCCACTAGATCAGGCTGCTCAGAGCCCCATCTAGCCTGGCCTTAAAAGCTTCCAGGGATGGGGCTTCCACCACCTCTCTGGGCAACCTGTGCCAGTGTCTCACCACCCTCATGGGGAAGAACTTCTTCCTAACATCCAACCTGAACCGACCCATCTCTAGCTTCAATCCATTCCCTCTAGTCCTACAATTAACCGACATCCTAAAAAGTCTCTCCCCAGCTTTCTTCCAGCTTACCTACACGAGTTGATTTCCGATAGTCTCTGTCCTGTTTCAGTGCTGTACTAAGGACCAAAATCATCTGCTGGGATGTCCCAAAGTCAGGAGCTTTAACACATGGCTGGAAGAAAGCTGCTAACTCACAGCATGGACATTTCCAACCTTCTGCCTCAATTTTTCCATTTGCTTCAACTGGACATTTTAGTCCTCTACGCTGTCCTGCAGCACCTCCATAAACTGTAACACACTTTGTTTGTCATTCAGGATATCGCTCCACTTTACCTGTGAGTGAAGCAATCCATGTACACTGGAGATGGGGTGAAACTATTCAGGCACTACACTGATTACATACCAAAACTCACCACTGTGGAGGGCTTCCCAGCTTCATGGCTGTTAACTGAAAATCACAAGCAACCTAGTGCATGGATAAAGAAACCACCATATAATGGCTTCACAGACAAGACCAGGCTTGGGTAGAGGCATGGTGACGTTGACACCTTGTCCAAGAAGTGGTGGCATCAAGATAAGGGAGGCTGACTGTAAACACTGATACATGTGGGAACGCCAAGAAACAGTTATTCAAAGCAATAAAAAGTTTCTGGGTCATTCACCAAATCACCAAGCTGCTGAGGGTGGACTCCATATCAGTTGGTAGGTCTCAAATAAATAAAATCTGATCCCAACAATTTGTGAAATTAGAAATTCATCTAGGAAACTAGGATCACACCAGACTGCTGAAGAGCTACTTGGTGGGCCATGTGCAACAACAGTCCCGAGAAAAAAGTGAAAGACTGAATGTACTTCTGGTGGAAGCACTTACAGGCTTGGGGCAGTCAACAGCGAAATCCTCTCCTGCTGCTTGACCCTGACAGTGACCAGGACTTTGCCCACAGTGACACAAAGTACCACAAATTACACGGGCTTGCATTAAAAGAAAACACAGCCCCACAATTCGCGTCCCCAGGCCCTACATCCTGACCAACTCCCCTCAGGGGGAAGAGGGCCGGCATAACACACCGCGGGCAATTCCGGCGACCGATTCCACCCGACTCCTGACAGCGCGGTGTCCTGCGGAGATGAGGGCTGCCGGTCCGTCCGATTCTGTCGGAGAGAACGGCTGCGGTGTCCCTTTGGCATCAGACGGGTGTGGCGCGGCCCCTCTTTCGGCACCCGGGGTCCCGCTGCACCCGCAGACCCCCCACCGCAGCCGGGCGCCGCGTGCGAGGGGACCGCGAGGCGGGCCGCGCGTGCCACGCACGAGCTTAAGGACAAACTCGCGTTTCCTTTACAGCCGGGAAAAGCAACAGGCGGGAACTCGGGTACGCGTCGGGAAGCCCAAGTCACCAAAACAAACCCCACAACCAGCGCGATTTTATCGTTTTTAAAGACCCTTTCACTCTCGGTCTGCGCGCCAGGCGGGACCGACGGGAGACCGGCACCGCCCACTGCCACACACAAACCCCACCTCCACCGGCGCCACCACCCGCCCCCCACTGGCGGCTACGGCCCCGGGCAACGCTGGCACCGCCCCTTCCGGCGCTCCCCAGGAGCTTCCGCCCCCCGCGGGACGTGACGCGTTCCCCCCTCCACCGCGCTGACCCCGGCGCCCCGCTCCCCGCTGAGGCGCCGGCGCATGCCCGCGGGCCGGAGGGACACGTCCCTGCCGCTGCCGCTCCACTCCGGTCCCGGAGAATGAGGCCCCTCCGGCGCGCCTGAGCGCCCGCAACCCTTCTTCCGCGCCCGGTCCCCCGCCCCGCCATGGAGGAGAAGTACAGCGGACAGGCCTTGGCCGGCGGCGGCGTGCTGGGGCCCGTGGATGTGCCCAGCGCCCGGTAACGGCGGCAGGGAGGGTGCGGGGGGAAGCGGTCGGTCCGCGGTGAGGGAAGCCTCAAGAGAGCTCCGCCGAAAGGGGCTGCGTGCCGTGGGCCGTCCCGCTGGGGAGCAGCGGTCATCGCCCTTTAGCCTGCCGGGGGCAGCGGGAGCCGCGGCCTCCTCGATGCGAGGCCGCCGGGCACAGGGAGAGGGACCGGCGACGGCGGCGTGGTCGCAGGTGCAAACCGGCCTCTCCCCCTTTGCAGGCTGACTCGATACATCGTACTGCTGTGCTTCACCAAGTTTCTGAAAGCTGTGGGGCTGTTCGAATCCTACGATCTTCTGAAAGCGGTCCACCTCGTGCAGTTTATCTTCGTAGTGCAGCTGGGGTGAGTGCGCGGGGGGTGCAGCCGTGTCCCGCCGCCCTTGCAGGGGGGTTCGTCGGCGGTGTTCAGCATCATGCCTGTGCCCTGCGTTGTGTTCTTACAGATTAATCGAGGGGAAAAAGGAATTGCGTTGCATCCAGGAAATATGCAGTACATTCCAGTGTTTTTCCTTCGTGTCTCTGCTTACTATAATTTCAGAATCATAGCATATCTCAAGTTGGAAGGGACCCATAAGGATCAGTGACTCCTAACTTCCAACTCCTCGCAGGACAACTTTAATCCAAACTGTATGACTCAGAGTGTCATCTAAACACCCTTTGAGCTCTGACAGGCTTGATATTGTGACCACTTTCCTGGGGAGCCTATCCTAGTGATTAAATACACTCTCAGTGAGAACCTTTTCCTAATGCCCAGACTTCCCTGATACAGCTTCATTCCATTTCCTCATGTCCTGTTGCTGGTCACCAGAGAGAGGAGATCAGCACCTCCCACCCCGCTGCCCCTTGTATGGAAGGTCACTCCTCAGCCTTCTTCAAGCTGAACAAACCACGTGACCTCAGATGCTCCTCCTAAATCTTGCCCTCAAGACCTCTTACCATCTTGGTCACCTTCCTGTGGATGTGCTCTGACAGTTTTATGTCCTATTCGGACAACCAGAACTGCACATATTACCCAAGATGGGGGCCACACCAGTGCAGTGCGGAGGGGCACAATTACATCCCTTGGCTGACCAGCAGTTCTGTGCTCAATGCACCCCAGGACACAGTTGACACTTTTGGGTTCCAGGACACACTGTTGACCCATATTCAACTTGCCATCAACCCAGACCTCCAGATCTCTTTCTGTGGGGCTGTGCTTCAGCCTCTTGTCCCCCAGTCTGTATGTGTAACCAGGATTACCCTGCCCCAGCTGAAGAATGAGGCACTTGCTCTGGTTGAATTTCATGTGGTTGGTGATTGCCCAACTCTCTAGTCAATCCACAGCTCTTTGTGAGGCCTCTCTACCCTCAAGAAACTTAAATGGTTTTGCTAGTTTAAAATTGATCATACGGTGACAGTGCTGCTCATAGGAAGCTCAGGCAGGTCCAGATTTTCTTAAGGGTGTAGAAGATGTGTCATGCAAGGAACGGCTGAGGGATCTGGGGCTGTTTAGCCTGGAGAAGAGGAGACTGAGGGGAGACCTTATCACTCTCTACAACTACCTGAAGGGAGATTGTGGTGAGACTGGGGTTGGTCTATTCTCCCTAGTGGTGCGTGATAGGACAAGAGGAAATGGCCTTAAGTTGTGCCGGGGGAGGGTCAGGTTGAATCTTCGGAAGAATTTCTTTACTGATGGGGTTGTCAGGCATTGGAACAGGCTGCCCAGGGAGGTGGTTGAGTCGCCATTCCTGAAGGTGTTCAAGAGATGGGTAGATGTTGTACTGAGGGACATGGCTTAGGGGTGTTGATAGGGCTAGGACAAAGGTTGGACTCCATGATTTTGAAGGTCTCTTCCAACTAGAACTGTTCTGTGATTCTGTGACAAGCTTTCTTCCTTATAATTCCTATTCCTATAATTCTTGTGAGCTTCAGCTGCTATTTTCCCCTAATTGAGAATCAAAGTGTAGAAACTGATAGCAAATATACAGAAACAAACTTTGCACACACAGTCCTGCCTCAGTGTGAAAGAGCATTTATTTAAAAAACTTGACAGAGACAAAACATTTAGAATCTCATTTTTCTCTCTTATTCAGATTTGTTTACATTTCTGGTCTTCTCACTTGCATGTTCCCATGCACCATAGTGTTTTTTCCTATCATTTACTCTTGATCATGGTTGAGGAACTCATGTGCTGTTTCTTACCGTTTCTGACAAGACTGTGCATTCAGCATTCTGTATATGAATAAGCCTTTGGGTGTATGTATCTTGCTAATAAAAAATATGGTTTTATTTATCCTTAAAACATCTAAGATCAGTTACTTTGATTTTTGTGAATCACAGATAGACTTCTCATTAGCCATTCTGCAAAGAACTTGCATTTAAAACTGACCATAACTGACGTGTGCTTGTCATCGTCTCTGTACTGGTATCTAACACCTGTAGTGCAGCCGGGAAAATAAAACAAATTAGTATGGTCAGTGTGGCCTTTTGATGAAAAATGTAGAGGAAGATGTTATGTCAGCTGAGCCTGATATGAGAGACCTAGTTATTTCAAGCTGGTTTGAGTAAAAGAGCAGACTGCTAATACACTAACAGAGAAAACTTTCTTTTTTTTTAACAGGTCTGCATTTTTTATGGTTTTGTTTCAAAAACCGTTTTCTTCTGGAAAAGTGGTAACTAAGCGTCAGGTGAGTTGACCTATGTATTAGTGATGCACATCTTTGTAGTAAAATAAAAGTAGAACAAATCTTACTCCACTTGGAAGATGTGGTTGCAATTTCCAGAAGCGTGTAGCTAACTATGTGCTGCAATGCACTGTAGAAAACAATCAGCATTTTTAGCTTCTGTTAGCTCCTTTTGAGAGTATCATGAAAAGATTGATCCTTGGCTCTGTGTCAGCATCTATTTTGAGGATTGGCTTTTTCAGAACAGCTTAGCGTACTTAACTTACTTCAGTGGTTTTGAAAGGCATTTTCTGGAGAGACAGAATGTCAAAGTGATGTCCTCCACGCCAACAGAGTTGTTCTGAGTAGTGCGATGTGGTGAGGGGCTAGTCTGTGCTCTTCAGACCTCTGTTGAGTTCCCAGTATCTCAAGATGTCAGAGTAGGGCGAGGCTGGAAGCTACTGTTTTGTGAGAAGTATTTTTTCTTCACCCGCTCCATATTTATCTTGGGTTTATGTAGTTGTGTGCACAAAAACTTGATCTCTGCATTATGTCATCAGTGTATGTGCTAAGTAGACAGAATCTGAACAATAACCTCAAAAGTTTTTCAAATGTCAGCTAATTTTCTGATTAGACATGTATGGCAGAATTTTAAAGTGCAAACAGGAATAAATTGCATCTTTATATTCAGGAAAATCTGTCCATTTATGGGTTTGATATCACCAAAAATTCTAAAATTCCAGATTTTGAAGACATAAAGTTTGTCATAGGCACTTAATCTTCTATTATTTATTTCCAAAATTAATTACTTGTCTGCAAAAACTTGTATTTAGAGTTAATGTATTGAATAGCTGGATTATAACCTGCTTCCTGAAGAAAGAATTTGACACATGCGTAAATAGTTCTAGGCTTAAGGTCTTAGTCTCTTTATCTTGGATGTTTTGTCTGGTTCTATGTATGTTTATCAAATATATACAATAGATTACAAAATAAACAGCATTTTTGACCAGGAAATGAATTTGATTTTTTTTTTGGCATTTGTTTTCAAGCTTTTTGTTAAAGATTGCTCACACTATACTATAGAATCTAGTACTGTGGTAGAAAGGAAATAATGCTGATTTTCATAATATGTCCAAAAAAAAATTTGTTGCTTGGCAAGATAGTTAAGATAATCATACTCTAAATTTTGCAAAGCGTCCAGAGCATATGGTTTGCCCTCCATTTCTACAACTACTGTGCTAAAAGACTGCTAATAGTGGGTGTTTGTTTTGAAACTGGAGAAAACAACAGTGAAATACCTTTCTTTTGCAGTGGATCAAAATTTTTAAGCATGCTGTTGTGGGATGTATCATTTCACTCTTGTGGTTTTTTGGCCTTACTCTTTGTGGACCACTGAGGTAAGTATATATTTACTGTGAAGAATGTTTTTCTAAGCTAATTTTTGTGAACTTTGCCTGTCTTCCTCCTTTCATGTCTGTTAGCCCATGATGACAGGCCTTTGCTTTATTTTTTGAAAATTTGGATGGGTCTTTATGCTTTTTTCCTGTGAACTCTGTTGTGCCTGAGAAAAGCTACATGTAATTTTCTGTAGTGCTTGTAATTTTCTTCATTCATTCTTTGACAAGATGCCAGTGAAATTCTTGATAGTGCTTAAACTACTAATGTGAGTGATACAAGATTACTATCATTGTACTGGCTGTGATTTTCATCATTTCCCTGTTCTCATTAATGTAATCCAAATTGTTTATTTAATTGTTTGAAGACGATTGTTTGACAGGTAGTGATAACAGCTTGTATTTCTGTTCCAGGTGACTAGAATCAATTTCTGCATTTTTTGCAGGGCACTGCTTTACATGGTCATATGCCTGTGCTGTGTTGGAGTTGGGTAGCATCGGTGTGTGTACTCCAAGTGAAATCACTTGTGCTGTTAGTTTAGTGAAGGATAATATGTTAGAAAGTATCTTTCATTAGAGGAAAGTAAAGCCTTAAATGACATGTTTTATGAAGGTGAAGTTTTATCCTCTATACAGGAGAGGATAGTAGCCTTGCTGGATGTTAGCACTCTTCCCAGACAGAACCAGTAGCGTGGGCCCTGTCAGGGTGTGTCACCATGTGGGAGATAGCGGAAGCATTTTGTAAACTTGATGGCAGTTACTACTTTAGTGTTCTGCTCTGGAAAGCTGTCAATACAGCTTTGTTAGTCAGCCTTTGGTCTCTGAAGGAGAGATAATGTGCAAGTTAGAATTTCTTGTTTTCAGCAGTTAAGAGGTTCTGAAATTGCATAAACTACTAGGACCTCTTTTTTCTTGGAGCCAGAAACTAGTTTAGAGGAGGTGTTGTATAATGGGAATAATATTTCCATCCTGAGCAAGTTAGTATCCTATTTTACTAGAAAAAAAAGTTCAGTTTAAAGTAATCTATAAATGAATAATTTTAATTTGATGCTTGTGTTAGGAAGTTCTTTGTTTTGTGGTATACGTAGCTGTCTGAAGCTAAATCATTTGCCAGTGAAGGCAAACAGATTTGCATTTATCCTTTTGAATTGTTTAAACTTGCTGTTGAAATGACAGGATAAATCTTTGGCGTCTGTGTCATTGAAATTTAGCTGAAATAGTATATATCAAGCTTGTGACATAAACTCCTTGTAAGTGGATACAAGTGTTTATTTCATTTTTTTATAGGACGTTGTTGCTGTTTGAGCACAGCGATGTGGTTGTGCTGTCACTCCTAAGTGTCTTGTTCACAAGCTCAAGTGGAGGACCAGCAAAGGTATTTAAAAATTTATTTTACCAAATGTAAATATACTGAATGCTGTAAATTCAAGTACTTCGTCACACAGAACAGTGTTTCTGACCTATGTTCCTAGAAACATAGTTTAATTAATGGTGAAATTACAAGATTTACTACTTGAAACAATAAACACGACGTTAAGAGAGAAACAGTGGGTGAAGCTGTTGAAGACTTATGGCAGATACCTGAGGAATTTTTTTTCAAATTGTTTTTTCTGCCAAAAGTTCTCTAAGTACTTTAATGTCTACATGAGCCTGTATGAGCTGAATACTTGGACTCAGTCTTTCACTTAATCAGAGCTCTCTGCTAGAGACATCGTTTTTCTGAGTCCTGTTACACACGGGTTTGCAGGGTGTTCTCTGATTTAGGGCCTAATCAGCCCTAAGTGGAATGAGCTCATCCCAGCACCTAGCAGTCTTGGTCACTTTCACTCAGAAACATTGATAGCTGGAGGAAGATATCTTATGATGTCATATACCTGAGGATAGAGCACTTGCTGTGTAAGAGAAAGTCTGGCTTTGGTGCCATCTCAGGCTGGCAGTTTCAAATCTCTGTCTCCTAACTGCTGCTGGAGTCTGCTCATCAAATTTAGGCTGGTCTTAGAGTGAATAGCACAGTAGTCTGCTCTGACACTCTGTGCCTGGCCCCTCAAACTGAGATGCTTGTCATCTACAAGACTTTTTTTTTTCTCAAGCCAACCACCTGAAGGCTAGATTTAGCGTTTCAGAAAGGTTGTCGATCTGTATCTTCGTGAGCCACGCTTGGCAGGTAACCTGCATATCTAAGGCAGCAGAAAGAAGGGAGTGTAACCCTGTCCTCAGGTGCTTCAGCCTTATGAAGTGATCTGTGACAAAGAGAAGTCTGCTGACTTTCCAGAACAGGAATGTGGTAACTATATTTGGTTTCAGGAGATAAATTGTAATAGTATGTTTTAGCTGTAGAGCTCAGTGTCTTGCCGAGAAGATGAGTACCAAAATTGCAATGTCTTAAGTCAGGGTGGTGAAAGTTCTAGGGGCTGGGATTTCATGGCTGCCTCTATCCTTTCCCCACAAAAACACTGCAGAGTTCTGTTTTCTGGGAGCCTTTGCACAGTGCTCTAGCCGTTACATCCCCTGAGACAAAATTCTGCAGTTTGCCCTCTAAGTCTTTTTTATAGCTCCTTGATGCTACAAAATATTTAATTGTTAGGCTTAAGTAGCTCTATATTCTGGCAGGCAGAAACAGACCATGAAGCAATCATGCTTGAAGTTTGTAAGATATAGGCATCTTGCTTGTTTCAGTAGTGATTGGCTCTGAGTTATCTGGTAAATCTGAAAAACGGAATAAATATAAAATTATATTGTCAAAGTCACTTTAAAAGTAAAAATATTTTTTTTCTTACTGCCCTAAAATATGGTTACATTCATCAGGAAGGGGAGAGGGAGAGGACTGGTTTCCTGTTTTATGGCATTAATCTGTTACAGCACATTATATATAAAAATGCAGGGAGTGTTTTTTTTGTTTTCTTGTTTTACAGACAAGAGGTGCTGCATTTTTCATCATAGCTGTCATCTGCTTACTACTTTTTGATAATGATGACCTCATGGCTAAAATAGCAGAACATCGTATCCTTTCTGGCTGTGTGTAAGATCAAGTGCCTGTAATTACTCAAGAAGAGAGAATCTGAAGTTGAGTGCACTGAATTATATATGCTTGCATTTTTCTTAATAGGATTCTTATCTTTTGAGACTAATATAAGATTTTACTTTTACCTCTAAGTACTGATAGTTACAATTGAATGAATGGCATTGATTATGTAGAACACAGCTATAGGTTTCAAGTTGTAGTTAAACGCTCCCTGTTGATAAGCACATCAGACAATTTGTGATTGCTATAAGCTTTTTGATTAGCTGTACTTTTTTTTGTTTTTGAAATTTTAGACATAGTAGCTCTAGCCTAAGTGTGTGCAGTACATGGTTGACAGCCTGGCTGGCAGTCTTTTCTGTATATCCGTAAAGATTCTTAGAATCACAGAATAGGTCTTAGAATTGTAGAACAGTTTTGATTGGAAGGGACCTTTAAAGGCCATCTAATTCAGCTCCGCTGCAGTGAGCAGGGACATCTTCAACTAGATCAGATTGCTCAGAGCCCCATTAAGCCTGACCTTGAATGTTTCCAAGGGTGGGCCATCTGACACCTCTCTTGCAACCTGTTCCAGTGTTTCACCACCCTCACTGTAAAAAATTTCTTCCTTCTATTTCATCTGAATGTGCACTCTTATAGTTTGAAACTGTTACTCCCAGCTGAGCTTTTCCTGATAGCAGAGCTGTTCCATCCCACTGATCATTTTTGTGATTCTCTCTGGACCTGTTGGCCTTCTTGTGTTGGAGGCTCCAGAGCTGGACCCAGCACTGCAGGTGGGGTCTCACCAAAGCAGAGTAGAAGGGCAGAGTCATCTCCCTCCACCTGCTGGCCGTGCTTCTCTTGATGCAGCCCAGGATGTGATTGGGTTTTTTGGACTGCCAGCGCACACTACCAGCTCATGTTCATCTTTTCATCTGCCAGCACCTTGCAGTTCCTCTGTTGTCTGAAAAGCAAATTCTTGACCAAGTGTGCAATAAGCCCGTCCCCACACACTCAGGAGAGATTCTAGTTTATTAATAAAGTTGCACAAGTTTGGATGCTGGATGAAGCTAGCACACCACATTGAGGAATTACTTGGTTAGTATAAATGTGCCTAAATTTACAATTGCTGATCAGTCATTACTACCCTTTATTATTGGTTAGGTATATTTACATTAGCCTTGCTTTTCATGTAAATTAGCACTCATGCTCTTTACAGGCACGAGGGCCAAGTTTTCTTCAGTTTGAGTTGAGTCGGTGGTTGTGATCTCACCTTGCTGCCTTTACCTTTGGCTGTTGTCAAGTCCTTTGACAGTTAATACATATGATTTATGTATTCTCCAGGATGTTTTCATCTTCAAGGACAGGAGCCTCTGATGAATCTTTTGGCTCGTCAGTCTTGTTAGTTCTGAACGTTTTCAAGGACAAAACACCTGGCTATCAGCACTGAGTACATACAAGCTTCCAGTATATTTTTTTGTACTAATTAGTTCAAGGATTTATTTATCTACATTCAGGACGACATTTCCCTCCTGTGGGACTTGCATGAATTATTGATCAGTCAAGTCCCACTTTTCCTTGTTGTCTAGCCTGCACATACAGAACAGCAGTTAAGACAACATTGCATTAAAACAAACACATGCACAATTATCACTACTACTGAAATAGCAACGTTTTAATACACATTTGCACATCAGGGAGCCAGGAAGTTAGCCAGTTCCATACTTCTGAGATTCCTAAGGAAGTACTCCTTGATACCCTCTCATTATTTGCCACACTATTTGCAGGTTCATGTTTTGCTCCCACAGGTTCCATTGATGCATCAGTGTCATTATCAACTTTATTCCATTTAAAAACAGCCATCCTTGAGTAAAATAATGCATGCTCCCTAGAGTATCTGACAAAAATTCTTTAAACTACAGTTATACCTAGCCCTAACATTAAGTAACTTTGACAACAATCGTAACAAAGGTATGCTTCAGGATCAGCCCGGGTACAGCTCATGAGTCCCAGCTTAGTCCCGGCTTAGTCCACACAGGGGAAGGTATCCTCTTTATTCTGGTATAACATATCCAAGATTCAATTCCTTGAAGTTTCACTACTGTATTCATGGTTAACAGCACCTGACAAGGTTCTTTCCACTTTTGTGCAAGCCGTTTGTCTCTCCATGTCCACGGATACACTGAGTCTTTGGGCTTGAAAGAGTGTACTGGTGAATCCAAAGACACAGGATCTTTAACCTGGATATACCTGTGGAGAGAGTTGAACTTGACCAAAGACATTAAGTAGTCTCTTAAAATCTGTTCTCCATTCAGGTGCATTTGACTCTCTTTCTCTGTTAGATTTACAACGTAAGGTTGTCCATAGCAAAAGGGCTAACTTTTTCCCTTTTCCAGTGTTGTTCTAATTCTAAGTAATGCTAAAGACAGGACTTCAGTCTGTCTCATCTGCATTTTCTGCCATAACTTTCTAATTTGCCGTTTGATTGTCTGATTCATCCTTTCTGTTTTTCTTCTAGACTGTGGTTTCCACAGAGTGAGGAAATCCCATTTATTTTGCAAAAATTCTGAAACTTCCTGAACAACCTCTGCCACAAATTGGGGTCCACTGTCTGTTGAAAACACTTTAGGGACTCCAAATCTAGGGATTATTTCTTTCAAAAGCACTCCTGCTACTTCCTAGCTTTGTTGGTGTGACACTGGAACGTTTCTGGCCAGCCAGTGTCAACAATTACCAGTAAATACCTATACCCTTTATGTTTCGGTAATTCTGAAAAATTTGTTTGACAATAGCATCCAGGTATTGAACCCCTTTTTACATCTCCTGGTAAGGGTCTTTTTGGAATGTTTGGATTATTTCTTAAGAAGGATTTTTCTGGCAATTTTTAGCATGTTGATACCTATTGTGTATTCCTTTACCATTTCTACCAAGGCTTCAGTTCCCAAATGAGGAGTATTATGTGTTCTCTTCGTAATTTCTCTCATTATTTGCAGGATAACTATACACTGACCATCTGGGGTTTTCTACCATCATTCAGAGGTCTTTGTGTCATTTAAAATTTCAGCGAGTTGATCTTCTTTTTCTCTGTATTCAGAAACATCAATATTAAAAGTTCTTTCTGGAATCAAGGTTGCCGTTTTTGTAATTGAAGCAGCTCTTTTTGCAGTTTCATCAGCTTTTTGGTTTCCCTTGGTTGTGTTGATTTGTCCAGATTGGTGGGCTCTGCACTGCATCACTGCCACCTCTTTTGTCTTATTAACTGGTTCAAGCAATTTCAAAATGTCTTTGCTTTGCTTTGTAGGATTTCCTTGTGATGGTAACAGTCCTCTTTCTTTCCAGACTGCACCATGTGCTTGTATTACTCCAAATGCATTATTTCAAATCTGTGTAGATGTTAGTTCACTTTCTTTTTAAAATTTCTAAAGCTTGAGTTAGTGCAATTAATGTAGCCTTCTGACCATAGCTGTTCAGTGTCAATGATGCTGCTTCTATTTCCTCTTCCAGAATAAAAACGGCATATCCAGCTTTTCATTCCCCTTTGAGGACAAAACAGCTTCCATCAGTGAACAATTCCCAATCAGAATCCCAAAGAGGGACATCCCTTAGGTCTGCACAGCTGGAGTATACCTGTTCAATAGTCTGTCCTTATTGTATAGGCACTAGAGATGCTGGATTTAAGGGGCTAGATGTCACTGTTATGTCTTCCTGCTGAAGCAGTATTGCCTGATACCGTACCATTCTGCTCAGGGACAACCAGTGGTGTCCTTCCTGTTCTAACACTGCTGCAACAGCATGTTGCATGTAAACAGTAATTTTCTGTCCGGGAGTTAGCTTTCATTTTTCCTGGATCAGTAGCACAGCAGCTGCAGCAGCCCTCAGACATCGTGGCCTTCTGGCACTTATTTTGTCCAGGTGTTTTGAAAAGTAAGCCACAGGCCTCTTCCCCAAAGGCTGCACAAGTATGCCTAACACATGGTGTTTTCTGTCATATGCATGAAGTTCAGAAGCTTTTTTCAGGTTTGGAAGGCCTAAAGCTGGGGCACTTATGAGCACCACTTTCCTGGTATCTCCACTGGTCACGCAAAGGCTTCATACAGGAGTTTGGCCATTAATCTGAAATTAGGAATCCACAAGTAACACCGTCCAGCCATTCCTGGAAATGCTCCAAGTTCTCTCGTTGATCTAGGAGGTACAATTTGGCATATTGCCTCTATCCTTTCTGTTCCCAGCTTTCTCTCTCCCTGGGATATCTCAAATCCTAGGTACATTACATTCGTCTGGATGACTTGTGCCTTTTTCTTTGATGCTCTGTACCTTGCTACCTCTAAGAAGTTTAATAAACTTACAGTTAGTTTCTTTGCATTCTTCAACTGTACCTGCCCCCAACAGTATGTCTACGTACTGCAATAAAGTTATATTAGTTCCTTTACCTTACCATTGCTCCAGTTCTTCCGCAAGTACATTACTGAAAATTGTGGGACTGGTCTTGAATCCTTAAGTAAGTACCATCCAGCACAACTGTACTTTTCTTCCTGTTGTCAGACTTTCCTATTCAAGGACAAACAGCTTCTGACTCTGTTCATCTATGAGGATGCAGAAGAAGGCATCCATTCAATTTGAATACTGTAAAATAGACATTTGAATCAATTATGGTGGTTAGTAAGGTATAAGGGTTAGGCACCACTGGATGAACATCCACTACTATTTGATTGATAGCTCTTAAGTCTTGTACTAATCTGTACTCCTGTGAGTGTGGTTTTCTAATGGGCAAAACTGGACTATTATAGCCTCTAGTTTCATCTATTTTCACTGGTTGGGCTGATTTGGCCCTTCAAGGATTCTCAGTTGCCCACACAAAAAGGGTTGCAGCATGCTCTATTTCTGACATGGAACTGCTCAGTCCTTCCTTTTTCTTGTCCTCTGCAGTTCCAGGTAATTCCTGTAACATGTGTATCTGTGCTTGCCAAACATTATTCTGTGGAATACAGATTCTTACTTTATTTTTATTAAAGATTATTTGTGCCCCTGGTTTATTTAACAAATCCCTTCCCATTAGACATATCGGGCATTCTGGCATGTATAAGAATTCATGATCAAACATTTTGCTACCTCTTTCCACATTTGATCAGTTGGAAAAAGGGCCTAACGTCTTGTTTTCTCATTGCACCAACCACAGCCATAGAATATTTACTCATGAGTCCCTTAAAGCTATTCAGTACAGAGTGTGTTTGCTGAAATTTGTCTAGAAAACTAGAAATTTATCTACAGTGTTCTCCAGCTTAACGTCAGGGAGGAGTTCGGCTGGCAATTTCATCTCCTCAACCTGTGGTCCCCATCAGTCCAAATCCTCTTTCAAAATCCCTATCAGTTCTCTGGGTATTGATATTGTAGGTGGTTTGAGAGCCCAGTAATGTTGCCAATGTGTCTTCTTCTTATGGAAGGGTACATTGATCTTTTCCCAATGGATTTGTAACTCCTGTTCCTCTGCCTCCTCTGTGTAATCTATTGAAACTTCAACCTCTAGATGGAGCCTGAGCCCTTTCAAAAGCAGCTGCTAAGTATTGCTGCATGTTGGCTTTCAGTTTTCAATTTTTCCTTTTCACTTGCCTTCTTTTCAGCCTCCTCCCAATCAACTGAGACATTATCATTCCAGACATTCCATTTACTTTCAGCAATTTCTGTCTGATTTCATGTGCTGTTTGTCCTACGAAAGTCATTTTGTTTGCCTCATCTTCTGGGTCCACTTCTGTCCGCTTTCAAGCTACTTCACACAATCACTCGTAAAAGGCAGAGGGGTCCTCTGTCTCACCCTGCACTACTCTGTATAATTTAGCAAGGCTCTTTGGTCTGGATATCCCGTTCGTGATTCCATATAAAATCAGTTGCTGATACTGTTTAGTCATCAACCTCCATGCACTTAAATTTGGATTACAGACAGACTCCTGAGTCTCCATAAACCAATCAGGATCATCCTTGGCATTTTGCCATTCATTTTCTTCCCTTGCTTTTTCCATAACCATTCTTTTTGCCTCTGGCATAAATAAATTATTTAGTAATGCTTGAATATCCTGCCAGTTTGGATTATGATTCTCAACAAACATTCTAAAGGGTTGATACATCCTATCAGGATTATCCCAATATGATCCTGCAGATTCCTTCCAATTCGTTAAATCTGATGTTGTAAATGATATTTTTACATGCACTGGTCAATCACCAGGACCTACAGTTTGGTGAAGCAGGGGCCTGAATGACAGGATGGTGCTTTGCTCGAGTTCTCCCTGCTGCTAGACTAAAGGTTTCACTACCCCTTTCTATACCTCTCCCACTCGTAACAGCTCCATCCTGAGCCACGGACATCTGGATATCCTCCTCCTTACCTTCAAATTTTAAATGTCTTTTTCCAATGCTACAAGCCAAACAACACTGCAGAATTTTTTTCATGTCATCCATCATCACATTAGAATTTGAGGTCAATTATTTACATTTCTTCCAAGTCTCGTGATCGTTTCTTAAAGACAAATCTCCTTTGACAGTTAATACATATGATTTATGTATTTTCCGGGATGTTTTCATCTTCAAGGACAAGAGCCTCTGATGAGTATTTCAGCTCATCGGTCTTGTTAGTTGTAAACATTCTCAAGGACAAAACACCTGGCTATCAGCACTAAGTACATACAAGCTTTCAGTGTATTTTTCTGTACTAATTAGTCCAGGGATTCATTTATTGACTTTCAAGAAAATTTCTCAGCAGGGCTGCTCTCAATCTCTTCATCCCGCAGCCTGTAATACCAGGGATTGTCCCAACCCAGGACCTTGCACTTGGCCATGTTGAACCTCATGAGGTTCACGTGGGCCCAGTTCTTGTGCTTGTCCACGTCCCTCTGGATGTCATCCTGCCCCTAGGTGCATCAGCTGCATCACATAGCTTGGTGTCATCTGTAGACTTGCTGAGGGTGCACTCAGTCCCACTGTCTGTGTCATTGATGAAGGTATTAAACAACACTGGTCCCAGCATGGACGTGTGGGGGACACCACTTGTCACTGATCCCCATCTGCACATTGAGCCATTGACCACTACCCTCTTGATGCAGCCCTCCAACCGGTTCCTCATCCACCAGACAGTCCACCTGTCAAGTCTACATCCCTGCAATTTAGACAAAAGGATGTTGTTGGCGACTGTGTCAAAGGCCTTACAGAAGTCCAGACAAATGACATCTAGCTCTTCCCTTCTCCACTGATGTAGTTACTGAGTCATAAAAGGCCGTTAGGCTGGTCAGGCAAAAACTGCCCTTGCTGAAGCCATGCTGGCTGTCTCAAATCACCTCCCTGTCCTCCACGTGCCTTAGCAGAACCCCGAGAAGGATCTGTCCCATGATCTTCCCAGACATACAGGTGAGGCTGACTGGTGAGTAGCTCCTGGGGTCCTCCCTTCTAGCCTTTTTAAAAACAGCTGCAAAGTTACCTTTTCCCAGTCACCAGGGATTTCACCTGACTTCATCACTTTTCAAATACGATGGAAAATGGGTTAAAGATTGTTTTGTGCTTTTGCAAATATGGTAGTCCCAGTTCATCTGGTAGGCTGAAAAATGATGTGAAGTAGCTGGCAGTAGCTCTAACAGCAGTGGACTTTAGGCTGCAAGTTGAAGCTAGCTAGCATGCTTTCAAAGCCGCTGAGTAAACTGGAAGTGACTGAAGTAAATTTTCAGTAGGTTGTCTCATCATAGTGAAATGTTCTGCACAAAGCGGTACATCTAAGGATGGACAGTGAAAATGAACAAGGTGAAAGTAAGCATGGAATTAGAGATGCAAGTGGTATATTCAGGCATAGTATTGATTAGTCCACTGAATTTTCACAGAATCACAGAATTGTCGAGGCTGGAAAAGACCTCCAAGATCATCAAGTCCAGCCTATGACCCAACACCACCACACTGGCTAGACCACGGCACTAAGTGTCACATCCAGCCTCTCATTAAACACCTCCAGGGATGGTGACTCCGCCACTTCCCTGGGCAGTGCATCCCAATGCCTGATCACCCTCTCCATGAGGAAATGTTTCCTGAGATCCAACCTAAACCTTCCCTGACGGAGTTTTAGGCCATGTCCCCTTCCCTTCAGGTAGTTGTAGAGAGTGATACTCATTCAGTGAACAAATCCATTTTTGAAGTGCCCTTTAGTAGTTCTCCCAAAAGCTATCATTATTTTCATATTTACTGTGTTGTGTTTGTCAGTTACTCTTTGCTTTACAAAGTTTAAATACTTAGAAATTGAAAATATATACTAGACATCCAACTGTTTTAGTTCTTTTAGTGAAAAATCACTCATTTTTAATGCTGTTGAGTATATTTTTGGAAGTCTGATAGTGAATATTAACATTAGTATTTGTTAATATAAATTCTATATCATGACTGCTGTGCAGTGTTTAACAGTGACTATTTCTCAAGTTATAATATATATATATTTTTATATATATATATATATATATATATATATACACAAGTTATAATATATATATTTTTTTTTATTTCCTTGTTTCTGCTTTCTTGGTCTTTTACTACCTCTACCAGCTCTTTGGTTTAAAAAAAAATATCATGAAATGAAACTCTTCCTTAATTATTTTTTTTTATTTAGCTGAGGGGCATCATGACAGTGCTCTTACCCATGTTCTGTATACAATCATTGCTTTCCTGGGTGTTGCAGATCACAAGGTAAATAACTTGTATTTTGGTAGGTTAATATTTATGTAAGTTTTGTAGGTTAGAATTTCACGAGCTCAGAGCTAATCCAAGCCTACCTCAAAAGCAATGTTCACCGTCCCCACCCCATATTGGAACTGAACTGCCCCTGTAATTTTTACATCCTGGTTGACTATGAGCAGCTTCAGTACAGCAGGCCAAACCATACAATATTCAGCCTGCCTGGCTGGTAAGGATTTTGCTGTAATGTGTGACCTAAAAAGTCTCATTAAAATTGTCATAAAGTATTCTGTCACCAGTATTTTGGCTGTCACAATGCTTTGCCTGCAAGCCATTTCTTCCTTACTTTTGGGGTCTATGGTTGCT
This sequence comes from Trogon surrucura, assembly GCA_020746105.1. Taxonomy (NCBI): domain Eukaryota; kingdom Metazoa; phylum Chordata; class Aves; order Trogoniformes; family Trogonidae; genus Trogon; species Trogon surrucura. The sequence goes on from CM036658.1 coordinate 66,868,706, forward strand.
GCTTATCATTCCCCAGTATGACCTTTTCATGAGATGTTTGTGTTTGGAGACACACATTCAGGTTCTTTGTGGTAGTGTAGTCCCAGTATGATTGGTGGCATGAATAACTAATTATCAAAATCATGTATGGGATTGACCTGGCTGACTGAGCTGGTTTTTAGCTCAGTCTTGTTGCTAAAGTGACTGCGTTGACGACTATAACAGGAGAAAGAAAATGGAGCAGCTGAGAAAGTATTAATATAAAAATAAGTCTCTCTGGCTATCTGCATGCAAAGCAAGTGTTATCTAAAGCAGATGAGATGCTCTGTAAGTATATTGTGATTCATCTATAGCCCAATTTTGAAAGAAAATATTATGGAGAAATATGGTGTGGTGCAGTTAAAGGTAAGTGAATGAGAAGATTACGAAAGGCTTAGAAGCCAAGGTAACATCACACTTAGAATGGAATTATAGAATCATAGAACCATCATAGAATCATAGAACGGCCTAGGCTGGAAGGGACCTTAGAGGTCATTTAATCCAACCTCCCTGTCACGGACAGGAACGCATCTCAACTAGACCAGGCAGCTCAAGGCTCTGTCCAACTTGGCCTTGAACACCTCCAGGGAGGGGGCAGCCACAGCATCTCTGGGCAATTTATTCCAAAGTCTTGCCACCCTCGTACTGAAGAATTTCTTCCTAAGATCCAATCTAAATCTATTCTGCTTCAACTTAAACCCACTTCCCCTTGTCCTGTCAGTGGATGCTCTTGTAAAAAGTCCCTCCCCAGCCTTCCTGTAGGATCCCTTCAGGTATTGGAAGGCAGCTATTAGGTCCCCCCAAAGTCTTCTCTTTTCAAGACTGAACAATCCCAGCTCCCTCAGCCTGTCCTCGTAGCAGAGGTGCTCCAGCCCCTGGATCATCTTTGTGGCCTCCTCTGAACATGCTCCAACAGTTCTATGTCCCTCTTATGGTGAGGACACCAGAACTGGATGCAGTATTCAAGGTGGGATCTCACAAGAGCAGAGTAAAGGAGGAGAATCACCTCTGTTGACCTGCTGGCTTTCTGGGCTGCATGAGCGCCCTGCTGGCTCCTGTTGAGCTTCTCGTCTATCAACACCCCCAAATCCTTCTCTTCAGGGCTACTCTCAACCCACTCTGTGCCCAGTTTGTATTTGTGCCTGGGATTGGCCCGACCCAGGTGAAGGACCTTGCACTTTGGCTTGTCGAAGCTCATGCAGTTTGCATTGGCCCATTGCTCAAGCCTGTCAAGGTCCCTCTGGATGGCATCTCTTCCCTCCAGTGAGTCCGCGGCACCACACAGCTTGGTTCGTCGGCAAACTTGCTGAGGGTGCACTCAGTGCCGTCGTCCATATCGCTGACAAAGATGTTGAACAGCACTGGACCCAAACAGACCCCTGAGGAACATCAAATATGTTGAGCTGGAAGGGACCTTTAAAGGTCATCTCATCCAACCCTCCTGCAGTGAGCAGGGACATCTTTAACTAGATGAGGTTGCTCAGAGCCCCATCCAGCCTCACCTTGAATGTCTCTAGGGAGGGAGCCTCCACCACTTGTCTGAGGAACACATTTCTGTGTCTCAAAACCCTCACAGTAAAGAACTTTTTTTCTAATATCTAATCAAAATATAACCTGCTCTAGTTTAAAACCATTGCCCCTTGTCCTGTCGCTACACACCCTTGTGAACAATCCCTCCTCAGCTTTCCTGTAGGCCCTCTTTAGGTACTGGAAGGTGGCTATAAGGTCACTCTGGAGCTTTCTCTTCTGGGGCTGAACAACTCCCAACTCTCTCAGCCTGTCCTCAGAGCAGAGGTGCTCCAGCCCTTTGATCATTTTTGTTGCCTCCTCTGGACCTGCTCCAACAACTCCACATCCTTCTTGTGTTGAGGACTCTAGAGCTGGGCACAGTACTCCAAGCGAGGTCTCACCAGAGCAGAGTAGAGGGGCAGAATCACCTCCCACGACCTGCTGGCCACAGAAAAACACTTCTGAGGGTTTACATATGCTTTCAACACTTTTTTTTTAATAATGGAAGGTAAGAAGCAAATTTTGGATAATTTTTCCCTTCTGTGCTGTTCACTAGCAATTCACTGTTTTATGCCAATTAACACCACTGAGAGTTTTAAACTTAGTGTTGAGGTATAACCATGTATGCTATGTTACTGTTTTTCAGTAGAGTAACAGTTACAGGAAATATCCTGCCTTTGGCTTTTGTTGGCAATTTAAGGAAAATACAAAATTTTTTCATGTAATTCTGTTTGGAATGGGGTTCTATGGCTCTTACAAAATGCTAACAGGATCCCTCTGTGTTTCCAGGGAGGAGTACTGCTTCTGGTACTGGCATTGTGCTGTAAGGTTGGTTTTCACATGGCTTCCCGAAAACTATCTGTAGATGTAGGTGGAGCCAAGCGTCTTCAGGCTTTGTCTCATCTTGTTTCTGTCCTTCTGTTGTGCCCGTGGGTCATTGTCCTCTCTCTGACAACAGAGGTAAGTTAGCAAATGCAAAAATCAGTTACATCTCTACTTACGAAGTGCGGTTTAAATGTCTTTTAGAATTGCCAGAATTGCATCTTTATTTTTGTAGTAAGCTCTGTTTGAAGTTTTTCCTCTGTATTTTGATATGTGTCTCAGTAATTTCCTCTTTTAGGTGATAACTTAATTTCATCCTTCTAGCTCAGATGTTATATCCTGGATTCGTATACTAACATTGCACAAGTACTAATGACCATAAACACAGGCTTTTTCATTGCTGAGGAGCACATCATTGTAATTTAAGGACGTGTTCGTTATGCCTGCATGCTTAGGGAGATTAGACCATTGCAAACATGGCATTGTGTATGGCTTTGCTTTTAAGCACATGAAACCGTTTTAAATACGGTACTGTAGTGCACATTAGCTGTATGTGTGTCTCTAAATCTGGAACGTTGGTTTTGTATGATAAATTGAAAGCGTAAAAGTATTTATGTTTTAATAGATTGCTAGCAGTATTTGTATTGCAAGTGAATTAGATTTAATGCTGTATATACAATTGTATCTAATGGTGAACAATCCTGTTTAAAATATGTTTTCGTTGCAGAGTAAAGTAGAGTCTTGGTCTGCTCTCATCATGCCTTTTGTAACAGTCATCTTTTTTGTTGTCATCTTGGATTTCTACGTGGAGTCCATATGCTCTGTGAAGATGGAAGCTTCCACATGTGCTCGATATGGATCCTTTCTTATTTTCATTAGTGCACTGCTCTTTGGCAACTTTTGGACACATCCAATAACAGACCAGCTTCGAGCCATGAACAAGCCATCACACCACGAAAGCACAGAGCATGTTCTTTCCGGAGGAGTGGTAGTGAGTGCTGTCTTCTTCATTCTGTGTACGTATTCTTATTTATCTTTTAATAAATCTGCTGTCCATGTGATTGGGATGCCAGTCAGAAAATGGGTGTGTGCAGAATTCATTTTTGGATGAGATTTCATGGATTTTTCTGAATTAAAAGAGCCTGTAACACTGTGCTCTTTTACTGTCTGTCTAGAAGAATAAGAATGTAATAGATCTGTTCTGTTGTGAAATGATGATCTAAGCTTACATAACAATGAAACCTCCTGATAAACCTGAAGGTGAAATTGACAATCACTGTGCTGCCTGCAATTTTCATGTAAGCTTTGATTGCTAATAAAACACTTTCTGAGCTTCACAGTTATTTTATAAACAGCAACAAAAACTTCAATACTTTCCTTGCAGCTGCCAATATCCTGTCCTCCCCCTCCAGGAAAGGGCAGAAGGGTACACTTATTGGCTATTCCCCTGAAGGCATTCCTCTCTATAACTTCATGGGTGATGCATTACAGCAGAGCTCTCAGTCATTACCTCGGTTTATTAAGGACTCGCTGAAACAGATACTTGAGGAGTATGATTCTCGGCAGATATTCTATTTCTTGTGCCTAAATCTGGTAAGTTGATGTTGTGGTTTTTTTCAAAACAAATCACAGTAGTACACAGTACAGTAAGAAGATTTATTCTTTGAAAGGTTCGCATGATTGATTGTTTTTAAAGTGACCCTTGACAGAGGAGTTTCATTAGATGGAATGTTAAAATAGAGGATTCTTATGCTAATCTTACAGTAAGTAGCAGGTCACTTGGATTTCTTGTCACAATGCAGCACTGGTTCTATGTGTAACTATTATACCAGTGAATAGATACTTGTGTGATGGTATGTTTAAGATTGAGGCATCTCAGTGGTACCAGGAGACAAGCTGAAATTAATCAGACTGCCAAGGATTGGGACAACGAAATAGTGTGGGATTATTAATGTCATTTTGGAATAGGCTCGTTTTATTTCTAGCTTCTCTCTAGGTCATGCAGTAAGCAAAATTGATAGAAGCTTATTCAGAAAGATCTCTCTCTTCATTCTTTGGCAATTATCCAAGAAAATAGGGGGAGACATGGAATATCAGTTTTAACTTTATGGAATTCCATTACGGAATCTGAAAGATGGGAAAGAAAGTTTAGAGGCGGGCCAATTAGTAATAGTAAATCATATAGGGAGAGTATATGTAATAAAAATGTTTCCTTGTGGATCCTCCTCAACTAATTCTTAAGATTTAAACAGTCAACTAGTTGGTGAAGAATTTTTTTTATGGAACAGATATCGATAGCATTGCTTTTACACTAGTAATAGACAGACCAGAATTGTTACATTGTTTAATGACAAAATGCTTAAAATTTTGTCTGCATAGTGTTATTTTAAATTTCTAAATGAAAACTTGGATTTATTTCTGTAGAGCATTGCTTTCTTAGGTCTAAGGCTTTTAGAAGGGTAGGTTCAAAAATGTCTCTTCACGGACTTGGAGTGTATCACTTTTGTTTCACTGGAGGAGAGAGCAAATGGTCTAGAAATACTCTGAACAGTGCTTTTGAAAACTGTCCAGTGTCCTATGAAATGGTTTTCCTGCTAGCTACCAAGACATCAAATTACAGGTTAATCTTTGAGGAAAAATTCAAACTCTCTTTTGTTTTAGGCTTTCACTTTTGTGGAGCTTTTTTATGGAGTATGGACCAACAGCCTTGGTCTTATTTCTGATGGATTTCACATGCTTTTTGATTGTTCTGCGTTAGTGATGGGGCTTTTTGCAGCTCTGATGACAAGATGGAAAGCAACTCGCATATTTTCCTATGGGTATGTGTATTAGGTTCCTTAAGGACTATCTAAAAATTATTCTACCTGCTCATTTTCAAAGTACCCTGCTATAAAGGTATGTTTGGGATGTTTTAGCGGTGCATGCCTGTGGGTTTTTTTTCATAGAATGGTTAAGGTTGGAAGGGTCCCTGCTGTGGGCCGGGACACCTCTCTCCCACTAGACCAGGTTGCTCAAAGCCCCATCCAGCCTGGCCTGGAACACTTCCAGGAAGGGGGCATTCACAACTTCTCTGGGCAACACATTCCAGTGTCTCACCACTCTCATGGTGAAGAATTTCTTCCTTTATCTAATCTAAATCTACCCTCTTGCAGTTTCAGGCCGTTGCCCCTTGTCCTATCAGTACAGGCCCCCATAAAAAGCCCTTCCCCAGCTTTGCTGTGGCCCCCTGTCATGTACTGGAAAGCCACTACTAGGTCACCTGAGAGCCTTCTCTTCTCCAAGCTGAGTAACCCCAGCTCCCTCAGCTTGTCCTCACAGCAGAGGTGCTCCAGCCCTCTAATCATCTTCATGGCCCTCCTCTGGACCCGCACCAGCAGATTCGTGTCCTTCTTGTGCTGTGGGCTCCAGAACTGGACACAGTACTCCAGGTGGGGCCTCACCACAGCAGAGCAGAGGGAGAGAATTACCTCCCTTCACCTGCTGGTCACTCTCCTTTTGATGCAGCCCAGGACACAGTTTGCTTTTTGGGCTGCAAGTGCACACTGCCGACTCCTGTTGAGCCTCACATCAACTAACACACCCAAGTCCTTTTCCTCAGGGCTGCTCTGGTCTCCGCCCAGCCTGTATCTGTGCTTGGGATTGCCCCAACCCAGGTGCAGGGCCTTACACTTGGCATTGTTGAACTAACTTCAGGAGATTGGACTGCGCCCACTTCTCAAGTCTGTCAGGGTCCCTCTGGATGGCATCCCTTCCCTCCAGCATTTCTGCAGAGTACAATGTTGTCGGCACACTTGCTGAGAGTGCACTCTATCCCAGTGTCCATGTCACCAACAAAGATGTTAAACAACACTGGTCACAGTAGCAACCCTTGCAGAACCCCACTTGTCACTGTCTCTTCTGTTCCAGTTGTGTTCATGCTCGTCCCCTCTTCCACCTACAGAAAAAGTGTCTGAAGTGTTACTTCAATTAGTCTCTACAAATAAAACTTTTTCCCTGTGGATATTATTTAGAAATTGCTTCACTTGATAAATGCATGTATGTCAACCAAAAATATATGTTGAAAGTCAGTGTTTATTGAGAATTTCAATTCTGCTGACATAATCAAAATTTATATGGTTAAATTATGTAGTAGTTCAGCAGTTCAAAGCCCTGAATGGCAGCGCATACAAAAAAAATACATTATTATAGCTTAATACTAGTGGTGTTTGGAAAGTTGCAAACTATCTACCTCTTGGTCGGAAGTAAGTATCTCAGAAATTAAGACATGATTTTGGGACATCGAGGAAAAAAATCAAAGAAATCTTAATGCTATGTTAAATGTATTATAGCTTTATTTATTATAACTTTGAAATCAAAGCACCCATTCTTCACTCACAAAAATACTTATGTTTGCTTTCAGATATGGACGTGTAGAAATTCTCTCTGGATTTATTAATGGCCTCTTTCTGATGGTGATTGCTTTTTTTGTCTTTATTGAATCAGTGGCCAGACTGGTGGATCCTCCAGACATAGATACAAATATGCTAACTGTAAGTTTTGTCATTCTCGTTGATTGTTGTTAGGCAGTTAATAATTCATTTATATTTGTCTTAGTCTAAACTCAAGAGACCTAAACTGTACTTTGACTTTTTAACATATTCTAATTTTAAAATCCAAACTACATCTAGTTTTAAAATACAAAAAATATATAGGGGTGAGTATAATTTAATTATAATGATTAAACTGATTTTTCTTCTAAGATGTTACAGCGCTAATCTTTTTAGTTGGTGGTCTTTCTACAATAAAAGATACTAAGGAAATAATCTGTACAAGACTAAATTTGGTTCTGCTGCTATGTATACCGATGTCAAATATTACAGAAAAGGTTTTGTAGTAGTCTCTGAAAAAAATCAAAAATCAGCCAGAATCTATAACGTTATGCTGAGTGTGTTACTATGGCATAGGCAATCGTGAAGCTGAGCGTAGCTGATCTTAAGTACACCTGTGTCTCTACTTTCCACAATCTCTTCAGGGCCTCCCCATTTAAAGTTTTCATCGCTGTATTTCAAATGCAATAGATTATTTTCTTCAGATTATTTTTTGTATTATGGAATTCTGCAAATACAAGTCTTTATTTAGCCTGTTTCCAGCTTCACTTGTTTTCTCTCCCATACACACACAAATTTGTGCTCCTCTGCTCTCCTTGTTAATGATGATTTTTATGTAGGCACAATTAGAAATGTGCATTGATGGGATGAGGCCAGGTTTTATTTTATTTTCTAATCTTCAATATTTGCTCCATTTTCACTACTGATTTTGTTTCTTGGGGGTGGCAGGAGTTACCTCCCCTGCATTAGCACAGTCTGCATAGCTAAGGAGGATCTAATAACCCCCAAGTAGGACTTGTTTAACTCCGTTATTAGCTGAAATTGCTCTAACACTTTGTTTTTCCAAAGAAAAGTAGAAGAACAGTCAGTTGAAAAGCACAACTCAACCAATAAAGCAGTAGTTGCATTCTTTAGTTAATAATTTTAGATGAATATGCATGTCCTAGATACAATACAGGATTTTTTTTGCCAGTGAAAGCAAAGCAAAACTAGTATTCAGACCGCTTTCATCTGGTTTTGAAAGCAGTCACCCTTTCTTAAACCCAAATATGCTGTCTTGTCCTGATTTGTGGATACTAGGTTTTGCATTTTATTGGTGGTTAGTTGGTAGCCTTTTTGGGAAGGTTGGGAAGGATTGGATTTTTTTTAAGGGGGGAAGAAAATTCCTTCAAAATCAACTTGTATACACAAAGGTATCTAAAAAGGAATCAGTATTAGAATAATCCTTCTGTTGATGTTAATGCTTCCACTGTTTTCCTTAATTAGGGGCACAGTGTTTCTGATTACTATGTTCTAGAAAGTAAACTTGAATGCCAGGGAAGATGTAGTGAGGTTAATGACTTTTCTCCCTCTCACAGCCAGTCTCTGTTGGAGGACTGATCGTAAACCTTGTTGGTATCTGTGCCTTTAGCCATGCGCACTCCCACGGGGCTTCTCGGGGAGGTTGTCACTCACACGACCACAGCCACTCTCACCACGGGCACAGCCACAGCCATGGGCACGGCCACTCCCACAGTGACCACGGGCACAGCCATGGACATTCCCATGGGTCTTCTGGAGGAGGCATGAATACCAATATGAGGGGCAAGTACAGATTGTTGAATCATAGATGATGTATGTGATTTCTGGCAGGATTTTAAGGTTTTCATAATCAGACCCAGTACTGTAGATCATTCTTAAGTCTCCTTCCAGAAGTGATCTGACAGCCATTTTCTGTGGTGTACGTGAATTTCTCAAACTGTTTCTTCATTTGTGAGCTTAAGATGAAAAAACCCAAGTCAAAATGTTTCTTTGCACGCTTTTCTTAGGTGTGGGTAATACCTAAGGACCAATAAAAAGCACTGATCTACAGTCTTCACTAGCATTAATAAGCAGTCATTGTAAACCTTATGGAATAAGCTTTAAGTCCTTGTTTCTAAGTACCATTTGGAAATGAAAGTACAAGGTCTCTATCTTGTATAAAGATACCACTAGTTAAAGATAACTACCATGCTTTTAGGTGTCCTGTGACAGGTAGTTGTAGAAGTACTGAGGTGGGGAATAAGAAGCGAAAGAACATCTTCTAGACCAGCAATCTAGAATATGCTTCTATTTGTGATTCAAAAGATAAGATGATAAAGGTGAAATGTTCTTATTCAAATTCAGATCAGAAGCTGAAACAGGACTATATATATATATATAATTTCAGCATAGCTATTTCTTAGATTTTTTTTCACTAGTAGTTAGAAAGTAGTTATTTACCAACTGCTTGGCTTATAAAAAAAGTTTATAAAAGAATGAGTTTTTTGTAAACAGAAAGCTTGTCAAAGCAAAAGCATTTTTGCGAGTAGTCTAGTATTTCATTGGTTTTTTTACCTCCTAATGCAGCTGGCTGTTCTGTTGTCTGGCATTTTTGTGAAGTCTGCCCATACTCTTACTTATTTCCATATTCTTTCAAATCCTGACACTTAACTATCACTAACCTTACAAATAGAGATTTTTCTGCACCCATGGAGTGTGCCTTGAGAATGCTACCCACCATTAAAGGAGTAAAAAGTATAAAATTCCTGTCAGCAGCAGGTAGATAACGAGTTGGCATACAGAAACCAAACAATACATTAATATCTGTCCAGATTAGCAGGCCGATGCATTTACACTGAACTTTTTAGCCTTTGTTAAGAATCGGTAAGTCTCTCTATACAGAATTAAATGATTATTCTATGTAATATAAATCCCACTAACAATTTCAAGACTGTTCACATTTGCTTTGATCTGTCAATGCCTTCCTCAATCATTGCACTGTAGGGTTTTTTTTTTTTTAATTTATGTGTAATTAAACATTAGAAAAGCTAAGCATTTGGTTTAATTTTGCACCAGGTTAGGCAGATAGTTGCCTCTGTTTAGTTTGAAGTGTGTTTATTATATTTAATAAACTCTACTCTGTTTCTGCTGTTGAACATATATGTACATTTTAAACAAGACTGTTCAAGTTAATCATTCAGTTTGTTTTGTTTTCAGGTGTGTTTCTGCATGTGTTAGCAGATACTCTTGGCAGTGTTGGTGTTATCGTATCCACAATATTTATTCAGCAATTTGGATGGCTCATAGCTGATCCTCTCTGCTCTCTTTTTATTGCTACATTGATTTTTCTTAGTGTTATCCCACTATTGAAAGATGCCTGTCAAGTGCTTTTGTTGAGGATACCTCCAGAACAGGAGAAAGATCTGCATGCTGCTTTAGAAAAGGTCAGAACTACAGTTCTAAATGTTTTCATATACAACCGAACAAAGCTAAAACTTCTTTTAATAGTGTTTAATCTCAAGTTCAGTTTAATGCCTTCTGTTGTCTTACACAACTGCATGTCTCAAGTTAAGTCTGCTTTGCAGAGGTGTCAGAGGATTAGGAGCTCTCCTGATCAAAGTTGTTTTGCAGCTAAAAACACTTGAACTGTTTTTTTGCATTTATGGGTAGCTCATGATTTCAGACAAGTGTGATAACAGCATGATAAAGGTACTTGGAAGTAGTGTAGCCGTTCCCAAGAGCTTGCAGCCTTTTTAAACTTGGTATATACAGTTCAGGGTACAGGATTATATCTTGAGCCTTCAGTTGCAGGTTTTCTCATTGGTATATCTCGGCTTGCTGATCACAGGATGAGATGGCAAAAAGTAAAGCTATTTTTTCTAATTACTTTTTTTGTTCTATTCCATTCTCTTCCTGCCTGCTGCAGTACAGTCTGTGCTTTGAGGCTGTACTTAGTCTTCACTGTTGTCTGATTTGAAGTTCCTACCCCAATTGCAGTGCAATTCAGAGAGCTCCTCTCTGTCAAAGAACTAGTTACATGTTCTTTGGGGCTGCCATCAACTGGAAGTGTGAAGGAAGACTATCTTAATGGTGCCCTGTCAGCTAGTAGAAGGAGAGATGAGTTCTTGTCTGCAGGAGAAAGAAAAGAATAAATGGAAATTGGCTGGGAGACACTTGTGCAATGAAGGGAAAGTTTGGTGGAGGTTCAGTTTTTGATGAAGGCAGACAGCTCTTATGGGAGACTGAAGAATAAGTACTTTTTTGAAAACAATCAAAGAGCAATTCATTAAAAGCTAATAGGAAAAGCACTTTTAAAAAATCACCACAATAAAACAAATGTGCTTGCTGTAGGCTGACCAGAGCCAACAGCCAGGGTTCACACAGGCATTTGCTTGCTTCACCCTTCACCACCACCACTGGAGGTGGGACTGGGAAGGGAACAGGAGGAGCACAAGCACAAAAACTGTGGGAGCAGTATAAAGGCAGTTTGACAGGTGAAGCCAGGGGGGGAGGCAGTGCACCGTCTCCCGCATGCAGACAGTCTATAAGCAAGAGTCGCCTTGGACACCAAAAAAAAAGGCTTCTTCCTTTACTGCCCCAGGTTTTATTGCTGAGCATGGCATTATATGGCATGCAGTACTCCTCAGGCCACCTTGGGTCAGCTGTCCCAGCTGCTTCCCCTCACAACTTCTTGCCCACCTCCAGCCAACTTGCTGCAGCGGGGGTAGAATAGGAGAATAAATCCTTGACAGAGCCTAAGCACTGTTCAGCAATAGCCAAAATGCTGGTGTGTTATCAAAACTGTTTTAGCACAGCCCCTTACAGGCTGCTGTGGAAAAAGTTCTGTCCAAACCAGCCAGAGACAGTACGAAGATAAATTTTTTAAAATTATAAATTATGGGATGATATTTTGTCTCTGAATGAAGTTTAGCTGTGATACTAAATAGCTGTTTAGTGTGGCCAGTTAGGTAGCAGATGCCCTTGAAATGGTCAGATGCCTAGCCAGCTTTCTGATTGGTCTTTCTATAGATGTTATTCTGATCTGTATACTAAATCAAGTTTTTGTCATGCTATTTAGCATTTTGCTCCTGAGTTTCTCACTTAGTTTGACTTTTAGCTTCTAGTCTTTGACAGTACTAGCAAGGTGAACTTCCAGTACTACATATTTCTGAATATGGCCTAGCTAGAAAGCTGCTTTGTTTCCCTGTGAAATACTTGCCTCCGGTATCCATGTACGTACACAAGTTTAAAACCTGTTCTTAATTGTTGCTAATGTAATTTCTTCACAGATTCAAAAAATAGAAGGAGTCATATCCTACAGAGATCCTCATTTTTGGTGTCACTCTGCAAGTGTCATGGCAGGTACAATACATGTGCAGGTGGTATCGGATGTGATGGAACAGAGGATTGTACAGCAGGTGAGGTGCAAGGTTTTTATACCCTAAATGTCTTTACTGCTTACTGTGTACCCCTTTTTCAGTCATGGACCGAATTTTGAAGCTGCTGGTTGTGATTATTTTTGTAGCTATAGTTTATGTCTTGGACTTGGTCTCTAATGCTGTACTTCCCCTTGCCTGCTGGGTTGAAATTAGTTACACAGAGTTGTTTGCTAAAATATCTGCTCTTGGGGGGGAAAAAAAAAAAAAAAGGAGTAGGGAGTAGGGAGGGTGTTTATCACAGCTCAAGGTGGTACTACATCTGCTCTGGGAAAATGAGGAGGAGGTGGATTTCATTCTGCAAGACAGGCAATAAACAGCAGGGATATCTGAAGGCTAATCATAGGTTTCTCACTGGGTTAGTACTATCTGTCTGCCTTGGGGTTTTGTTTTCCTTAAAAAGAAAATTCCTTATGCAAGACACTGAGAATTACCTATTATGCAGAAGTTGCAAAGCCATACCCTCTGAAGCAGCCTTTGCTTTCCAGGAAGTTCGGTTCTTTATGATGATGGGTTTTTTCATCTATAGTATTTCAGAGCCAGAATACTACAAGTTACTACGAGATGCGTGTAATGCTAACTGTTTTGTTCAGGTTACAGCTATTCTGAAGGATGCTGGTGTAAACAACCTAACTGTCCAAGTGGAGAAGGAAGCTTATTTTCAACACATGTCCGGCCTCAGTACAGGATTTCAGGATGTCCTTGCAATGACTCAGCAACTGGAATCCATGAAATACTACAAAGATGGTACTTACATCATGTGATACTTACGTTCGCCAAAGGAAATGTGAATGGTGAAGCTGTAGGATTCCACATTCATATTTTGGTCGAGAGATCTTGCACATACATGTACAGAAACAAATGTACTATATATTTGAATTTTTTTAAGCATATACTGTCTTTATTAAAATTGGATCAACATGCTTTTATAAAGGAAATTATCAAGATAGACTTGAATAATTGCTGTATGTGTGAAAATAACAGAAGTCTTACATACTGCACTTGCTGTTTATTAAACAGAAGTCTTGCAACTTGTGGATGAACATGGATGTATTTCATACTTTCGCTTAAGTATGGAATATCTTGGTTATAATTTCATGTTGGTAGCGGAAAATGGAAATAGTTTATATTGGAATGCAGACATAATGAAGTGAAAAATACCTTCCTTTCTTCCAAACATGGCTTGAAGATTCTATGAAAGAATCATACATGTTTATTATGGGGATTAAAAAACATGAAGTCATGGTTTTTGCACACTTCGTCAGGTAGTAGAAGTATGCGGGTTTTGTATTACGTCTCAGCATACAAATCTGATTTCGAAACTTAATGCATCAGAGCAAATAGATGTTCCCATTTTATACTGAATTATTTTTTTAAGGAGAGAAATCCATAGGTTAACAGAAAAAGATTGAGAGGGAAAAAAGTTGCACACACTTTTCTGCTTCCTGGGAAGACTCAGAATGAAAAAAAACACTCTGAAAAATATTTTTTTTACTTTTTATATGAATAACTGCAAATGCAATATTCTGAAGCTTAAAGTAATTAATCAGTGAGCATACGAGCACGCAGATGAACTTCACCTCTTCAAAATATGTTATTCTGTCATTTACTTGATTTTGTTTCATACTACCATAACAGAGCTGCAGGTGTACTGTAGCCAGCTGTACCTTTGTGTATTGCCCAAGGAAGCAGTCTGGGTTTAGAATGCTAAACTCTTGACAGTAGTCTGGGACTTGGCAAGTTGCTGAAACAAAGTGTAAATTGAGACTTCTGGACTGGAAACAGAAAGAGTCGTGTTTAAGAAAGAATTATGCATGTTGAGGTCTTAATACTGCAAAGAAAACAAATTACATCTTCAGAGTTAGTTATCTTTACATCTGTTTACAGTCTTCCTGTGCCCCCATTTCTTTTTGTCTGAAGCCCTTAAGTACTTTCCTTGGAATTCAGCAAATCAGTTCAGTGGTTAGCAAGGATGAGCATGTCTTTTATCATTCCATGTATCACACCAGTCTTATTTTGTCATCCTGTTGGTTTTTTTCTGGCCTTTAGGATCAATACCTGAATCTCATTGTAAAGACTGGACTTGTTTGTGCAATTTCAGGATAGAGTGGTGTGGGAATTACATGACCGGATTAGATTCACCAGCAATACAGTTTGAAATGTCCTTCAGTTCTGTTTCTGTTGTGGTCAGACTGTTTATACAAACTGCATAGTTTCTTTTGCAACTGTTAAACAAGTTTACATTCCGTTCTTTTTCTTCCACTGCTGTGATAAAATGCTATGTGTAGTACAAGTCTGACTTGATGAATTATGGTGAGAAGGTCTTCAGAAGTTGCATGCTTTTACATAGAGGGATGAAGATTGCACAAATCAGTTCCTCGTTTCTCGATATTAGTGCTGCAGAACCAGCAGAGTTCTTAGAGCTTGATCCTGGGGTTTTTTTGCCATGTATGCTTTTGGCAGTGGTTTCCTCAGCTTGACTCCTCCAGAAGGCTCAGGTCAGTTAAATAACAGTGTTACAATTATGCTCGGCCTTATAAGCAGGATGGCCTTTTGGGGTTTGAAAACCATTCTCAGGCAAAATGTGCCACCCATGTTTGAGGTGATTCTACTGGATCTGACAGCATTTCACCAAACCAAGCCTTAGCCCCATCACAGATGAAAAGGGGGTGATTCTTTCCTTTCAAATCAAGATAGATGAACATAATTTAAAGCCTTCATGCTTGCCACAATTTTCTCTAAGCAAATGATGTCCTACTTCAGTTGCTACCAACAGGACCCAAAACAAATGAAAGTGGCTGGAACCATGTTAGGTGATCATGAGAGCAGTGAAGATCAGCTCGTACCTGGATACTTCGTGGGCAAGTGCAAACCTGCATCTTAACACACATTGGGCAGCTTTTTGTGTGTTACCCCACACACATGCACGATGTTCCTCCTGGCTACCCTGACGGTGAGACAATAGCAGTAAGCATTGTCTATCATAAATTTGACAACTCTGTATATGGCAATAATCCTCTGAAGAAGGGTTCAGGCTACCCCTGCTCCACAAGGTGTTCTACTACCATGATGTAAGGTAGGTTTTCTATCACAGAGCATAGGTCAACTGGTTTATATTTTAATAAATCCTATGGTGGGGGAGGTTTAGTCACTCGATCTGAATGCAGAGTTACAACAAAATATTTTCAAAGATTTAAACTGCAGCTATGTACTGCGCATCTGGCAGCAAGCAACATACGTGTGTATAACAAGGGAAAAATAAATGTTTTTCAGTAAAATTTTATGTGGCACATCTTGACTCTTCTGGTGAAGAAATCCAGTTGGGATGCAAACCTGTTTCACGAAAAACCCTGTGCGGCTGCGCGGGAGCGGGCGGGAGGCCGGCAGCCCCAGAGCAGGCTGCCGGCACCGGTTTCCCAGCGCGCCCCTGCTCCGCCGCCGCCCCGCGCAGAGGCTGCGCGAGCGTTCCACGCGCTCCCGTGGGGGCCGGGACCCCCAGCGGCGGGGACGGCGGGTGTTAAGACCCAGGAACCGGCTTCGGGTCCTGCACGCGTGTCCCACCGCCCGCCAGGGCCGCGGTGATGACTGGCGCGGCGGCAGCCAACAGGGAGGCGGGGGCGGCCAAGGCGGGGCGCGGTGCGGGGCTTTAAAAGTGCGGCGGCAGGAGAGCTGGGTCCCGTAGTCTGCTGCCATCCGCCTACCATGCTCGTCAGGGTGGTCAAGGTAGGGCTGGGGAGCGGAGCGGGATGTCTGGCGGGGGTAAGGCGGCTGTGCAGCCCTCTCGGGAACTGCTCCCTCCGTCCCTTCCCCTCTGTCCAGAAACCCTCTAGCTTCGCGGGCAGGGTGTGAGAGGGGAAGGTGCAGCAGGGCAGTACTTTCACTCACCCTAGTTTGTTCTTGGGGGGTGGTGATGGTGGTGGTGCGTATGCATGCTCCTTCTGCTCCTGGGGCAGCTCCTCGGTTCCCCTTGGTTTCCCTGCAGTCCTCAGGTTTTGCGGTGGGCAGGATGCACAACTCCTCAGGTCCGCATCTATAATCCCCCAGCTCCGAAGGGGCGTAGCTGTGCAACTCTCCCCATGGCTCCTCCAGCTCGAAGGTCTGGAGCGCAATGCGGGGGCGGGGGGCGGGGGTGGTGTAGGAAGGGGGGGTGTGCGTGCAACTCTCTCCCAGTTCCCGTCCTCTAACTCTCCGGTTTCGGGTGTGCAGACCCCGTCAGTCCCCACCCCGTCACGCTGCTGCTGAGTGCCCTCCCTTCTCCTCCCAGTACAACAGCGCTGTCACCTGTGGCCAGGCCGCAAGCAGCCACCTGCTACGCACCAGGCGCAGGCTGGTGGTGATGGATTTTGTCAAGGTGGAGTTGCGCGTTGTCCTCTGCGACATTAGCAATCGTGTCTCAGAACCCAAGGAGTGGGCTAGCGTCAAGAAGGCAGTGGTGACAGATGGCAGCTGCAGGCAAGAGTCGGGTGCCAAGACCATGCTTGACACCTCTGTGGAGGAGAACACCAAGAGGACACTGAGGGTCACCACCAAGGAGGACATGCAGCCATCAGCTGTGGAGGTCCAGCCAGAGCCTGCTCAGGTACTGTCCACAGCTTCACTGGGGCTGTGTGTCCCCTGCAGCGGGGCTGGGCCAAGCGCAGAGCATGGCCTCACTTGATGCCATGAAATAGCGGTGGTGTTGAGCACCAACAGCACTCCCCCACTGTGGAGCTGCTGGGTGCAGCTCACCCCACGGGAGCCTTCTAGGCTGCCAAGGGAGGTGCTGCCCACACTGATCCCCAGTTTCCTTGTAGCTGGAGCCTCAACCACCAGCTGTCGTGGGTACATCTGGATGTGCCCCGTCAGACAATGTACCACACAGTCAGGCTTTTTCTGATGTCTTGCCTGATGTGGAAGACATGGAGTTGAAAGACAGTAGTGACCCAAACCCCTGCAGCTTCTATATGGAGGACATCTACAACTACCAGAGAGAACTTGAGGTTGGTAATAGATCAGGCCTGCAAGGGGCATCTGCTGACACAGTGATTCTGTCATTAGAGGTGTGACTTGTGCTGGTAGTCACTTTCACCTGTGGGTTTTCCTGAGGCACTAATAAGTGATCTTTCAACTTAAAATACAAGATTAAACTGAGCTGGTAGCACAGGTGCTAGTTGTTGGACAAATCAACTAGTAGAACTAGTAATGTTGCCTTACGGATGGCAGAACAATTTTTACTGCCTTAATGGCAGTAAATCAGTCTTTCAGAGAACACTGCTTCAAGGATGGGAAAAGGTGGCAAAGAAATTTTCCAGCCAGTTAGTAGAAACGATAATAAGATAGCATGTACCTAGAGATAAGAAAATAGACTATTGTTTAGCAAGTTTTAGCAAGCTGTCTGTCCTTGGAGGTGTGTGGAACTGCACCTAAGTGGGGATCTTCTAGTCAAAACCCTCACTATGGAGATTACAAGGTACCAAAACACGAAAAATTGTTTATGAAAGGCTAAAAGTGAGCCAAAATTAAGTGTGGGAGATTGCAACCACCAACACAATTCAGAGCATCAAAAACTTTCTCCTACACACACACCCGCAGGGAGCATGCGTGCTAATTTACACGAGAGAAGCAGCTAATTTTAATACACTTAACCAATAATGAGTGTAATAGTAATCACCAACCATTAATGGGAGAATTGCTGGCGAATTAAGTGTGTTTATACTAACAAAGGACAAAATAAAAATGCTGCAGTTTTTTTATGCGGTATGCTAGTTTCATCTAGCATCCGAACTTGTCCAACTTTGATAATAAACCAATGCCAGCTTTCTGAACTACTATTTGGTTTAGAGAATTCTTTCTTTGCAGTTGCTGCTTTCAGTGACTGCTCTTTCCAGCCCATCTCTAGCAAATCACAGATTATGAAGAGGGAAAAAAAGGGCTGCCTTATCCCAGGCTGTGTTTAGCCACAAGGGAAGTAGACAGAATTGGATGGGTGAGGTTCATGGACAAGTTCTAAGGAGAAGTCACAGGGCTGGATGTCAAATAACAAAACCTTGTTTTCTGCAGCCTTACACTTATGGGCTACGCCTGTACTGAATTCCTTGACAGGCCTTACGATGCAGCAGAGGCCAAGCATTGCCTGTGCTTCAGCTAAGTGACTAGAGCTACTAATTCTATTCCTTCCACACAGGAAAAACAACCTATCAGACCTGAATACCTGGCCGGCCAGGATATTAATGGAAACATGCGTGCCAGACTAATTGACTGGCTTGTGCAAGTACAGCTGAAATTCAGGCTCCGTCAGGAGACCTTGTATACATCTGTTGCTATTGTTGATCGCTTCCTGCAGGTGAGTGCCTCTTGCCCAATGTCAGGCGATACTCTTCCCCTAAGCTAAAGCACAATCAGCGCTGATCAGTACCACCGTACGTGGTTATACACGTTACCCTGAAAATACAGTTGACCAACAGAGGGCGTTTGATGTCAAAATGTATGCACCACACAATCCTCTTGGCTATAAACAGTGATGTGATGCACCAAAACTGCTTTCTCCTCTCCCTGATTTGATCTCAAAGCCTTCTAACACCCCTGCAAATGCCAACAGGGGTAACGTGATGATGTAGGTAATCTGTATATGCCAGTATGAACATCCTGCCATAGGAAAAGCTTTACATGGGCAGCCTTGGAAAGATGTGTTCTGAGCCAAGTAATTCAGAAAAAAAATCTCTGCTGCTTCTCACTGCAGGACAATCCTGTTGCCAAGACGACCTTGCAGCTGGTTGGTGTCACAGCTATGTTCATTGCCAGCAAACATGAAGACAGGTGTCACCTAAATGTTGGAGAATTTGCCTCTGAAACTGAACCTGCTTACACAAAAGCACAAGTTTGCCAGATGGAGATCAAGATTCTGCAAGCCCTGGACTTCAATATGAGTCGCCCTATCCCTCTGCACTTCCTAAGGAGGACTTCAAAGATTGCCAAGGTAGTTCTGAGAACAGGTGTTACTGTAAGCAGTGTCCAGATGCAAAGCTTGACTGTTAAAATTGTTCAAAACTTCCAAGTATCTCAACAGAAGAGTAACTGGTTGAGACCTATCCCCCATGTAGAAAAATGGGTCTTGTTTAACTGCTTTGAATCACACGAGCCTAACCCACCCAAAATCAGAGTTAAAATGCCTGCCTGTGACTGCTAGACAGCCACAGAAAAGGATGGTCCTAATATAGTTCAGAACTGCTCTGTGTATAAGCCATTTGAATTTCAAGCCTATAGCTCTGAAGATGCTTGCTCAGGAAGTATTTCTTCCTGCTTGACTAAATTAAGACTTGACAGAATGCTCTTGCCTTGGAGATAGCCAATAGTGAACTCTGATTTACTGCAGGTGAGCTTTGAACAACGCATTCTGGCCAAGTACCTGATGGAGTTGTCCATTATGGACTACTGTATGGTTCACATCCCTCCATCCAAGATCGCAGCAGCTGCTCTCTGTTTAGCTCTGAAACTCCTGAATGGATGTGAGTGGGTAAGTCATGCTTGTCAGACCTCCTCCTAGTTTGGGACTTCGTGTGCCTGTGCACCAGCTTAAGAGGATGCTCTGGGCCAAGTGCATGCCTCTTGCTTGTCTCCTGGTATCATAGAATGTTCTTGTCTCCATGTGGCCCATTAGAAAGGAAGAGCGGTTGGGCAGTAACTATTAACCCTCCCCTCTTAGACAGGAGGCTGCAATTGCCCAAGACCAACAGAAGATGGTGTACTCGGATAGTTCCAGTAGGCTTACCGAATGACTTTCCTTTCAGACTCCAACTCTGCAACAATACACGACTTATGCTGAGAGTGACCTTCTCCCAGTCATGCAGCACATGGCGAAGAACGTAATTCTTGTGAACAAGCCCATCACCAAGGACATGGTAAGAATCTCGCAGTGCAGGGGTGGGGAGTATGTGTTGTTAGGTGTCAATACATAGTGGTCTGAAGCAGACTTAACTGAGCCACTGCTGTCAGCAGTTCTGACAGAAGTCTCATTCCAGCTGGTGTAAGCCAGCCATGAACTGGTCTTGTGTGCTAGGATGGGCCTGGGCTGACCATCAAGTTTCACATAATGTCACATAATATCTCTCTGCAGACAATCAAGAAGAAGTATGACCGCAAGAAATATGCCAGTATAAGTTCCATTAAGCAGCTGGACTCACGTGTGATAAGGAATCTAGCCCAACCTGTGATGAAAAAGCCTTAATTACTCTGCCACTTCCCTAGGCAGTCTGTTCCAGTGTCTGACCACTCTTTCCATGAAGAATTTCTTCCTAATGTCCAGCCTAAACCTGCCCTGTTGCAACTTGAACCCATTCCCCCCGGTTCTGTCCCTAATGACCTGCGAGAAGAGACCAGCACCAACCTCTCTACAGTGTCCTTTCAAGTAAATGTAGAGCATGATGAGGCCCCCCCCTCAGCCTCCTCTTCCTTAAACTGAACAGTCCCAGTTCCCTCAGTCGCTCCTCATAAGATCTATTCTCCAGGCCCTTCACCAGCTTTGTTGCCCTCTTCTGCACTCGCTCCAACACCTCAATCTCTCTCTTATACTGAGGTGCCCAAAACTGAACACAATGCTCAAGGTGCGGCCTCACCAGTGCTGAGTACGGGGAGACAATCACCTCCCCTACTTCTGCTGCACACAATTTCTAATACAGGCCAGGATGCCGTTGGCCTTCTTGGCCACCTGGGCACACTGCTGGCTCACATTCAGCCGGCTGTCCGTCGGAACGCACCAGACAGCTTTCCAGCCACCCTTCCTCAAGCCTGTAGCGTTCCAGGGGTTGCCGTGACCAGCGCCCTCCCCCTCGCTGGTTCCCTCACCGTCTGTGTCAGGAAGGTATCCCCCACACACTTCAGGAACCTCCGGGACTGATCCCTCTCTGCTGTATTGTATTTCCAGGTCCATGCGGGAAGACCGGCACTTTCCCCGCGGGTTTGGTTCTGGTTTTGTTTCTTTTTGAGGAGGGGGGTGACACAATACTTAAATGTTACTTATCTGAAAAGCACCTAAAGAAGCGGCCGTCAAGCTCCCTTCTTGTGCGCGCTGCGGGTGAACGGTTTCTACGGTGACGGCACTAACTCCGCCGGCTCCCCCGCCGCGTTCCGACACCAGCGCGGCCGCCCGCGGGGCGCACGGGCCGCCGGGCCCGGCCCTTCTCGGCACCACCCAACCGCCGCTCTCCCTCAGCGCCCGCCTGCCGGCCGAGCGCCGAAACGCCGATGGCGGAGGAGGCGCCCAGCCCGGCGGAAACCGGCCGGCCAGTTGGGGAGCACCGCCCCGCCAGGCAGAAGCAATCGCCTGCCGCCGGGCGCGCGCGGGAGTTTGGAAGAGGGCGGCC
The DNA here is from genome assembly GCA_020746105.1 of Trogon surrucura. NCBI lineage: Eukaryota > Metazoa > Chordata > Aves > Trogoniformes > Trogonidae > Trogon > Trogon surrucura. Next base: position 66,890,195 of record CM036658.1, read on the forward strand.
ATGGAGGTTCTGCTGAGCAAGGTGTCTGGGCCGGAGCTGGAGGCGCAGGAGCAAGAGGACGTCCTCACACTGCTCCGGTCGGTGGTGATGGTGATGTAAGGGAGGGGCTGGGAGGGGCTGGGAGGGGAGGCGTGCAGGGAGCTGCCGGGGAGCCGGAGTGGGCTCCAAGCAGGCCGGGCGGTGGCTGCGGCAGGGCGGCCCCAGCGTCTGGTCGTCGGATCCGACCGTTGTCGCTTCGCTTCTGCTCCAGGCTGAAGGACCAGATGAAGCAGCAGCTCGTGGAGTGCAGGACGGCCGTGCTCACCGGTAAGCTTGTCACTGCTTTCTGGAGCCCTCAGCAGAAGAATGATGTGTATCACTTGGAGTGGGTCCAGAGAAGGGCCGCAAAAATGCCATGGGGCTGGAGCACCGGCTGCTGTGAAGGCAGGCAGAGACAGCTGGGCTTGTTCAGCCTGGAGAAGAGAAGGGTACCTTCCAGTACCTGAAGGGGGCTACAGGAAAGCTGGGGCGGGGCTGCTTACAAGGGCGTGACGTGATAGCACAAGGGGCAATGGTTTTAAACTAGAATAGGGTAGATTTAGACTAGACATTAGGAAGAAGCTCTTTCCTGTGATGGAGTTGAGACCCCAAGTCACGCTGCCCAGAGAGGTGGTGGAGGCTTCATCTCTGGATGCATTCAGGGTCAGGCTGGATGGGGCTCGAGCAACCTGATCTAGTTAAAGATGTCCCTGCTCACTGCAGGGAGCTTGGACGAGAGGACCTTTAAAGGTCCCTTCCAGCCCAGTGCATTCTATGATTCTTAACTCCCTGTAGCATCTCCACGTGCTTCCTCTTAATGTGATGTTAGAGTAACAAAGAACATGATGTGGCTAGCATACATATATTTTAAAATTATATATCAAAAGTCCTCATTATAAAAATGAAATGCTTTTCTTGGCTGAGCATTTTCTAGATAGTTCTTGGAGACACGTTTAAGTGCTTACAAAACTGCCATGTGTTTATTGCCTGCTGCCCTTTTTCCTCTTGGATTTGAACGCTAGATTCCTCAAAGACTGACACATGATGTGGTGTTTCTTATTGTTCCCGTTGTGTCTCCGTTACCTGTGTCCACTTCATGAAACCAGTCAGTTGCATATATAGAGCAATGCTGTGAGCCAGCTCTAGCATGTCTAAAAAGTGCTAAATGGAAATATTTTAAAGCCCAATTATTTCTGTGACAACAGCTGATTGATAATATATTCTCACTGACATTGGAAGATGTGATAAGGTGTAGGAGTAAGAAGTACCTTGTTAGTATAGCCATCAAACTGCTCATTTATCCTCGGTAGATTGTATTTAAAAGTCTCGGTTGTGCTTCTGTTTTAGTGAAGTTCTTTCTTTGCAGGACGAGAAAAGTACCGTCGTGGTGGCAAGAATGGAAAATTTGCCAAGAGGTATGCCACTGGATAACTTCAAATTTTTGATTCATTTTAAAATAAAGAGGAGAAAGGTTAAGAATTGAGCTTGTTGTTTTCTTCTAGTGACTCCACCTTAGTAAATCTCTGGACTAATGATCAATGCTTTGTAGGAATCTGGTGAAAATTAAGGAAATTAAGAGAATATACGGTAAAGATTTCGCTCAATGTCCTAATGTAGTTCTGTGTCTGATATGGCTTCTAAATTCACATTCCTTCTTCTTTTGGCTAGAATTCACTGGTGTAGTTCCACGTGCTAAAATGCTCCTGGCCCTAGTAATTTCTGCTTTACAGGAAAAATCCTTACTTTAGAAACGTAGAGAGCAAGTTAAAAAAGTGATATTGATTTTGATTTTTTTTTTGTTATCTTCACACTCTTTGGGGTTGTTTGGGCTTTTTTATTTGTTTCTTGTGGGTTTTTTTCAGTACCAAAGGAGATTTGAGAAGAGAAATGGAGGGATTAAAACTCTCTTTCCAAAACAAGACATTAGCCTTACAAAGGTAGAGTTTTCTTCCTGTTTATTTGGAGGTTTTCTGTTTGTTTATGTGTGCCCGTATATATGCATATATACATAGTTCTGGCTAAAACAGAATTTCACAGAATCTCTCTGGTTGGGAACAACCTTTAAGGTCATTAAGTCAAACCATTAACGAGGTCACTACTAAACCATCTCCCTAAGGACCAGATCGACATGTTTAAATACCTCCAGGGATGATGCATTCACCACTGCCCTGGGCAGCCTGTTCCAATGCCCAATGACCCTTTCAGTGAAGAACTTCTTCCTATTATCCAGCCTAAACCTTCCCTAGCACAACTCACAGCCAGTTCCTCTGATCCTGTCACTTGGTACTGATTTCAAATTGATACAGTGTGTTTTAGAAAAATGAGAGATTTTGCTACCATCAAACCAGTAGGAACACAGATGGAGAGAGCAGCAGAGAACAAAGAAAGGAACAAAAAGACAAGTTGAAACATGTAAACCCAGAAGTACCTGCAAAATTGTGAAAGTCTGATGGTATAAATCAGTAAACATGTTTATTTGCAGTATTTTACAAATACCTATAAAAAAGTGGAATTTGATAGGTGTTACACCTGGTCTGTGTTACAGGGCGGTTACCAAAGGTGGGAATTCCCACCTCTGCCCAGCTTCCTTTCTGCAGATGCTGGGATTAATGGTGTGTGAGTATGTTCGGCAGAGAGGAAAGAGTTTTCACTGTCACAGATACTCATTGATAAGCCTTTCTTGTCCTGAGAGTTAAGCTGCATTACTTAATAATTGTGATTACTTAATAATTGTGATTTAAAAGATACTGGCTGTTGTATACATATATAATTCCAGTGTGAAAGTAGACATAAATGGAACCGTGGAAATGCCACTAACGTTACTTATCTATATCTACTTCTCTCAGTTTCTTATCAGTTCTCATCACTTACATGTTTCTTCTGCACACTATGCAGGATCCAATTCGCAGCTGCCCTGAGAAACAAAGTGAAGTCGAACAATAAGGACTCACGGTGAGGCGTCGTCGGGAAAGGATAATGAGAAAAAAATGGACTTTACACACAGTTTAATTCAATCTGTTGCTTCACTGTACCTGTTTTAAAAGCAAGCTTCCTTCTAGTTTTGACTGAATGATTTACTGTCCACCTTCTGTCTAGAATCAGCATGATCAGTGTCACGGGTTAGGACTGGGCCAGCCACTAAACACGAACAGATGCTCTCTAACCCCCTCTTACCCCCTCCCCAAATGGGAAGGAAAAGGGAATGAGGCAGAGAGACTTACGGGTTAAAGAAGGAAAACTAGGACAGCTTTAATGAAACAATAATGGAAATAATAGTGAAATGATAAAAATAAAGAACTTTATACAACTATAGGTATTAGCCCAATGTCAAACCTGACTCTGTCTGCCCCGCCCCTCCCGGCAATCCCCACTGATGCTGCAGAGCAGGAGGCACTGGGGAAGCCCCAGGCTCAGTGGTGGCGGGAGCTGGATACAGGGAGCTGGATTCGGGAACTCAGGATCCGAATCAGAAGCAGGAGACTGGACAGAGTCCTCCCTGAACACCGGCCATCACAGAAAAGGGGAAAGAAGGAAAAAGGGCAGAAACTCTCATGATCACTCAATTTAGTATAAATATGACATATGGAATGGAATACTCTTGTTGGTCACCTGTCCTGCCTGTTACCCCCCGGAGGTGCAAACTTTTACTTCCTTGTGACCCCTCTCACTACCCAGCACCCCCAGCGTGGCACACAAGAGCCAGCAGTGACCTTGGTCACTATAGGAATAAGTATAAGCAAGAGCCTTTCTGCATCCCAGTCCCAGGCAGTGACTGCAAACATCAGGTGTTATCACTGCCAGTAGCACACACTGTCTGCAAAACCATGCTGCTGACTTCAGAACGTGCAGCCTTTTAGAAGGCACTAAACTGGAAAGTAAAAATCACTGAACAGATTTGAGGTGTTTAGCTAAAACCAGGACAATCAGACATATCCAGGATGGATTTACATTTGGGCTCTGGATATTTGATATACAATATTTAATTACAGAGATCTTAATGTTGGATTCATTAGTGAGAACTGTTTGTAGTTAAGAGTTTTTTTGTCTTTGATGCATGAGTGCGTGCTTTTGTAATAGCTGAGCACATATTATGGGCTTGTAACAGAGCCTTGTCCCTCTGCATTGCTGCCTTCGTTAATTAATTGTGTGAAAGCTTAATGTCATTGAGAAAGAACTGAAAGTTCAAACATGTTTAAAATTAGCTTTTAATTTCCTATCCAGAATTGACAGGTGCATGCATATGAAGTGCAATATGAAAAATTTAATTTCTGTCAGAAATACAGCTACAAATATTGCATCTTCATAATGTCCCTGCCACACACCAGAATTCAGGAGCTTCAATTCTTACCCAGTCTGAGGTGGCTAGGCTTCTTCTATGCCTTTCAAGCTGCTCTGTGATTTGAAATGTTAGACAGACTTAACTGAAACATAGAATCATAGAAAGGCCTAGGCTGGAAGGGACCTTAGAGATCATTTAATCCAACCTCCCTGTCACGGGCAGGGACACCTCTCAACTAGATCATGCAACACCTGAGGACCGAACGGTAATCGAAGCCACGACCTTTGGTGTTTCAGCACCACGCTCAACGAGTGAGCTAAACCGGCCCCCAACATTACAGAAACAGAGGGAAATAAGGACACCATTTGGCCTCTACAATAGTACTTACTATAGTAACACTCAAGAAGAAAAGGTGCAGTTTGAAGGGAAAAAAACCCAAAAAGTATCTTTTATTTTGGTATTGGGAGAAATCTGGATTTTTTGTTTAATCCAGATCACCTTGGTTATTGCCATTTTTGCTGTTAACTCATATTAATGTTCTTAATGTATGCAACTATGTTTTCTTCCTTAGGCTCATCATGGAGACTATGAAACACATAGTAAATCTCAGCAAGGGAATAATTGATTATCGGCAGGTAAGTGGCAGATGTAGATTCTGCTACAGGTGTGCAGGTCTACCAGACTGTACCTGGGCTGGAGCACAATTTGAAAGCAGCAGGATTGCACAGGTCATTTGAAGCTCAATATGTGACCCAAAGGGTGCAGTTTCTACTGGTGTTAAAATTACTGAAATGGTTAAAGTGAGTATATAAGTAAGTCTGATTCTAGAGCTGTCCTTAATATTTTTATAGAACCAAGAGTCTAGGAAAAACTTTTTTATCTTTCAGAAAGGACGTGAAAAGGAAGAGAAATTGACTGACATTAGAAGGAAAAGATTCTGTAAGTGTGTTAGCTATGCTGGCTTTGTTTTATATTTGAATGACCAGTTCATATTTTAAAGTTATTGTAGCAATATTAATTTATATCTCAAGTAACTGCAAAACTCTCAACACAGTTATGAAACTTCTGAAAGGAATACGATGTACTGTAAAAATGAGCTGGTATGTTTTCTGCTTGAACATGATACTGACACTTTAGAATGAGAAATGTAAGAAGATACTTAAAAGAATGTGGGTGGTGTTTTATTATTTCATGTAGGCTCCCCAGAAAATTACACATAATTTAGGAATTTAAGTCAGTCTGACAACACCTAAAGATTTTTTTTTCAGAGTGCACATTTATGAAGTGTTTGCAGAATAGGGGAGGGTATTTACTTGGAAAGACCTCTCGTAATAATATTCATGTTGGTATTCAGTAAGCTTGTTAAAATGGGTCAAGTTTAAATATGAAATCAACCTTCAGAACTTAATGTGGTAAATATGTTTTTTTCAGTGTTCCTACTGTCATATGACCAGGTTTGCCAACAGTTTTAACAATTGTTTTGTGCATAGGACGTGGTATATATGTTGACAGTAATGAACAAACACAATGAAGTGACTGTCTTCATAGGAAAAATGAACACAGAGTCATAGAATAGTTTGGATTAGAAGGGACATTAAAGATCATCTAGTTCCAACCTCCTCTGCCATGGGCAGGGACAACACCCACTAGACCAGGTTGTTCAAAGCCTCGTCCTACCTGGCCTTGAACACTTCCAGGGAGGGAGCATCCACAACTTCTCTGGACAACCTGTTCCAGCATCTCACCACCCTCACAGAAAAGAATTTCTTTCTGACATCTAATTTAAATCTTCCCTCTTTCAGTTTGAAACCATAACACCTTGTCCTAGCACTACATTCCCTGACAAACAGTCCCTCTCCTTCTTTCCTGCAGGCCCACTTTAAGTACGGGAAGACCACTCTAAGGTCTCCCTGGAGCCTTCTCTTCTCCAGGCTGTACAGCCCCAACTCTCTCAGCCTGTCCTTGTACAGGAGGTGCTCTAGCCCCTTCATCAACTTCTTGACTCAATCCAACAGGTTCATGTCATTATATTGGGGGGCACAGAGCCTTACCACACCTGCAGGTGTGGTCTCGCCAGAGCAGAGTAGAGGGGGAGAATCACCACCCTTGACCTGCTGGCCACGCATCTTTTGATGCAGCCCAGGATGCAATTTGCTTTCCGGCCTGCAAGCACACTGTCCTGGGTTTAGCTAAAAACCCAGTCCTGTTTAGTGATTTTCTCTTTTCAGTTTAGTGTCTTCTAAAAGGCTGCACGTTCTGAAGTCAGCAGCGTGTTTTTGCAGACAGTGTGTGCTACTGGCAGTGATAACACCTGATGTTTACAGTCACTGCCTGGGACTGGGATGCAGAAAGGCTCTTGCTTATACTTATTCCTATAGTGACCAAGGCCACTGCTGGCTCTTGTGTGCCACGCTGGGGGTGCTGGGTAGTAAGAGGGGGGCACAAGGAAGTAAAAGGTGGCACCTCCGGGGGGTAACAGACAGGACAGGTGACCAACGAGAGTATTCCATCCCATATACGTCATATTTAGTATAAATTGAGCGATCACGAGAGTTTCGTCCCTTTTTTTTTTGGCCCTTTTGCCCCTTTTGCCCTTTTCGGCCTTTTTGCCCCTTTTGCCCTTTTCAGCCTTTTTCGCCCTTCTTTTCTGCAATGGCCGGTGTCCAGAGAGGACTCCGTCTGATCTCCTGATTTTAATCCGGATCCTGAGTTCCCGAATCCAGCTCCCTGTATCCAGCTCCCGCCGCCGCCGAGCCTGGGGTTTCCCCAGTGCCTCCTGCTCTGCAGCACCAGTGGTGATTTCTATCGGGGGAGGGAGTCGGGTTTGATATCGGGCTATTATCTATAGTTGTATATAGTTCTTTACTTTTATCTTTTTACCATTATTCCTATTACTTTCATTAAAGCTGTTCTAGTTCGTTTTTTTTTCTTCTCTCATCCGTAAGTCTCTCTGCCTCATTCCCTTTTCTCTTCCCGTTTGGGGGGGGGAAGAGGGGGTTAGAGAGCGTCTGTCCGTGTTAGTGGCCGGCCCAGCCCTAACCCACGACACACACACTGGTAGCTGATGTTCAGCTTTTCATCCTTCAACACCCCCAGGTCCTTCTCTGCAGCACTGCTCTCAATCCACAGATCCCCCAGCCTGTACTGACACCTGGGGTTGCCCCAAGCCATGTGCATGCAGCAGCTTGCATTGGGCCTTGTTGAACTTCATGGAGTTTGCATGGGTGCCCCTCTCAAGCCTGTCCAGGTCACTCTGGATGGCATCCCTTCCCTCCAGCTTGTCGATAAGCCACTCCGTTTGGTGTCATCAGCAAATTTGCTGCGGGTGCACTTGATCTCAATGTCCGTGTTGCCAACAAATATCTTAAACAGTACCAGTCCCAATACTGACCCCTGAGGAACACGACTCGTCCACGATCTCCACTTGGACATCAAACCATCCACCACAACTCTTTGAATGTGACCATCGAGTTAATTCCTTATACACGTCTGTCGTGGGTTGACCCTGGCCGGCCGCCAGGTACCCACACAGCCGCTCACTCACCCCCTCCCTTCACTGCTGAACAGGGGGAGAAAATATTTCCAAAGGCTCAAGGTCTGAGATAAGGACAGGGAGATCACTTTCATTTACCGTCCCGGGCAAAACAGACTCAATTTGAGGGAAATTAGGTGCATTAATAAATGTACCTAAGAACTAAAGAACTAATCAGAGAGGAGTAGTGAGAAGTAAGAAAGAGCGAACAGATCTTAAACAGAACACCTTCCCCCCATCCCTCCCTTCTTCCCGGGCTTAACATCAATCCCGGCTTCTCCACCTCCTCCCGCCCCGAGCGGCGCAGGGGGACAGGGAATGGGGGTTACGGTCAGTTCATCCGACGTTGGTTTCACCGCTTCTTCATTCCGGGGGAGGACTCTTCACTCTTCCCCAGGGCCACTGTGGGGTCCCTCTCACGGGAGACAAGCTTCACGCTCTCTTCTCCACGTGAGTCGTCCCACGAAGGGCAATTCATCACAAACTGCCCAACGTGAGACACCTCACAAGGGGCAGCCCACCCCTCGTGAGTCTGAGGCGCAGTCCTTCAGGGGAAACTGCTCCAGCGTGAGCCACCCGCAGCGCCCCAAAAGTCCCACCGGCCAACCTGCTCCAGCGTGGGCATTCCTCTCTTCCACGGGCTACAGGCTCCGGCAGCGACTTGCTCTGACACGGGCTTCCCACGGGCTACAGTCCCCTTTCAGGCATCCACCCACACGGCGTGGAGTCCTCAGTGGACATCTACGCGGTGATCCTCACAGTGGACATCTGCACCTCGCCCATGGGCTGCAGGGGGACAGCCCGCTTCACCATGGTCTTCACCACGGACCCGGGGGACTCCTTCTGCTCCGGCGCCTGGAGCTCATCCTCCCCCCCCTCCTTCTTCATTGACCTTGGTGTCTGCACAGACTCTCACTCCTCCATCTCTGTGCCAGCTGTGGTGGCGCAGTTCTTTTTCCCGTTCTTAAATATGTTTTTCACAGAGGCGTTCCTCTGCTATCACCTTACTGATAGGCTCAGCCTTGGCCAGTGGCGGGTCCCTCTCTGGAGCCGGCTGGCATTGGCTCTATCAAACTTGGGGAGCTTCTAGCAGCTTCTTGCTGAAGCCACCCTGCAGCTCCCCCCCAGCCGCTGAAATCCGGCCCGGCCAAACCAAAACAACGTCAAATCCGTGTCTCTCCAATTTAAAGATAAGGATGTTGTACAGTTTTATTCGGTCTCATTTTTAGCCAGGTGTCCTCTAAAAAACCGATAGTAGTCACTGGTGTTGTCCGTGTGTCCCTTGTATGATTGGAATGTGTTTTCAATCAAATCTGAAAAAGGCAAAAGGATTTTAAACACTTGTGCCTCTAAAAGTTACGACAACTGAAGGTGGGGTGTAGAACAGATGTTAAAATTACAGTCCATGTCTGATGGAAATGCTGAGAGCTTACAAAATATTTTCTGTTTGGCTAGCAGCCAGAGAACCAGTTGAGGTACTTTGATACCAGTAGCCACAGCATGTGTTGCCTCTTGTGTAAAAGGAATGTCTTGAAGTATATTGGTGGGAAAGGATGGAGTGTGAAGTTAGGATTATCTCATAGAAGTGCCTTAGATGTCTGTGAGGAAAGAATCATGTCTTAAGTTCTACTGCTCACTTACTTCTTAACGCTTCATTTTCCTAATAATGAAACAGCACTAAAACAAACCACAGCAGAGAAACTCCTGCAAATTCTGCCTATGATAAGAGAACCAAAGGAGCAACAAGCAAAGACACGAAAGAATGTAGTAGTGGAGAAGATACGTGGTAACTTGCAAAAAGAGAGACACTTGACTACAGTAATTCAGACTGTGTTCCAGGTAATGTGTTGTCACTTTTAGAAGCAAGTTTGCAGTTTTGCATTACAGTCAAGTATATGGTAACATAACTTCAAACAAAACTGTGTTTTCTAAAAACTTTTTGACGATGGTAATGGAAAAACTGCTGTATGAAAGGAAAATTTTGTTGCTTTAAAGGCTAAAAGCATGAAGTTGTCACAAACCTCTTTGAAATAGTTATTTACACAATTTAGAGACAGTCTTACCAGTCTGTCTTTATTCTTTTGCTCCCTTAAAGGTACAAAAATAATTCATTTTTTTTGGAGAATGTCTGTCATAGTCACTCTGTTTCATTACACTGAGATTCACCCCTATATCCTCCTAAATTAGTTCCCCTATCTCATGATTAGGAAAAATAAGTACGACTTAATCCCTTGGTACCAGCGAGCCAGACTGCTGCTCCTCAGTCTGCCCCTTTTGCATCGCACACTGCGGTCTTGTGACAGCCTCAGCCTGCAGCCACAGCTAGTCTCCAAATACCTTCAGCAATGTAGCCTTCAACCTATGTGGTTACTCACATATCAGGTCCTGCTGACTAGTCTGTATCTGTCCAGCTGGCTGGCAGGTCCTCTGGAGTTGTGGTGTCACAGGGAAGAAAACTTCATGATTTGGGATAGGGTGGAAGAGTCTCCTGCAGCCTCCTGTGCTTACAGGAGCTCTGCTAAAGGTCGTGTACGCTGTGCTGTGGGCAGGTGCCCTGCCTCTCGCTGTGTGGTTTGTCCTGGCATCTTTCGTCTGCACCCACGGATCAGTGACTAAGTACAAAGGTAGGAGGCACAGGGAACGGTAAATTGCAGTTGCAGTACTCTTGAGTTTATCTGCTAGCAGGTTATGAAATCCTAGTTAAGTGCACATAAAGTTTATTAAAAAAATTTAGACTAGAGACAGGAGAGAACATATTGGAGGGCTTCAGGCAAAAGGCGGGATATAACCATGCTGTGAATTCAGATAATCAGAAGAATTTCAAGGACAGAAAGCAAACCACAGCTTTTTGTATTGTATGCAATGTCTACTACTAGTTTACACTGATAATGATGTTACATCTCGAACTGAGAACAAGAAATTAAACATTTTAGTGGGTCTGAAATTAGATTCCTAGAATTATCCCCTGGTTTTGTCTTTCTGAATTCTTCTGATCTGTAAGAAGAGCAACTCTTCTTTGGTTAAGTTTAATAATTCCCATCTTCAATCCAGAATGGCAGGGTGAGGATGTGTCACCCTGTGTTTGAGACAAACTTTATTTCATATGTTCTGAATTAAAAAGAAAATCCTCTAAGATCCTATGTTTATGAATAGGGATGGTGTGTAAGCACTGCTAGGAAATTCAAAACAACGCTTTTTTTCTTTTGCCTATATATTGACAATAGGATCTAAAGCAGTAATTCCCTTTCTCCTCTTTTCCTCCCACCGCTAAGAAATTCAAAGCAACCCTTCTTTTGCCTGTATATTGACAATAGGTTCTAAAAGAATAATTGCCTTTCTCCTCTTTTCCCCCCATCCTGTGTCACTGCTGTGAATTTCAAGGGCTTCCAAAGTGAAAATTAAACCACAACTTTTGAGAGAGTTTGCTAGGAATAATCCCTTTAAAGGGCACTTTTTTAACCAATAATCTTTTTTTCTTACAGCGTATCATAATTGGAAGCAAAATTAACTGGGCAAAAGATCCATCTTTAAGGGCAGTTGTTCTACAGCTTGAAAAAATTCCTGGTTTGCCATAAGTCAGGAGAAACGACGTGAATTCACATTTAATAACTTTTAATAACATTTAATAACATTTAATGCATGTTATAACAGGTGGTGTAGCTGAGGAAGCTACCTGAAGAGCCACTTCATAGGTCTCTTCTCCAAAGTACTCTGAAAGGCAGCCGAAATAATAATAATAATAATAACAACAATAACAGTAACAACAACAATAACAATAATGTTTTTAAGGCTTTTATGTAAAAGAGGACTTGAGCTCTTCTGTTTCTGTCCTCTTCCCCTGGGCACCAGCAGGCTGGAGAGCTGAGACCCTGCTCTGCCCCTGTGGAAAGCCCAAACTGGAAAACTTGAGTCAGTCTTTGGGCTTTTTATTTTTCTTACTTTTCTCTTTCTTTTATCAAACCATTGTGTATAATTTTAAACACTGAAGAGTTTATATTCTTAGTTGCAACAGCTGCTTGTGACTGCTGTGTGTACATTAGTGAAGCAGAACATCCAGTGGTAGATGCTACCCCATGTAGGAAAATATGACAACCCTAGGGAAGCTGCATGTAAAATGGAAGAGATGAGTTCATGCTATCCACTGTGCAGCTGTGCAGTATTTTAAGTACATTTTTGATTGACAATTGCATGTTTGCTTTTGCATATGAAGAAAATTTACCAAACAATGGCATGTTGTTAAAATAGTCGCTTTTAATTTGTTACGTGAATAGCAGCTTTTAAAAGGAGGGTAGCACGTGTATTGATCAAACACAAATAAAACGCGGTTTCAAAAATACTTTATTTGTCTTAACTTCTCTGAACGCCCCGCCCTTGCTCGCCCCCCCGCGGCTCAGGGCCGCCGCCGGGACACCCCCGCGGCGGGAGGGGCTCCCGCTGGCCACGCCCCGCTGTGGGCGGGGCCTCTCCGGCTGTGGGCGGGGCCCGGCGCTGCCCCTCAGGCGCGGGCGGAGGGCGGCGGCGCGGGGCGGGGGGTGTCACCATGGGCAGTAAGATGGCGGCCGCCACCAGGGTCGTACAGGTAAGGGCGCTCGGCCGGCGGCCCGGGGCAGTGGCGGGGGGCGGCAGGCGCGGCTCGGGAGGCGGGCTTTGCCTGGCGCGCAGCCGCCGGGGCCTGAGGCGGCCGCGGCCTGAGACGCCGCCGGGGAGGCCGGTGTCCTTGGCGCGGGGGGGAGAGGGGTGCGGCGGGGCCCGCCCGGTGCCGGCGGGCTTTCGGTCCGCTGCCCGGTTCTGTGGCGGCGAAGGATGCCCCGGGCCTGCCCGCGGCCTCCTGTGCGCTGTTCAAGGCGGGGAGGGCGCTCGCCGGCAGCTCCTTCCTAAGCCGCCCTTCTTCAAGGTGAAGGTGAGGTGTGGAGTCTTCTCCGAAAGACTTGCTTCAGAAATAAGACGTGGGGCTTCGACAGCAGAGCTTTACAGCTTTTTCCTGAGTGGTCCTCGTCAGTCCCCTCCAGCCGGCTGGATACATGCGCGCAGGCAAAGCACATCTAGCAGTTCCATGTGCCTCAGACTTTGAGTTTAGGCCACTGTAGGGGCTGTTTCTGTACAGACGCACACACACGCTGATTGCCATGAGGAAGGAAAGAGAACGTTTTTTCCTGCTCGAGACCTTAGCGGGGAGGAATGCCTTTAAAGGGGAAATTTCTGTGGGTGAACACAGAATGCTAATAAGTAGTACGTTTGTCAGAGTGGTGCTGCAGAAAGCAGCAGTATAGAAGTTGCTGTTTAATACGCTGTATGTGACATTTTATTATTGTGAGGGTAATGTGTGCCTAAAAATATATTTTAAGCTCCTTGTTTCTCAGAGTGCCTTGCCTTGTTTTAGGTAGTCAAGCCGCATACTCCGTTAATTAAGTTCCCAGACAGAAAAAGTAGTCCGAGACCTAAAAGTAAGTATTGCATGTACAGATACAACTCCTGCCACATTTCTTGCGTTTACTGTTTTATGTAAGAACCAGCACACAATTTTTCTGTTTCAACCGTGCAACTCAGCTGATCTTGAGCAGTTTCTAAAACATAGCTGTTTTAGTTTGAAGGCAACTCTTACAGCTCGTCCTTTTCAGACTCCATGCAGCCGTGGGAATACACATCATACATGTATGTCTTTATTTCTTTGGTAAGGCAGATAAACAAAGATTTCCAGTGCTGTTTTTCTACTTACATATAAAGGCCCATTTTTTCTAAATGCTAGTTTTTACCTGAAATGATTGTAGCCTGGTTAGTTTGAAGCAGCTTTAGGTATTCAGTGATATTTACAGAAATGATGTTGCATTTTCCTCATCTTTTCTTAGTTGGACTGTGTGATGTCTGCGATATTTAAAGTCCTGATTATAGCTGGGAGAGCCATCCCACTGTACATTTTAAGAAGTAGTTCCTTGTGCTACTAATTAACCCAGAGGGAAAGTTAATTTCATTGCACTCTTTGACATTAAAATTTATACTTTTATCTATGTTGATACTTATAGGATTCCAAATACTGTTACATTTAAACATCAAAGTTGTGTGACTGATACACTGTTTTAATGTTCCTTTTGAGTCAACAAAACGTTTGAAACTAAAGAAGATGTCTTAAGAAGCACTGTTATTTTCACTATTCTAACACATTATTTGCCACAGCTTTATCACGTTTTTGATTTAACTTTAGTTTATCCATTTACATTCCAAAGTGTCCACAGTGCATGTCAGTGCCAGTTACGACTTGCCTGTGGATTCTTCAGGAACTACTTTCTGTGGTAACTTACTGTCAGAATTCTGTATGTTGTGCAGAGTTCAACCGCAGGCACTACCTCTCATGCCAATGAACTGCTGTCTTAAAGGCTCTTCCCTCTTGATTACTTCTGTATCAGAAGATTTTTGTGACTATATTTTTTAAATATGTTAGACTTTTCTACCTTAATCAGGTTCTGTCATCTCATTAGTGAATTGCAATCTACCTTACCTTGCTCTAGCACTGTACAAGACTGTTGCTTCTCCGCAGCCAAACAGAGCTCTGCAGTTTAAGACTAAACTTCTAGGGATGGGGGTGCTTGAAAGGCCAGCCAAATTCTTTTACAGTATTACTACTGCAACATGATGGTCTCAAACAAGGAAGGAAAACATGTACTGTATCTGAACTAAAGCAGCAGCAGTCTCAAGTCTGGTCCTTTTGAGTCTTGACTTCTGATGTTTTAATTATCTATTGCGTCTACACCAACTACACTTCAGACTGAAACATACAGTAGAGAAAAAAACTTGGCAAATCTCTAGATATTTTTGTGATGTATGAAACAAACTTGGTGAAACTTTCTTTTTTTTTTTTTTCCTTGTATCAAGTGTGTTATTTCTTGAGACAAAAATACTTTGCCCCCTGGTCAGAATATGCTCCTCGTGACAGGCTGTCTTCCTGCTTGCTCTGTTCGGGACCTTCCATTGTTTCTGAACTTGGGACTTTCAGATACAGTCTTCTAAGAATTTCCACATATGCCTCTCAGTGGTGACTTCTTTTGTTTTGTTTTATTTTGTTTTGTTTTTAACCAGTTGTGGTTTGATCACATCGATGCAGGTGTTTGATGTCCCGATCCTGCCTCTGACTCAGAGTCACTGTAGCTGAAACTGGCTCCTCTGCTTTGTCCACACTGATCTTGTTGGAAGCAGGAGGGAGAGAGGCAGGCAATGCTGTGGTATTTTAACTCCTAGCGTTCTTTAACTCATCCAGTCTTGGTGCTGCTTATTTTATAGTTATATAATCCCCTTGTCCCAGCAGTTTATGTGTTGCATTTGTCTTTCTGGTTTTTCAGGATCACTCCCACAATCTGGTGTTTTTACCTTACAGAGGGCAGTTTGAGTGCTTGTGAAGTAAATACATTGCTGTGAGACTCCATCCTGCCTGCCTCCATCCATGTGGAGGGTTCAGGCTCGGCTGGCTGCTGAATGCTGGCAGATGCTCTCTAACCCCCTCTCCCTCCCCAAACGGGAAGGAAAAGTGCAACCTCTTAGAAGAGACTGAGCTGAGAAGTAAGAATCACTAAACAGAATTGATTCTGTTTAGCTCAAACCAGGACATGGGATAATTGTGTACTTCCATGGTAAAATCAGCCATGGTGGAACAACTCTAAGGTTCAGAATGCTGATTTTGACCACACTGTCCTTTTGTCATCTCTTCTCCTATCACACACAGAGAATTCCCTAGATTGGAAAAGAGCTTCAAGATTATTGAGTCCAATCATTAACCTAACACTGACAAGTCCTAAACCATATCCGTCAGCACTATGTGTACTTCTAAATGCCTCCAGGGGTGGTGACTCCACCACTGCCATGGGCAACCCATTCCAAAGCCTGGTAACCCTTTCAGTAAAGAAATTCTTCCTAATATCCAATCTAAACCATGTCATGACCCGAGGTTCAGGACGTGACTCAGGTTCGCTGATTCCCAGGCCAGGATTAAGGTGACTTACACCAAAGATCCAAACAGCAATTTTATTTATCAATCACCTGACACCGAGGTATTTCAGTTGCCCACAATCAACACACTTCACAACAACGAGTTATTAGTAAGCAAAAGAAACTGGCCTTGACATAGATAGCTTCCTCTTAAAGCTAGAAAGAGAGAGAAGGAAAGCGATAGGAAAAGGAAAGACCACCACCCCTGGATCCAGCAACAACCATGGCACACACAGCCATCTCCGACTGGTGGGTGAAAAAAGCACGCAACTGCTCGGGGTGAGCGCCTTTTATACAGTCAGGTTCCTGCCACAGACCAGGAACTGGTTTGGGAGATGGTGGGGGCTTCTGAGGGGGGTTGTGTTACCCCTCCCTCTCCCGGCTTCTTGCAGCCACAGCTCCCAGCCCTATCCACCCCTACAGCTCCACCGGTGCAGGGCTGGGGCAGGAGGCTCGGCAGAGCGCTGAGTCACCCCTACACAAACACAGACAGGTGCCAGGCCGGCAGCTCTGGCTTGTTTAGGTTCTGAGAAAACCTAGACCGTTTGGGACATTTGCTCAGTCCCTGACAAACCAGTATGCTCTATCTACACTTAGTGGCCACATCCTTGAAGCCCAAAATTTAACTATATACTGTTCCAGTATACAGTAGATGACAGACAAAGCAGATAATGCAACAAATCTTATTCAGAAGAATTAAAAATGAAACATAGTCTGTAAGCTGCTGATTTAGGATTGAAGGTGCTTAGGATTCAGTGAAAAGTTCATTGAGATCTGTAGGAATCTTTCTACCAGTTTCTAAAAGAGCAGATCAGGCCTTTACACTTGAGCACTTTTACATATATGAGTAGTTCTGTTTGGACTTCTGGGTATAAAAGCAAAGATCCGCTTTTTTACTGTTAGGTATCATGTTACTTCATAGTCCAGAACTGGTGTTTGAGTTCCTCAGACTCAAAGCAACTTCTCTATTCCCTAAGTGTAGCTCCTGTCAAGTGCTTCATGCACTCCTTGGTCTCTACGCTTCATTAACATGGATTGCTGATGCCTGTTACTTGGTGGTCATTCTGCAAATCATTAACAGAAATTAGTGTGATGCCATTTTGTAATGTTGAAAATGGGTACAACACTGCATTGCATGTTGTGGTTATGTCATAGTTGTGAACTTTGTCTTTCTGTAAGCCTCTGCTCCACTTGTCTGTCTGTACAGTCGCAGTGAACAAAAAATATCATCTCAGTGGATCTTAGCGATTTGTATCTTTCTACATAATTGTCTCCACACGTACATTTATGATACTGTATGCTTTTTTTGGACGTACAACTTCCCAGTGAAAAAGCCTTGTATAGGATATATGCTGTTTTATCCTCTGTTTCCACATCAATAATTCTGCCACTTGAATATGCTTTCTTTCATTGCCAGACTTTTTTCATTATGCTCTTAATGTATTTAACAACAATAAAAACAAGTTGTGAGACTTAGTGTCTTAATTCTTTTATGTGCTTGTAATAGTGGAGAAAATTGTCAGTAACTAGTAACTATTGTCTGCTCATTGATTAATTTTACAGTCTTTTTATATCCTGTAAATGGTTTTACAATCTGGGTTTCAGTACAGGAATCTCTACAAGCAAGTGTGCCATCTCTCCATGCATCGAAAGCACAGGAGTCTGTAGAAGGCAGATCGCTGGCCTTTCAAAATATTTCACCTCTTAACAGAGTACAAGGTACACCAGACACTTCCGAATTAGCAAGAACCTTACCTCAGAAGTACAGAAGGAAACTTGTGTCAGATGAAGAGATTGAGTACATTCAAGTAAGTTTCACTTACTGGTGTATATTGTCACTATTTACCTGTCATTTAGGTTATTTCTACACCTTCTTGAAAGTTTAAGGTCTGGTATTACATTGTAATTCTTGGTCAGGGTGCTCTCCCAGCTTCTGTGACTTTGATGCGCAGTACCGAAGCTGCAAATTCTTCATACAGAAGTAGCTTGTGGTATCGCTGAGTGCAGAGATACGAGCTTGAAACAGATGTGCACATCACTAACAATAGTCATCGCCTGTGTTAATCACTGTCACTACCCCTTCTGTAACAGCTGTTTCATGTGTAGTTTGAATGTGCTGGACAAGAGCACAGGCATCTGCTCTTAGACCAGCAAAGGCTATTACGAGGTGATTGAAGTCTAAAATATTTATAAGTTATTTATTAGTAAGTTAACTCTTGTATTTCAGTAGTGGAAACATTTTTTTAAACCAAATACAACTATTTTCTGCAATATTTGCAAATATGACATGGTACATGAAAGGGAAGAAAAACCTGCTTTTGTTCTGTAACATTTCTCATCTGTAAACACCAATGCTTAAAAAAGGAGAAGGCACACAATTTCAAGAACGTGTGAGATGTGTGTGAGTTTGAAATGAAAAGGTATTTGTGTAGCTTTGTTAAATGGTAAGGACACCTACAGTGTAATCATGTTAGTAGAGGAAATTGGTTTTCCTGCATCTATGTGGGTAGAGTATTATAATTGGAAATAAAATGAGACTATTATAAAAAAATATTATTATAGCATTATAATTAGAAATAAAATTACGTTCTTCGAGTATACATTTTCTAATGCTGAGGTAAGTTATAAAATATTTTTATTGGGAAAATAACAAATTGAATACCATTCTCATTTCTCACAAAGATTGTAATGGCTTACCTTGGCTTTTTTTTTCTACTCTGCACTTTGGAATTTAGGTGGCAAAAATAGTTCTAAAACTTGTGTTCTCTGCTGCTGTGTTTGTTCTTAAAGCGAGTGAGAGTCTGGTTTCTTCAGAGTGGGAGAAGCTGTGATTGTAGACAGCAGGTGTTCTCCCCTGAAGAGAGTGGAGCTGTTACTGGTGGATGCTGACATTTGACTCTGCATGTTCTCATACAGATGAAAAACCAATGTATAAGTCAAACACTAAAACTAGAACTCTGTCAGTCTCTAACAGTGCAAAAAAATGTTTATTCCCCATTTCCCATTCTTTTAGTGTAATATATTAAACTGTTTGCTTTTCTTTTACAGCGTGGAGGTCCAGAATAAGCATGGAAGATTGTCCGCTGGCCACTGCTGAAGTGTTGTTCTCATAATAAAGGCATTTCGGTAATAGTAAAAATGATTGTATATATAGCTTTAATCAAAGCCCACCGGAAGGGTGAGAAGGCAGACACAGCACACCATGTATTAATTTGTGATTGGGAAGGGGTTTCTGTTGATGGCTAACTAGCAACTGAACACATTTGATGTCCGCGCCATTAAAATATTTTTCTAATTAGCCATTTCCAAACGTGACAATCCGAGTCGTTGTATTTTTCCACTTGAAAAGGTGCGGAACGATTTTGCGGGCGGGAACGGGCCACAGGCCGGGACGCTGTGCCCGTCGGCAGCGGTTTCACAGCCGTTGTCCCCGGGTGCCTGGGCCGAGGCGGGCAGCGGCCCGGGAGCGGGATCTTCGAGGCTGCCCCGAGCCGTTCCCCGGCCCACAGGCCGCCCCTCGGGCCCGGCTGCAGCGAGAATGCCGCACCACACCCGGCCCGCGGCCGCCATTTCTAACAGCCGCCGCCTCCGCCCGGAGCGCGTGCCGCGCGCGCGTACAGCCGCTGGGGGGGGCGGGGGGGCGGGGCGCGCGGGATATCCCCGCCGCCGCCGGCCGCCCGCCCGCCCCTCTCGGGGCGAGGTGACGCCAGGGCCGATCGGCGGGGGCGGGGCTAGGCCGCGGACCGGAAGGGGCACGGCGCCCGGCCCTGGCCGCCTTGAATTGCAGTCGCCGGCGTCTGAGCTGCAGCGGCTCCTGCTCCCGCCGCCTCACCTCCTGGCCGCGATGGATGCGCGGGCGCGGGCCAGGCGCTACGAGAAGCTCGACTTCTTGGGGGAGGGGCAGGTGAGCGGCCGCTGGGGCGCGGGGATGGGGAGGGGGGGGAGGTGCGGGTCTCCCCTCCGCGACGGGCGGCCCCGCCGAGGGCACGGCTGTGTGACGGGCTGAGCCCGCGATCCGGGGGCTGCCCGCCGCCGGGCCGGGCCCGGTCTCGCATCCCGCAGGAGGCGGCGGGCCCCGGGGGTGCCGCGGCCCTTGGACCGGGGGACGGTGGCCGGGGGCGGGCGAGTTGCCCCCCGCCGGGGTGCGGGCGGCGGGGCTTCGCGGCCTTCTCCGGGGGAAGGGCCCTGGCGCGGCCGGCCCCTCCAGCTGTCCCCGAGGAAGGCCCGGGAATTCTGGGCTGGCTCGCCTCTTGCCGGCCCCTGGCGTCACCGAGCGTCTCTCTTCCTCCCTAGTTCGCCACTGTCTATAAAGCGAGGGATAAGAACACCGACCAAATCGTGGCTATTAAAAAGGTGAGCGGCGGAATATTTTTCCCATTGTGTCGAGTTGCTCTGGACCTGCCTAACGATTTCTTTTATACTGACTTTATGAGTAATGGGAGAATAGGTGGTTTTGTTCCTAGAGTGTTTGGTTTGAATGATCTAATTAACCTGACTCTAATGCTTCCCCATCCCCAAGAAGAGACACTAGCTTTAGCCTTGCTACGTTTCCGAGTTTCTGAAGGGTTACCTTTAACTTGAAATTTCGGTTATTTGTTAGATTTGTTTTTAAAGAAACCTGCACGTACCCGATCTTCAGACTTTATCAGTCCTTGATAGTGCTTTTTTTTTTCTTTTTTTTTTTTTTTTTAAATTTTCCCTCGAGCTGTGCCCAATTTCATTCGCTACAGGAATGTTAATCCTGATAAAGTTCCTTAGAGTTCATGGTAGTTTTTTGACAAAAAAAAGTGCCTTAAATGTGCAGCTTATGTGTTTGAATGCAAATGTGGGAAATGGCTATGTTGTTATAAAGTGTTTAACTTCATATTATCTGAAGAAATTGCAGGAAGTTTTTGTATGGAAAATAGGTGATTAAACTGTGCTTTGTGAGGGATGAAAAACGCACATTTCGGTGCTTTGGTTAGTTAAAGAGTCTACTGTACTAGGCAAGTTGATCTGTATCAATAGTGAGTAAAGGTGTGTGATAGAGTAATTCTTTTTAGCATTATAATGCTTTTTGTGTATGCCTACTACTAGTAGTAGCTGTTGTGGAAAGCATTCTTGTTTTTGTCAGACTGTTTTCTTAATTTTTATCATCTGGAAATAACAGTAGTGGGATTCTGTACTTGAAAATGTGAGGGCAGTAGATGATTGAGATAGAAGGACTTTAAGCCACCACAAGTTTACAGACTATGCTAATTTTACTAGAATCATTCTATTGTCAATTAGGTGCCCTCATTTCTCCCTAAGGAAGAGCTCGTTAGTGGTATAATAAACCTTTGTGGCTACAAAGTGTTTTATACTGCCATTTTGCATTATGTCTGTTTTTAATGCTATCATGACTGTTTTTAAGCTCTTATAAAAACTGTTGCTGTAGATACAATTATTTTTAAAGTAAAAAAAAACCACCCACATCAGAAAAAAAAAGGAACAGGAAAACCTACCTGCTAAAATGCCTCGTGATACTGAAAATCACTCTGTCTTAGGCTAAAGAATGTATTCCCTACTGTTGGTGCAGGTGGCTTAACATTGTATAACATGAAACATTTCTTTCAGATTAAACTGGGACATAGATCAGAAGCTAAAGATGGTGAGTTTTGAAACAGATCTCAGCTGTGGAAGCTGTGCTTTGTTTTCTTAGTTTTTGTAAATTGGTACATTAATTTCTCATAGTGTAACTTGGTTGACAAAAATGACCTCAACTCTCAGTGTAAGGTGTAGTAGAGGGTTGCTTCCCAGACAGCAGCAGAGATGTTTGCATGCATAGTGTACGTCTAAGAATATAATATAGAATAATAGTCTTTAAAGCACCGAGTTTACAATATTTTTTGTATTGATACATCTTATCAATACAGCCTTAGATATGTAATAGAGGTGAGATTATTTTTCTCTGTGTTCAGATGTTTCCATTGTTCCAGTTTTGTGCTTTGTACCGAGACAAAAGTTGTTAAAAATAAGACCTTAAAGCTCTTGTATCTGTGTGGGTTTGTTTTATGTTGAGAAATCAAGTTTATAGAGCAATGTCTTTTGATCATGTGCTCTGACCAGTGACGTGCCATTAGGCATGAGTATTACAGGTGAAAACCCAATAATCCTGGTCTTGTCTTCTGGTGCAGTAGAATTTTGTATGTGTGTAGGCCGCCATCTTTCAGGGATGCTGCATCAGATTACCAGCTTTCCTGCAAAGACCCTTTGCTCTCAAGTCTCCAATTCCCTTCTAAAAGGTCAATTTTTAAAGAACAACGGAGCATTCATCCCAGAGCCTCACAGTTGAGCCAACTGACAAGAGTCATGATCCGTTGAATCATATTCCAGGTTTTGGGAGAACAGTTTCTCAACTCATGTGCAGCTGAAACTTCCTTGACGATGTATCACAGGAGCATTTGCTTGCCTGTCAGTTTTCTTACAAGCCATACATACCAGCGTTTTTGAAGGAGAAATTGTTACCTTGCAGGAGCTGTGGTTTGATGCATGGTTTTCTGCTTTCATGTCCCATCTCTGCCCTCTTTCCAGATTTTCCTGGCTATAAAAGGTTTTAAGCAAAAGCAAGCAGGTTTTGGTTTATGCTGTAGCATGAATATAGAAAAAAAATGTGTGACCTGCCTTATTAAATAGTGGTATGCTGAAAGAGATGCAGCCATAGAATGGCTTGGCTTAGAAGGGACCATAAGAGTATCTGGTTCCAGGCCCCCTGCCATGGGCAGGGACATCTCCCACCTGACCAAGTTGCTCAAAGCCCCATCCAGCCTGGGCTTGGACACTTCCACAAAGAAGCATCCACAGTTCCAGTCTCTCGCCACCCTCATAGTAAAGCACTTTATTCTAATGTCTAAACTAAATCTGCCCTGCTCTAGTTTAAAACCATTGCCCCTTGTCCTGTCACCACATGCCCTTGTAAGTAGTCTGTAGGCCCTCTTCAGGTACTGGAAGGTCGCATCTCCCTGGAGCCTTCTGTTCTCCAGACTGAGCAGAGGTTTGTCACTGTGCATCCCTCTGGAAGTGAGACATTTTGGAAAAAATGGTATTTACAAGATGTAACTCTTTAGAATGAAACCAAAGTTTACTTTCAGAAAGGTGTGGGTTTTTCTAGACATTTGCTAGAGCGTTTGGGTTTTTTTGAGAAGGGACACATATTGCTTTAAACCTGAATTTGTTTACTATGGCCTAGAGTCTATGTGGTGTGGAAGAAAGCATATGTCTGACTTTATTCTGCAGCAGTGTACTATGGCAATGTAATTGTTTTAAAAAACTGTTGAGTGGTGAAAAAGTAGCTTGTAATAATAGATTGTCAGTGACTAGCAGAATGAGAGTTTTCTTTGGAGCTTAAAACAGACGAAAATTAAGAACTCTAGATTATCCTTTTTTTTTTTTTTCTCCTTTCCAATGTAGGAATCAACAGAACCGCCCTCAGAGAGATAAAATTGTTACAGGAGCTAAGTCATCCAAATATTATTGGTGTAAGTGAAATAAATACTACTTCTAGAATCGGTCTTCAGATACTTTTGGTACAGGTTCAAACTGAAATTTAGAATTAGTTGGGTCATGGGGATGCTACTTAATTGTATTTGAGCTATGTTTTCCAGCCCAAAATGGTCAGTAGAACAATTGTTGTGACAAAGCACCTATTTCAATAACAAAGACAAAGTCGTTTCTTTTTAAATCCTCTTACTTTTAGCCTGGGGGTATGTGGCTATTAATGGTGAGGAGAATTGTGGAAATGTAGATGACTTGATCTAGATGGCATTGCTCTGATAAGCTTTCAAATGAATGCAGGGCTGAATGTACCTGATCTTTTGCTTCTCTTGCAACTACCAAAAGCAGGCTTTTATAAACAATGGTAAAGTGGCTTATTAGATTTTAGTGATGGTATCTAAAACCCGTATTGGAAGGAATAAAACCTGTACTTTTTCAGTTCACTTAGGTTTATTTCCAGCTACAGATACCCAGCAGGAGCTAAAGATATTTTAAAATTAGCTCATAGTGACAATTTGAAGATCTACCATAAATACTAGACCAAATATGATATTTAACATTCTCAGAGTGGAGATGTGGGTCTCATCTGGATTGTCAGCTTTCAAAGTGGTTGCTTTAGTTATCAAAGTTAGTGAATGTGCAGAGAAAGACAACTAAAATGGCAAAGCAATGTATCATCTTTATGAAAACGCCTGGAATTCCTTACTCTGAAAAGGAAAAGGCTGAGAATGGGGAGGTCTGTAGAACTGAGGTGGCACGTGAAATCCATGCAGAACTGGTACTTGCAAAGCCCTACAGTACTAGAAATAAGACATGTGTTTAAAATATTTGCATTGAGGGGGCATGGAAATTGTACTACTTGACACAGTGTGTAGCGAATATCTCAGATGTGTTGCCATGGGCATTACAGAAGCAGGTATCATCAGCAATTCAAAAAGAAGTTCAGGAAAACTGTGATAAACGGGTACTAAAGGCAGTAGACAAGGTTGTTCCCCTCTCAGCAGTCCTGATAAAACGGTTGTGGATGCTGGAAGTGTAAGGGGCCTGAATTACAAAAAGTGGCCAAGTGTGTAGACTTACCTGCATAGTGTCTCCTGTTAATATGGTTTCTGCAGAGAAAGAGCCTGAGCACAGTCACCATTGTTATGAACTATGCAAATGATTATCTTGCAATTGGGTAGTTCTCATGGTCGTCACAGTGAGATTGTAACGAATGGAGCCACCCCACGGAGAGCATGCTTTTCTCTCTCGAAGGTAGAATACCAGGCTAGATGGTCTGTTGTTCTCATTCAGTGTCATGCTTATGTTATCTCAGAAACTGATTTTGTTATCTCAGAAACTCATTCTAAGAAAGGCCTGTTTGGATACTCTTCAGAGTTCTATTTATCCCAGAAAGCTTGCTATGAAGATGAGTATGTGCCTGAGAATATATTTGAAATTAAGTTAATAAATCTAGCACTTAGAATTAGGTGCTACTGCATGCTTACAGGAAGCAGATACACAGAGCTGAATCTGTGGGAAAACGTGATCCGATCTTGAGAAAATAGGAGTTTTGTAGAACAGCAAAGTTTGGGGAGAGAACAAAGTGTGCATTAGATCATATGTTGTAGCTAAAGTGATTTTTTTTTTTTTTTCCCCTAACACCAGGAAGGAGGGGTAATTGTGTAAAATGTTGTTACTATACTTAATGAGGATTTTAGATTGGAAACTGACTTAAGGAGCTAAATTTAGTACGATTTTCTTTGTACCGCAAGTCAAAAAACTTAAACCAGTTCAGCAGGCTGAAAATCTACATGCAGACTACAATGGTGCAGAATTCTAGAAAACTGAAAGTGTGAGAATATGCTTTGTCATAATGTGTTTTGTTTTACAGCTTCTAGATGCATTTGGACACAAGTCCAATATTAGTTTGGTGTTTGATTTTATGGAAACAGATCTAGAGGTAAGACTTTTTATTTCAGTATCTTCAAATGGTTTTTGAAAACCCTACTTTAACAGGTTTATATTTGCCCATGTTAGAAAGATGACTTACACTATGTCAGGTGATTAAGGTCATATCTTAAAATTAGTTTGAGTAATTTGACAGGTTTTATGAGTTCTCAGCTAATAATTCCTTTGCTTTAAAATACTTGAAGATCATACTGACAAGTAATTGTTTGCTATGTTAGCTTTTTGGGACTTCAGTTAGAACATAGAACCTCAGTTGTAGGTTGACATCTCAGTGTGCAATTGCTAAGCGTAATATCATCAGACATGTTCAAGTAAATGGTGTACTAAAGTACACCAAGTGATGATCTGGTACTAAAATCCCATAAACCTAAATGTAGCAAAGTTAGATACTTGCAAATGAGTGTCTTAGAGATGTTTAATTCTCCAGACCTTTAGTCAGTTTCTTTGTGGAATTCTTGGTGTGTGATTTTCATTTTGGAAGGTTGTCCAAGAGAGCAATTCATGTCAGATGTGTATATGCACATATTATACCTATTCTGGACTGAAATTAATGTAGCCATTAAGCTAGCTCGTTACACCTACATTGTTAAGAATGGGGCTAGCATTTAAAATGTTAAAAGAAATATTCAGGCTTGCTGAAACCTAGAAGAGTGTAATACTGTAAAGGTTAGAGCATTTTTTTCCTACTAGAAGTTAAAAGTAGTGAGTAGACTTTCTAGAGGTTTCATGATATTTAGTTTGTAGCTATGTAGCTTTTAGAGCTGAAGAAGATAGTTGTAGAAAGAGGAATGAAATATTACTAGGTAGTGCTGTGATATGCAGAGCATTTACATTGTGGTGTTAGGCCATCATCCGGCACTGCAGCCTGTTGTGATTGGCCACATGAAATTTCGTGTGTTCTTAGACGCATTGTAAGTCTCCAGTAAAGCTTGGGAAAGGCCATTACTGAACTGGACAGTAATATTACAAGCACATTTTTGGGGAGTAGTGTAGAAAATATTCAAACAGGATCTTTACCTACAATTTTAATGTTGAAACTCAAAAGAGTATAGAAAATTTAAGCAGATCTGTTAAAATATAGTAAGGTGGCCATACTTTCTGTCATCTTGGAAATAGAAAATCATTGTGTTTACAGAGATTAGGTGATTAGGTTGCATGGAGAAAGGAGGGGTAAGTTGAAACATAATTTCAAGTTTACTGATACATTTGCCACTTTTATGTGTAGATTTTTGTCTTGTAAGTTTAGAGTATCAACCTGAAACTCAGGTAAGATAATAAACTTGTTTCCCATGTATTTTCTCATTTGTTGGTTGTACAAAGCTCATGTAGGCTGTCAGGACTTCTCGTTTACATTTCTCATCTCCAGAATAGTTCCGTGTTTTCTGGGAAAAGGGTGAGAATGACAGAATACGTGACTGCCAATTTGAGCTTTGTCTTAAAGGATGAAGTAAGTTTTGAGCTGAAAGAGTAAAAATAACGTCATCTTGCATTATAAGCTTTACTATCAATTTAATCTTTTACAGGTTATTATAAAGGATACTAGTATTGTGTTGACACAATCTCACATCAAGGCATATATGTTGATGACACTTCAAGGACTGGAATATTTACATCAGCACTGGATTTTACACAGGGTAAGCATGTACTAAATTAACAGCCTTTATACTGTAACGAAAGTTACCTTTGGTAGAATTTGAGTCTAAACCCTAATGAAGATGGTTTGAAGTTCAGACATTGTTAGTCCATAAGCATTCATGCCAGCTGTTTTGGAGACACAATAGCAGTGTCAGAAACGTTAAGGATTACTGATATGGTTATCATTTGCATAGCTATATAAAAGTATCTCAAGTTACATGTTGCTGATTAATTTTGTGAACTGTCTCTGGCTGGGATGAATTGAATTTTTTCCACAGCAGCTGGTAAGGGGCTGTGCTTTGAATTTATGACTAAAACAGTTTTGATAACACACCAGCATTTTGGCTACTGCTGAACAGTGCTTAAGTGCTGTCAAGGCTTTATTCTCCTACTCGGCTCCCGCTGCAGCAAGTCAGCTGGAGGTGGGCAAGAAGTTGTAAGGGAAAGCAGCTGGGACAGCTGACCCAAGGTGGCCTGAGGAGTACTGCATGCCATATAATGCCATGCTCAGCAATAAAACCTGGGGCAGTAGAGGAAGAAGACTTTTTTTTTTGGCTTCCAAGGTGACTGTTGCTTAGATACTGTCTGGGTATCAGCCTGAGTGTGGAAGGTAGTGAATTATTTCTATTGCATTACTTATTTGTACTCTTCCGTTTACATGTAAAATTTCCTTCACATTGCTCCTAGAGTGTTCTTGCTTGTGATCTTCTCTCCCCTGTGCTGCTGAGGGTGTGGCAGTAGGATGAGAATGGGGTATGGTGGTGCTTCACTGCTGGCCAGAGGTCAAACCTCAACACACTAAACATTACTGTATTAAACTATATCCCTCCCATGATTTTTACGGTTACGTGAAACACTTGCAGAGTCTATTTTATTCATTTTGTAACTATTCAGTTACAACCGAACTGCTGTTCCTGAAGTGAAGTTAAAACCTATCAGGCGGAAGATGTTTTTGTTTTGTTGGGGTTTTTCAGTTCTGCAGCCTAAATATGATAGTATTCAGGTGGGTGTGTTTCTCTGTGTTTTTTGCCTGTGATCATACACCTGATTTCCTGGGTTTTTTAGGGTTTTTTCTTCTCACAATGTAGACTTATGATCAAGTCAAAAGCCTGCATTTTAAATACTGTTGTGGCACGTGTGGCATGAGGTTCAGTATATGTCTATTTTTATAAACACTGACAATTAATTCTTTGCTTTCTGTATTAACAGGATCTTAAACCAAATAATTTGTTGTTAGATGAAAATGGAGTTTTAAAATTGGCTGACTTTGGATTAGCAAAATCTTTTGGAAGTCCAAACAGAGTTTATACACACCAGGTAGTAACAAGGTAAGACACTCTGATTTGTTTTTTGTATAACAATTGTGTAGCTCGTTTGCAGTCTCTCAAAATATGTCATGTCAAATCAATATGTTCAAAGTCTGACATCTAGCTCATGTGATGTGGCTGTGGTGGCAGGAGTCTCATAAAGAAACACAGGAAATGGTTGTTTAGCAAAGTCTCAGTAAGAACTGCTACAATATACATCTATGGAGATTGTTCTGGGGTATGATACTCTTTTGAAATGCATTGAAATAATATGTATCTGCCTCTAAGCCTGGCTTTCACAGCAAGACAGCAGTTCCTTTCAATCAATCTTGAGACCTGAAGTCTTTTTTTGTAGCTAGTCACATAACCTATTATCACACAGAAGCTTGAATCAATTAAAATATTTATTATTGTTATTTATGGCATGCTTATTTAAGGTACGCTTTTAAAAGCTGGACCGCAAAAAGCGCAAGGTACTTCCTTTTGTCTGATGTGATATTAAAACTATTCAGGCAAAGCTGGTTTGTTTTAATACGTTTATTCAAAAGGCAGAAGTGCTACGACAGTTTTAAACGCAGCATGTGTCAGATCATTAAATTTGGTTGTTCTTATGCAGTGGAAGCAGCTGTTTTAAAAAAAAACCTGCTGTAAAGGTTCACTTTGAGTAAAACTAATCTCTGTACTTAGGTCTGTTTGTATGGGGATTTTTGGAAGCTGGAAGGAATTCTGTCCTTTTGACATTGCTTCAACAAAGTTTAAAGAAAGTTTTGGATTATAATATGCAAACCTGCCTGTTAAATACTTTTTTCCCTTTACACATCTGCAGTTCTGTTCAGCTCAGCTGAAATTAGTTAATTTGTGGTTATATGTGACCCCGTGGTTTGGAATGCACAGTTTTGTTCAGTCTTCATTAAAAAAAAAACATTTTGCAGGGTGTAGTACCACTCTTCAGAGTTTGAAAAATACACAGGCAGGAGCTGTATCCTCTTCGTGGTTCTTGTATTGCTGCAGTAGACAGCATTTGACATGAGCAAAGCCAGGTGATTTTCCCAAAATGTGTTTTCTCTTCAGGTGGTACCGAGCTCCAGAACTATTGTTTGGTGCTAGAATGTATGGTGTCGGTGTCGATATGTGGGCTGTTGGTTGTATTTTAGCTGAACTGCTCCTCAGGGTAGGTCTCAAAATGTAAGCATTTTGTGTTTGTTCTTCAGTGCGTTACAACTTTGTATGTGGGCTTCCTCTTTCCTTCTAACAGCAGCAGGCAAAGGCAGCTGTTTAGGAAAGGGAGAAGAAGAGGGGGAGAAAAGCTTCCAAAAGCTTGCTAACTGTAAGGAAAGTGAAGTTTTGGAATAGACTGAGATTCTGTAAGCGTCACAGTCATTGGACTTCTAAAACAGTCAGGTGAAAATACTGCAACAAACTGTCAAGAGTCCTGCCTTGAAAGGAAGGTTGAGTAGACATCCCTTCCAGTCCTTGTGAGTGTTATCCTTTTACACAGTCTTCCGTCAGTTTTCATTTGCTATCCTTCAAGAAATGTGACATCATAGATACATGCATACTTTGTCCCTTATACATTGTTCCTCAATAGGTAAATAAATATCACCAGTACCTTAGTTGTGGATTTATTCATAATGACCAGAAGACTTGATGTTTTTCTAAAGTGTGATTGGTTGACAATACTGAAACGGAACTGAAGGTTAACATCAATAGTTCTTAAGTATGTTTTACTGAAACAGACCATTTATTATGCAGCTATTTGGAGAGCACATGTGGGTGTGAGGTAGGGAAGTGGGGAATAGGGGCATAAACACAGCTGAAAACATTAAGTAGCCTGCACTGCATCTTCCATGAGTAAGTTGCTTCTGCTTGGATTTTGCACTGTACTTTGAATGTTTGTACAGCCATGTCATGAACCATTGGAGAACTGTTCTGTCTGAAAACACCTTGAAAGAAATATTTTGCCTTGGTTTATCACACAAACAGGTGTGCTGGTACAATCTGGTTGGCAGTTCAGAAGTGGAAATACACAGTGGCTTTTTAAGCAGCACTAGTGATATGCACATAAATATGTGGTAGACCTGCTAAAGTTGAATAAACTCAAGGAATGTCAGAAAGCAAATAAAATCATTGAATTATTCTGATTCATTGGTTTTTCACAAAGCAGGAAATGTGTTATGGTTTAGTTACTTTTCAAAATATCACACTGATGAATCTGTCTTCTTTCTTCCCAAGTGTACTGAGTTGAGGGACCGTGCAGTTAACTGCTGCTTCTGTAATCCAGCTACAATTTTCTTCTAGTGTTTTGAATATATATAAAACCTAACTTCAGAGACCAGATGATGGAAAGATCCTTGTGAACAGCTGACTTTGAACAGCTGACTTTAAATTGGCAACTGAGATGTAAAATCTTTCCTGAGTTTAGTTATTTTGCATTCAGATGGTAATGGTTTACCTGTCTGCTATTGAGTTCAAGATATCAAGCCTGAGTTGCAAGAAATATGAATAATCTATTTAGACATCACTAAAAAGCCTCATTTTGAGTAGCTGATATACAAAGCTGTTTTGCCCTGCAGTTAAGAGGGATAGCTCAAAGCCCCCTCTCTAGAATTGAACTTCAGAAGTTACTTTAATCAAATGCTTTTGCCTTTTTCCAGGTTCCTTTTTTGCCTGGGGACTCTGATCTTGATCAGCTGACAAGGATATTTGAAACACTGGGCACTCCAACAGAAGAACAGTGGCCTGTGAGTCCTTTTGTTTAACAGTCTGAGATTAGCTTTACCTGGCACTCTCTATGTTAGCTTTTAAAATTAAATTGAAGGGTATACCCGAGTACCTGAGTTGATGTTTGGAAGGCAGCTGCCTGATCTCACAAATCAAAGGATAAGCAGCTGATACTCACTGTTTCTCTTGGCAAATCTCTGGTCAGTGTGGCATTGTTGGTAGCATTACGCTACATTAATGAAACTTTTTTGTTTCCTTTCTGTGTGTATCCACAGTTTTCTGTGGCTATTGGTGGGAAATTATTGTTGCATAATGTTTTTTAAATGCTTGGTTAGTCTACTTTAATCTGAAAGGCCTTAATGACTTTCAGAAGTACGAACAATTTTAGGGACTCAAACTGGCCTGGGTAATTTATAGTTTGGAGATACAGTATGAAACATCAGACCAACAGCTCTAGGGATAAACAGTTTATCTCAGGATAATGGCAGTGTTACAAATACAAGTTAATAGTACAGTTATCACTGAGATGACAGTAAATTTGGTAATTCAGTAATACCAGGCCAAACTTAGTGTTAGGGCACACAGTGACCTATCTGACCATGGTTATCAGGCAGACTGACAGGAAGCGAGGCATAACCTCTGATGAGCAACTTGAACCAGCTGATGGGCATGGGTAGTCTTGAGTTCCTAGACAGACTGTCCTCTTTTGTAGTTGAGGTGTGGAAGTACTGTCTGGACTTGCTAACCAGTTACCACATCCCACCTCTGCTTCCTCTCTGTGCCAGTTTTTCTTCATGTGAATGGTGTTTGGATGCTACTTTAAGTACTGTGCCGTAAAACCAGGCACCTTCCTGAGGGTCACCACTAAAGCAAGGGAAGGATACATCACTTGAAAAGGGAAAGTGTGAAATAACTGAAATGAGTATTTTTTCTAAAAATCGCCTTTACCTACTACTCCTACATTTATTTCAGTGACCAAGTATAAGCGAAGTGGTGTGAAAGATAATTTGATTCTGCTGAAAGATACCATATGAAGTTTAGTTACTGTGAAAAGCTGAGCTCTTTCTAACTTGAGAAACATTTTTGGTCTTTGTAGGGGATGACAAGTCTTCCAGATTATGTTACATTTAAGGCTTTCCCTGGAATGCCACTTCAGCATATCTTCAGTGCGGCTGGTGATGATTTGCTCAATCTTCTGCAAGGCTTATTCACATTTAATCCTTGCACTAGGGTTACAGCTACACAGGTATAGTACACTTTCATTATGTCCTAGTGTTCATTAAGCTGCTGCTAATATTGGATAAATGTGCTTTGAAGCCAGTAAGTCAGGTTTGAAAGGAAATGTCGTGTAGGTATGTCTATGAAATATTAGAAACATAATTCCAGTGTTTTATAAAGAGAACTCTGAAAGGCTTGACTGATCACTTCCTTTCCCAATGTAGAACAAAGGTCGACAACTAAAAGGTATATGTGTCATGGTTTTCAGACAGTCATTATATTTGACTTTCAAAATTCAGTCACCAAAAGCCTGGAACTCAAGTCTTAACATAGCATATCTTAGTCTCTGTGTTTGAAAGTTTTTCATCCTTACTTCATTCGGTTTCCAATTTCATTTAAACTTTGATTTATTTTTTAACATGAAATTCTGTGGTGATTTAAATCATTCTGAATATCTCTTTTCCATTATTTTTGGGTGAAACTAAACTCAATTTCACTGCTCCTTGATGGAGAGAAATTAAATATTTTGAATGAGAACATTGCAGAATGTTCTAGTTAAGAATATTTTGCTATGAGGAAGACTTGGCAGTTTCAAAACTGAGGAGGCATGCAAAAAACACAGCTTTCCCCTTAAAGTCATGACTCCCTCATTTCTTGTTAGACAAGGCAGATCACAGTCCAGGGGCTTAGTGCATGTATTACCTATCTTTTTACTAGACTTTTTCAGATCACATTCAGTTTATGTTGGAAGTTCTTGAAGATGGTAACCAAAAAAAGTTTCCAAATAATTAGTTCTGCTATGCTTGGGACACCTTGGTACTAGTTCAGGTGTATGAAGTCATTTTGCACGTCAGATTGTAGGACAGTGAATATATGTGACTTGTGGGACTATGCTGGGCTTCTCACAACTCCTTGCCTCATTTCCATGCCTGTGTCAAAGTTTCTGTGGTGTCTTAGTATGTGTATGATCACCATGCACTTCACAAAAAATAATTACCCAAGTCTCCCTACTGTCGAGCCCATGTTAGAAACAGCCTGACTCGCTAGCAGGACTGTGTGTGCATCTAATTGTCTGCAGAAAGCCAAGGTGAAGCTATGTTTGAATCCACAGGTCGTGTAACTCTAAGAGCTGTGGCTTGCGGGTGATATGGTTTAGGGGTGAACTTGTAGTGTAGGGTTAATGGTTGGACTTGATGATCCCAAGGGTCTTTTGCAACCTGAACTATTCTATGATTCTATGACTTCCCGAGTTTAGCAATTTTATTAACAATACTACAGTTCAGGGCAGGAAACAATTTGCACTTACTGTATTGGCTTGATATATAGCTGGCATTGAATACCGTGTAAGTGACTTTAGCAAAAATAATGATTACCTGCGAGACAGCTTAGCCTCTTTTCCTTAACCTTATGGAGGGTGTGGAATTCTTAAAATTTA
Organism: Trogon surrucura; assembly: GCA_020746105.1. Taxonomy (NCBI): domain Eukaryota; kingdom Metazoa; phylum Chordata; class Aves; order Trogoniformes; family Trogonidae; genus Trogon; species Trogon surrucura. Next base: position 66,923,776 of record CM036658.1, read on the forward strand.
AAGTAGTCTTTAATTCCACTACATTAAATTAATGCACTCACTTGTGTTTGTCTTCTGCTCTAAGACAGTTTACAGCATAGAAACAGCACAGTTAAAGAAATTTCAGGGAAAGACCTATCTTAATCTAGTAAAACAGCTCGTATCTTGGATCTGATCAAGGCTTAAGATATATTATTTTAATCTTTCTTTATTCCTACTTTGTTCTTTATCTCCTTTTCTTATCTGTATATTCAGAATGTAAGCTCTTCAGAGGTAGAAATTTTCTGTTTGTGCAAGACCTTTTGCAGTGTAGTCTAGAGTTTTGTTAGGGTGTCTGAGCACTAGTTAAAAACAATAGAACACAATTTTCTGATGGCTTACAAATAAGTGCTGTAGGTAGTCGTTGAGAACACAAAGTCTTGATTTTTTTGCAAGGCCACCTTCTGGTGTAAAAGTGTACAGGTAGTTTCGAAGTGCGTGTGCTTTATTTCATTATAACCTTCTTATAGACAGTGTTCTGACACCTTATACTGATTGCTTGGTTATTCCATTATCATTGAGGCATTGAAACAGAAGTATTTCAGTAACCGACCAGGACCCACTCCAGGAAATCAGCTGCCAAGACCAAACTGTCCTGCAGAAGCTGTAAAGGAGCAACAAAATGCACTTTTAAACTTAAAGAGGAAAAGGATGGATGGAATAGATCAAGGTAACCTCTTAATGTTTTACCTGTTTTAAAATAGGAGCTACGTGCTCAGAACATATAGTACTTGCAGTGTTTCAGAACAAAAGCTCTCTGAACGGACTACATTCCTGGGTGCCAGCACCAGCTGAAGCCCTTTAATGATTTGTGATTTAAGATAAGTAGTTTAGGGTGAGAAAGACTTAGTTCTGTTTTCTAACAGAGTAGGCACAAAAAAGGCTCTCTCTGTCATGTGTAGGAATCTAATTGTTAGAAGAAATACCTAATTCTATTGATTTCTGTAATGGAGTGGTACTACTTAGTAAATTACATCAGTTTTTTTGAGATATCTTACTGAGGTGGAAATAACTTTACAACACTTAAGACCAACAAAAAGAGGTGAGAGGGAGAAACCTAGCATGTTATTCTTTCAAATGACAGAGTGGAGAATATAAGTCTGATTTAGAAGAGAGGTTTTCTGCTTTTTACCTCTTAGACTATGCAAGTTAACTGTTTAGCTAAAGAACATTAGGCATGTTTCTGTGACTGTTTTAAAAGACAAGCCCATTCCCTAACTTCTATATGGAGCTTCCAGCCTTTCCCAAACAGTAGCATGTACTTAGTATCCATGGCAACAAAAACTGTGAGGCCTGAAGACCTTCAGACTGGAGACTAAAGATTTGAGGACTCAAACCTTCTAGTAGAGAGGCAAATACAGGTGCTTAAACTTGGAGTTGTTATTCTTAATACCTGGAATATGCTAGACAGCAGCTGTCAGGTTAGCGTCAGCTTTTTGCTATTGCCAGTATGTAACTCTCTTTTGATATAAGAGTGGTATCGTTTTGGAATGGAGATGCTTCCATGAAAGTACATTTCCTCTTGAATTCAGAGAGACAGCTACATTATTAAACTTACATCTCAGGCAGTTGACTTGCTGTTTCTCAGTCTCTGTAAAATCTCAATGAAATTGACATGTCTAATCTCAATGAAAAAAATCTATTAGTTGGCTACTTGCATGCTCTTTGCTAATCCCCGTACTGTGGGTCTACTAACTTGTGGCAACTTGTCAAGTTACTGCAGCTTAGGTAGTTAAGTTAAGCTTTTTAGCTCCTTATGCAAGGACCGTGTGAGGATCTCTGATTAGTGTTTTGGACTACATGCCCTAAAATATGCCTGTTACCTAAAGGAAAGGAAAGAGGAAAGAATGCTTCCTTGAATTCTGTGAATTAACCATTTGAAGTCTTGTGTTTGACAGTGAGCAGAGTTCCCAATAGAACACCAGTTGCTTTGCCATCTCTTTAAAATCTCATCTTCAGCAGGAGGAAGTCAGACTTGTGTGTTAAATGCCAGGAGTTTTGAGATTGGCTGTAACTAAGGCATTTAGGAAGTCAGTGTTACTTTTTGAGATATTTGAGTATCAGTATATAAAAAACAGTATCATTTCCACTAAGTGGAAATGAAAACATAATGGATTTTCTGATATGGATTTTTCCATTCTGTTCTGCTACTGTCTTAGCTGTACTGACAGAATCAGAAGGTCTAAAAGGTAGATCCTCTTAGAACCCGTAGAGGAGAGAGTCAATGTTGGAGCTAGCATGTCTAACCTCAGCTTCATTTGACATTCTTACATGGTGATACCACCCAAAGTTAAGATCTGAATATTGATTTGGAAGGACATTTTTCAGTATTTAAATAAAATTTTAAATACAGCATGTTTTTATTGCTATTGAGGGTGGAAATGTGCAGAAGTAATTTCGAAGAAAAATAAGTTACACCCACTGAAATTCTCGGGCTGATCTGTGCTTGCATCCTGCACAGTCCATTCTCTTTCCTTTAGCCCTATTGAGGTAGCACTCCTCAACTTAGGATAATGGACTCAGTGATGACTGGTGGGTACCTTGCTGTAAAATGTTGGCACTGAGGGCTGTCTGCTGGAAGAAAGAATTTATGCCATCCCCATAAGTGCTGTGTTTCCACAAGAACAAAACGCTGTAATCTGTAGGTCATGTTCACCAAGCTTAAATTTGCAGCAGCTGTACCTCTCAACAAACAGCCTCTTTATTGCCAGGAGAATACTGTCACTAGAGGGATGACAGTCTGTGAGAAGTATTAAGCATGCATTATTCCTAGCTATTACTACCACTTATTTCTGACCAGTGAAGTATGTGGAGACAGTGGTGCTACAATGACACCATTGTCCATCCTCTCCACTCTGGCAAACACTTAATCAAGAGCACCACTCCTTCCCTAGGATACCAATTTCTAGTCCTATTAATTTGCATTTCTACAGAGCCATAGGTTTGTAAAACAGTACAAAAAATGCAGCACTGAGATTTTTCCTGAGTTAATGCAGTATAAGGAATTTATCTGGTTTTTTTAGAACTATCCTACGTTGGTTTGGAAAAAACCCTCAACCAATCTAGTCTTAACTGAGGTTAGGAATTTGTGTTGTTTGGGCATTTGTTTAAAGATTCCATGACAGTTTATTTTAGAGGATACCTCTACCTATAGGGCAGGCAGAAACAGTTGATTCCTTTCACAGTGGGCTTCGTATCTGTTCCAGAATGCAACTGTGGTTCATTCTGCCTATGTTTTAAATAAGTAGTGTATGAAGAAATGAGAGAACATGATCTGGAATAGAATAAGAAAAGTACTGCTGCTGATACTAAACAAAAACATGGTTAAAGAATGAGGCGGAGACTAAGAGGGCTATTATGTCTTGCAGACAGCTTATTGCTGGGCAGTAACAGCATGTAAAAAAATCATTGAGTGTATGTGTGCCTTATAATACCTTGCCTTTCTTGGGCTTGAAAGTAGAATTTAATATAAAAGGCTAGCTTTTTATACCAACAAATAGAAATACTTACATGTATCCCAAATGCAATTAACACTTAATTACAGAGTTTTAAGTAATTTGGAGTATATGTACTGATGCAAATGAGCTTTGACTCTAGCACCCTTTCATAGATTGATTGCATTAAGCAGCCCAGAGTAGATGTACATCAACAATGTTGTCAAATGAGTACTAAAACCTTGAGGAGAGGGATGGACCCTTTTAGTAACAATATGATTTGCAATTTTCAGGATTACCAAAAAAACTGATTTTTTGATTGCTGTGGATGGTGGATGAAAATGACCCAAGTCACAACCGTTGAAAAAAATGCCGTAATAATCACTGGATGGTTATTTTAAAATATTTTCATATGTAAAATGTGAATTTAATATTTGTTTACTGAGAGGTTTCACTGAGGTTTCTTTTTTGAATAAAAGTGTTCTTGAGTGGAACAAGAAGATTCCTTTCTCTGGTTTGCTGTCCTGTTACTCTGACTCGTGCTTTCAGGTGATAACTGTCAAAACTGCTTACTGGCTACAAATTTACACAGACTTAATTTTGCAGAACCATTATGCTGAATCACATGCTATCCTGTACAGATATACACCCTACAGATGCATCCTTCCTCTTTTGGAGGAAAACTAGTGTCACGGGTTAGAGCTGGGCTGGCCACTAAATGTGGACAGATGCTCTCTAACCCTCTCTTACCCCCTCCCCAAATGGGAAGGAAAAGGAAATGAGGCAGAGAGACTTACGGGTTAGGAAAGAAACACTAGGACAGCTTTCATGAAACAAATAATGGAAATAATAGTGAAATGATAAAAATAAAGAACTTTATACAACTATAGGTATTAGCCCAATATCAAACCTCACTCTGTCTGCCCTGCCCCTCCCAGCAATCCCCACTGGTGCTGCAGAGCAGGAGGCACTGGGGAAGCCCCAGGCTCAGTGGTGGCGGGAGCTGGATACAGGGAGCTGGATTTGGGAACTCAGGATCCGGATCAGAAGCAGGAGACTGGACAGAGTCCTCCCTGAACACCGGCCATCACAGAAAAGGGGAAAGAAGGAAAAAGGCCAGAAGCTCTTGTGATCACTCAATTTATACTAAATATGACATATATGGAAGGGAATACTCTTGTTGGTCACCTGTCCTGTCTATTACCCCCCAGAGGTGTAACCTTTTACTTCCTTGTGACTCCTCTTTCTTCCTGGCAGTGGCCTTGGTCACTACAAGAGCAAGTAGAAGCAAGAGCCTTTCTGCACACCAGTCCCAGGCAGTGGCTGTAACCATCAGGTGTTATCACTGCCAGTAGCACACTCTGTCTGCAAAAACATGCTGCTGACTTCAGAACGTGCAGCCTTTTAGAAGACACTAAACTGGAAAGTAAAAATCACTGAACAGATTTGGGGGTTTTAGCTCAAACCAGGACAACTACAAACAACACCATTCTCTCCTGGAGCTTAGCTATACATAAGATTGTCTGCCAGCTCTATAATACATTTTTTTCCCCAACATTTATTATTATAAAGGAAGGGTAGGATGCTTTTTTGTTACAGTTAATATGCCAATGTATTAAGAAATGAGTTCGCATGTGCTCACGCAGCAGTCACTCATTAAGATTTTCCAAGGACACATCCACTATATTGAAAACAACATGATGCACCGATTAAATGTGAAGTATTGAGTATTTTGGGGTTTTTTGTTTGCAGTTGGTTGTGGGGTGTTTGGTGTTTGGTTGTTTTTTTGTTTTTTTTTGCAACTCCAGTGTTTCAGGAGAAATTATCTGAGAGCATATAAATACAGTTTCCTTCACAGCCTGAAGACTACAATAACAAATGGAGTGAGATCCAGCTGGAAAAACCGTACCAGCCCTCCTGTCAACTTGTGGCTGTTGAACAATTCATAGTGCAGATACTGGGCCCAGCTCTGTTGCCTGATTTCCAGCATGACTGTGTTGCAAAGTGGCTGCTGGGTAACTCAGTCTTCTGCAATGGAAGAGAAACGAGCCAGTAAATGCTGTTGATGCAGCTTAGCCATATGTCCACCACTGTTATGCCATGGATTTCAGGGATACTTGGTGAGCCATTGTCATTTTCCCACCTGTGAGCCACTTTCAGCATTCTGTTTTCTAATGTATGTGGCAAGTGTATTAGACTTTGAGGCTTACACTGTCTGTGTAATCAAATGCCATCATCCTGAATGAGGAATTCAGAGAACTGCAGGCCTACTTCTCACAGGCATATGTACAAACAATATGTTAATCTGAACAGGGAAGAGAGAGTAAGGAGTCCTGTAAACTTTTTTACATTGAACTTACCTAGAACAGCATTCTGACTGGACTTAAAACCTGGAAATTTTCAGCCCCTAAAACAGATGCTGCATTTTTCAGTGAGTGTTCTAACTATTGGGCTTAACAAATAAGAATCTGCATGGCAGTGACAATTCTAAGTATTCTGTCAGCTCTGCTTTGAGAGTCACGCCATTCCCTTCTTGTCAAAGGCTGTATGTGCCTAGATGACACCCTTTGCTGAAGGACACCTTTACCAGCAGAGCAAGTAGCAATACTCTAAGGTGCGCCAGGGAAGGTTTAGTTTGGACATTAGGAAGAAAATTCTTACCAAAAGGGTTGTCAAGCATTGGAAGAGGCTGCCTAGGAAAGTGACGGAGTCACCATCCCTCTATGTGTTTGAAAGACACGTAGATGTGGTGCTTAGTGACATAGTTTAATGGTGGACTTGACATTGTTAGTTTAGAATCATATCAGGTGGAAGAGACCTAGAAGATTATCGAGTCTAGCCTTTGTTCCAGCCCTATCAATCTGCTACACAATTCCCCCCAACGCAACATCCACCTGTCTCTTAAACACCTCCAGGGATGGTGACTTGACCACCTCCCTGGGCAGCCTATTTCAATGCCTGACAACCCTTTCAGTAAAGAAATTCTTCCTAATATCTAACTTGAACCTCCCCTGGCACAATTTGAATCCATTTCCCCTTGTCCTATCACTCTCCACTAGGGAGAATAGACCAATCCCTGCCTCTACAACCTGCTGTCAGGTAGTTGTAGAGAGCAGTAAGATCTCCCCTCTGTCTCCTCTTCTCTAGGCTAAACAGTCCCAGATCCCTCAGCCTTTCCTCATAAGACTTATGTTCAAAGCCCTTTACCAGCTTGGTAGCCCGCCTCTGTACCCTCTCCAGCACCTCTTGTAGTGAGGGCACCAAAACTGGACACAATACTCAAGGTGTGGCCTCACCAACGTCGAGTACAAGGGCATGATCACCTCCCCGCTCCTGCTGACACCATTCCTGATCCAAGCCAGGATGCTGTTGGCCTTCTTGTCCCCCTGGGCACACCGCTGGCTCCTGTTCCATCAACACCCCCAGGGCCCTCTCTCTGCCTGGCAGCTCTCCAGCCACTCCTCCCCAAGCCTGTAGCGCTGCTGGGAGTTGTTGTGGCCAAAGTGCAGGACCTGGCATTTGGCCTTATTGAATTTCATGGAGTTGGCCTTGGCCCAGTGATCCAGCCCATCCAGATCCCTCTGGAGAGCCTCCCTGCCCTCGAGCAGGTCAACGCTTCCACCCAGCTTGGTGTTGTCTGCAAACTTACTGAGGGTGCACTCCATACCCTGCTCCAGATCGTTAATAAAGATGTTAAGCAGGAGTGTCCCCAGTACTGAGCCCGGGGGGATACCACTCGTGACGAGTCGCCAACTGGATTTAACTCCATTGACCACAACTCTCTGGACTCAGCCATCCAACCAGTTTTTTCACCCAGCGAAGCGTGTGCCCATCCAAGCCAAGAGCAGTTATTTTCTCTAGGAGAATGCTGTGGGCAGCTGTGTCGAATGCCTTACTAAAGTCAAAATAAATGACATCCACAGCCTCACCTTCATCCAACAAGCAGGTCACCCAGTCATAGAAGGAGATCAGATTTGTTAAACAGGACCTGCCCTTCACAAACCCACAGTGACTGGGTCTGATGACCTGGTTGTCCTGCATGTGCTGCATAATGGAGCTCAGGATGATCTGCTCCATCAGCTTCCCTGGGACTGAAGTTAAACTGACAGGCCTGTAATTTCCCAGGTCATCCTTCTTTCCCTTCTTTTAGATGGGTGTCACATTGGCTGACTTCCAGTCAGCTGGGACCTCTGCAGGAAGCTAGGACTGTTGATAAATGATGGAGAGTGGTCTGGCAAGAATCCCCGCCAGTTCACTAGTGCTGTAGGGTTTATCCTGTCTGGCCCCATAGACTTAATGAATGTTGACATGTAGTTGTAGGTCCCTGGCCGTCTCCTCGTGAACTGGAGGGGGGACATTTTGCTCCCAGTCCTAGTCTACTGGCTTGGTGGGCTGGCTTCCTTCAGTACAGGTGTTATTATTACTAAAGACTGAGGCAAAGAAGGCACTAAGAACCTCAGCCTTATCCTTGTCTTTTGTTACTATATTTCCTTCTAGGTCTAGCAGGGGATGGAGGCTCTCTCTGTTCTTTTTTCTGTTATTAATGTATTTATAAAATCTTCTCTTGCAGTCCTGTACTTTCAAAGCCAGATTGATTTCCAGCTGGGCCTTTGACCTTCTAATAATCTCCTGACATAACCTAATGCTATCCTTATACTCACTATGAGTGGCCTGCCCTCTTTTCTAGAGGCCATAAACTCTCTTTTTTCCCTTGATCTTCAGCAATATGTCACTGTTCAGCCAGGCTGGTCTTCTATGCCGCCAGCTTGTCTTAAGGCACATAGGTATGGCCTGCTCCCATGCCTTCAAGATTTCCTCCATAAGTAGTGTCCAGCCTTCCTGGATGCCTGTACCCTTCAGAACTGATTCCCAAGGGATTTTACTGAGTAACCTCCCAAACAGGTCAAAGTCTGCCCTTTGGAAGTCCCAAGTGGCAGTTTTGATGTCACTCTTCCTAGCATTTCCAAGAATAGAGAACTTGATAATTTCATGATTGCTGATCACTAGACAGCCTCCAGCTGCCACATCTTCCACTAGACCTTCTCTGTTCACAAACAAAAGGTCCAGCAGGCGCCTTCTCTGATCGGTTCACTTACCAGCTGTGTGAGGAACTTATCTTCTGCACATTCCAGGAACTTTCTGGATTGTTCCCTCTCTGCTGTGTTGTATTCCCAGCAGATACCTGGAAGGTTAAAGTCCCCCACAAGAACAATGGCAAGTGAGCGTGACATTTCTCCCGACTGCTTATAGAAAGCTTCATCCACCTCACTGCTCTGGTTGGGAGGTCTATAGCAGACTCCCACAGCAATATCAGCTTTATTAATCCTTAACCTAATCCAAATGCTTTCTACCTCATCATCACTGTGCTCAATTTCTAAGCTTTCATAACATTCCTTAACATACAGGGCCACCCCACCACCTTTCCTTTCCTGTCTATCCCTGCAGAAGAGCTTGTAGCCATTGATTGTGGCACTCCAGTCATGCGAGTCATCCCACCGCGTTTCTGTGATGGCCACTATGTCATAGTTTTCCTGCTGCATCACGGCTTCAAGCTCCCTCTGTTTGTTGCTCGTACTGCGTGCATTGGTATAGATGCACCTTGAGTGAGCTAATGATCCCAACACCTTTTTGGGGGGGGGGGGTCCTGTTTCCTACCAGACCCTTTTCAGGTGTTTCTATGATTTTTAAACGTTTATCCCTTGTCCCAGTTGAGATAGCAGAGCAAGATTCCTCACTAGTCTACCATCCTGTGGGCTCTGATGTGCTGTCTCTGGACTTATTCTTAAGAGGCCCAGTTATCTCCCCTTCCCCCTTCATAACTAGTCTAAAGCCCTGTCAATTAGCCCTGCTAACTCCTGCCCTAAAATCCTTTTTCCTCTCTGGGACAGGTGCATCCCACCTGCCACCTGCAGGCCAGGCACCTCATACATCAGCCTATGATTGAAAAACCCAAAACCCTGCCTGTAGCACCATCCATGGAGCCATGAGTTCACCTGATGGCTCACTCTTTTCATCTCCTCATTGGCAACTGCCACTGAAGGGATAGAGGAGAAAATAACTTGTGCCCCTGATCCCTTAAGCAGCTTCCCCAAGGCTCTGAAATCTCTTTTGACTGATTTGGGGTTTCTTCTAGTAACCTCATCACTACCTACCTGAAAAACTAACAGAGAGTAATAATCAGAGGGTTTTACTAGGGTGAGAAGTTTGTCCGTCACATCCCTAACCTGTGCCCCAGGGAGACAGCAGGTCAGGACAGCGTATTGGGCCCTCTGCCCCACTTAAGAGAGAATCACCGACCACAATGACATGTCTACTTTTCTTTTTAGAGTTAGTTCTGCTGGTGGGTCTATGGTGACCCAGTCTCTTTCGGTCTTCAGGCCTGGACAAGTCATTCTCCTCTCATTGCATGACTACATAATACAGAAAGGGAAGGTGCTCTCTGTTTTAAACAAAACTGATTTCATTTTCTCACAGATACCAGGATTACTTATGGCAGCGTGGAGAACAAGGACTGCTAGCCATCACATCCTCATCTTGTCTCCCTGATTCTTGACTGGTGTCAAAGCTGTGTGATCCCTGCAGCATTTTTGTTTTGACAAAGAAGGCTCAGAGCCAGACTGAGCTGTAACACACAGTTGTTGCTCTGTATCTGTGGTATGTTCATACCCACAGTGTGGCCTCAATGCTGTCAGCACTCCAGGCAGCAATGCTAGTTTTTTGCTTTTACCTGTGTTCATTCTTGGCTTTTGTGACTGTTCTTGTTCTCTTGACTAACTGCATGTACTTGCTTGCTAACTCCTACTCCGACATTTCTTCTGGCGCACAAGCGTTAACGCTCTGCATCTCCAATGTAATGATTCCTTTACAGAGTAGGTTTCACCTGTGACCTTTAAATACCCGTTTTCTTCTCAGAGAGAAGGGAAGGATTGTTACAAATAAGGCTATATAGTTAAGCCTGCTTTTCTTTGAATCCCTCTGTTCCCCCTTGCATTTCATACTCAACTATCTCAACTTTGTCTCTGAGGTAAGGTATTCTCTACACACAGCTGTAAAAATATCACAGGATAAAACAGGCATAGGTCTGGATGTAACTTGTTAGGTTGAGATAGACAAACTTCTTGAAGAGCCAAACTGAGTGCTTTGAACACTTGGCAGGCTATGTTTTGACATACATGGCTGCAGTCTCTTTGGCTCCAAAATACAGCACTGCCTAAGAAAAGTTTCTTTTGATTCAAATCTTCCTTAAGACCTGCTGGGAATTAGGTTTGTTCCTCCTGTAGCCCACTACCAGGAAGGCTCCAGGCACAGCTCTGTTCTCACTAGCTTGAGAACTCCGCTTGGCCAAAGTTTGTTCATCACATAATGCAAATTTCTCATTTTAAAGCTTCCTCAGGTAGATCTGCAATAAGATCTCAGTTTCGATGCTATTGAAGTAAACTCATATCATCTGTATAGTCAACTGTAGTATTCCCTTTTTCTTTTTCCTTCTATTTGTGAGCAACTTATTCAGAAAAGTTCTATTTATTTCCTTTTAGAAACTCCTATTCTTTTAAATAAATGGCCAAGGGGTTAGGCAGGAAGGGTTCTGACCCTTCCAAAGAATCACATCTGCAGGCAGGTGATCTTGCACAAGGATTTTTCTGAGAGGCTTGCTATATGGTTAATACAAAAGCCGTCAGTGTTCTTACCATTTCCTCTAGTGCTGTTGGCTCAAACTGTGCCCAGAAACCTTCACACTAATAGCATTAATTACTGTGATAAGAACAGAATGGTATGCAGAGAAGGGAGGAGAAGAGGGAGGAGGCATTTTTTACTTAATTAGAAGGCATTAATGGAATGTAGTTCATTGCCTACCACAAGAGATTTGTGCCATTGCAGTAGGGACAAGGACAGTTGCACTAAGCTGGCTTTGACAAAAGGCTTTGAGGTTCGATTTTGGGAAACCTCCAGTTTGGGCCAGGTTGGTAGGCAGGTACCCGTAAAGAATACTCATTCCATCCTGCATAGATTTGCCACCAATGAATGAATCTCTTTTTGGTTTTTTGAGGGTTGCTTTTGTCGTGGGTTTTTTTGTTGTTTTCTTAAGTTCACTGACAGAGAAAGTAAACAGATAATTAACTAAGGATTACAAGCTGGCAGTTCTGAAAAAGTCTACTGTTGCATCTTTTTCTTGCTAAGTGGAAAGCATACGGTCAGGAGCTTCCTCTGTTTTTCTCACACTGGCATCCTGAAGAAGTCAACAATGCAAAAAGGCAGTGTCACTATGGATTTTATATTTATGCATGATGGTAGAAACCAGTTTTAATCTGTCAGACTTAATCGCTAGAGTTGCAATGCAAATTTACAACTGCATCACTTTTCCTTGCCACTAGAGGCAGTGTCTGACAGAGAAATAAGGCAGATGGTCAGATGCGGTAACAACGGTCTGATCTTAACCTAACACTTCTTGCTCTGATAAACACCACTGCCAGCTTGAAGCTCCTTGTAAGGATGGAGAACTGGGCTGTCTCAGCATGCAGCTTGAGCCTGCCTAACTCCGATCCCTCATATTAGCCTTATCTAGTGACTCAGGGGGCTTGCAGGCTTCCTTTCTTCCATCTGTCACTGATGAACTCCAGTAAGACTTAATCTCAAGCCAGCCCCAGACTTCCTGCTGCTGGCTGGTTACCTGAGTGATAGAAATGTGTAAAATGCTGGAAAACGCTGCTGTCTCCTTTTCTGAGAGGAGACATCATATAATACAATGCTGATTTAGGAATGCAAAGCTGTACTGCATGCAGCTGCTGAGAGGTCAGAAAGAGTGACATTCATAATGGGCATTACATGTTATTGAGCTAAAAAGGGTCAACAAGGAGCATGTGAAAGCAGCACCTTGAGAGTTCAGTGCAAAGCTGTGTAATATTACTTTAGTTAACAAAAATTAATCTACTTAGAAAGGTTTAGTTTGTGCATTTCCTTAATAGACAATGCAGATTTTAATTCACTTTGAATTAGCGTTGGAGTGAAAAAGCAGCTAAGCAACCAGTTTATTAAACTGTCATTCTCAAAATAATAATGTCTTCTTTTCTGAGCAAATTTGCACCCCCGTGGGTTTTCTAATACTAGAATCTTCAAATGCTAGGAAATGCTTTCTTCCAAGTCCAACAAGGGAGTTAAAACATTTCTTTTGATCAGAATCTAACTAAATTTGACTTAAGTGCATGATTTTTAGTTATTTTTATTTTTTAGTAACTCCTACCAGCTAGAAAATATTAGTGTGAATTACAGAACACTAATGAAGATATAGGAGGATACCACCATTTAGCATTATGACCAACCTGATATTCTGGGTGGGCCAGTTACACTTGCATATCTGGCCCCATGTGCACTGACAGACTCTGTCATCTCTATAATCAGTCCTGTCTCAGAGACTGATAGTTGCAGGTTGCTCTTGTCTTGGACTGGCAGATCATTCAGTGCTGTCTTTGCTATTATAGTTGCTCCCTGTGCCGCCCTGCACCTCCACACATGATCTGGAATGTGATTGTCCAGTTATAGTAGTAACAAATACTATAGTACATAAGACTGTAACTAGATCCCAACACAACTTCTGCTTTTCTGCTGCTGGAAGATGTAGTCTTCTGCCCCTAGAGAATCTGACAACAGCTTGAATGCTTAGATCCTAAAAGCTCAAGCATCGAGACAGCATAAAACATTAATTTTTTTTGTCATTGCACTCTTTGCATCCATTATTGTATTACACTTGTTTATTTATTTTTAAGCAGAGTAGCAACTAGAAAGTTAAATAAGTAAGGTATGGTAGCCAAGCACTCTGAAATAAAAGAATAACAGGTGACTTGGTGCTCTTGGCAATACTGGCATGAGCCATATCCTGCCCTTGGGCTTTCTGCATCAAGCCAAACCTTAAAATACCCGAGATGCTTCAACTGCTAATAGTACACCTTTATGTCTAAGTGGGCTATTATCACTTGGTTTTGTCATGTCTACAGCTGGGCTATACTGTGCTGTGGCAGCTGGCCCTGCCATGATTCCTAGAGACACTGGCTTTTGGAAGATATCCAAAGGTTCTGGAAGCCCTTGACTACCTAAAATGATCTGGGGAGAAGTGGTCCATAATCCAGGTGATGATGCATACTTGGAAAAAAAATGAGGAAGTCATGAGTTTATTATGGCCTGCAGCCACCTAGACTGTGAGACAAGAATATTCTTGCAGTAACACACAAGTAAAACTCCTAAACGGTAAATAAATTATTTTTAATGTCTGATTACACCTTTGCATGGTGCTCCCCTCTGCTAGAATACCTTTTCCATGGGAAACTGTTCCAGGAAATATCACAGCCGTTAGGTCATTAACTGTGTAAGAGGTTCAGTTTGAATCCCAGTGGTGGCTTCCAGGACACACAGAGGCATATACACAGACATTTTCCCTCTTTCCCATAACTGCATTTTTGACTGGTGTCTAATTGCTAGGCTCAGGCAAGATACGCATTTACCTAAAAAGCAATTTCACATCTTGTGTATTTTAATAGGCATACAAAGTTTACATTTACACTACAAAAATGAACTAATTTTATGTAAGTGGTCATCACAATGCATAGCAATCTGATTTTTTTTTCTTTCTGATTGCATTTACATTTGGAAAGATTTTCTGTATTTCTTTTCACCTGAAAAACAGCCAAGTGGTAGATTTCTCCTCATTGGATGCAGACGTTATGTGCTCTTCTCTTTGCCAGTTGGCATAAACCAAAATCCTTTCATTATTGAAAAATCTTTGCATTTCAAAACATTGAAACCGTCATTCCAAGTTGCAGCTTCATCTCAGAAAGTGTGACAAAAAATGGCACAATTCCTAATATTCTTACCCTAAACTACACTGAGCTGGTTCATGCTATGCAAGTAATGAGGAAGAAGAGAGTTCTTCAGTGTTCTTGGTAAGTTAGAAGTTGGTGCCACCAACAGAACTTTGGGTTTTTTGGCCACAGGAAGGTTTTCATGGCACCGGGTCTACTGGCAACAGACAGAATTCATCTGTCCCATAAGGGGAAAAGAATCCTTGCACACAAGTTGGCAGGGCTCACTGACAAGGCTTTAAACTAGTTTTGAAGGGACACTGGGGTATAACTGCTCTGGCCAGTGAGAACGCTGGGTCTAGTAGCCCAACTCTTGTGGGGCAGTGTGTTGGCATCTTATACAATCAGAAGGTCTCCCACCACTCAAGGCTGAAAACTATGCACTTGGCTCCTGCCCTGAAGTGTTTATACACCAATGCATGCAGCATGGGCAATAAACAGGAGGCGCTGGAGGCCACTGTGCAACAGGGAAACTATGATATAGCAGCCATCACGGAAACCTGGTGAGATGAGTCTCACAACTGGAGTGCTGCGATTGATGGATACCAGCTTTTCAGAAGGGACAGGCAAGGAAGAAGTGGTGGAGTGGCCCTCTACGTTAACGGAGACATAGGAAAGTGTTCAGATTAATGAAGGTGATGATACGGTCAAGTCCTTACGGGTAAGAATCAGGAGTAAGGCCAGCAAGAGTGATATCATAGTGGGAATCTGTTACAGGCCACCCAACCAAGATGAAGAAGTAGATGAAATTTTTTATAAGCAGTTGAGAGAGGTTTCTCAGTTGCTACCCCTTGTGCTCATGGGGGACTTCAACTTCCCACATGTCTGCTGGAAATACAACACAGCAGAGAGAGAACAGTCCCAGAGTTTCCTGGAGTATGTGGTGAGGGAGCCAGCAAGGGAAGGTGCTCTCCTGGACCTGCTTCTTGTGAACAGGGAATAACTTGTGAGGGTAGTAAAGGTTGGAGGCTGTCTAGGGCACAGTGATCATGAGATGATTGAGTTTTCAATCCTTGGTAAAATAAGGAGGGAAATTAGTAAAACTGCCATCCTAGACTTCTGGAGGGCAAACCTTGACCTGTTCAGGAGATTGACTGACAGAGTCCCTTGGGAGGCTGCCCTGAAGGATATAGGAGTCCGGGAAGGCTGGACATACTTCAAGAGGGAAGTCTTAAAGGCACAGGAGCAGGCTGTCCCCGTGTGCCCAAAAATGAGTCAGCAGGGCAGGAGACCAGCCTGGCTAGATAGGGACCTTTGGGTGGACCTCAAGAACAAAAGCGGAGTCTGTGACCTTTGGAAGAGGGGGTAGGGCCCTCACAAAGACTATAAAGATGTAGTGAAGCTATGCAGGGAGAAAATTAGGAGAGCCAAAGAACAGCTAGAGCTCAACTTAGCTACAGCTGTTAAGGATAATAAAAAATGTTTCTATAAATTCATTAACAACAAAAAAGAGGATTAGGGGAAATCTCCATCCTTTATTTGATGCAGAGGGAAAAGATGAAGATGTTGAGGTGCTCAATGCCTACTTTGCCTCGGTCTTTAGCAGTGGAACTAGCTGTTCTGTGGACTCCCACTCTCATGAGCTGGGAGATAAAGAGGGAGAGCAGAATGAGGTCATCACAATTAAAGAGGAAGTGGTCAGTGACCTTCTAGATCACTTAGATGCACACAAGTCCATGGGGCTGGATGGGTTATACCCAAGGGTGCTGAAAGAGTTGGCAGACGTGCTCACCAAGCCACTTTCCATTATTTACATGGGGAGGTCTGTCTTGACCTGCTTATTCCTGATAGAGTCAAGGTGATATGTTTTGATCCCAGAGGTGAAATTAAGACAAAAGCGATGTCAGATATCACAACAGCACAACCTTTTATTGACTAACAACCACTGGAGAGCAATAGGAAAGAAATACAAGGAAATGAGAAAGTGAAGCAGTAAAATCTTTAAGATAGCAAGAAGTATAGCTACCACCACAGATCCAGTGACGTCTTACAGGTCTGCCTGTTTTGGCTCGGTGGGGAAGATCTTCAGAGAGTAGTTGTTCATGGTGGCATTATATAGCGTCCCAAGAGCTGCTTTGCCTCCCCTCCTGTTTAGCACATGAGTGTGGGGGCTGTCAGGAGCGATCTTCACCCCCTCCAGCGTTGCCTCTGCCAGTGGAGCATGCGTAGGTATCCGGAGGGGCCGTTATTTGCAGATGTAATATGACTTGACAACTTGCACACTGTTGGGCTTGCACACCATTGGGCTTTTGCGCTTGCAAGACAGCTGCCTTGTCAGCGGTTCAGCTGGGCTGCGAAGTTGTTGTTTAGGACTTATCAATAGTTGAGTCGAGCCTCATGGCTTATCAGTGGTCCAAGCTTGCAAACAGCAGCCTTGAAGTTTCTTCACGGGGAATTTCAGCAAGGGTGAAACAAACATTTAACACAGTCTCTTACAAGATCCCAGTGGACTGGAGGGTAGCAAATGCAACACCCATCTACAAGAAAGGCAGAAAACAAGATCTGGGAAACTATAGACCGGTCAGTCTGACCTCGGTAGCAAGGAAGGTCATGGAGCAGATCATCTCAAGTACCGTGACATGCCATATAGAGGACAACCAGGGGATCAGGTCCAGTCAGCATGGGTTTGTGAAAGGCAGGTCCTTCTATGACAGGATGACCCAACTATTGGGCAAGGGAATGGCTGTGGATATTGTCTGCCTAGACTTTCAAAAAGCCTTTGACGCCATTCTCCACAGAATTCTCATGGAAAATGTGGCGGCTCATGGCTTGAATTAGCATATGATCTGCTGGTTGGATGGACGGGCCCAAAGAGTGGTGGTCAGTGGCATTACATCCAGCTGGCGGCAGGTCACAAGTGGTGTTCCTCAGGGCTCAGTTGTGGGATCATTTCTGCTTAATGTCTTTATTGATGATCTGGATAAGGACATAGAGTGTATCATCAGTAAGTTTGCATACAACACCAAGTTAGGTGGGAGTATTGATCTGCACAAGGGTAGGGAGGCTCTGCAGAGAGACTTGGACAGATTGGATTGATGGGCCAAGATTAACGGTGTGAGCTTCAACAAGGCCAAGTGCCAGGTCCTGCACTTGGGCCACAACAACCCCTGCAACGCTACAGGCTTGGGGAAGGGTGGCTGGAAAGCTGTCTGGCAGAAAGCAGCCTGGGGGTTCTAATCGACAAGTGGCTGAACATGAGCCAGCAGTGTGCCCAGGTGGCCAAGAAGGCCAACAGCATCCTGGCCTGTATCAAAAAGAGTGTTACGAGCAGAAGTAGGGTTGTGATTTTCCCCCTGCACTTGGCACTGGTGAGGCCACACCTTGAGTATTGTGTCCAGTTTGGGGCACCTCAATACAAGAGAGATATCAAGGTGCTGGACCAAGTGCAAAGGAGGGAAATGAAACTGGTGAAGGGCCTGGAGAATAAATCTTACGAAGAATGATTGAAGGAGCTGGGGCTGTTTAATTTGAAGAAGAGGAGGCTGAGGGGAGAACTCCTAACTTTCTACGACTAACTAAAGACATTGTAGAGAGGTTGGTGCTGGTCTCTTCTCACAGGTAATTAGTGATAGAACAAGAGAGAATGGCTTCAAACTGCAACAGGGTAGGTTTAGAGGGGACATTAGGAAAAAAATGTCACAGAGAGAGTAGTCAGACATTGGAATAGGCTGCCCAGGGAGGTGGTTGAGTCACCATCCCTGGATGTGTTTAAAGGTCATTTAGATGTGGTGTTGGGGGATATGGTTTAGGTGTGGACTCTTTAGAGTAGGGTTAATGGTTGGGCTCGATGATCCCAAGGGTCTTTTCCAACCTGAATGACTCTTTGATTCTTCCATCATTCTATGATTTCCCTGTACCATGCCAAAAAGCTTTCTGCTTCACCACCACCATCTTTTGGGTTCTCTGCAGAGGCAGCAATATTGCACTCTTCTTACAGTGAAGGGGGACAGCAAGAACCTCTGCTTCTGTTACAATAACCCATGTAGAAATGAGTTGAGAATGAGTGCAATGGCGGCATGTAAAGGTGTAACACCTGCGAGTGAAAGTGCAGTTGGGATCCACGGGTAGCGCTTTTCCTGGTGACCTGAGCAAAGCTGATGTGCCACAGAAGGTCTGAGGTGAGTATGAAACAGGGCTGGATATCCTGCAGGCAGAATTCTGTGTCCTGGCTGAAGGTAAGTGTCTCAAAGTGACATACTGCTAGGGATTCATGTTCTGCTACTCTTCTCCACTTGCATACACAATGAGTGAGGAAAGTGACTTGCTCCCTGGGCACAACTGGCTTTTTTTTTTTTTTTGAGGTAGTGCCACATGGTTACAACTTCCAACTAAATGCTTTTCTTCATTCCTTGTTCCTGACACCTGAACTGAGACCAGAGTTTTAACTCCATTCATGAATACTCCTTGTCTGTCTTACTTCCACAGGGCCACTTCTTGCCCCCATTCTGCATGACTCATTAAATCTCTGAAAATCTATGTTCATTATATTCTATATACAAAGCAAGACCAAAGCATTGATTCTCCATCACTTTAAAGCCCTAAATAAGAATTAGAGACTCTTCAAAGAGTCACTCTTGTCCCTGCTGAAAGGAACAGTTTGAGGTAGGAACTACTGGGTGAAGACTTCTGGCCAGTAAATCATATTAGGGGAACACAACAGCCTTTTCTGATTTCAGAATATGTATTTAATGAATAAATCTTATTCTAAATGCATGGATAGTTTTAGAGTGACAGCTCTCTTCATGCAGTAACATCTTCTCATCTCTTTGCTATTAGTCTGCTTAATGCTTGCCAGCAACACAGTGGGGAAGTTCAACCCTTTCTGGCGATGAAATTTTCACTCAAAAAGCCAAGGCGCACATCCCAGTGCTCCTGGGGTGTTCTAACTGACTGGAAACTCCATTACGGAGCTCTGCCATTTTCTTCAGTGCAGAGGCTGGATTTATTTGTGTTGGTGGTAACAGTGCTGGCTGGCATTAACAGACCTCAATTAATGGTGTTCCCCACCCAGTGAATGCCTGTTGGTGTTGCAGATGTGCTGAGGTGTGGTTCAGTAATTGTACTCTTCCACCGTACCCATAGGTCACCTTCATCAGCCTCTCTGTGCAAGGCAGTTTCATTCTAATTGAAACCTCAGATTCTCCTTCATGTTTTGAGCTGATTTTGCAGATGTGGAAATTAAGCAAAGCCTGGTCAGTCAGTGTCTCGTGATTGTGTAAGAAGTCTGGAACAGAAGATGAAGGCAGTCTTGCTGAGTTCTTGCTATGTTAAGATGTTCCCACATCTTAACCACATGCTTCAGTAAACTGACTATGTTTCAAAGTTGAAAACATCAGTGGTTTTCCATTGCCTGTTTGCTGGCCGCACTGCTTTCCTCTCCATTGTTCAATCCTGGATTCTTTCTCTTCAGCCTGCTTCTGGGAAGATGAGCTGTAAATCAAAGAAGGTGTGCCAAGATTCCTACCCCCAGTCCTCCCTTGAGGAGTCCTCACCTGAGGTTGGGGCTTATGCTGCTCCTACAGAGCAGAAACACCAGACACATCGGTGCCTGAGCTGTGGTGGGGTCCTCTGGGATGCCCACAAGCTGGTGTCCTTTGCAGCTTAAATAACCATCTGGTTGACAGAATTAATCTTAAAACAGTGGTAAATACCCCATCTCTAATTGAGTATGTGCAGATGTTACAGCATCATTGCAAATAAAGCTCACGTCCGCTTTTTATAAACTACTCTTATGGTAACTCTGGTCTCTTCAGTCTCCATTGTAGCACCAATTTACGTAACATTAATTTGATCCACTTCCTAAGGCATTGCCTTTCTGTTTGTTTGCACGCACAAGGAAAGAGGAAGGGGTTTTACGCAATACATCCTACAATCTAGTTTCCTTTCTGATAGGCGTAGCTATGTTATTTACACATACATACCTGTATGCAGTTTAATAGCTTCTAGTCGCACTGGATTCATAAAGCTAGGGCAGCTTAAGACAAGTAATAAAGTTCCAAACAGTTATATTATAGCACACACAGAGGCAACAAAGCAGTCTTTTCACAGTGACCCTCATTGCTAGTACTGGTGACTTTGCTGTATCCTGCCAGCATGTACGAAGCTGAGAAATGCTCAGGTACTGCCTTGTACTGCACTTCGTTCCTAGCAACTAGTGCTGAAAAATTTATTTCAGAAACACCGGGAAGGATCTCAGCTCCTCTTAGAAAAGCACAGCCCTCAAGCTGTCCTTGGAGTAAATGTGATCTTTCCGTGAGGGCGCAGAGAGCGTTCGAATGCGGCGAAGCAATCTGAGCCCGAGGCTGGTGCACTGCAGCCTTAAATTTGATGCTTGGTATTTTTAAGATGCACACGTTCATATTCTTTATTCAGTGATTACATTAAATGCCAAGCACTAAAACCCTCGGTGTTTTAAGAGGGTACGTGAGCAGGCAAGTGATATTAGCAGCGCCCTGGAGAGCAGGACAAGCCTGCGGAGATGCTCCTGCGCGAATTCACTCTGAAAGCCGCAGCCCCAGAAGGAACCGCCGCTGTTCTTGGCTGGGGCGAGCGAAATAACGAGAGTCCCGACACGCTGCACCCAGCGCTGGGCAAGGAAAGGTGCGGCTCCCCCCGGGCCAGCCTGCGATCCCGGCTGCCCTCCTCTCCGGAGCACCGGCTCGCAGCCCGCTCCCTCCCCGCTCCGGGAAGGCGGGTCTGCGGCGGGGCGGCACGGGCAAGGGGCAGGCACCGCGGCGCGTGGGGGCGCAGAAACGGCGCGGACCTGGGCCAGGGCCGGACAAACCGCACACTCCACGCCGACCGCCCGCGCCCCCCCCCCGCTGCCGCCGCTGCGCGGTCTGACGACAGCGGAAGCCAGGCGGTTCGGGGCCGGGTCGCGGCCGGGCCGAGGCGGTGCGGCTCCGCCCGAGGCGGTGGCGCCCGGCGCGCTGTCCTGCCCTGCCCTGCCCAGCCCAGCCCAGCCCTGCTCGCTCCTGCATGAGGGAGGCAGCGAGTGAGCCAGGCCGAGCCGCGCCGCCGGCATGTCCGCGCCCTGCTGCGCCGGCCAGGTAGAGAGGGCTGGGGTGCGGTGGGGGTGCGGGAGGGGGCCAGCAGGTGTGTGCGGGGCCCGGCAGCGCCCCCTGCGCCGGGCGGGGAGGAACGGGGAGGGGAGGGGGATCCCTCGGAGCCGGGCCCAGGGGCTCCGGCGGCTGTGGCGGGGAGCGGGGTACCCGGAGAGCGCCGCGCCGCGTCGGGGCCGTAACGAGGCGGGGGAGGGAGAACCCGGGACGCGGCCAGGCCGCGTCCCTCCGCTGCCCCTGGGCCGCGGTTCGCGTTCGCCGCGGTCGGGCTCCGGGGCACCGGGCTTCAGTGTGGACGGGTAACCGCCCGTCCCTGGAGCCTGTCTCTTTCAGCCCGTTCACGGTGTTGCTCTTGCGGGGTTTCTTGGGTGGATTCCGACGGTGTTCGGGGAGGATGGGTGGTGGAACGCTGCCCAGGGTCTCCCCAAGGCGTGGGGGCGAGTCGGGCGTCCGCCTCGGGAGCCGTGGTGGGGGCAGGGGGACTCGGGTGAGGACGCGGAGCTTGAGAGGAGCCCTTCCCAAAGAGCTGCACTGCCAGGAGGCCTTCCTGAAGGGGTGACAGGTCCCCGAGAGCTACGGGGGGCCGTTGGGAGATTGCCACTGGTGGTGCGGAGGTGAGACCCCGCAGTGTGTTAGGAAGTGGGATGGTCTTCTCTCTTCGCCGCTTGGCTGCCTGGCGCTCCTCGGATCTGGCACAAACCATTTTAAACTTGGCTCCTGGAAAGATTCAGCAAGTGCGGGTGCTGGCAGAGGAAGCGAGAAGTGAGAGCAGGTGGTGATGGAGGGTGATGTGCGACCTGTGCCTTTCAGCATCCACGGGGCGAGAGATCAGGGCTCTGCATCATACCGCAGTGTGCCTGGGGATTGCCCTGGTGAGTGAAGGATGGTAGAATCAGAGGAGAAGGGTGGTCACAATGCGCTGTCCAGATCTCCACCTTGGTTGTATTCAAGGAAAGGACTTCTCTTCCTACAGCTGTCTCTCTAGTGTGGTGGTAGACTGTATCTCCCCCAGGTACTTTATTCTGTGCTCCTTTTTTTCCCCAAATCTCCACTTCTGCAATGGAAACCTGTTACTACTTGTCCTGTCTGGAACAGAACAGCCAGTGAGCCTATTCCTGTCGGTTTACTTATTTAAACACCTTATAATTCCAATTCTGTTGGTATTTCTTCACTTGCCTCTCTGTGTCCCCTCAGCATCTAATTGTTCCCTTGCTTTTGTGTGAACTCTCTTGAAAAACTCTCAGATCTTTGCTTAAGATTGAAATCCTAGGCTAGATTGGGCTTTCCTGCTGTGGTTCTTTCAGTCTTTGGTGGATAGGGAGGGTTACTGAGCGTGTCTCCAAGCGCCTGTCCTCCATGAACATCCCTGCACCTTGCCACATGCCCCTGGGTGGCTGTGGGAGATGGCAGTAACTGCATTTGTTGATATTCCATAAAGTAGGGAGTGTCCCTAACTGCCGCTTCACGTGCATTTTGACAGCGTTTGGAATAAGTTTTGGAGCAGCTCAGCAAAGCACTTTTAGTAGATGGTGTTACTGCAGCAGTTCACGGCTGTTTGCATTTCCATTGCTTTTTTTTGGTGTGGCTCCTGGAGAAGTAACTTAATACCAAGAGGACGAAACTGGTGTGAGACTCATGTGGTGAATGGCACAGCTTTAGCACGACCAAACTTTGGGACATTCTGAAAGCCATTGTTCCCATCCTGTGTAGTAATATCTGATACTAATGTGTTTTATTGACACTGATGTGTCAGTTTGGAGACTGTAAATAAACCGAACTCCTTAGTGATGTTGGAGCCAAAGCAAAAGCCCTAAAGTGGATGCAGTCATAGCTCCAAAATTATGCAGTACCCTGGGGAGATACATTCTGCTGGCTCAAGCAATATTTTTGATGTAAGACTTATCTCTGCTAAACATGGCCTATTGCTGGAGTTATACCAGCCAACTTAGTGTGGGTAAACTTTTTATAGGCTAACATGATAAATGGCATAAACCATGTTTTAACAGCATGCAGCGTAACTTTTTTAAAAGGAAGAACGATCTTTGCCTTTAGGAATTGTTTTGTTCCAACCTTGTTAAGGGGATGTTTGTTTAACATGAACAATACACAAGAAAAACAAATGGGATGGAAGTTCATCTTTCTCTCTTAACCTAACTTCCTCAGGCATTTTATGGGTACTGTTAATCAAGCTGGAAAATCAAGAAGGAATTTGGCCTCTCCCTAAGTGTTCCCCCGTGGATGAAGTTAACCCGGTCTCCAGAAACAGAGACGATATGTGTGAGGAAAGATGGAACTTTGTATGAGTACTGAAAAACAACATTCCTGTTGGGTCCCTCCTTTTTTGCTAAAATACACTAGTTCAATAGGTTTGGTATCCCATGGGGTGTTTTGTGTTTTTATTTTCTAAGTATTTTTGCCTTATGTATGTCTTTATAACTGCTTCTCTGTTTCTGTGGATCTGCTTTCCTGACACGGACTTTAGAACTTTGGTATCATCCTTCTGAGATGTGAAAGTGCAGTTCCTATGTGTAGATGTCTGTAGCTGATACCAAAGTTTTATTGTGAGTTAACATCACTTGGGTTACAATTTTCCCTCCATTTGCAATACCAGCAAATTTTCCTGAAGTAGATGATGAGTGATCAGCACTTTTGGTTTTGGGTCAAACCATGCTAAACATCTAGTTGATGGTGTCTGTCAGAATAAATGCATTGAGGTTTTGCAGCCTGGATTCCTGTAGTTAAAAGATACAGCAGCAAGGTGCCAAACTTCAGTGTACTTTGGTTATGCTGATTTTGCACTCTAAAATTATTTAAAATAATCTTAATTAATATTACTGTGTGACCCGTATCCTTGCGAATAGACCCTGGGAACATGCTTTCAAGAAGCTTGACCCTTTGTAAACTTTAATTTCTGCACTTGTTTTTTGTTGAGCAATGTACAACCTTGTTTTGAAGAGAATTGCAATTTTTAGGTTTCTGAGCTGTAATAAGCTTGCTAAGTGTTTTTTCTTTTGTTAGTGTTTCATTGGTGGGCCTATTTTAAGAATGCAGTGAGAATACAGTTTGGCTTGGGCCTCCGCAATGCTTTTGATTACATAAAAACATCTGCTTAAATTGACAGGAAACAGGATTTCACATTTGGATTTTCTTCAGAAGTTATTCTCCAGAGAATAAAAGTTGAGATCATGGTTAAGAAAAGCAGCTGTTGCGGAAAATCTTTATTACACTGAATATGTTTTTTCCAGAGTTATTTAACTATCATTTAGATACTTAACATTAATTTTTGGGAGACAGCATGTTGTAGCTGGGTTGTTCGAGAAAATGAATTTTTCAGTTAGAACTGGTAGGTATTAAAGCTTATAAAGCTGTTTTGTAGGTCTGTTAAATCTTGAGAGCTTTCTTTAATGCTGTTGTGCACTTAGAAAACATAACATATAGTAAATGCAGTAAGATGTGCCACAAGTTAAGAGTATTGAATTTTCATTTTATGCTCAGACCTCTAATTCTGACGGGTTTGAGGGAAAAAAAAAAAAGGAAAAAAAGCTTTATTTATAAGATTGACATTGGCCAATCTTATGACTTCTGGGTGTTGTGGCTTTTGGAGCAAGGGAGGGAAGCCCCCTGTGCGCTCCAGGGCTGCCTGCCTCTCTGGCACTGCCTGATTGCATCTGCAGGTTGAGAATGGTGCTTGCAGTCCTGCCCTCGATATCTTCTCTTTTCACTAGATGGTGAAAAGGGTGGCTCTGTTGTACTCATCCAGATTTGAGGCTCCTGAGGCCACAGGGGCATTGCTGGGGGGTGGATGTGGTGTAATGCACAGTGGTGCTATGGGATGGTGCCGGTGGCATTCATGGCTCCGCTCCACGTGTCTCTATTTCTGCAAGTGGTTCTTCCTATATGAGAGGGGCTTGGCTTGTATTTAACCTGATCTGATCAACTGAAAAAGAGAGACATTGAGGTGTGGGTCTTGCCCCCTTTCACAGCTGCCTTTCCATGCCTCCGCTATTAATTATGATTGAAAATAAAACTATCTGTCTGAGGTCAGATGTGGAGTATTGTAATGTATTCCTTTTAAATACAGATAGGAAAAACAGGGAGGGAAAACTGACCAAAAAGTGAGATCATGTAAGTGTTATATCATTTGACCCTTGCTTCGCTCGTTTGGAATCCTTTGCCTAAGAGGCACGTACTCTTGTTGTTGCTTGATTTCCCATTGCTGCCTGATTTTTTTTTAGCCTTTTCATCTCAAATTCCTGAAGTTGTATGCGTTATGACTTTAAAGAAAGAGCTTAAATACCCATGGCTCTACAGCTGTGGAGTGGAGATGGTATAAGAGCAGGGCCTTCATTTAAGGGTAAGGGGATACTTTTCTACAGAAAGGTATAAATCCTACTGCAGCTTTTATTTTAATTTTTGCAAGTGTAGTTATTCCAGGATGTTTTTTCCTGTTACTGAGTCTTCCATTATAAAGGATTCACTCACACTTGTGGGTGCAAGTCATGCCTGTTTCAGGGGAGCAATTGAACGAAAGCCTGAGCCATGACTACAGTATAAGCTGAAGATCTTGTCTGAAGCTGGTGACTGCTATCCTCCCAAACACATGCCAAGGCTGGATGAAGTTCTCGACTTCGCCATGGGAAGACGCTCAGACCTTAGGTTGCTTCCAAGGTCTTTCTCATACCTGAGTTAATGGTGCTTCCATTTCTTTCTCAACTGTGAAAGCTCTCATATGATTTGACATGTTGAAACTCTTGGCCTTCTAGATTTTTAGGCTGTAATGGACCATTCTGCTAACTGACTTTGAGCTACTGCATTCTGTCACCCAAGAGATTGGCTTCAACATCAACATGTGCTACAGCATGAGGCAGTGAGGGACTGAGCCAGCCAGAGCTCTGGGGGACTGTAGCATTTACCTGTGACAGCATGTTCGGAGAAAGTGGCTCCATATTTGCTCTGAAGGGAGTACTGATGCACCTAGCATCATCATTTGAAGTACTGATAACTGTGTTGGGACCGTTGTTTGTGGTTTAGTGATTGGAACTTCCAGCACTTAGAGATGGCATATGCACAAGTATTTAACCATAAAAATGTTCACAGTCTGAAAATGGAAAATTTTGCACTTCTTTCTATCTGATCCAAAATGTGTCAACCTGTCATCTCTCACACAGAATTTTAACAGGAACTGTTCTTAACATTTTCTGAAGAGACCTGTGAGATAGGTATATTTTTTTCCTTGCCTTGTTATGTTACAGTCATTGGCAAAACAGTGTTTCAGGAATACTGTTCAGGATACTTTTTGAGTAGTCATTGCCTTTAGAAATGCTAATCAGGAAGTAAACCATGAGAAGACATGAGCAGGCTCCCTTTGAACCTGCCAGTCTGGAAACATGTAAAGTTGGCTGTTGTGACGCTGGTCTAAAGTGGAATATCTTTAGTAATTTTTTGAGGAGGTAGTTTTGTGGGTTTTTTAGTGTGATGTTGTGAGAATAGTTAATGTTAGGAGCGTACTTATTGGACATAGTACTGAAACAACCGTTTAAAGACACAGCTTCTTTGTGCAGCAGCTCAGAGCTGTCACTTCATTCAGAAGTGAGGCAGATATTCCTGCTACATGGTTTAAAGTCAATGCATACAGAAATTTTGTGTTGACTGTGTCTTCTCTCAAGTGGTACGTGGACTTAAGCAGTTACTGACCTGCACTTGGTTCTGTCCCTGGCGATGCACCACACTGCATCTGTGTGTGTCATTCTACCTCTGGAGTCCTGGTCTTGAACATCAGGGCTAACCTGGAGAAAATCTGCTTGATGTATGAAGTGATGGCCTCAAATTGTCAGACTTTGCCTTTGCTGACTTGTCTTTCATTTTCCAGTCACTCTGTTAGTAGTTCCTCTGCTGTGCAAGGCAGAGGAGTGGCTGCAGCATGACATGGAACGACCTGCAGATGAGAAAGCTGTGAAAATGAAATGTTAGGAGAGTTGAAGCTGTCACCCAGCAGAAGTTGCTCACAGTGGAAATTGTCAAGGTATCATGCAAAGAAACTTTAGGGTCAGGTCAAAACAGGCCACTGTTTTCATCAGCGACCTGAGAGCACATGTAAAATTGTTCCTGAAAACATGCAGGTGTGATGGAAGGATTGGTGGAGCAGACAGTACTGTTGAAGGTGGTGTAACAGAAATGGCATGACCCCAGTGCAAATAAAATACTCTGCTTAAGTACAGCCAGCTAGCTGTTTGCCTGCATAAAGTGTGCAGGGAGGGCAGGCTGCTCCTGCAGCATGGGGTGCTGCGGGTCAGAATCTCACCCCTGTCCCTTTGGCTGTGTGTGGAGGAGTGAGGTGACTTTCTGGTCTGTTTGCAATTGGGTTGATCATGCTGCCGTGATTTGTAGGAGGAGCTTGGGAAAATTGAGGGGTTGCATGAAAAAGCCCAAACAACTTAGGTGCTGTTTATTCTCAAATCAGGACACCTTCAAATGAAACTGAGGGTAAATGGTTTAGGTTCCTTCCTTGATGAGCAGGGAGAAAAGACCAGATAATTAAAAGACTCTGTAAACCAGTGAAGAAAGCCTCACCAAGAACCAGTATCTGAGAACTGTAGCAGACAGATTAGAAGGTGGGGTTTGGTTTTATTTTTTTCTATTTTTAATGATAGGTGTAAGTATTTAGACGGACAGTGCGTGGACCTCATGCTGCTGTCAAATCCAGATGGTTTATGCTAGTGGAAAATAGCTGTACTACTGGGGAGCTAAGTGATGTGATACACTGCGAGTCTTGGGTTAGACTAAACAATTGTCTTGATTTTTCCAAAAGCATCAGGAGAAGAACAGTTGGGCAGTTTTAAATTTAGATGTTTTGCAGTGACGTTGTTTTCTAGTGCTGAGTTGAGTCACCACTTAGTAATGTTTAGGCATGGAGACAGAAGCTATCACCCTCAGTTCAGCTTAGCTTCAGCTCTGTCAGCACTGGCACTGGCTCACCCACATTTTTGCTCTTGCCGTAGCTGTCCTGGATGCTGCTTTCTCCATTAGTTTTCAGGCTGCTTGGAGTATGGCAGTTCTGCACTGTGGTGCAGGGCACAAGCCTTTTGCTTTGGAAACTCAGCTTGGGGCAGGAAAGCCTCACTGGAAAGCAGCATTCAGGCAGCATCTAGACTGTTGTGACTTTAAGTTGATATTAGTTTTGCACAATCCGCAGTCTGAAGTGTGCTCCCAAAAATAGGTCACGAGTAGAAAAACTGACATGCTGGTCATGAAACCTCTTGGCTTAAGCCACATGGTGAGTCTGAATATTAAAGAAGCAGTGAAGAGCCAGTTAAGTCAGACAAAAGACAAAATAAAGCCTCTTTGGTGAATTGAGTTTCTTCACAGGGACAACCACTGTGTAATCATGCAGCTGGTTGAAGAAACCTTTGCAAAACATGTGCGTAACAGTGCAGCCTGAGCCCAACTCCTGACACCTGGACACCTAGTGTCTGGGATCTCTTGTTTTCATGAACTAGTGCACTGACAAAATGGTTGGCTTGGTGGATGCTCTTCCTTGAAACCAGCAGTCCAAGGGCTCCTTCAGCAGTGTAGCTGCTTCAGGACGGTATACATGCAGGGCTGGGTGCTTTGCACTGCCAACCTGCTTGGGTGCTGTGCCTTGCCCTGAGAGCAGATGTTTGAGTGGTTTTAATAGACGTTGCTGTTGACAGCTCAGTGACCACGTTATCTGCAAATCTTATGGCTGGTAGTCAAGTAATCAAGCAGTGCATGAAAAACTAAGCTGCTGCAGGCCCCCATGAAAAGAAGTTTGAGCAAGGCACATTCCTGTGCTCGGTGTTCAGGCCAAAAGGCGTGCAGCCTCCCCGGCCGCTCTGGCCCAGCGGTCAGTTGGCGGGGAAGAGTTGAAATGCTGCTAAGTCTTCATTTCATTTAAGTGTGAACATTTTCTTTTATTTTTCAGTGTGCTCTTCTTCCATTTGATTTTTACCATTTCTACTGAAATCTCCCAAAAGGAAGAGTGCTTTGTTCTGATAAGCTTGATACTTCCCTATGGTTTGTATAATTTAAAAATACCGTACACTATTTTTAGCAGTGATCCTGAAAGTCCTCACTTTGTTTTAATGGCTGCACAGCATATTTGCTAAGACCTTTGAGTTTTTTTGGAAACATCTGTGGAAAATACCTTCTAAAAATGTCACTGTCTCTGCAAAAGCAGCAGACAGGACATGTTCGCTTCTCAGTCTTGTATGTATATAGTTACATGTGTGCTTCACATTACTGTCGTACCTCATTCCATTGGTTTATCAGGTTGGATCACAGCTTGCAGAAATCAAGATTTGCGTGTGTGGCACGTATTAAGTGTATGTTGCTAGAGTATTTATTGTAGGGAACTGATAGCTTGTGTGCAAGTTGGTAAGCCTGCTTTTTCACGCTGTTTTGTTAATGTGTCTTAGCTCTTGTTAACTGCAGGTACTCCCCAGGCTGGCATAAGATGGGAATGTGCAAAGATGTGCAGGCCTGTCTGTACCTGGAAAGTGGTTTGCACAGACTAGGGCTGTCATATAGTCTGCTTGCTTTGGCTCCTCGCTGTGTGAGTGTTCCTCTGCAATGGCAAGAACCTGCTGCAGTCTAACTGAACGAGGTGGTTGGAAGACACCATTCAGACATCCATTCAGAGAAGGGTGAAAGCAAGAGACACTGCTGTGAGGCACCAACCTCTGCTCTCCCCTCTGGGCCGTGCACGGTGCCCTCACTTGAAACAGTGAAACTGTTTCTGCCGTTGCATAGTAAATGAGCAGCTGAGAAGGATTGATATACCTTTGACTGTTTTTTAGCAGAAAAATTTCCCACGCAGCTTTCCACAGCTGCTGTTGTGAAACCAGTCAAGCCTGCTGTCATCCAGGCTGTTCAAATCACGGTGCAGTCTGTTTTCAAGCACGCTAGGTTTTCAAGTTTCGGGATCTCAGGCAAGCTGGCGCTGCACCCTCCTTGAGCTCCCAAAGAGCAACACCAAGCAAAGCAAGAGGCCGGTCTGCATTGTAGAGGCCTGGTGCTGTGGTGGGTTAGCATGTGGGGGCCAGCTGATTTTAAATGTTTGTGGAAAGCATAAATGTTTGCGTAGTGCTTGTAATTGTTGTCAGACTGGTGTTCACCTGGTGAGGTCATGTAAAGCTAGAGAGGGAGCCAAGATGTTTGTACTTGCTGCTTGACTTGTGGGAGCCTTTGGATGAGAAGGACTTGAAGCCAGAACCTGCTGCATTGTGACAAACTCCTGCCAGAGCAGCCTAGCATTTGGATGCCCCATTGCACTGGGTTTTTCAGGTCGCTGGACTTCGAAGGAGCACAGGAGTTTGAAGGAGCGCTGTAGGTACAGACCAGGATTTTCAAGGTTTGCTTGCTGGCAGCGATCGCAGGCCTTGGCTTGCCTGGGTTGTCTCTGTCCTGAAAACCACACAACACCTTTCATCTGCAGAACCCTTCCTCTGGAGGAGCTTTTGTTTAACGATAAGCTAAATCTGTAAAAGATTTCTGACATTAGTTGTTATGGGTTTTTTTCACAGCCTGTTTTGTTTTTTTTTAACGTGGCAAGAATTTGTTACCGGCTTGCACTTCAGCACCAGTGGGTCCCGAGCCCCTGGGCAGACCGTCACTGCAGTCAGAAGGCAGAGGCGAGATGAGATGGGCCACAACCACAGTAAAGCATGCAGCATTAGAGGGATCACATAGTTTAGCTGTGTGTTGACCACAGCCTTTTAACAGAGAATTCGTTGTATATGTGGGCTTTGAAGTCTGTCACCCAAAGATAACATTCTGGAAGCATCTTGGGTTAGTAGCTTGTGGCCAGCATCGTATTCTTCGGTACAAAGACTGTTTTCATTTATTTTGGGGTAACACCTATTTTATTGCGGCCCACTCTGGAATGTAGTTAGTCATAACCACAGTTTAAAAAGGAATAAAAAAAAACAGAAAAAAAATCCCCAAGCCACCAAATTTGAGACTGTGGCTGAATAATTTAACCAATTTTCTATGGTTTTCGTGGCTATTCAGAGTGCTTAAAGGAGCACAGCGGAAAAAGGTGGAGGCACTGGAATTTTTCACAAATACTGTCAATTTATAGGGTATGTGCTCAATATTCAAAGCCATCATTAAAGTCTCTCTGAGTAATGTGGAGCAATGCGTTAATGAGCTATACATTCTATTTGAGTATTTGTTGTTTTAAATAGCAACTCCAGGGACCCAGCACTAGAATAGCAGACATGTTATGTTGCTGGATGTAGAAGGCGTTTCACTGGCAGAGCTCTACTGGCTCAGGAAAACGTTGCTCCTCTTACAAATGCCAAAACTGCATACCTTTTTACTACTGTACTATAGTTTTTATGTTATGGTGAGTACAGCTGGCAGCTGAAGTTCATTGTGCATACTTTGGATCTCGCTGATACAGACTGAAAGGACCTTTAGTCTTAATCTTTTCTCTTTCTTCCCACTTAATTTTGAGATCGATGGATTATGCTCATCTGGTATGTTTTTGTTTTGAAATGTTATTATTCTGTTTGTTTACTGAATTGGTAACTTGCCGTAACTTGCTTATTTCTTGTACTTGATGCAGTAAAAGCTAACCTAATTTCCCTACGTAAAAAAATAGAATTGCCATATAGCCGCCGTTGCCTTCTGTTTTTAAAATATACACGAAGCACAATGTGCTTATGCACGTAGTCTTTTTGATTTCCAGCCTTGGTGCCAGCACAAGCCCATTCTGTTTATTCCCCACAGTTGGAGCTTTGTGTGTTTTGGGGAGGATTTCTGGTTTGCAACAGCAGCAGTTTTAGCAGCTGCGTGCTTTGAGGCCCCTGTCTCCTCTGGTGTGAGATCCAGTGGTGAACTGAGAGAAGGACAGCGTGGGAGCTGAGTTGGACTGTCCCCATTTTAAATCTTTTGCAAACTGAAGAGCTGTTGTCAAGTGAGGCAAGGTCCCAACTGCTACCCCCTTTCTCTGGGGCCAGAGGCAGGAATGCAGCAGATAGTCTTGGCAAGGAAGTGATAAGCTGGGAGTCTTCAAAATTATGTGGGGCTCTTTGATCTGGTTGTATAATATAACTCTGTGGAGTTATATCAGATATGCATGTCTGCAGACACACACGTGAAACCCCCTTCTCTGGGTCAGTCATTGATGCTGGAGGAAGTGCCCTAGGAGGAAAAAGAGTACTTGGTGGTTTGACACCTGAAGGCACATAGAAGCCAGTGAAGTTTACCTGGGTGACTCAAATGTGGCACTTTTGCATTTTGAATCCCTTGGAAAGGGCTAACAGAAGCCATCCATCTTGTACAGCTGCCTGCTAGAAAGCGGGACGGCTCTCTGAACATCCACACTGTCCCTCCAAGGGCTGAGGAAACATCAAGGAAAAAGCATCCTCGGTGTGCTGGAGCCGCTGGCACTGGGCACCGCCTTGTGCTATACACTAGCCACAGGCAACCTCTCAAAAATAGGATTGCTGAAGGGTGAGGTTGCTCTGGGTCAGCAGCAGTGAGACATGGAAGAGAGGTTCCCTGCTCCTGGACGTCTGCTGATATACAAAAATTCCTCCTGTGGTCGTGACTTCTGGTTTAAGTACAGGAGCCATATGAAGCCGCTGCCTGTTGCACAGAAGGGCCTGGCCAAGGATAGTGCTGACTTATGTAAAAAAGAAAAAAAAGGCTTATATTTATATTTTTATATGTAAGTTTTCTAAAAGTAGAAGGCAGGGAAGGGGAATCTACCTTCTTTGAAAGTTAATGATACTGTTGACAGCAAGGAAATTATGAACATCAAGCTAGATCTTTTTCAGTATTCAGTACCTTTTTCCCTGTTGAATGAGGCAATTAACATGCTTTTTGCTATGCTTCTTCATTTCTGTCTTGAGGGATCCTCAGTTGCAAGTAGAGAAGAACTGAAGTAAGCAAGGAGTTGTGTCTCTAATAATCTTGAAATGTTGGAGACAGTATTAGCTAAAGTGTTATTTTCCTTGAAGCTGTGGATTTTTTATCTTGCCATCACCACTTTCACTTTGCAAAGTGTATCTCAGTAACTGTGAATGTGCATTCCCTCTCTGTCTTTCTTCAGTACAAGATGGTGCCATTGTACTTTGGATCTTTCAAGCTCAGCTATCTTCTGCTTTGTTTTCAGTAGGACAAGTAGTGCCAGATTTTCTCTCCCTACTGCCCAAAATGTTTACAGCTATTGATTTAGCTTTTGTTTGTTTGAGGTTTTTGCAGCATTTGTCTGTTTATAAAGCCTTCAGCACAACTATCGCAAAGTATAGCTTAAACAGTTTTCCCTTCTCTCTTTCATGTGCTGTAAGTCTTTAGTAGCTTTTAAAATTATGTAAAACAAAAAAACAAACCCAAGTTCTTTGCCTGTGTATCAGAAAGGGCGTCTTAAGAAGGACAGTATGGTTCTGGTGAATTGAAATGGGTCTGTACGTCTTGTTTTGAAACAAAACCTCCAGCTTGTCTTAGAAACAAGGTAGTTCTGTTGTATGTTAAAAGCAAACAGTCTTGTCAGAGTCTGTGCCCTTCTGGCATAGATTTGGTTTTTTCACAACAGAG
The DNA here is from genome assembly GCA_020746105.1 of Trogon surrucura. Lineage (NCBI taxonomy): Eukaryota > Metazoa > Chordata > Aves > Trogoniformes > Trogonidae > Trogon > Trogon surrucura. The sequence continues at coordinate 66,957,703 of CM036658.1, forward strand.
TGGGGACAGTTAATTGCAGTAAGTAGAGCCTTACCATTGCAGTGACTGTTCCACTGGGTGTAATGTGTCAGGACCATGGACTACACAGAGATGACAAAGAGCAGGACCAAGACATCATGAGCAGTTCCTCCTCATCCTCTTCACTCTCATCCTTAGTATGTGGGAAAGCTAGCAACTGATGTGCTTAAACGTAGTGAGTTTTGGTAAACAAGACAGTCTGCTTCCACGTAAATACACCTCACCTGAGAGGACAGGATTTCTGGAGTTTTACAGGAAGTCTGCCAGCCTCCCTGTCTGACTTTTGCAGTAGAAACCTAAAGGTGATGGTGTAATGACTTGTGTTTTTTATCTTACTTTCCAGCTGGCCTGCTGCTGTGGTACTGCCGCTTGTTCCTTGTGCTGCAAATGCTGCCCCAAGATAAAACAGTCAACCAGCACTCGGTTCATGTATGCGCTTTACTTCATCCTGGTGACTATCATCTGTTGTATCATGATGTCAACAACGGTAGCAAACGAAATGAAAACGCATGTAAGTAAGACGGATGAACCTATTGCTGCCCCTGGAAGGAAATGGAGCTCCTTCCACAGTTCTTCAGGTATAGGAACACTCCCTCAGAAGAGTCGGTTGACCCCTCTATCCAGCCACTTCCAAACCCAGACAGGATGGTTTTCTGTGCTCAGCCTCTTCCTGTCAATTGCTCACCCCTCGAGCGTGTTTCACAACAGGAAGGTGAAGGGTCACAGGACTAGCAGCCTTCCTCCCCTTCCATTATGCAGAAACCCACTGCAGTGGACCCATCCCACGTTTGCTGCCTGGGTGATGTCACTAGAAGCTATTAGGGAATAGAACAAATCTGTTCAGTCTAATGTTGAGTTTGTCTTTTGCAACTTGTTTAGTAGCAGAAGCAGCAAATTAGAAAATAACCCTTAAAATGTTGCAATTATAATTTTAATTCTGTGTTCTTCGTGCTGTGCGATAGACTACTGCAATGCACAATGCTGTGGATCCTTTACAATGGGTTTTCATCAGTGTATGTTGAGTCATCATGTTCACATGGCCTCTAACCACAGCAGATATTGCTCATCTCTAATTGTCTTTTTAATTAAAAAGTTTCAAGTATGTGAAAGGACCTGTGGCTAAAACTAGATTTTAAAACTCATATTTCTGTGAGAGTTTTAATATAACTTCCCTAAGCTAAATGCTTACTAGCCTACTTGTGGTCACACACTAGGCCTGTTGTACCACATTTTGGTTTGGTTTCTTAAGCCACCCAAGTTGCTCTCAGTAGCGCAAATTCTCTCTCACTCTCTAGAAACTGCAAAAAGGGAAGTTTGTCTTTTAAGTAGAGCGAACAATAGCTGGATTGCTTAATTCTTAAAAATTAGTTTTCTCCACCAAACTCAGGATCAGGCCGGATTCACAGTTGTGTTAATGTGCTTGCCCTGAAGGGTCAGAAAGCTTCCTTGCTGCAGACATCTTGTTTTGTGTTACCCTCCCAAGAGGGAGTGCTGGTAGATGTAGCTGGTAGATCAGGCTGTGACCTTGTTTAACCAGTGGCTGGTCAAGCTGATGCCCTGCTTACCTTCTCCGCTTGACTCAGTTGTCTGTGAAACATTTCCCTCCATAGCAACCCAGACCTAGAAGGTGGTGGTAGCACCCTGTGCCTTAAATACAGATGCCTCAGCAGGTTTGTGACAGGACTGGTTTGAGAGTTTCCATGCTCTGCTGCCAGTGACCTTTCTTTCTTCCCATTGTACCCTATTTGTATGTTCTGTCCTAATTTTCTTTCATTTAATAGTGTTATCACTAATAGAGTTATCAGAGTGCCACCTTCTTATTCCCAGCCACCAGAAGCTGCTGGCATCCCTGTAAGAGCACCCTGTACAGACATGATACTTGCCTGTAAGCTGCAACTTAAGAACTGTTCAGCATGTGCATACTGAAATTGTTTGCCAGAAATTACTTCGACTTACTAAATGCTTAACTTGGCAATAAAGTGAATAACCCAGGGAACTCAAGTGTGTGGGAGACAAATTACGTGCTCATATCCAAATTTCATAAAGTCGTTTTCCATCAGTAGTGTGGTTTTAATGCAATTTCTATCCATAACAAAAAATACTCACTCTTTATCCAACAGAAAAGTGATTCAAGAAGCCTTCAACAACATGCTTTTCAGTATTGCCAAGTTTCTTTTCCAGTTCATAGTTTTGAAAGCTCAGTGTGGGAAGAAATGGCACAAAGAGTAGCTGTTAGTGTGAAGTGGAAAGATAATCACCCTCTTAATTTAGAGAATTTGATGTCTTTGAATGGGAAATGGACCATCTGAAAGTAGGCTTTCTTTATTTGCTCTCTAATTTAATAATTATGTTCAGGGCTGTTAAAAGTTCAAAGAATCCTGAAGCTAATTCACTTGTAATAGCGTGCACCTTGAAAATATTTATTCAGACTACCCAGTCTCAGCTTCCCAATGATGAACTGTGTTTTGAAAGTACTGGGCACTTAATAATTCCTGCATGGTTGGTGGGATCGTGGAGCACTCCTAGCTCCTGAAGCCAGACTGCAAGCAAACAGTTCTACGACCTCACCTTCTCTTTCTTGAGACCAGATGGAATTTTAATTAATTTTAATTAGAATTTTTAAAATTTTGTATTAAACCAAAAAAATTTAGTGCAATCCTTTATAGAGCTATTATCTTTGCAGGAAACAATGTGTCTGCATTACCAGTTTAGAGTTCAAATACTGATGTTAAATGAAAGGAATCTCTCACTTGTCAGTAAGTAAGAGGTTTTTCTGTTGTTGTTGATTAGCTATAAGTTCCCAAGTCTCAACTAGTTCTAAAAGTGTTTATTGTAACGCTTGGTCCTATGGCATTATTTTGAGAGGAAGTAACAGGAAGTATACATATGCAATGAACAGTTTAAACAGAGAATTTTAAAGATTTTTTTTTTTTTTTGCAGTATTTATCTACCAGCATGGTCATGCATTCTGTCTATTAAAACACATTTAGGACATCTTTCCAGTTTCTGAGATGCCAGACTCTGCGGGTGCCAGCCCAGAGCTGGGGACCTGCTCTCTGCCCTACAATGTGGCTGCAAAAATGAGGCACTGTCCCAGGGAGCTCAACTTGTACAGCCTCACAAAAGTTGGCAAGTAGATGAAACCACGTGTCTGTGGGAAGACACAGTACCTGTGGGATATTTAATTATGGTTTCAAAACCTTGGTTCCTAATCTAAACAGCAACCTTTTGATGACATCGTATTTTGTGGTGAGCTTTAAGTATTGAACAGTGTCTTTGGGGGATGGGGGAGCAGAGGGCTTTTACCTCTGTTATTTTCGATTTTCTTCATCTGCTGAGCTGTTCTGCACCCACGAGACGCTAAGTAGAGAGGCCCAAAGGATTAAATTCTGAAAAATGTGCAAAGAAACCAGATATTTCTGTTTGATCTCTGGGGAAAAAGCAGGACACAGTGAATGGGTGGAGAGGGAGTGGATGGTTTCTACCAGGAAAATATTTTTAATAGTTGCTTGTAAATAGTTTTCAGAGAAGCAGTGTTGTGTATCAAAGCGAAAGATGGAGTGGAGCCTCAATTAAGACATGAGAGCCTCAGCAGTGGGAACAGAAAGACAGAAAAGACCGATACATGGTTACACAAAGTGGTTTAAACTTGACTCTGTTCCAAAATGAAGTAAAGCAGGACACAGCTTGAAGAAGTACTTCTGTTCCTTGATCCATATATTGTTTTCTTCCAGTTATCATATCATAGAATCATATCATAGAATGTTAGGGATTGGAAGGGACCTCGAAAGATCATCAAGTCCAATCCCCCTGCCAGAGCAGGAACGCCTAGATTATGCTACACAGGAACGTGTCCAGGCAGGTCTTGAATGTCTCCAGAGAAGGAGACTCCACAACCTCTCTGGGCAGCCTGTTCCAGGGCTCCGTCACCCTCACTGAGAAGAAGTTTCTTCTCGAGTTTAAGCGGAACCTCTTATGTTCCAGTTTCAGCCCATTACCCCTTGTCCTATCAGTGGTTGTCACTGAGAAGAGCCTGGCTCCATCCTCGTGACACTCACCCTTGATATATTTGTAAACATTAATGAGGTCACCCCTCAGCCTCCTCTTCTCCAAACTAAAGAGCCCCAGCTCCTTCAGTCTTTTCTCATAAGGGAGATGCTCCACTCCCTTAATCATCCTAGTTGCCCTGTGCTGGACTCTCTCCAGCAGTTCCCTGTCTTTCTTGAACTGAGGGGCCCAGAACTGGACACAATATTCCAGATGGGGTCTCACCAGGGCAGAGTAGAGGGGAAGGAGAACCTCTCTTGACCTACTAACCACCCCCCTTCTAATACACCCCAGGATGCCATTGGCCTTCTGAAAAACAGGTACAGCTTTACTCACAAGTGTTCTGTTGAAGCAAAACATTGCATTTCACTGGCTTTGAAAGGACAATTGAGAGGAAAAAAGGGAGAGAATTGTTCTGGTCTGTCGAAATAGTGATTTGATTTATTTTTTCAATTAAGTTTTTAATATTAGAGCTGTTTCAAAACTAGTGGTCTCACCCTGAAAATATCCACGTTCTACTTAAATAATTAAGAAAAAAAAAGAAAGATGTTTTCAGAAAAACAAACACCAGTGAAAACCAGTTCAGTTGTGTCTTAAGTATTTCTCTTCTAGGTGGCTACATGTTCTGGCAGAGCATGCTTTCAGGCTTGTTTCCCCAGCCAGAATTATATCTTGGCCCTTAACTCCATTATAGTATGTTAAAACTCAAATCTGCTACCAAAAATTAGTTTTTTAAGTACAGATGCCGATTGCCGATTTCTGGTAAGAATTTAGCCAGGCGGTTTTACCTGTGGTTTTTTTTTGCCTTTGTTTCCCTCAGCCATGCGGATTTTCTTTCATGCTTCCTCCGTTTTCCAAACGAAGGTCATCTGCCACACTCTACACCTACTGGATGAGGACATCCAGATGAAAGCATTTCCCTTCAGGCTCTTCAGGCCCATCCCTACACACTTTTTCCTATTCCCTCTCTGATGCTGTTTCCCATGCTCCCGCATTCACATGTGTGGGTGCAGACAGACCCAAGCTTAGACGTGGCTAAGCCCCGGCCAGCTGGAGCCTGGACACGGTGTGGCTCTGTTGGCTTGCTTCTTGCACTGCGTTTCTTTCGGGCACCAGCAGCTTGCAAGTCCAGGGCAGTCTGTCCCTGTTTCTGCAGATGTTGCTGTCATGTCAAAGGATTTCACTGCACTCAGAAGGTGGCCAGCTTTGCTGCGATAACATCATTTGCGTGCACAGCAACCCAGGCGCAGATACTAAGTTTCTGCAGCAAGAATGCTTTGTCCCCTACTCGGAGGCCAAAGAACTTATTCTGTGTTGCTTTTAAAGCTATAAAACTACATATTCCACTGTATCAAACTTGGTGAACAACTCATCTGTGACTTTAACAGCTGGCAAAGCTACGCAGCAAATGGAAAGACTGGTAAATCACCTAGGCTGGGCAGGCTCAACAGCTAAACATCTTTCAGGGATACGGAGTTTTAAAAAAATAGATAATAAGCCAGTCTTCCTTAACTTTTAGTGAAGAAGTCATATAAGCCATAAGTTGTTCCCTGCAGTAGACCGTCAGAGGATGCATACATACCATTTTCGTTACGTCAGCCCTTTTGTCCCCAGCGTTGTGCTCGTGTTTATTATCTGCCAGGGTCCCCAAGAGTTCGGGTTTATTCTTGTTTTGTTCCTTCAGGATCACGGGTTTCCAAAAAGGGCACTCAATCCGCCAGGACTATTCCCTGTGGCAGTGACTTATTAGTGCACAGTGTTGTGCATACTACATGACGGCTGAGCTTTTTGTTGCTTGTGTAGGCGCAAACTGAGCTATTGTTCTTGTGAATCCATCCATTTTCTCTCAGCCAGATCTGTGAGTAAATTACTACTAAATGAAGAAAAGAACATATAGGGTCAAGAATCCAATCAAGGTTTCTGTAAAAACCTATGCAATTAAAGAAGATGCTCATTTACAGTTACCCAGAGATCTGTTTTTTAATTAGCTACTTGAGTTATCAAGTTCCATGGTATTTTTTTTGTTTTGCACTATGAATGTTACAAGCAAACTGCTGCTTGGTACCAACTACAGATCTTACAGAAATTTGTCTTCTTGGTTAGTACAAGGACACTTCTATATGAAACAGATATCTAATTTTCTTAGAAATATTGTTGGTTCAGTATTACACATCTTTTGAATCTCTGCTGACTGATGGTTACTGTAAGCAGAGAACAGGAAAGCATTGATTGATAGTCCAGTTACTTTGCCTGGCATTGCTGTGGCCACTTGGCTCATCCTGGCATCGCTGTGAAGTTGATAGGTCTCCCAGTTGTTCCAGTCAATCCATTTGCTTGTTTTGAGTGCTGACACATTTGCCGAGTGTGATGTTTCATTGTCCTTCCTGGGGAGAGGCATCACTCGTGCTCCAGGCAGTTCTCAGGAGCTCTCAAAAACTCTTGGATGCGAGTTAGCCCCAGCTACTTGTTTACTGGTCACCTTCTGGCACAGTAGCTTCTCATCTCTGAGTGGCCCACCTTGAATCCATCCTTGTAACACCACGCAGCTGCATTGAGACCTGCTTTTCATCTCCTTGGCTGGTTCTAGCCCACCTAGGATCAGCTCAGTCCCATAGTTAGTTTTGCTACCCTTAGCACAGCAACTTGATTTTGCTCTGAGCTGCTAAAGTGTTTGCTCATTTTGGGAAACTGATAGGAGTGTTGTTGAGCTCCTGTCTAGTTTGGGTTGTTGGCACGGGATGGGAGGTTGCATATTGTGCTGAGGGAAGCAGGCTTTCAGAGGGTGGTGGCTGGAAGCTGACTTGATACATGTCTGTCCCTTGTTTCCTGCATCTCATATGGCTTTCTACCCAGCTGCAAATGCTCCCTGATTGATTGCTCTCAGGTCCTGTTTGTTCTTTCCCTGTCCTGGCTTTTTGCTCTGACCTGCCTCAAACCAGGACATGAAAAAGGGGGATACTGGAAGTGTTCAAGAATGGTGTTGCCCCCAGTCTTTATATATTTTTCTTAAGCAAAATCTGGCCTGGCTGAATGTTGTTTGAAGTCTCATTCCCATTTCGTTTGCCTGAGGGATTTTTTTGTGTGTGTGTTTTGTGTCCTGGCATGCATTGTCTTCTCTCTCCTCCAGTTACATGAGAAGTAGCAGTGGTCAGCTCCACAGGGTTTGATATGTTGCTCAACTGGTCTCTTCAGCCTCAGCTGAGAGCTGTGAGCTTACACACAGGCCTTTCTTTCAAGGGAGCAGTGGTTTTCTAGTTAAATGCCTGTATTTCTGTGCAGCTGAACATCTTGCTGACTGCAAGGCGTTGTGGTGTCTGCACAGAGTCACCCCACAGGAGTGTGTCCTGGACACAAAGACTTGCTTTTCTGAAGCACCCAGCATCGTGTTTGTCTGGTGAAACTGAAGCCAAAATGTGCAGCTGTTTGCTTTCTCCTTGCGAGAGCAAAACCTCAAAGGCAAATATTTAATGAGTCAAGGGAGAGGTGGAATTTTCCTGCCTCTGTTAATTTAAAACAAAATCAGGGCAACTGGCCCAAGTCCCTTTGAGAGGCTGTGATGGAGAGAAGGAGGCTTGCTTCCTCTGTGCTGCTTGGCTATGCTTCAGCCTACTTTTCCACGAAGGGCAGCACAAGGTAGAACTTCCTGCCCTGCAGCCCCATTCATGCCCTGTCAGCTCGTAAAACCACCAGTATGTCTCATGTAAGCTGAGTTACTGAAACAATCAAAGTATTTTGCTGTAAAGCATGGGAAGAAGGGAGAGGGTCTCTGGGGTGAGAGGATAAGCAGTAAGGTGCAGGGATGGCTTGAGCTGGCAGAGCTGAAGAAAAAATAGCTAAAATTGTACCCCAAAGCATCTGAAAGGAATTGAGAGTGGAGGCTCTGGAAAACTCCAATCCCTTGTGTTTTGCGTTTCTTTGTGTCCCTTGAACCCTTAAATCCAGACTGAGGGATAGCAAGAGTGAAAGATATTAGATGAAGCCAGTGAAAAGTCCATGCATAGTTATAGACATGCCTGGTTACAAGGAGCCCTGTGTCGTATCTCACGGTTTGTAATGTATTGTCCTTTTCAGATTCCCTTCTACAAGGAGATGTGCAAGGGCATTCAGGCGGGTGAGATGTGCGAGAAGTTGGTGGGATACACTGCAGTGTATAAAGTCTGTTTTGGAATGGCCTGTTTCTTCTTTTTGTTCTTCTTGTTCACCATTAGAATTAACAGCAGCAAAAGCTGCCGAGCCTACATTCATAATGGGTGAGTATTTGGTTGGTTACTGCCTACTTTCCAGTTGTGTACTGTAGTACTAGGCAAAAAAACCCCCAAACCTAAAACAAAACAAAAGTTGATTTTAGTGCATTTGTCAGAAATAATGCAGCCAAGGGTAAATTACCTGAAGTGGCAATTGGTCATCAAAGGCTGTTTTTTCTCTTGCTGGGCTTCTCTTGTGGCCAGCAGATTGAGAGAGGTGATTCTGCCCTTCTGCTCTGCTCTGGTGAGACCCCATCTGCAGTGCTGTGTCCAGCTGTGGAACCCCCAATACATGAAGGACAGGGACCTGTTGGAGCAGGTCCAGAGGAGGGTCGCAAAAATGATCAAAGGGCTGGAGCACCTTACCTATGAGAATGGGCTGAGAGTTGGGGTTGTTCAGCCTGGAGAAGAGAAGGCTCCAGGGCAACCTGACAGCAGCCTTCCAGTACCTGAAGGGGGCCTGCAGGAAAGCTGGGGAGGGACTGTTCACGAGGATACCTAGCGACAGGATGAGGAACGATAGTTTTAAACTAGAGCAGGGTAAGAGAGGTGGTGGATGCCCCATCCCTGAAGGCATTCAGGGTCAGGCTTGATGGGGCTCTGAGCAACCTGATCTAGTTAAGGATGTCCCTGGTCACTGCAGGGGATTGGGCTAGATGACCTTTAAAGGTCTCTTCCAGTCCAACACATTCTATGATTTTATAATTCTGCGATTTCTCATGGTACTGAAGTTGAAGACCTCTTAATTCTTATTACAACCAGGTGATTTTTTTTTTCCTCTTGTCCAGATTCTGGCTCATTAAACTTATACTTCTGGCAGCAATGTGCTCAGGAGCCTTCTTCATTCCCGATCAGGACACTTTCCTCAATGGTACGTCCTTCTTGTTTTGTTACGCTGCATCATTCTGTTCTATGTTGTGAGTGGCTATAAATCCTAAAGGTCTGATCAGTGCAAATATTGCCATTTTCTTCAAGTAAAGCCAGTATAGTCCAGGTGCAAAAGAAATGTTTGGAGCTGTTCAGGGAAGATCTGTGTGTGCACAGAATACGTGGCCTTCGTGTGAATGTGCAGTAAAGAGCATGTTTTCTTCGGACCAAGAGCAAGCCAAATGGATAGGTAAAAATAATACTGCAGTGTTGCCTTGCAAATTCTTTAAGAAGCCAGGGAATGGTGCACAAGCACACGGAGACATATTAGTTTGGCTTGTAGAGGTAGCTCCGCTGTAGCGCAGTAGCCACAGTCTGTGCTGTACGGTGGAGACGTGCCAGGGCTCGAGGGGACACAGTGACCTACTGGGCACTGATGTTTGCTGCCCAGAAACCTGAAATGCCACAGAAGTTGTTAGCTTTCAGGCTCATGGCATAAATGCAGCAAAGGAAAATCAGACTTCTTGGGTTGTGTGGTGAGGGCTCTGCTGAAGGTGCCGTGCCTGAAGCATTTCCAGTTTTGGAATATGCCTTGGCACTGCATGAGCACACTAGTACTGGCCCAGCCAGCTCTGGAGGGGGCTTCTTACAGGCCTTTTGTGGGTTAGGAGCAAAAATCCTGGCAATACTAAGACAAGTTTATGCTCTCCAGTCTTCCAGGTACTTGAAAACCCTAAAGCTGTTGAATCTGGACAAGTAGAAAGGGGTATGTTGTGTTTATGGTATTGGAGGGAAAATCTGCTATTACTGCAACTGTTACCTCCTACACTGGCTGTCAGCCCAGCTGGCTTTACAAAAAGCATTTTTTCAGACACTATAAGGCCCGCTACCAGGTTAGATCCAGTCAGCTTTCAAAAAGTGAAGTTCGAGCACTTTATAAGGTCTGCAACCAAGTAAAATCTGGTCAGTTTTTTTAAGTAAAGAAGTTGAATGCACGAAAGCACAAACAGCACAGTTTATTTATATCCAACAGTTACAGGTTCTTTTAGATTGTCAGCAATGAAAAACTGCTAATACTATTCAGAATGCCTTTTGGTCTTAGCGCATGCATACGTATATATATGCATGTATGCATGTATATACATATATTTGCAATTACAAGCGGGAATTCCCAGGTATAGCGTTTGGTATGGCCACAGTTGTGAGTCTTAACAAAACGTGTCCCATCTGGGGAGGGCGAGGAGAACAAACCTGTCGATCTGTCCCTGTGTATTGGTGTCAAATTCTCGGTCCCTCAGAACACATATGAAATTAGGGTAATCTTTATAGCCTTTTACCTGCTACTGCATAAAGTGAGTGGGTGGGACTTTAGTCAAACTGTTATTGCTACTGATAGTTCACAAAACTTTCTTTAGCTCTGAGCTGCCTTCTTCTGATAGTGCACAAATCCTCCTTCTTCTGATAAACGTTTGTTATCTCTGAGCACAGAAAACTCCTTAGCTCTAAGAATAACTTTTGAGCATTGCAGAGGAGTGGGACCAGGTGGCCTCCACCTCGCTTCACACAGTCAAGCTTTTTTTTTGCTGTCGTTGTCTGTGTGAGCTACCATGCAGCCTTCGCTTCCCATCGTATTCCTCCTTGGTGCTGTGTTAATCACAGACCACGAGATGTCCACTTGCCCTCTGCGTTATCCTGGGCAGCAAGTGGTGTATCATGGCTTGTTAGCAACATTGAGCCTTGTGATTTTCCACTGCTTTGTGCATCTAGCAGGGTGGGATCAGTAACGCAAAGGAGTGGTTGTGTTTGCTGCCTGCTTCCACTAAGACTTGCTTGGTTACCTATGTTTTCAACACCGATCTCCGCTAGCTAGGGTGGTTAAGAGGAAAAGAGGAAGGAGTGACATGGAAGAAGAAAACAAAGTAGGCATACTATGAGCATAGTGCTCTGGGGAAACGAGGTAGTAAACACTTCAAGTAAACCACTGATAGATGTAATTCAAGTTGTTCTTAGTAGCTGTTTGTTCAGTTTGATGCCCCAGAAGTGAAGGGCTCCTTATCCCGATTCCTCTCCTCTGCAAAGTCACAGAATGCCTGTGTATGCTTGTCCTTAATACCTAATCACTCTTTGGTTTAGAAAGACACAGTAGTGCAATGCATTGTACTCATGAGCAAGCAAGACTTCTGTCATCTTTGCAGACAACCCTTTTCGTGGTGAAGTCATCAAGAGCCAAAGTGTTTGGAGAAAGGGGGAAACAGAACTTTTTTTGCTAATTAGAATGCTGTTTCTCAACAGCAGTCTAACCTTCAGTGGAGATAAAGCGTAATGAGCTTTCTTTCCCAAATTAGCTCTTGACTTTTCTCTCTGAAGCTGTATTCTGCACATCCTGCTAAACTGTGCTGCAGTCAGGCCCTGAATTTGAGATTTACAGATGGTTTGGGTATTGTGTGGTTTTGTTTTCCCTTTTTCCCCTTTCCATCAACAAACTTACGCTCTCTACTATTTTTATTTATTGAGCATTATTCCAGTTTGCTTATTTTTCTTGAAAAAGGAAAAAGCTCATGCTAGGCTTCCCATGCTTAGCAGTTTACTAATCATGGAGGAGCGTTAAGAGTATTATATGTAAGCACTAGATTTGTGTGGGCTGTAATGTTCAATCCACACTAGCCATGATAACCATACCTATGATGAATCCACAAAACATCCTGCAGTGTCCTGCCTGTCATGGTGAGAGATCTTGAGAGTCTGGTTATTTAATTACTCATTCCATTGGTGATCTGCTTTGTCCTACTCTCCAAAACACACCTTGTTCTCTGTTTTTTGTTGGGTTTTTTAATGTAATTTTTTACATGCCAGCTTATCCAGTTTTGGTTTTATTTCTTTGAAGAACAGTATGCTTATCAAATGCATACGATATGTTCAGAAAAAACAGATAAATGACATTTTTGCTTGCTTTCAAATAATGAGCTCATGGTACACTAAAAAGAAGAAAGTAAAAGATCTCTGCGTCATCTGCTAAGGGCAGTGCTCCCTGGTTGTTCTCTTCTTCCATTTCACATATACAAGTTTTTTTTCAAAAGGAAAACACAATGGTAGGATATGGCTGAACTTTACTTGTGCACTTTCTTTGTCTTCTTCATGGAAATCATCTGCATACCTGGAGTAATTTATATGCCGTGCACTACATTTAAATAGGTATCTGTATTTCCTCAGAGACTTGTCATGTTGCACATAAGGGATCTGTTGTCCAAAGTATCCAAACAGCTACCCAGATACAGTGTATGTAGGTCAAAGCCTAAGTAGTGAAATAAGCTGTCTTCAAACTTGTGGGTGAATGCCAAGTGTTCCCACCTGTTTGGGAGTGACTTGGGACACCATTTGTAAATAGATAAGCTCCACCTTTGTTTTTCTGTGGTGCTGGAATCTGGAAGGGAAGAAATTTCCTTTTTTAGTACTAGGTTTCAGTACCTTGCAATTTCAGGGTTTAGATTCCTGTGAAATGCCTTCAGACCACCTCCCTCCCACCAGTCACAAATAAAGGTTTCAGTGTTTTCTGTCTGAATATAGTAACTCATAGTCTCCACAAAAATTCTCTAGGTTGGGGAAACTCAGTAAATGTCCTAACAAGCTTATTTTGGAAGTGTAACAGGTTGCAAGCTGAATTCATCAGTGAGCTAATTTTGAGTTAGCTGAACTGGCCTTTCAGCTGAAATCTCCCATCTCCAGTTAGGTCTGTGGGCTTGAGATATTCAAACCTTGTAACAGTTTCACTGCGTAGACAATAATTCCATTTTATCTCAAGGGAAAGGCAACTGCTATCTGACCTATTTTCTCCCTCTCTGCCTTGCAGCCTGGCGCTACGTAGGAGCAGCAGGAGGTTTCCTTTTCATTGCCATTCAACTCATCCTGCTTATTGAATTTGCACACAAATGGAATAAAAATTGGTATGTGTTGGGAAAGTAGTTATTTGCATAAAATTCTAGTGTACTCCCAAACAGTTAATTCTTGTAACAAAGAATTTAAAAGTATGATGTAATGATGTAATTTTTCAGTGATGTAATTTCTGAAGGAAGATACTTCCCTGTCATTATTTAGAGCTGCTCATCTTTACTTCATCCATTTTCTCTTTCCACAGTAGAGATGTTTCCTTCTTGTTCACTTCTACTCTAATTTATTCTTAACTTGAATTGTTCTGCTTCCAATAAGTAGTAGAGTGTTGTGATGCAAAAACCTTTTAAGTTGGTTTATATTTTATATGAAAATATACCTGCTAAGAGTGGTGCAAGAGAATAAAACTGGATTTGCAAAATGTAAGTCACACTGCGTGCAGTGGTATAAACTGGTAAACTCTGCTTTTTTTTGTGTCAGTTTGCTGCACATCAGTTTATTATTTTCTTCTCTACATAGGAACTGTGACTTTCTCCTCAGTTTCTTTGCTTCCATCTAGATATGCAAGATTCTGTTATCAACCCACATATAGCCCATTTTGGCGTTAATTTCTGGTTTAAACATGCTTGCTATTACCTTCCAGGCCCTTAGCCTCTCATCAGGTTAAAATATTGTCCTCCCACGTACACACAGGAACTCCTGTCTACCACTGCACCCTTTCTGTCCCTCATTTCTTCCTCTACAAACCTTTGCAGTCCTCTTTTGTTCTAGTTAGTATACTGACTGCTAAGAAAGGGGTTTAGTAGAGCTTTGTGCTTTGTCTTCAGGGACAAAGAGGTAAGATTTCCTTATATTATAGATATTTTTACTGCTAATTAATGTAGCTGATTTTCTGTGGATGAAAGATTTCCAGCAGCAGCATTTAACTTTAGCACTCTCTACATTAGACATTCTTTTAAAATAAGTCATGTTTCCACAAAACAAAAAAACAACCAAAAAGCAAAACAACCAAAATAAAAACCAAAAAAACCTTCCATCCACCAAAAAGCCCTTGAACAACTTTTTTAGTTGCTACTCCTAAAAAGCCAGTGATCTTTGCAAGAGGTATTTGGAAGGTGAAGAGGGGAAAACAGGATGGACCACGCTTCAGCTGAGGAATACTTGTGGGATAGACCCAAATGGAGACGAGGCTTTTTGAACAAAAGAATAGTAAGACTGTCAAGATAGTGCAAGGAGCACAAGAGAAGCCATGCCAAAAAATATGCCTTTGCAGTCCTTGTGTGAAGAGCACTCACTTGTTAGTTGAGCCTAGGGCACACTGAGTTCCTGCTGAGGAAGTCCCTGAAGTATTGAGCTGAGATGTGCTCATGGACTGATCCCAAAGACTGGGAATTTTAGGGGTCATGCTGGGCTATAATTGCAGAAACAGGTGGACATGATAATACAGAAAACAAACACAATTGCTAAGAAATGTTTCCCTCTGTTTCATGGGAGGACCCTTGCAAGAGCCTGTGTTGTTGTTGTCACATACACATGTTTCAGGAAAGTAAGTGCCGTCTTTTTTGTTTGAGGATAGGAACTATTCAGCTATTAGAATTTTATTTTTTTTGAGGAATACGAAGATAAGGTGCTTATTTCTCTCCCCAGGACTGCAGGTGCCAACCACCAGCAGTTGTGGACTGGTTTGCTCGCCCTGGTCACTCTCATCTTGTACTCCATTGCTGTGGGAGCCCTGGTCCTCATGGCTCTTTTCTACACACGCTCAGAGGGCTGCACGTACAACAAGGTCCTGATCGGTGTTAACGGTGGCCTGTGCCTCTTTGTGTCACTGGTGGCCATATCACCCTGTGTCCAGAATCGTGAGTCTGCTGACCTCCTCTTTTCCTGGGTTTCTGGTGCGGCCACAGTTGTGTGCCTGGAAGACACAAGCCGTGTTCTGGGCAGAAAGTCTCGTGATAGTCTGGAGCTGGTACTTGCCCCTGTCTCTTCACCTACACTATGAAGTGCTGTTAGCTGGTTGTCAGCTCAGCTGCTGCAGAGGTGTGAGACATTTGGGTGTGCCATGAAGTAGAAGGTTCACATGCTGGTAATGTGTTGTGAACCTTATGCAACTCTTGCAGTGGTAGCAGTTGAGGTAATAGCTGTCAAGTTCATTCACCACTCTTTCACCGTTTACTTCTGAGTGCCTGGGATTTACCATCTGTGAAGTTTGGGCTGGGGGAGAGTTGACAGCAGTATTTCATGCTTGGTATATTTTATATGCACTGTTAGTATCTTGCATACATTGGACCTGGAAGTAGTAATTTGAGTGACTCCAACAAAAATTTTATGGGCAAATAAAACTATCACGGCAGCTTGTCAATAGCTTATAGAAAGCTGATATTTTTGACGAGGGCAGAGGGGGTAGGTCTTTACTTCACATGGGAATTTTTAATGCCTTTGTGAAACAGTCAGCAGAGCTAAAGGACAGGCTCTTTTTTCTTTACATGATAGTGAAAATGTATCTAAACTGCCTCAAAGACTCATGAGCTGCTTTAAGTAAAACCAAAGATACTCTTCTCTTCTGAATGATGATGTGCTATTCCTTACAGGATATAAATTTCCTTTTTAGTTTGTTAAGATGCCTGGAAAAATCACTTATTTTCTCCTTTTTTGTAAAGGCCAGCCCCATTCTGGTTTGCTGCAGTCAGGAGTTATCAGCTGCTACGTCATGTACCTCACTTTCTCAGCACTATCCAGCAAGCCACCAGAAACTAGTAAGTTATCTAATGCGATATGTAAATTCTTTTAGACATGCCATGTATTAAAAGCAAGAATTTAGGAAACCTGAATTAACAAATTCAGGGATATAGGAGTGCTGTGTTTGGTCTGTTCTGGCCTATGCAGAAGAGGTTGGAAATACTAAAAATAGAACTGTGTAGCAAAGAGACCGTGCAATTGGCACTTTTCATGTACCTTAAATGCTTTGATCTTGGGGAGCTTAACTTACCTGGGTGAGTTGCATCTGTTGCATCAGAGCGATTCCAGGCTGTTTCCTCTGGACGAATTTCCCAGAGTCTTGTAACCTCTTCCTCATGTCATGAGTGCATGTTCTTGTACAGTAGGACATGACTAAATACATGTGTTTGGTCACCTGATGTGAAGGGAGTTGGAACAAATCACCCTTGGATGCCTCTGGAAGAAGCTGGGTCCACTACCAGTTAGTAGGTGCTGGCCATCAGAGCGTGTACTAAAATCGCTTATTTTCTCCCAGAATTGGTATACTAGATAGCTTTAGCCAGCCTTAGATTGCCTAATGGAGCAAAAACTTGAGTACCACTCATCTTTCATTTTTGAGAGTGTGGTGGTTTGGCCCTGACTGGGGGCAGAATGCCCATCCAAGCTGCTCTATCCCTCCCCCTTCTTAGAGGGATAGGGGAGAGGGACAGTGTAACAAAGGGCTCATGGGTCGAGATAAGGAGAGGAATATCACTCTGAGTTACCATCCTGGGCAAAAAGATTCACCTGGGGGAAGTCAGTTAAATTTATTAGCAATCAAATTAGAGAAGACCAATGAGAAATAAAACCAAATCTTAAAAATAACACCTTTCCCCGACCCTTCCCTTCTTCTTGGGTTTAACTTTACTCCCTATTTATTCACCTTCTTCCCCTGAGCAGCACAGGGGGAGGGGTAATAGAGGTTGTGGTCAGTTAATCAGATGTTGTTTCTACTGCTCCTTCTTTCTTTGGGGGATGACTCCTCACTCTTCCGTGCTTCATCGTGGGCCCCCATCATGGGACTCTGTTCTTCACAAACTTTCTCCAGTGTGAGTCTTCACAAGACACAGTTCTTGAACTGCTGTAATGTGAGTCCTCTCCAAGGGGTGCAGTCCTTCAGGAGCAGACTGCTCCAGTGTGAGGCCCCTGCAGAGTCACAAGTCCTGCCAGCAAATCTGCTCTGATGTGGACTCCTCTGTCCATGGACTACAGGTCCTGCCCGGGGCCTGCTCCAGCACGGGTTTCCCACGGGATTGCAGCCTCCTTCAGGCATCCATTGTGGAGTCATCCATGGGCCACAGGTGGACATCTACACACCATCACCTCCAGGGCCTGCAAGGGAACAGCCTACCTCACCATAGTCTTTGCCATGACCCAGGGGATTCACTGTTCTGGTGCCTGGATCACATCCTCCTCCTCCTCGTCACTACAGACGAGGGGGAAGTAACCCAGGGTTAGGCATCAAAACAGTGACCCTGCTCAAGTGCACCCACGCCAACATGGATGGCACAAGCAACGGTAACAGATGCTTCTCCATGAAGTCTCTTAAGTGTCTGTATACCAACACAAGAAGCATGGGGAATAAGCAGGGGGAATTAGGAATCTGTGTGCGGTTGGAGAGCTACGATCTCATTGCGATTACAGAGACGTGGTGGGACAACTGGCATAACTGGAATGTGGGCCTTGATGGCTCCATCCTTTTTAGGAAAGACAGGCCAACACAGCAAAGAGGTGGAGTTGTTCTTTATGTGAGAGAGCAACTGGAGTGTATCAAGATCTATCCAGGGGCAGATGAGGAGCAAGTCGAGAGTTTGTGGGTAAGAATTAAGGGGCAGGCTAGCACGGGTGATACTGTGGTGGGTGTCTATTACAGACCACCTGATCAGGAGGAGGAAGCTGATGAGGCTTTTTATAGGCAGCTGACAGCAGCCTCTCAATCCCAGGCCCTGGTTCTCATGGGGGGTTTCAACTACCCAGATGCTTGCTGGAAGGCCCACACAGCCAGCCATCCTCAGTCCAGGAGGTTCCTCCAGTGCATTGATGATAACTTCTTGACGCAAATAGTGAATGAGCTGACCAGGAGAGGAGCGCTGCTGGACTTTGTGCTCACCAACAAGGAGGGTCTGGTTGAAGCAGTGAAGGTTGAGGGCAATTTTGGCTGCAGCGTCCATGAGATGATAGAGTTCAGGATCTTGTGCAGTAGGTAAAGAATAATGAGCAGGATCGCAACCCTGGACTTCAGCAGAGCCAACTTTGGCCTTTCCAAGCAATTGCTAGGGGAAATTCCATGGGACAGGGTACTAGAAGGTAAAGGGGCCCGAGAGAGTTGGTCAGTATTCAAGGACCACTTCTTCCAAGCTCAAGATCAGTGCATCCCAACAGGTAGGAAATCAAGAAAGAGATCCAGGAGGCCTGCATGGTTAACCAGAGAACTGTGGGACAAACTCAGGTGGAAAAAGAGTATATAAATCATGGAGGGAGGGGCTGGCCACTCAGGTGGAGTATAGGACTGCTGTCATAGAATGTAGGGAGGCAATTAGAAAAGCTAAGGCCTTGGAATTAAAACTTGTGAGGGAGGTCAAGGACAACAGAAAGGGCTTCTTCGAATACATTGCTGACAAAACTAACACTAGAGGCAATGTAGGCCCTCTGTTGAATGAGGTGGGTGCCCTGGAGACGGAGGATAGAAAGAAGGCAGAGTTACTGAATGCCTTCTTTGCTTCTGTCTACACTGTTGGAGACCATCCTCAGGAGCCTCAGTCCCCTGAGGCCCCTGAGGAAGTCAAGATAAAGGAGGGTGTAGAGGAATTTCTTGTGGAGCAGAGGTGCGGTATAACTTTAAAAGTGTGGACAACCCAGCTTAGGCCTAAACAGAGGCTCTGTCCTTGAAGCTGCCTTGGAACACAGGGAGGAGGAGGTTTTATCTGTTTTGTGAGAGCTTTGCTAGATGCTTGGCTGGAGGTGCTGGCCCCGGGGGGAGAAGGGGGGGCGAGAGCCGCCTGCCTAGCTGAATGGCACTATCCAATAAAACGCTGGCATGTGTAAACCTGTGACTGACCAACTCTGTTAAGGGGCAGGCGAGGGGACACTGCTTAACTGTATATATTGAGCTGTCCGGAGCAATAAAGGACGAGGACGATCTGTAGCCATATTGGTGTGATGGTCGTTGACTTGGCCGGCTCTCCGAAGGGACCCCTCTTCATCTGGCGCCTGAACAAGGGACCCTCTATGGACGCTTAAATGCGGATTGCTTAAATGCGGGAAGACTCCGAAGCATCGGACGTGAGCTGATTTGGGAGCCGGAGAGCTGGAGGCAGGAGAGTTCCGAGTGTGACCAAAAGGGCACCGGAGACCAGAGCTTGAGCGGCCGATCAAGCCCCTGCCAAGGTAAGACCGCGATGGAAACGGACGCAGCAACTCGCCTCCTTAGTATACTCCCTAAGAGAGGAGAAAAAGTAAAGGAGCGAGACGTATTAGCCCCATGGGCTCGGAAACGGGAGAAAATGAACGACCCGCCATTAATCTTTAGTTCCACGGAATGGCGTGAAGTAGGAGACTTTTTGTGGGACTGTACTCTAGAGGGAGGAAAAGAAGGAAAGGAAGCAAAAGAACAAGGAACAGTTTGGAAAACCGTAATACGCACTCTAGAAATCATGCAAGCAGAAAAGAAAGTTGCTGCGGCAGCGATCGAAGCGTTGGGGGGAGGGCAGGAAAGGAAAAAGGCAAAGGAAGAAACTCCCTGCTCGTCCCGACGGGGTGGAAGGGAAAAAAAAAAAAAAAAAAAAAAAAGAAAAAGGAGAAACTGCACTGCGTTGCAGAATTAAGACTTTCGCCCTTGAGCTGAGCTCTTTTCTAAACAAGTGCATAACTCTTGCTTGCTAATTATGAAAAGAGACCCTGACCAGCCAGGTACAGCTCATGTTGAGAGCTTGTCCGTGAGAATGAAGATAAGACGCTTCTTGTACACCAGATGTGCATGCAAGTGAACGGGAGAGTATGATCAAAACAGACCTGGGAAATTCTGCTCTCCCTGTGTGATAACAGCGTGATTGAAGTAATACTTGAGCTAATAAGAAAAAATAAAAAAAAATAAAATAAAAAGGGGGAGGGGAAGAAGGAAGATCAGGATGAACCCCTGAAAGAGATGCTGAACAAACTCGCTGAATTATCAACTAGACAGCAAGAAATAGAAGAAACCCTTAAACCAGTTCAGCTCCCCCACTACCATCAGCTCCCTCACTCAAGCCTGATTTTCAAGCTTGAACCGTAAAGGATCCTTTGCAACAGTGATGGAGCAGTGTCATCAGAGACGCTATAATAGAGGGAGATTGGGAAGCAACCAGTTCGATTGCGTGTCCTGTTATTATTAATAACGGACAAGGGACCTGGGAACCGCATGATCCTGCATGATGTGGCTGTGCAGCATCCTGTCACTTCAACAGCGCAGCAGCAACACGACCGTGCACTGGGCCCGTCTGTTGAACCCCTCTGTTTTGCCCAGTGACGTGATGGGACCCTGAAGTACCGATTACCAACGACGACATGGGTTGGACTGGCAGAAGATGCTTACAGCTGATGGCAGAGCAATTATGGGAAAATGTGACTGTTCTCAATGTTACCTGTTGTATTAATATGTATCCTCTTTGTGTGACTAACAATGAAGCTTATATTGGTTGTGTAATCAAAGCCACATAGTAGGTGTTAAGGTTTATGTACTAACCAGCAGAGTGATCTTTCTTTAGCTAGAAGCAACGCAGGGAAACCAGCTGCCTTTTGCTTTGTTAGAAGTGTGTGATTAAGGATCAAAGTATGATTTAGGGTGATGGGTGTGAGAACTTTGACAGGATGAATTAAGAGTTTAGTTAAGGCATTTTTGGTTATTGCAGTTTTAATTGTTATAGGCTTAGTTATGTTTAGTTGTTTGATAAGTATAATCAAGAAAATTACAGGCAAGCTAGTGGACGAAGCCTGGGTTGTCCAAAAAGAAAAAGGGGGATATGTAGAGGAATTTCTTGTGGAGCAGAGGTGCAGTATAACTTTAAAAGTGTGGACAACCCAGCTTAGGCCTAAACAGAGGCTCTGTCCTTGAAGCTGCCTTGGAACACAGGGAGGAGGAGGTTTTATCTGTTTTGTGAGAGCTTTGCTAGATGCTTGGCTGGAGGTTCTGGCCCTGGGGGGAGAAGGGGGGGCGAGAGCCGCCTGCCTAGCTGAATGGCACTACCCAATAAAACGCTGGCATGTGTAAACCTGTGACTGACCAACTCTGTTAAGGGGCAGGCGCGGGGACACTGCTTAACTGTATATATTGAGCTGTCCGGAGCAATAAAGGACGAGGACGATCTGTAGCCATATTGGTGTGATGGTCGTTGACTTGGCCGGCTCTCCGAAGGGACCCCTCTTCAGGAGGGAGTTTGCCCTGGTTGATGAGGACTGGGTTAAGGATCAGTTTGAACGCTTAAACATCCATAAATCCATGGGCCCTGATGGGATGCACCCACGGGTGCTGAGGGAGCTGGCGGGAGTCATTGCTAGGCCACTCTCCATCATCTTTGGTAAGTCATGGGTAACAGGTGAGGTGCCTGAAGACTGGAGGAAAGCGAATGTCACTCCAGTCTATAAGAAGGGCAGGAAGGAGGACCCGGGTAACTACAGACTGGTCAGCCTCACCTCTATCCCTGGAAAGGTGATGGAACAACTTATCCTTGGTGCTGTCTGTAGGCATATCAAGGATAAGAAAGTCATTAGGAGTAGTCAGCATGGCTTTGCCAAGGGGAAGTCATGTTTAACCAACCTGACAGCCTTTTATGAAGACATAACCAGGTGGATGGATGGTGGCCGTGCAGTGGACGTGGTCTATCTGGATATCAGCAAAGCATTTGACACCGTCTCCCACAGCATCCTCATAGGTAAACTGAGAAAGTGTGGTCTGGATGACTGAGTAGTGAGGTGGGTCACTAAATGGTTGAGGGAAGAAGTCAGAGAGTTTTAGTGAGTGGGGCAGAGTCTAGTTGGAGACCTGTGTCTAGTGGAGTCCCTCGGGGGTCAGTAGTGGGGCCAGTGCAGTTCAATATATTCATCAGTGACCTGGATGAGGGATTAGAGAGCACTGTCAGCAAGTTTGCTGATGATACAAAACTGGGAGGAGTGGTTGACACACCAGAAGGCTGTGCTGCCATTCAGAGAGACCTGGACAGGCTGGAGGGCTGGGCGGAGAGAAATCTGATGAAAATCAGCAAGGGCAAGTGTAGAATTTTGCATTTGGGAAAGAATAACCCCATGTGCCAGTATAGGTTGGGGACTGCCCTGCTGGAGAGTAGAGCAGGAGAAAGGGACCTGGGGGTGCTAGTGGACAGCAGGATGACCATGAGCCAGCAATGTGCCCTCGTGGCCAAGAAGGCCAATGGCATCCTGGGGTGTGTTAGAAGGTGATTAGCTAGTAGGTCAAGAGAGGTCCTCCTCCCTCTCTACTCTGCCCTGGTGAGACCCCATCTGGAATATTGTGTCCAGTTCTGGGCCCCTCAGCTCAAGAAGGACAGGGAACTGCTGGAGAGAGTCCAGCGCAGAGCCACAAAGATGAAGGGAGTGAAGCATCTCCCTTATGAGGAAAGGCTGAAGGAGCTGGGTCTCTTTAGCTTGGAGAAGAGGAGGCTGAGGGGTGACCTCATTAATGTTTATAAATATGTCAAGGGGGAGTGTCAGGAGGACGGGGCCAGGCTCTTCTCAGTGACATCCAATGACAGGGTGCAAGCTGGGTACAATGGGTACAAGCTGGAACGTAGGAGGTTCCACAAAAATTTTAGAAAAAACTTTTTCCCTGTGAGGGTGACAGAGCACTGGCACAGGCTGCCCAGGGAGGTTGTGGAGTCTCCTTCTCTGGAGACATTCAAAACCCACCTGGACGCGTTCCTGTGCGATCTACTGTAGGTGGTCCTGCTTTGGTGGGTGGGTTGGACTTGATGATCTTTTGAGGTCCGTTCCAACCCCTGACATTCTGTGATTCTGTGATTCTCCGCTTACCTTGGTGTCTGCACATATTCTTACTCCTCTCTCTCTCTCTGCAAATTGTTGTGGTGCAGTAGTTCTTTTCCCTGCTTCTTAAATGCATTATCACAGAGGCTACCACCGTCACTGACAGGCTCAGCCTTGGCCAGCGGCAGGTCTGTCTCTGGAGCCAGCTGGCATTGGCTCTGTCAGACCTAGGAGGAGCTTCTAGCAGCTTCTCGCAGAAGCCGCCACTACAATCCCCCTGCTACCAAAACCCGGTCACACAAACCTGATATGGAGAAGAAACGTACTGAGAAAGGATTTGGAGTTATGTTGCAGTTGTCTGAGATGATGCTGTTGTTCATCAGAGTTCCTGTACTCTACTTGTGTTCTGACTATTGGCACTGCAAGCCAGGAGTAGGGAATTCCCTAGAGTTTTAAGTTCTTTATGTTAAAAAAAACCAGCAAGACTTTAAAAGCACAACTCAGACTATTTCCTTCTCCTGGGTGACGATCAGATTCATTTATTCAGACAGGGAGCATTCTTTTCACTTAAAGAAGGCTTTTCTAGTTCAGATTAGTAGTGCTAAACCCTTTACTTATTATTGCTCAACTTTTAGTGTTAAATAGCTGAAACAACAATAAATAGAGGAAAGTAAGTGCCTGGACAGGAAGGAGAAATTTTTACGAACACCTCCCAAGAAGGAAGAGGAGAAATGGGGGAAGGAGTCTCTGTCACACTTGTGTGGGCACAGGGACACACACAACTGTATTCTAGAGCTAAGAAGGAAAAACAGGCAGTATTTAGGTGGAATATTTGCTTATGAAGCTCAAGCAGTGGTTTTGAATTAATAAAGAAGTTAGTTTAGGAGGTGTCTGAATTACTTGTAAGACTTGACACTGTGAAAAAAAAAAAAGGAAGAAAGGGAAAGTGATGCATGGTGTGAAATCATTGGCCCTGTGTTACTGCATGCTTGTGACATTCAAAGCCTTCAGCAGCTGAGTGGTCTGATTATTCTCGTACATACTGCAAGTGTAGTTATTACCTTTGTCAGAGTATGCATCAAGCACACTCTGACCTCCTGAATCAGATATTTCTCCTTGTCTTCTCAGGCCAGAGAACTTTCATGGTTGTCTTCTGCTTTCAGAGATACTCCTTTCTCCCCTGCCTGTGTGATAAAGACTCTTATATCAGCCTGTGCAACTTTAACAGTGGCATGTGCTGTAGAATGTGTGAGATGCTGGCACTTACTAAGATGTCTTGTGCCCTGTGACTCTGATTCACAATAAACTTACCTAATGCTGAGTCATTCTTCAAGGAGAGACTTTCAAACTGGCCATCTTGCAAGCCAGACCTGAAGAAAATGCAGGCTACAAGTATTTATTTGTAACTCCCCAAAAGTGGAACTCCAAATGTCTTCAGAAGGAATGGACAAACAAAAAGTCATGTCTGTTGAACCTGTGCTTATCACAGTGCACCTTGGCTTTTAGGTGCCAGACTCAGCTAAAAGGCCTGTCAAACAGTGGACCTGTCTTGCTGCAGAGGTGTCACTGATGGACGCAGGTGGGGGATTCTGCACATCTCTGGCCAAGGTGTTCCATGAATGCTTGTCATCCCTTCTTCTACTCCCCCCTCCACACTGTCCATGCAGTGCACTGATAGAACTGTTTGGACAGGCCTGCAGGACCATGCAGATTCCTCCCCCACAAGGTCAGGGGACTGACTTTGAGTTTATTTTTAACCTGGGTGTAGCCTTTGCTCCCTTTCACCGTCTGCCCCTGCAAACAGAGGGATGCGGTGCGGAAAAGAAAGAAAGAGGACATGAGAACGTAGTTTGCCTTAAAGAGCGTTGGCTCAAAAACCTCGTGATATGAGATAAGGTGCAGCTGTAATCTCTTGCTTCATAGTGATGCTGCAAGTTACTATTCTGCCTTACCTTGACTCCAAGCAGACACCAAAAAGCCAGATGCGTCTTGGAACACCGAGGACTGAATTGAGTTCATTTCAGGGACCTAGAAGTAATATTTACTTTGATGTTAAGACAAAATCTTACCTGGAACCCTGAAGTAGTATTAGCTTAGATGTTAAGATCACCTTTTCTTTAGTCTTCTGTATGTCGGTCTGAGAACAGGGCAGCTATACACCACCTTTTTTCACTGAGTTTGAATTTCACAGCTGTCCTCAAGGCACCTCTGCTGTCAAAGAAGTTTCTGATCTCAAATCTGTACTATTTCAGTCTTATATGGATGTCTCTGTAGTCTTGGATGAAGTGTTGGTAAAATTCCAACTTCTTAGTTCACCAAACAGTCTTTTTCCTTCTTTGTCGGCTGTGGTCAAACAAGAAGTTTTAGTACACTGCTAAGTTGCATTCTTGTTTTGTCTGAAACACAATCTGCATCTGCCAGGTCAGATTTATGATTTTTTTTTCTGTATGATCTTTTTAAAAGATGGATAGAAACAACTGAAATGTACCTACCCAGTGTCTGAAGTAATAAAAATATTTCACTGAAATCCTTCAGTCTGAAGACCACCTTGAAGTGCAGTGAAATGAGCTTTACTAACTGTTCTTTTCGTTTGCTTTTCTGTGTGTTTTGTTTTGTGAAGTCCTGGATGAAAGCAATCAGAACATCACAATCTGTGTACCTGAATTTAGTCAAGGCCTGCACAGAGATGAAAACCTGGTTACTGGCCTGGGTACTACTATTCTGTTTGGCTGCATTTTGTATTCTTGGTAAGTGTGGGGGATTGCATTTACCTCCCTCTAAATGCAATGTTGTGATCCAACTGGTGAAGGCTTATAGCAGGCCTCATGCAGACAAAGTAACGGGGAGAAGCAGAACAGAATTAGGCTGAAAGGTTCACGTTCTCCTCAGTTTCAGAATGGTTAGAAGTTCTAACCAAAATTGTTCCACCAGATAATGTAACTGATGAAACAAATATATCTCTTTAAAGCTGAATAGAGCAATTTACATCCAGAGGTGGAGGGAAAAAGTTCTACCTCTCCATGATCCCAAACAGGCCCCGGGTACTTTGATTTTTTACTTAATCTTTCTGTAAAAAGAGCTCTTGGCAGTT
This sequence comes from Trogon surrucura, assembly GCA_020746105.1. Taxonomy (NCBI): domain Eukaryota; kingdom Metazoa; phylum Chordata; class Aves; order Trogoniformes; family Trogonidae; genus Trogon; species Trogon surrucura. The sequence continues at coordinate 66,983,581 of CM036658.1, forward strand.
ACATCCATTGAAAAAAAAAACTGTCTGAAATTTCTGTAGCCTCCTGGCAGGGGCTATGACTGTGTCTTGAGGGTCTTTAAAACAAGTAAAACTGTCTGGGAAGGGTTTAGGTCTTCCTTTGAACCAGTGATGAGCACAGTACTGCCATGAGGATTTACCAGCAATCTCCTTCCCTAAAAAAGTCTGTTCATGCCCAAATAGTTGTGATGTGACATTGTATTATTGCAGCTCACATCAATAAATTAAGTCTTGCTCTGGGATAGGGAGAGGGGTAGTTGCTGATGACTGAAAACTGATTTATTGACTGTGTGGTTGCCAGGAGACAGCACTGCCTGTCAGGTGCAGGTTTTTTCAGCAGGCTCTGCTTCAGAATCAGTCCACTTCAAAATCCGTATTCTGGAACTCCTTCCTAATTTTGAAGTGAAAACAAAAGACTTTCTGAAGAAGTAGTACAGCTACTTTTCTGCTATCAGATATGCATATTTGTTTCATTTAATTCTGATATCAAATGTATGGATATCATATATCATGGATCTAGTTCACATTATAACAGCATTTCCAGTGACTCAGGAAGTTGTTTCAGGAATGCAGACAACCTTCACATAGCCTGCAGGGTAAGTGCACCATGCAGCTGGGGAAATAAGGCGGCCTTCAAGGAGAATGTTTTGAAGTATTGATTGCTAGGGCTCAGTGTACACAGCGAAGCATTAACACGCATCTCCCGGTGGATAATGGGAAGTTTGCATTACACTTCCTGAAAGGAAAAGACTGGGCAAAAAGTGTTTCTAATCAGAAGAAATGAGAAAGGACTCTCCTCCTCCCCACACCCTGAGTATCATCATGCAAGAAAGTGATTTCCAGCAGCTGGTACACTGACAATAGTGGTTGGTAACTTTAAAAACTAATTGTGGCTGACCACCTGTTACGTAGCTGGCAAGGCCTTTACAGAAATGCTGAGCCAAGGTGGTAGCTGTAAAGTTAATATAAAAGCATTTCTTATACACAGCAGGGAAGATCTCTTCTGACTTGCAAGTTGGAGCACTTAGCTCTTTGCTGCTGTCTGATGGTGATGAATTCACCAGCTTTCAGGAGTGACCTACTTTTAAACTCGTGATTCAGCCTGAATTAGCCAGTGGCTGTCTGTTAGGCTAGTTTATACTTGTGCAGAACAGACTTTTGACACGATTAGTGCTTGATGCTATATCCAGGTAAATGCTTGTCTTAGACATGGGAGTAGGCTATTTATGTTTGCTGTGGTGTTGGAAGAAATCACCGTGTTGGGCTTATGCTGTGGGTTTGACACTATCTTCTTTTGCTCCTAGTTTGACCTCAACAACACGTGCAAGCTCAGAGGCGCTGAGGGGAATATATGCAGCACCTGAAACTGAAGTGAGTTCTTCCTTCCTCCCACAGGATTTCCATGCAGACTTCCTCATGTGCTTTTCTTACTGTTGTTTTCATGGCCAAGTGATCTGTAATTAGGTGTACATGCCACATGCCGCTGGATATGGACTTGTTAGAACGCTTGTCCACATTGGCCCTTCTGCAGCTCTTGCTGGTCCCATGGAGGTGTCTTTGTGTACTGAAATGATCTGCTGCTCTTGCAGTTTGTTGAATGTTCTGCAGACTTCTGTAAATGTTGTTGTGCCCTGCACAAGCTCATGTCCTCTCATTTAAAGGAAAAGTCTGCTGGGAAGCTATCAGAAAAACATAGCAGAGGCGTTCTTGAACATTTTCAATCCTGGCTGGGGGCAGCTAGCACAGCACAGAGGCTGGACGCGGCCTCCTGGTCCCCAGGATGGTCTGCCTCATCTGCTGAGCAACTGCCTATGATCCGAAGTTCCTATCTGTTATTTTTATTTCCACACTTAAGTACAACCCTTCTTTTTGCCTATAATTTGATCTTGCATTATATTTCTTGTCCCTGTGTCAGCAGTACAGATTTCTTCATTCCACGTGCCAATGTCTTTGGCCAACTTATCTTGGGAACACCCAGAAACGCTGGGAAATGGATGTGTTTTTACTAAGTAGCAGTTACTGTTACTTAAGCTTGCTAGTGTAACTCTTCAAATGCATGTTTGTGTTTGGGATATGATTCCTGGTCCCTAGCGCTCTCTACATTGGTGTTACTTGCATCTGCACTTTCAACTTCTGTTTTTGAAGTCTTTAATCAGAGTGTTTGTGAGAATCCAAAAACGCTGAAGTATCTGCTGAGGCACTTGTTTGCGACAGCGGGATGTGGGGAAGTGTTGCACTGTGGCGTGGTGTTGGTGCTGGAGGAGCTTCCCTGTGACAGCTTCCCTCTAGTGCAACTGGACATGGTGCCAGCGCTGAGCAGCCGAGCACCCAATGTCTCCTTGCCAGCAGCTCTGCGTTGCGCATTGAGACGTGGCCTGGCCCATGATCTGGGCAGGACTCCCGCTGAGGAGGGGCAGGCCAGGGCGGGGTGCAGCTGAGAGAAAACAGCTGCTGTTCCTGCCCACCTGCCTTCCCCTGCCAGCCTTATGCCACAGGAGGTCCTGCCCAAGGGGCTCGAGGCTGCAGGCGGTTTGGGGACGGCCAGCACAGCACCCAGGCTGGAGGTGTCCTCCCTGCCCCCCAGGACACTCTAGTTCATCGGACACGGTGCTTGCCAACAGGATTATTTCCAGACCGTTTGGCTTGAAGAGCAGTACAAGAGGCACTGAACATAAATATAAAGAAACGACTGGTGAAGAGCAACTAATTGCACCCTGATTGCCTCCCCCTTGGCAAAGGGCCTTTGTCTGTTGGCCAAGAGCCTGAACACAGCTCTGCAGTTGCATGTGTTGTACAGAGGGGCTGTTGATGGCTGTGATGGACACAGACAAGTGTTACAAGGGGCTTGTATGTGCCAGCACACTCCATGTGCACAAGGACTTAAATGCAACTGGTTTTAAAGTTTTGAGGGAACCCAGCGTTTGCTTCAAAACATGAATGCAGCCCAAGGGCACCTCAGGGCTGGCACGGTAGGTGAGGCTTTGCACAGCAGCAGAAAGAGGTATGGAATAAGGGTTTTGTTGAAACTCTTGTCGAGTCTCTTTTTAAAAAAAAAAATTAGGTTTTTTTGCTTTTCCTGAGTTTGTGAACACAGTGAATACATGTAGTCTTGAGTATGCAGGATAAAAACTGCGATCTGATGTTTCTGTTGGGCACTTAACCTTGGAAGACTTTCTGTCTGATTTTTGGGAGTGGTAGGAAAACTTGCAGCTGGCCTGTGCTGACCGAGGAGAGAGAGTAGAACGCAAAATGTAGAGTTACAAGGGTCAATATTTATTCATGTGTATGAAGTGTCCCAGTCAAACTGGGGCAACCTAGCTGTGGTTTTACGGGAGGTCCTTCTAAGCATCAAGTATAGTATGACTGGACTATTCACTAACACCCATACCACCAATTACTAGTCACAGGAAAACTCTGAAAAGTAACAGTACTTCTGCAGCATTCTTGCCACATGTCTGTTCATCCAGACGTCCCTGGAGTTGGTCTTGCAATAGTTACTTATCTGTGATGCTGGGAGGGCATTATCTTGGTTATTCAAAAAGTTAATACACTTTCATACTATAAAGACTGACTGATACAATATTTAAAGAAGGTAATTTTCATAACAGGGTTCATTATCTTCATCAGACCACAGCCAGGTTAAATCCCAGAGAAGGATCTTATCAGAACAAATAATGTTGGTGATTCACTACATTAAGTGCTGATTTGTACTGTGGTCTGGTGCAGAAAATGCACTTACATATTTATTAGATGATCAGCACCCTTTTCCCATTTACGTACCTCTCAACACAAGAAGTGTCAATTTTAGCTTTCCTTTTTCCATCAGTTAAAAATAACATAAAATCTTCGTTTATATAAAGCATTAAAACCATCTTTCTGCTTTAACTCACCCTGCTTGTACTTATTTTGGCTCCATTTCAGAAAAATCTTGGAAAGATAAGTACATTTCTGACATATGCTTGTGCAGTTGTGGTTTCCAGCCGATACAGCAGGGTTTTAAAAGTTCATGATGCTCTCATTTCAGTATAGAATTTCTTTTTTTAAAAAGTCCTTAGATGCAAGTCTGAAGAGGTAAGCCCCCTCTGAACTACTAATGTGCAGCCACTTTAATGTAGCTTTTCCACCGTTTTGTCCTAATTATTTGCACCAGTGTTTGACCTTGAGTTATGCAGAGAAGATAATTCTTAGAGTCGTTCTTGAAGAATGGTTAATTTGCTCCAAATCTTACTGAGTAGGTTTTTCCAAATCTTAGAAACTGCTGTTATAAACTACTTGGGAAACACTAACTTGAGTTTTGTGCCCGCTAGAAATACGAACCGGACTTTTCTAAATCTGTGTCTGTATCGTAGACATAACATACCCTCTTTCACCAACTTTTCTGCTTCTTTGCTGTAGTACGGATTCTTACCCTTCCTGATGTCTGTTCCACAGGTAGCTCGTTGCTGCTTTTGCTGCGTGCCTGACGGAGATGGTAATTACATTTTCACTTCACAATTTACCTCACTTGTGGTAAAGACATAGCTCTGCATGGAGAGCTGCTGGTATCCTTGTTCTGTAGCATATCAAACTGAAGCAGCTGGTGTGCTCAAAGCTAGGCAAGAGTTGTAGCAGTACATTTTAAAACACAGGCTAGCTGATAATTCTGTAAAAGACATTTTATTACTGCAACATAGAAAGAGTAATGGTCTTTGCATGCTTGTAGGCGTGACTGGCTGCCGGATTTTTGGCTCAACAGCTCTACAGGAACTGCAATTCAGGAGTGAGTTAGGAAGGGAGTATCCTGTTTGCAAACTTCATGCAATCAGGGTTTATCAGCTGGGACTTGCTAGAAGAATATTGTACGGGTAGAGCAGTTTAAATGGTGCAAATGCTCAAAAACTAACCAGTAGACCAGGAAGCTGATACAAGGCAGAATTTCAGTGGCGATCCAGTTTCTTTTACTAAAGGCTTAGACCCATGCGCTCACTGAGGGCAGGGAAGTGTTCAAATGTTGCTCTGTATCACGCTTTCCTAAATCACACCATAAGATGTTTTGCTGTGTTCTTCATGAAGCCAGTTACTGTTTTCAGTTCCCATTAAATTTGCAAAAAGCTTTCTTGTTTTCCATCTCCTACAGCTGATGCTGAAGAGCACACTGAAAAAAGGGGAGGCCAGACTGTGATTTATGATGAGAAGAAAGGGACGGTGTACAGCTATGCCTACTTCCACTTTGTTTTCTTCTTGGCTTCACTCTATGTGATGATGACAGTAACTCATTGGTTCCAGTAAGTATATTTCTTTGAAGCCAAGAAATTAAGGTCTTTGTTGAGAGAGGAGATGTGAACGGGAACTTCTGCCATTCGTGTGTCTCCTCTCCTTAAGTGAGAAGCTGCAAGAGATGTTGCAAGTCTTCCCAGGTGATTTTTGAGCAAGTTCTATAAAGGCCTGCTCTTCACTGCTCCATGTCTTGGTTATCCTAGTGGAAGTCTGTGACCACTTGGAAAAAGAGGATATTGAGTCTGAGGTATGAATAATGCATTTATTGGGGTTTTTTGTGTTTTTTTTTTCTCTCCTTAACAGTTACGAAAGTGCTCAAATGGAAAAATTCTTCACCGGAAGCTGGTCCATCTTCTGGGTTAAGATGATCTCCTGTTGGTTTTGTGTTTGTCTGTACTTATGGACTCTTATTGCTCCACTCTGTTGTCCAACCAGAGAGTTCTCAGTGTGAACACTCAGAAGGTCCTTAAATCTTTTTCTCTTTTCTTTTCTTTTTTTCTCCCCCATTACAAATAAAATATTACAGTCATTTTGTAATGAGGAAACACCTATTGCCTGCTTTTTGTAAGTGTACCAGTTCATAACTCTTTTGTCATGTTAAACAAATGATTGAAGACTTTTTTACTTTTCTTATTGTTATGAACAAGCATTGCCCAAGGGAACAAATCTGTTCCAAAACTTTGTAACACTGGCAGTTGGTATGTAGGGAACACAGTTGTTGCATGAACTGGAATAAGTTAAACACTTTTCAGATAATGGACAATCTTTCTCTGGCTTCTTTGGTAAGAAAAGAAAAAATCACAGTGCAGATGTATCTTCTTCTTTCCTGTAAATGTTTGCTATCTTCTAGAAAATATGTATTCATTTTTATACTTTTTTATTAACTATCTTTTACGATTTGCGGTGGTGGTTTGGACTGCTGGTGTGTACAGCACATAGTTCTTCTATGTAGCATCCTGATAATTTTCTTCTGAAAGCCTAACTAAATACTTCTGTAGAAATAGAGAATATGTAAGAAGTTGACTGCCAAAGCATCTACTAAAAATTGATTATCTAGATATGAAATATATTAAATTATTGTATACCTAGATTGAGAAAGGAATGTACCAATGATAATAGAGTATTTATTCTATTATAACTTTAAAAGGCACCTGAATACTTTATGCAGTTCAGATCTGGTCCAGTTGTTAAGAGAAGGGGAGTTCTACACTCAAATTCTTAAACTCTGAATTTTGTCCAGCTTTGCTTTGCCAGCTCACTTAAACGGCGAGTTGTGTACTGCACAGGGGTTTAAGATACGGTACTTTCTTTATTCGGAGTGTTCACTGTTGAGAAAGTGCTAATTACAGGAGCACTGCCGCTTGCTGTTAAATTTAAAAATGGAGTGCTCATTTATTTTTCTACCCTGCAGTTTCAGCTTGTGTCTAAAAGATCTCGCAGAATCTTCGGTTCTGTTTCCATTACTAATTTTATAATATTTTAAATGCATTGGCGGTCAGAAAAGGACTATAGTGCGTCATCTTCCTTTTCTGCCTTTGTGTTGGTTGAAAAGTGTTCTGTCTAACTGCTATATTTTTATACTCCTCTATTGATGATAGTTTTGCTGTTGGGATGGGACTTAGCCAACCAATCCATTAATGCAGACTGAACTTCCTTTGAAGGACTTGTATCCCAAGCCGTGGGGTAAGCAGTGAGAAAAACAAAACCAGTAGACGCAAATATAACAACAGCTGCCTTAGGACAAATTACTGTCTTAGTGATATCAAACCCTACCATGTCAGTTTTGTTTGGTTTAAGCAGATGATTTGGTGGTGGAACAACAGCTCTGATGCCCTAAATGCTGATTAAGGTTGAACCCGCTATAGTTATCTACATTCTGGTGAGATGATTGTATGACTTTTGCTAGTCTCAGAGGTTTTGTCTTCTCTCTATACACACACAATGTGAAATATGCAGGATGTAAACAAAATTAATTGATTTAGCAGTTGTTTTTCTGAAATATGATTGAGCCTTAAACCTTCACCTAATGCTTTCTGCAAAACAAAGAAAAGCACAACATAGAGGCCAATATGATGGCCAAAATATGTGCATGCCTTATTTGTTCTGTTGCAATAATTGATGGCTAATGCACATCTGGTAAGTAATCCTAACGTAACAGATTTTAGTTCTGCTCTTGTTTTCACTATCATTTTTGGTTGCTTTGTTGCTACTGTGTCCTAGGGCTTCTGTCCTGCTTGGAGCTTGCTAGGGATGTCATCTTATGCACTCTATCTCAAATCAAATCTACAGTTCTTCAGCCCTGTATACTTACACCACCCGCCCCAGTGATCAGAAGCCTCAAAATACATCTGCCATGAGGTTTGAGAGGAGGAGGAGGCTGTCGCAAGGTGACTCCCTGGCTGCTCTTCTCCTTGTTTGCGCCTAGGAAAGAAAATGCAGTTGAAGCTTAGCTCTGACATCAAGTTAGAAAAGCAACAAATAGCTTTGGAGAGAGAGGCAGGGTTTTTTTTTCTTTTGCTTCTACTGGGAGGTTCTGGTCTCACCAAGAGCTCTGCTAGCACAGGAGCCCATTAGTATGTCCCTGCCTGCATTTGGAGTCTAGCCATGCAGATCTAGCCATGCCTTTATTAATGCCTTCACAATCTAGAAGTCTTTATCTGTCCCATCTCTACAATAAGAGCTTATAGGCTGTGCGGTGATGACTCCCGGTTGTCCCACCTAACTCATAGCAGCTATTCTGACAAAACAGTCTTGATCCAGTGCTGGAGCTGTGAGCTGCAGCTGAGATAGCCTAGGCTCCTGCTCCTCCCGTGGTGAATGCTGTTCCCTGAAGTACAGAGGCCCACAGGAGTTGCCTTCTAGTGCCATATGTGTTGCACTGTGAGAAACCAAACATGTTTTTTTTTAAATTAGCAATGTTTTTTTAATAACGGAACAATCTGGGCAGGGACCTCTAAAGAAGAAGGCATGCACTATGTCAAGTTATAAGGCAGGGAATGGTAACTGTTCTCTGATTCTGATAGCAGGCATCCCAGTTACAAATACGGATGATCTTAATACATATCTTGGCCAGTAGATGTTGTTACTGGTTACAAAAGCACTTTATGTAGACAGTATCTGTCTGCATAAGGACTTCTTGCATCTCCTTGTGCTCCTTTTTTTTAAACAGTTTGTATTTAAGGAAATAGGTTTTGCATGGAGGAAGCAGGGTTGTAAGAGCGAAGTCCACAATGAGGCTGCGTCAGTTCTTACACAGCACTCACCTCTCTGAGTTGCTCCTTCATCCTTCCACCAACTCGTGACCTTAAGCATCTAAATCTGCGGGCATATGTAGGGTGGGAATGAGACAGTGCCTAACTATACTGCTTTGTCTGCTTTCAAGCAAACATTGTGGGAAAAGACTCCAAAAATAATTTTGGGGACCTTTTTATCCACACTGTGGCCCCAGATCCAGCTATGGATCTCCAGGCCTTTCTTAAGGAGTCAATAACAAGTGGCACCTGGGTGCAAAGCCTCTAGTTCCTCAGTGAGGCATGGCTTCCTGCTGGCCAGGCGAATGTTACAGCCTTAGCATTCACTGAAAAATCTGTACTGTGAACTTCCATGTGCAACTACTTAATAAAATTCTCCGCTAAGGTCGAGGTTTCAAATGCCCAGTTCATAGATTCCAAACAGTTCACACAAATGGGCTTCTAAAAACCTTTTTAAGAAGTGCCTTCATACCTACTGCTGTGATAGCTAATAGTTCAGGTGGCACTGGAACTGGAAAACCTGAACTGAGCCTGTGACTGGGTGATGCTGCCTTGTATGTTACACCAGCATGTACAAGGCACAACCAGACCTCTGGTGCATGTGGAAGACCAAATAATCTGTGCTTGACAAACCTCTGGGGATGAAACTGATAATTACTGTGCAGTGGAAGATTGAACTGGGAAAACTGATAAAAAAACCTGTTATTCATGTAATAAATGAGTAGCTGTTGCTTACATTTGCATTTAAATGGTAAAGAGTTAACTTTCTCTCTTCATACCTGAAAATACAGGTAGCTACTCTGCTCGGGCATCTGTTCTGCCTCGTGCTACAATTGCTCATTGAATTTGTTCCCAAACATAAGGGAGCAGTGCAGCATTTCTGCCTCCTAGTATTTTTGGGCTGAATGAAGTGAGGAAGCTGTTGTTACAAAGACAGAAAAACTAGGCAACATCTGTACCAATTTTCCTCTACTTAAACTTGAATTTGAACTAGTGCTGGAGGAACAGAGCTTGTTGACAGAAGTTAGTTCTGCTGTGAAGGTGAAACAATTTTATTAGCATTTTCCTAGTTTTTAAAATTTGCTGTCATAAAAAATGTTGTTTGGAACCTCACTGCTGCACTGCTGTCTGAGACTGGAGCAATTTTCATTTTCTCGTGAGGGCAACTGAGAGACACAATCGTGACTGGCTGTTATTTGGGGTAAAATTAGTGGGACAGGTTTGGAGAGCAAGTCTCTCAATCCACATAGCTGGACTAAGAAAAGAAACCGTAAAACCTCGTTAAGGACATGTGGAAAGCAGATGGATATGCTTGCTTGCTGTTCACCACCTAGTTCCTCAAAGCGTGCAGGCAGCCCTTGCAGGTGAATGCCATGTGAGGAACTCCCCTGTGGTCACAGATCAGAGTTACTACACGTTAGCAGTACTCTTGGCTTTGTACTTCAAGCATTTGCACAAGGTTCAAAAAGCTCATAATTGCCCAGCTAATTAAGAAAATCCTGGCTGGGTTGGGCCACTTTCATCTGAAACGGGTAATTCAGTGTTGCTAATGTATGCGTAGTCTAGAGAGAGGGCTTATCCCCTCGCAAACACTGCATGTCTATTTATTTATTTATTTAGTGTTTTAGCACCTTTTTACAAATCTAGAAGCGCTTTGATGTTTTAAGTTTTGCATGTATAACTGCTTCATCAGCCACTGGTGCAGCCATTTCTGGACTAGAACGCTGCCATTAATAAAGCAGCCGTTGCACTTGTGATGAAGCTGGTTTTTTTGAAACAGTTCACTGTTTTTGACAGATGTGTCAGGGAGATTTGGGAACTCGAGGTTGTGCTGGTCGAACATTGGCTAGCATTTCACAGTGTTGTGGGCTCCTCAACAGATGGGTAGCAAAATAATCCACTCACTGTGTTTCAAACATGCTATAAAGATTTTATATTATAAGCTGTTAGGCTTTTCTCCTAAATAAGTTGATGAAGCAAAATACCACGAGACTGTGCTGGTGTGGCTATAGCTAGATGAGCGAGGTTATCTGCAGCTAGAGTTTTGCTCTCATCTTTCCTTTTGGGCTTTAGAAGCAAGCTGTATCTTCTCATTTTATTTGGCTCTTTCTCCTTGGATTTGTTTTTTAAAGGCATTATAAACCTGCTTCACTCACATTCTGCGTCCTGTTGAGGGGGGATATCTTTGGTGCTAGAAACTAGCAAAGATTTCTTTGCCGAGTGTTGTTGATCCTTTCTTTTTCATAGCAGGACAACCTGCAGTGTTCACACAAAGTCAAGGATCATGGTTTATTATATGGATCAGTTTTCTTCTGTGAAAACTGCTTCTTTGTTTTGTGAAGTGGCCTACAAGTTCTTGTGGGAAGAAAACACATAATCAACACCGTGACATTTTAGTTTGTGTTTTCGATTTTGTAAACAGTAGTTTGAACTGAGTGTTTCGCATGGCTGTACAAGGGAGTGCCAGGGGTCAAGTGCTTAGAAAGCTTTGGCTTTTTGTGCTTGTAACGGGTTGTGTAGCTTGGGAACTGGTATGTCTCTGTGTTTTCAACATGCTGATGGCAGAGTGCCCGAGTGGCCCAGAACAGAGAAGCAGACACGCTCTGGCGGGTGTGAAGTAGAAATTTAGGGACAGTGTCATGACAGCTGCTTTCTAATGCTGAAGAAACTCTGTAGGTTTCAAGTAGACCTTAAATCCACTTTGGTTTTGGTTGTTGATTTTTTTTTATTCCTCAAAGCTGGTTTCGATTTAGTCCACACCTGTTCAGTAACGTTGCTTTTTCAAAGTTGGAATTTATTTCCGATAGAAGCCACGCTGGTTTCCCCTGTTGGCCAGTTGCCACCAGCTCCCAGTGCCGTAGCGTACAGCCACTTGCACAAACTTCTTCAGAGCCACCGTTGTCAGCTTTGAAACTGCTCCAGCAGCTTAAAGCTTCCAGGGCTTCGGCTCTCCAGAGCTGCTGCGGGGTGCAGCACTGCAGCTGCACTTTTGCCAAAGAAGCCTCCGTGCGAAGCCAAGAATAATTTTGGAAAGCTATGGGGAAGTAATGTCTTGTTACCTGTACCATAGCTTTATTTTTCCTCTTACTGATACATGTCCAGGTGCTTAGGTGTTATTGGACATTCATGCAAACTTGAGGAGAAAAACTTCCAGAGAAAATTGTTCAGCTTGTCGTATAAGCTGAGAAGATAGTTGCCAGGAACATATGGGTTCACTGTTTGCTTTTTCCTTACCACCAATGGGTGGTGTTCAGTCTCCTGTATGCCATATTCAAAAACTGGATGCAAAGTAGTCAAAATATAAACACTTTATCTTAGTGGTAAGGGGATTTTACTTAGTCTTTTTCAAGATTCTTAATATCTCAAGGGAACTTTTTGGTGTGTTTTTGTGGTTTTATTTTATTAAGCTGTAGCCCAGTGAAGTGGAGGATTTGCTAGTTTATTTAACATTTTTTGCAAGTGTTGTGATCTGTAGTAACTGTAACACTTTGACTTTTAAAGTTTGGTAAAGGTTTTGGAATTGTAAGATCTTAACTGTAAAATAGTCAACAGCTTTGCCTTTTTAAAGCATGTTAATGATTTTTATGAACACTTCCTTTTGTATACTGAGTGAATGTATTGTTATAGATTTAATGTTTAATGACCAATAAAGTTTTTCTTACATTTGAAGTGAATTATTGTGATATAAAAAAGTTGAAAAACGTCATTCTAGAAGAAACTTTGAAAATATATAAATATGTGAGCTAAACATTTACAGAACCAGTAGAAGTAAATTGGTTGATCTTTTTTGTTGGCTACATCTGGGTGTTTAACAAAAAAAAATCTGCTCTGTGCAATCCAGCTCTCTGAGATGTGTCAGATAGCTCCGACAGTGCAAGCAAAGTATTTTCCAGACCAAGTATAGCACTTAAGCCTCTGCAGTTGTTTGAAACAAGGATCTCTGATTATTTTTATGGTTTTTTCCTCCTCATTTGCCCAGATGGTGGGGTGGGCAGCTGCTGAATTTGACATCTAGATCCACAGCAAAGAAAAGGCTGCAGCTCCCTGGTTCCTGGTCCCTTGCTTCTCGCCATCCAAGTTCAGGCTGTTTGTGACATCCTGTCCCAGTGTGTGCCAGCTGCAGCCTGCTGGCTGCCACTGGCTGCACCCACGCTGTAGAGCTGACCAGATCCACACCAGGATGCAGGTTCCCTGTGGTTGCAAGGAACCCCTGGCTGAGTTTCGAAGGATCGACTGGCAGGTGCTATTCTCTGTACAGCTCTGGTGCACGGGAGGGTTCTGGTGCCTGTAGTTGAGGGTATGCGCTTTGACTGAGGTGTGAGGTGGAGGGTGGTTCCAGAGTGGTGCTGAGGGTTGGCAAGTGCCGCCCACCTCTGCTCAGCAGCCTCCCCGCACTGGTCTGCCCGTCCCTGCCTTCACCCCACCCTGCAGCATCCTGGCAGGATGTGCTCTTTTGGTGTTTCAAACAGGTCGGTACTCTGTAGGGAACAGAAGCATCTGAAGCATGTGTGTCCTGGTGTTTGTAGGAAGGAGTTAACATTTGGTGAGATGTTGGACCCAGGACTCTGAACTCCAAAGCAGTTGCACCTGCTGCTCCAGCTGAGTGCACCCTAGCTGCACAGGCGTTGGGGACCGGAGGGAACTACAGGTTCAGTTTTAAAGATGTGAGATTGCAGTGTCTTTGCTTGCCAAAGGCCACACATGCAGCTATGTCTGCTTTGTACAGTAGTTCAGAACGAGGTGCTGGTATGAGAGGAGCTTGTTTGAACACTTACACACAGGGACTGCACATTCTCTGATGGGAATGTGAGGGGCAGGAGGTTGCCCAAGCCCAGACTTTGGCCTTGGGGAAAATCTTTGTCTGCAGTGGTTGGACTTTGCTGTTCCTGAACTTGCAGGCTTCGCAGCAGTTGATGTGTCAGCACAACACACATAGTGAGCTCCAGCATCCCATTGTAAGGTTCCAACAGCACCTTCTGAAACAAAAGTTCTCACTCTTTAAGCTGTGACTCATTTCTGTGGCTACCAGCTGAGCAAGCCGGCATGTTTTCTGTTGGGCTGAGTTAGAAGCTCACAGCTTCAGGCCATTACCTTTTACAGCGCCAGAGCCAGAACCTGTACCTGTCTCATCTTCACCTTCCAGTGGCCAACGACTGTGACATAGCCTGGAAGAGAGCCTGGAAATGGGCAAACTCAGAAGTGGCAAACTGGTGTGGCCAATGGCCAGGGCACTCTTCGTAGCCTCTGTAGGCTGACAAGAGCCTCTATCCGCAGGCAGGAGGGTTGCGTGAAGGTTGGAAGGCTGGCAGGGGTTCAGAGACCAGCTGCGGCCATGTTTTCTGATGGAGCTGATGTGTGGTGTCATGCTCTGAGCAGCACATGCTGCACGCAGGGCAGTCTGGGCCAGGGCTGTTGCACCCACTGTAAGGAGACTGTGCAAAATGTAGGTACTGCAGCCCCCAGCTGGGCTGTGTCCATGGTGTGTATGAGCACAGTACAAGTGACTGCCCACATTGCACCCAAACCATTCAAAGAGGGTTTCTGCCCGGAGAAGGGCCTCCATCCAGTGAAATGCAAATGCATGATAAGAAGGATGTAAATTTGCTTCGCTGCCTGTGTTTTCATTCATAAATAAACAATACTGCACTTACAACCTAAGTTCACCTAGAAAAAGTGTTTTTTTCTCATCTTTTAAGCATTTGACGATACCCTCTGTGTTGCTCCAAAGTAACTAACCTTTCAATCCTCTCTTGAAAACCTGGTGAGTGAGCTTGCGTTTAGTGAGGACGAGTGGAAAGAAGGACTTGAAACTGGAGTACCTTTCACAATGAAGCACTGTGCGAGAGGAACTCTCCTGTGCCGTGGTCTTTGCGGTGGGACTCTGGAATCCCGTGTGAGACAGATTGCAGGGCTGCACTGCTCCCAGAAGCCTTGGCAGTGGTGGCAAGCCTGCAGTGAAAACTCTTCTGGTAGCCCAAGCCTCTGAGAGCACCATAAACCTTAAGGGTATTTTTATTATACCGAGAACAAGAAACTTTTTTTTTTGTTATTGTTTTAATACTCTTACGTGATAACTTAACTCAGTATTTCCCCTGTATTTTTGTGCTGTGAAAGAGCTGTTCATTTTCTCAGGGCTACTTCTGTTTTTTTAAAAGCCTCAATGTATTCCCCTTCTGTGTATTTCCTCCCTCATCCCCTCGTCCAGCTGAAGTATTGTTTCCCATTGTCCTTTTTTAAGTAATTATTCTATAGGCTGCAATATCCTTCACTTCAGCTGTATTTGGAGCTTGTCCTCCTCGCTCTATTTTGAAAAAAAAGTCATAGTAGAAAGGCACAAGGTATCTAACACTTTTCTACACTTCGAATTATAAAGTGCCTTCTTTTTCCTTGTTTTTGTGTTTTCAGTTCTTTCCTAATGGCTACTAAATGCAGTGTTTTGGATTTTTAACTTGGTTACTTAGTTTTGTAAGATTGCAGTACCTGCTCAAGAGCCAGGTCAAAGCCTGTCTTTCTATATGTGAAAGTTAGGATTATTTTCTCTATATAGGTGATTCTGCATTTATCTCCATGCAAGTCGTAAGAGATGACTACAACGCCCTGC
Organism: Trogon surrucura; assembly: GCA_020746105.1. Classification (NCBI taxonomy): domain Eukaryota; kingdom Metazoa; phylum Chordata; class Aves; order Trogoniformes; family Trogonidae; genus Trogon; species Trogon surrucura. The sequence continues at coordinate 66,998,707 of CM036658.1, forward strand.
AGTCAGCTTTTTTGCTTTTACAGGGTGTGATTGTATTACTCATAGTTTTCTGGGAGTAGGGAGGTGTAATAGAGTTCTTACGGGAGGTCTGCCAAAAGTAACTAAAGTCTCCAAAGGAGTTAAACTGATCTAAAGGAGGTAAAACTTTTTCCTAGGAGGACTGGAAAGGTACTAAGAAGCCCCTGGCTTGACCAGACAGCTCCCAACCACTTAATGCCCACATGCAGCCTGTTTCTGACACATCTCAGATAGAAGAAAATTGCACTTTCTTCCCCACCCTGTTTAAAATGGAAATAGATTCCTACTCTTCCTGAAAATGCTTTAAGTAAGCCACTCCACTACGTGCTGCTCCCTAGATTTTAGGGCAAATTTGAAAAAAAGTGAAGCCCCAGTCTATTTTGTCTCCTTTTTATTTTCACTTTTATACAAAAAAAAGTCTGACATAGTCACATTAATGAGAACAAGCTGCGGTGTGCAGTCTTACAACAACAGTCATATAAGGATTTAAAATATATTGTTTTATTGTTTGCAATAGCAATGTTAGTGTGCTTTTTCTTGTTAAATATCCCCAACACCAAATTGCTGAGCTTGAAATTCTTGGAAGTCCTCTGGGATGGTGTCTGAAAAAGGAAAATATGCAAAAGCTTAGTATCTTCTGAAAAAAATCAAGGAGTACTTAGATTAATGAATTACCCACCTACTTTTTTTTTTTTTTTAGGTAACATGCCTTCTCTTTTGTTTAGACATTAAGAATGAACAGAGAATGTTTTTGGGTTTAGCTGTACACCACTGAAAAGCATAGAGAGGCCAATAAGACAGTGAGTGCTACAGTGCCAGCCCATAATGGTGTACTAGCAGTCTTAAAACTACATTTCCACCCAAAAACTGTAGCTTCCACTTTCCATTAGTAAATGCTGACCAGCAAGGCACAAAAAGTAGATTGTCTTGCTCTGCACCCCAGACATGTTTGTAGTGTCAGCGTCTCTATTTCTCATGTATCCTAATTACACTTCCCTGTGATGGTTTCCCACACCACAAGAAGGGACAGAAGCAACCCACGGATCAGTAATGACTGATAGAAAAACTTCAGAATTGTTAGAGAGACCTGAAGATGGGCCGATGTCATAAGAGTAACTACAATTCTGTTTGAAGTGTTGAAACGGTGCAGTGTGCCTTTGCCAGAGCCCAGAACTAACTGTAGAGCTGAAGCTGCAGCCAAACACGGAGTGACAGCAATGAAGCTCAACTGCCTGGCCTCGATTTTATTCTGATTATTTCCACCCTGATCCAGGACAGGTAACACTAAACTCAAAAAAGGAGCTATATAAATACACACAGTATATAGAAAAAAGGGGCCAAGTCCTTTGCCTTTTCTTGATCACTTCTTTTTTTGAGGCTTCAAAATTACTTTTAAACTTTTTCTGCAAATGTAGGAACTTGTCTGGAATGAAAGTAGGGATACTTGGGGACTCCAGAGACTTCCTCTGAGCTGGTTTCATTGACTTACTGCAATGCCTGTAGCAAAGCCACTGTCTGCTCACTGCCAGGAAAGTGTTCAGTGTCAGTTTTGGAGCATGCTTTCTGGGAAAACACATACTGTTTGAAACTCTTATCAAGTAATTTTTAATTGTAAGCACTAATGATGAGAAGCTCCCCTGTTTAACCATGGTCCCCAAGTGCCAGCCTAGGTGTACCAGTGGCCCAGGACCACAGTCCCTCACTGGAACAAGCCACAGAGCCAGAGTCTGGCTGTGCAGCAGCTGTGTCCACTGCAGACCTGGGATGGACTTCTTGGGTCCACAGGAAGCAGACAAGGAAACTATTCTAACTCAGCTGGTAACTTATTTTCCTAAATGGTCAGGTAGAGGTTGATGCGGAGAAGTTGCGGGAGGGGGAGTTCAGACACTTCAAGCTGGCTGGACTGCTGCCAGGGCAGAAACACTCCCACACAATCAGCTTCTGTGTGAGTGACCAAGGTTTGAGCTACTCTCTCTATAGGGGGAGATCATGGCTAAGCTCCAAGGCTCTTGCCTCAAGCAGAGTGAGCCAGCACACTCCCACAGAGTCTGAGAAGGATTCCTCCATGGGAGGAAGGGCATCTTATGATCTTGTCCTCCCAAAACCAGGAGCAACCACAAAGTGCATGCATAACACTCACCTGGTAACTGATCCCACTAACTCTCCAGATGTTTTTCACCTTGTGTTCAGAGCTCAAGACATCCTACATACATGACAGCCCCAGTATATTGTGCATGTACAACTCTTACGGTTGGTTTTAAAAAACTTTTCTAATTCTCTGATGACAGCTATATTGCTCCACTCTGCAGTGGAGTGACTGCTCTGGGAGGAGCAGCTGTGAGGTGTGAGTTCCCATCTGGCTGGGCTGCAGCATGCTGCGGGTGTCAAGGGAGGCATTTCACAGTCGTGAGTGACTTATAAATGAAAAGCAAAGGAAAGGATGCAAAATGGCTTAATCCAACAGCCAGGCTACTGATTCTTCCTGGTCACTTGCTAGCTGTTAGCTCAAATGACACAAGAGCAACATTACCATTGCAGCGGTACTTCAGGTTGGACCAAATAATGTTTTCCTGAGAGAAGCAGAAAACTCCAAGCCGTCCTCCACGCATCGTGGTGTCTATAGTTACACCAGAGTCTGCCACTAGGTCAGAGCCTTCATAAAATCTTGCCCTTAATGAAAACAAACAGAAGGACTGTTAGGTCTATTCCTAAGCTGTGACATTCATAAAAGTCATTTAATTACCCATGATGACTCTAGCCTTGTACATGCAGTCCTCTCATCTAGTGTAGGGAGAAAAAGCAGTTCAGAGAGCTCCTCTGTAGGCTGGGAGCTAGAGCAATGCTGCAGGCTGGCAAGAGCTGGGCAGGGACAGTGTTTTGGTGGCTGTAGTTTTTATACACATTCTACAAAACACTACTCTTTGGAATGTTTTTTTTTCCTGTAGTCAGTCAAGCTGAGAGCTTTAACTCTTGAATTTCCATAGGCGATAGTTAGAGAAAGGCAGAACCAGGTAAGACTGGTTGAAGAAGGCCAGATGGAGATTGTCTTATGCAGTCTGAAGCTACACTCTTCTTTTTTTTTTTAGTAGGCAGAGTTTCAAACAAATGGTTTGGAATCTTACTTGACTGTTAGTTTTCTTTACAAATGCGAGTATGATTAATTCCAGGAACAGTTTCAAGGATTTCGCATCTTCTTGTTAGAAAACTCATCAGCAAATTGCCAAATAGCTCTGTGGACAGCTGTGCCCTGCCAGCTGCCCAGCCTGTGACCTGCACTGAGGTCTTGAGTGGGACTGCGCTGGAGCCAACAGAGCTGTAGCAGCACTGTCTGCGCTGAGTCCTCAGCCTCTGGGGTGCTGGGTAAGTGATGCAGAGGATGATGAGTGTGAAGGGCCCTGTTTTGGATGAGAACACTGCTGGTCTGACATGCAAGAAAATAGCAAGTGGTGAAGGAAAAAAAAGTTCCTGTGTTTCTTCATAAAGTAAGGAAAAAAAACCACTCCAACTATTCCTGTCATGTTCCTGAGTTTATTTCCTGATTTGCTGAGGCAGTTCAGAAGTATCTGCACGATGAATAGAACTTCTTGTCTTTCAGATTCCTGTGGGAGAGGCTGGCTCAAGTGACTTTTTCCTAGGCTTCCTTGAACCCTCAGAAAACCTTTTATAGACAAATAATCGTCTGTGGCATCTGGCCTGAACAGACCACAATGGGATGTGGATGTAGTGCTGGCAGAAGTTCACTTTTAATTTTTGAAGGATTTTGTGACACTGACTTTGCTGTCTCTCCCAGTTGCAGAGGGAATTTTTAGGCTGGTGAGAGAAACTGCAACCACAGGCAAACATTTGCTGGTGAAGCAGCTTCACAAACAGCTTGGTCTAAACAAAGTTGCCACCCAAAGTCTGTTCACTACTGTCCTGTGGCTGGGATGCAACAGCTGACAGTTCTTAATAGGTTTTAGCATAAAGTAAATCATTCTCACGCCATTTACCAAGTCTTGGAGAGATGATGCTCTGCGTCAGAGAAGTGGAATAATTATACCATCAAGTTACTGCATCTCAACTGCAGGGTGGTGATTTTTTGAAGAACAACTGACTCAACTGTATTTCTGTTCTATTACAAGGTTGCAAAACCTGTGCTGATGATGCCAGAGGAGTTTATTTTTTGCATTTTAACATCAGCTTGAACTACAAGTATATTTCCTGCTGATCTGGATGTTGCAGACTGAAACTCTTCTTCCTGAGTGATGAATTTTTTTTAAGTAACTTTTTTCCCCTGTAACAAGAATAGCTAACACGTATTACATAGCTTTGACAAATTTTGTGAATATATGTTGTGTATCCTCAAATCTATCACATCAGAATTATTAATAATCTTAGTTAGGATCACAGCCTTTAAGTGGACAACTTTTATTAATTCTGTTATCCCTGAATATGCAAATGAACTATCACAATTCCAACAAAAGATATTCTAAAAATCAAAATTAAGAAATTTTGAAATGTTTTGTTTTTCAGACCAGTGGCCAGCAGAGGCTTGGATAACAAGGTATTAAAGCCAGAAAAGGGTTTATTAGGGTAGGGCACAATTATAACAGCCAGATGGTAGAAAACTTCAGTTACAAACGGGCTTAGCTTGGAATTGGCTTCCCTAGGAAAAAGAATTTCAGGCTGAATTTCAGAAGTCTAACTTGTTACAAGGCTTCATCAGTGCAAAGCCCAGACATATTATAAATTCTCAGATTATCATCTGAATTAGGTGTTGAGAAACAACAGTTTAGGCAGACTTATATCTGTCCTCACCTTATCTATCCTTTCCTCTCTTACCTTATATAACCAATCTGAGGTCTGTGCTGCAAGAACCAGCGGTAGGAGACTTTGTCTTTCCACCCTACATTTCGGGGATCCTTCCACAGCAGCCTGACCTGATCAATGGTGTCCCCCGTGTGCCAGAGGGAGTTGCGGAGGTGCTCGCCAGGGCCTGTCTTGGATTTCACAGCCTGCAGAAATAGAATTTTCCAATCGTGACTGCAGAGAAATGCCATTTTCAGGAGCTCCAAGTCTTTTTGTGGAGGGAAGCAGGTCTGTAGGAGTACCCTCCCTCTGGCTTACAAGCCTAACTTTCCTTGCAAAACCTCAGCTACTGCTTGCATAGAAAAGCAACTGAGTGCCTGGAGCAAGGAGGAGACAATTTGGCCAATTACAGGCTGTGGTGTCCACTGGTGTCTCCTGCTAGGAGCCATGACTGGTACCTTTAGCTGAATGCCGGGCTCTGCAACAGCTCTGAAGGGAGTTGCTTGCCAGTACGTCTGTTCTGTCTGCTTCCACATTACCACATAAAAGCTAGAGCTGTCTTGATAACCAAAAATAAAGCCAGCATAGTCGTCATCTGTCACCGTGTTCACGTGAAAAGTGCCCTCAAAGTCAACGCCATTAAAAGCTGTGTAACCTGAGGATACACACAGGTTAAAAACAACTCTGCAGAAAACATGTTCACAGGCTAAAAGTCTTCTGCTGTAAAACTTGAATTTCAGAAGAGGGTACATACCAACAGCAAGGCCAGGATCACTGTTCATAGTCTGCACAATTTCCATGCCCTGTAAAAGTAAACTCAGAATGGTTAGTGTGCATGACAAGCTGGGTTGGCTAAGCCTTGCAGCCTCTTCTGACATCCCTCTAGCAGCCCTTCCATCCATCTCCTCCCTTTGCCCACACTATGTTCGTAACACTTGTAGCTCTGAATTAAAATGAGAACTATATACTGCTTGTGTCTCCTGAATCAAGAAGGATTTTTATTTCCTCATTGCAGAACTGGCCATACAAATACTGTCTTTTCCCTACCCCGGTGTTCTTCTGGAGATCACTGAACCTGGCCAGAATTAAAGATGGAAGTGGGGGAAGGAGGAGAGAGTGACACAGATAGAGGGCTGGTAGGGGGGAAGAGAGCTCTGCCTAGGCTCAACTTGTACAGTTTGATCATGGAGTCTGGGATTAAGCTGACTGCCAGGACTGGGTTAAGGAAGGTGCACACACCTCAGCTGGCTTGGCAGAGACTTTGGCAATGGGAATAAATTGCACATTCCTTGTGACTCTGAACGCGTTAGCCTCCTGAAGGCTTAAATTTGTTGGTGTAAGTAACAGTTATTGGACCCCATTTAGGACCCAATACTCTGCTATACAGCAGGTGAGAGTTTCAAATTCTGTGAAGGATTCACAAAACAATTTGCTACAGAAATATTTCAATAGGTGGCACAAAATTTTCATGTTTCTTCTTAGCAGCAGTGAAATCCACCCAGAATAAGCTGACCAGCCTGCCGTTTTCCAAGATTATTTGGAGCATCAAGCTTCAAGCTACCAGTGCTAAAAGAAAGCTCCTTCTTTATAACTCCTGTAAAGCAGTCAGCCAACCACAGCTTCCACTCTTCAGTTGTTTGACAGAGGTCCAGCAATTACAAAGACAGTTTTGCTGTGGTTTTCAAATGATCTTTCTCAGACAGGTAAGAAAGACCAGATTTACCTGGTTCAGAACCACCCAGTTGGGATCAATCTGCGCATCTCCCTCTGGGTCCAGCACCACTGTCTGATAGGCCCTGAAGTCTGTCAGGGTGATCTCTGCATTCTCGGGGCACACATCGATTCGATCAATCACTGTATCCTGGTCAAAATCAGACTCGCAGATATCACCGACGCCATCACCTGAATGCATTGGAGGAGTGAAAGCAGATTTGTGGTGCAGCAAGTAGACACATCGGGGAGACCACTGGATCAAGGTGTCTGAGAAGCAGGTGGAGTCTCAGCCCTGATGGCTGCATTGCCCAGGGAGAGGACCTGAGGACTCTCCCTTGGCTAAAGGGCCCCTGTGTGTTGGGGTCCCTCCTGGGATGAGTGTAGGGGCATGTGGTGACTGTGTTAAGTTCTGGTGCACACATGTAATGCCTGGGGAAGGATGTAGGGCCTAAGCTCCGAAATGGCTGCTAAAGGCCCATCTTACCATTGTCATCTTCCTGCCCTGGATTAGGGACCAGCCTGCAGTTGTCAGGGCCTGGGGGCAAGAGGTCAGGAATGCCATCGTTATCGTCATCCTCATCACACTCATCACCCAAACCGTCCTTATCTGTGTCCAGCTGGGAGCTGTTAATGATGGTAGGGCAATTATCTGTGCTGTCCTGGTGCCCATCGCCGTCACTACAAGCACAGAGACAAAAAGAAATGGCACACTAGCATCAGCTCCTGCCTCTGCATGGGGAACAGCATGGGTACCTCAGCGGGAGATGTGCTAGAGGCACCCCTGGAGCTGGAAACAGATCAGTGGGGCACCACAACCTGGTGTTGCTCAGGTGGCTGAACAGCAAGGAGACTAGAAACAAGTAAATACTCTATGATAGGGTGGCAGGAAGATAAAGGCTAAGGCTGGAGCTATGAAAGTACTCAGATAAGGGAAAGAAAAAGAAGCCTTACATAGAGAGGGAAAAGATATCAGAGCCCAAGATCCCAAACAACATCCACTCCTAAGGGGGTGTGTAAGGCACATCCACAAGTACAGTGTCACCAATCAAAATGCACCCAGGAGACAGCAAGAGCTCAACAGCTGGTGTCCCTTGTCACATACACATGATGTCTGCTAGTGTCCTGGTGCTCATGAACATGCAGGTGTGAGTGTGAATGAAAATTTATGGGCTGCATGAGCACCTGAGATTAGACTTCTTTAAAAACAAGCACCACTTTCACCATTCTGCATAGCAAGATTTGCTGCATTACAGTTGCATGGGGAAGCTGCACAGTAAGAAATGGAAGAAAAAGTCTGTAGCTTCCAAGGACCCCTCCAGCCCATGGCTGCATCAGCTAGTTACAGTGAAGAGTCACTAGGAATGGGGACAAAGAATACAGAAAAGAGTTTGGGAAGTTATGAAGTGGCTCCATTGTTTTTCCCTGCCAACAGTTAAGTGCATCTGTGCAAAAAAATGGCCTGAAGCCAAGTGCGTTCTGTACACACACTGTAAATAAAACAATTTCTGGCAATAAGCAGGCTTGTTTTGCCTCAGCAGCTTTTTGCCTAGCACAGGCAGAGCAGAAGTGGCATGCAGCCAAATTAAGGTGGTACTGTAGCTTATAGCTATGCATATTCCCACCTATCTCTCCCTGTTTAAGAAAGGTGCTTTTATTTTAGGTCAGAGCAACTACTGTTTGCACATTCTTGAGATAAAATGCCATGAGGACCATGCACATACACCTATTCCAAGCTTCACCTCAGGCAGAGATACAGCATTTCTACCAGGAAATGCTTTATACATGTTCTTTAGGTTTGAGGAAAAAAGAAAGCATGTCCTTTTTTTTAAAAAAAAAAGCCAAGGCCGTATCTACTTAAGGGTAAACCAGCTCACTGCTAGGGGCTGGGAAGCTGCCAGCCCAAGACTGGGAATACTCCTGGCAGAGGAGGAGAAGTAGGTTCTCGGTGCTTATTGTCCCAAACAGCAGCACACACCAACGGCTTCGGGGTGAGACCTTTCAGCCCTCTGCAGATGATGACATGCTGTGCCAGCATAGGATTTATCACCTCCCTTTCCGCTTGCTTTAAGTGGGGACCACAGGGGAGGACTTGCCACCTCCCTCGCAGTTGGTTACGCAGAAGCTGGTTCCAGCCAGGCGTTAGCCATTTGTCATGAGATGTGCTCCCCTGAATCCTCAGGGCATATGAAAGCCAGAGAAGAGTGCTGCCAGTCTTGCTGTACTGAAGCAAAGGGGTTTATCTGCAAACATTTTACACTTAATAAGAAATACCTGTTTCTGAAATATTAGGTTCTTACCGAAAAACATACAACTCAATTACAAAATTTCTGCTAAAGAAAATAAGAGAAGAGGATTAAAGATAAAGAAAAGAAAAAGAATGTTACCTCACTAAGAAGCTCTGAGCAGGGCTCTGGGTTTTGCAAGTGGAGAACTTCTCTCAAGGTCATTTCCATATGAACTCACAGGAAGACTGTGAGAATATAGGGCTTAAAGTGAAGGGCTCTGTAACTGCACTACAGAGAACTGAATCAACAGGGCTGATAAATCTTAACATCATTTTTGAAAGAACATCTCTTCCGGGAGGTGTTGGAATTAAATCCAGGCTAGTCTGATGGAATGCAGCTCTCCAGGAATCAGTAGCATGGTTCAGATCAAGACTAGCCTCTTTCACTTCCCTAGTGCTGTTACAAGCCACAACACAACGTACCTGTCCTGATTGGTATCACAGGAATCTCCAACCAGGTCATTGTCAACATCTGACTGCAAAAGGAAACAGAGAAAGCTCCAGGATCAGCTTGAGAGCATCTATTGAAATGTCATTATTAAACCAAAACATAACCAAATCAAACACAAGTAAAATAAAAGCATGGAAAAACCTTTGTTTTACAAAACATTTTCTTGTTTGCATCATGCATCTAACCAAAAAGTTAGTTTTATTAAGGATAAAAACCCACAACAGACAAGGAATAAACAGGGTTAAACTTGACTGGAGCAGTTCAAGCAAGATTCCTCTACTACTGGAAATGAGTATCTCTCATTTCTAACCAAGGTTGATTTCTTCAGCAGCTGTAAAAATCTACCACATTTCTCTAAAATTTCCAGCATTTCTGCTAGTCACAAAGGGCTTAATCAGAATTCAAAACATACGGAAGTCTCACTGACTTCTCACCTAGAAGCAGTGAAAGTGTTGCTAAATAAGGACACCAGGATTTTGTCCTAACTAAAGAAATACCAGGTGTAAATAAATCACACCACTGTATGGAGTCTGGCATTGGACTCTGTGGGACTAGACCATGCTCACGTTTCAGCGCATGACAGTAGAAGATACCAGCAGGGCAGACGTGCTACCAACATCCCAAGCTGTAAGAATACACCTGGTGGCTCCTGTCAGGAGCGCTTGAAGCTCCACAAAAATTTCTGAATATCTACTGTTAAAAGATAAACACTGTGGGTGCATGGGCTGCTTTGTTCTCTTGCATTTTTTGGACCTTAGCAGTCCCTCTCTCTAAATCAAGATATTTTTTCCTTCTGCCTGCTAACCTGGTTTGGGTTGCTGATTGTAGGGCAGCTGTCACAGGCATCACCGACACCATCGTTATCCTCATCCTCCTGGTCTGGGTTCGGGATCCTCTGACAGTTGTCCAAGAGGTTCTTAATACCTAGTGAAAAGTGGATTTGATATTCATTAGAGACAATTCCTGTATTAGTTATCAGACAACATTAACATCAAGAACACTAAAGACACTATTCCTTTTCAGCAACTAATTAATCTTGCAATAACATTAGAAGCCTGCAGAGCAAATTTTTCATATGTGTGAATACGTTAATTTAATAGAAGTTAGAAACATCTTGCTGAAGAACAGCTTTCAACACCATCACACACACTTCATCAATTACGCACAGTTCATTCTATTCTGTTCCTGTATCCCAGCTTATGGAACGGGACATTTCATCTTTGCTATTACATTTGAAGGGTTCAAGACTCCAACAGCAATGAAAATCGTGCATTATGTAGCTCTTGGGCAACTGGGACAGGCAGCAGCTGGGTAGTCTTGGGCATGCTTGCACCTTTAAGGAATAATGAATGATCAAGAACCTCAACTTATACATGAAACATGGCTTGGTTTATCTGTTACTGTACTGAGGGCTTCCAATGAAGGCTAAAAGATATATATAAATCTAAATGAAAAGGTTTCATGAAGAAAGACAACATGTTACATGACACTCAGCAGCTGTTACCAGGAAATCTCCCAACACACAGCATGTTCTGGGCCAGTTTCAAGAACATCAGAGAAGCTGGAATTGAAGAATTACCAACCATCTCCATCCATGTCATCATCACAAGCATCTCCTTTCCCATCACCATCTGTGTCCCTCTGGTCATTATTTAGGACATTGCGGCAGTTGTCACAAGCATCTCCAAAGATATCCTGGTCACCGTTTCTCTGGTTAACATTGGGAGCCAAGACACAGTTATCCTGCAAGAGACACAGATCCAAATCAGATATGAGCTGGGCCCTGCCTCTTTAATTCCAACTTTAGTGGATTTATGTAACTCTTGCATTTATTGCTGCTTTCATGAAAAATTCTGACAGTGAGCAGTTTGACATTTTATGTGAATATTAGCTCTGGATCATTTTGGATGCACCCATGGTGAGTAACCTGTTTTGGTACCCTGGCTTTCTTAAATGGTCCTTCTCCAAAGCTGGAGAGACCCAGAGGGTTTGTAGATGCTCACGGTGAAAGGCCATTGCCCCCTTCTAGTGGAGGTTCAAACCAAAGCTGAAACACTTAGAAAAATGCAAAAATGTACAAGCCAGGGTTTTCTTATTATTTTTTTTCCTGTCAGCCAGGCTGCTATTGACTAAGACCACCAGGAGGCATATGGAGAAAACTTTACTTCAAAGTGGTGTAAACTTTGCTCTCCCATCTACAACACCCATGACATCCTTTTGCACACACCAAGGCAGAATAGAGCTTAGCAACAACATAGAAGTTACTTGACTGCAAAGGTGCTGAATCTCCATAAAGATTTACAGCTGAAAGAGGATTTAATATGTTTTGCTGTAGAACATTAATAAAACCAGTTGCTGCAAGCTACCAGAATTTAGGGTTGACCTCTCTGGCAAAAGAGCTTGAGAGAATCCTTCCATGACTGTTAGTCTACCCTAGCTCCACATGGACGTTTGTACTCTGGGTAGAGTGTTCTTGTTGTCTTCCTTGAAAGCACATTAAGCAATACCACACACCACAGAAGGACCTCAGCACAGAACAACAGGCATACGAAGGATACGGAGTGGACGCAAAAGAGCTTTTACAGTCTGAATTTATTGTCTGACTTATTCTGTAGTAGCATACTCAGATGTAAACCTCTTTTGCTCTGAGAACATGATTGTTTTGGTTTGGCCTGGCCAGATTTCAGCGGCGGGGGGGGAGCTGCAGGGTGGCTTCTGTAAGAAGCTGCTAGAAGCTCCCCAAGTTTGATAGAGCCAATGCCAGCCGGCTCCAAAGAGGGACCCGCCGCTGGCCAAGGCTGAGCCTATCAGTAAGGTGATAGCAGAGGAACGCCTCTGTGAAAACATATTTAAGAACGGGAAAAAGAACTGCGCCACAACAGCTGGCAGAGAGATGGAGGAGTGAGAGTCTGTGCAGACACCAAGGTCAGTGAAGAAGGAGGGGGGGGAGGATGAGCTCCAGGCGCCGGAGCAGAAGGAGTCCCCTGGGTCTGTGGTGAAGACCATGGTGAAGCGGGTTGTCCCCCTGCAGCCCATGGGCGAGGTGCAGAGGTCCACCGTGAGGATCACCGCGTAGATGTCCACCGAGGACTCCATGCTGTGTGGGTGGATGCCTGAAAGGGGACTGTAGCCCGTGGGAAGCCCGTGTCAGAGCAAGTCGCTGCCGGCGCCTGTAGCCCGTGGAAGAGAGGAATGCCCACGCTGGAGCAGGTTGGCCGGTGGGACTTTTGGGACGCTGCGGGTGGCTCACGCTGGAGCAGTTTCCCCTGAAGGACTGCGCCTCAGACTCACGAGGGGTGGGCTGCCCCTCGTGAGGTGTCTCCCGTTGGGCAGTTTGTGATGAATTGCCCTTCGTGGGACGACTCACGCGGAGAAGAGAGCGTGAAGCTTGTCTCCCGTGAGAGGGACCCCACGGTGGCCCTGGGGAAGAGTGAAGAGTCCTCCCCCGGAGTGAAGAAGCGGTGGAACCAACGTCGGATGAACTGACCTCAGCCCCCATTCCCTGTCCCCCTGCGCCGCTCGGGGGGAGGAGGTGGAGAAACCGGGATTGATGTTAAGCCCGAGAAGAAGGGAGGGATGGGGGGAAGGTGTTCTGTTTAGATTTGTTTGCTCTTTCTTACTTCTCACTACTCCTCTCTGATTAGTTCTTTTAATAAATGTACCTAATTTCCCCAAAACTGAGTCTGTTTTGCCCGGGACGGTAAATGAGGGTGATCTCCCTGTCCTTATCTCAAACCCTGAGCCCTTGGAGATATTTTCTCCCCCTGTTCAGTAGTGAAGGGGGGAGTGAGTGAGCGGCTGTGTGGGTACCTGGCGGCCAGCCAGGGTCAACCCACCACAATGATTCAAAGCTTTTTCAAGTTACTGGCAAGACACCCATTAGTTTATGTTCACTTTGGATCCCTCGTAGAAGGTGATGTTGGGTCAACCTGCTCTTTAAAAAGAAAGACTCTAGTTGAGAGGCGTCCCTGCCCATGACAGGGAGGTTGGATTAGATGATCTCTAAGGTCCCTTCCAGCCTAGGCCATTCTATGATTCTATGTAATGTTCCTGAAGGCTCTGCTATGGGAGAGTGTGACACAAGGACACAAGGTCTATAAACTAAACGATCTAGAATTCAAGGCTAAAATATAGTAACAGAGCATACGCTGATGGGATTTAAGCCTAGTTAAGACATCCTAGGTTATACAAAAGAAAAAGATAGGATTTGGAGAGCTGGTGAGTGATGGTTATAGGATAATCTCTGGCAAATAGCAGTGAGCCAGATTTCAAAATCATTGCCTACTGAAGTAACATGAAATTCTTCTGTTTGCACAGAGCCCTGCACCCTGATGTATGCACAGCACCTGCTCATTGAGAATGCCATCTCCATCTGCATCACCATCGCAGGCATCTCCAATCCCATCACCATCGGCATCTTCTTGTCCTGAGTTTGGGACAAATCTGCAATTGTCCTAGACAAAAAATGAGACATGTATGGTGTTCTATGGGTAAACTGGGTGTCTTCATCACTTGGATTACTTTTTCTATTATATTTTAATTAACTAATTAACCAAATTAAATAAAACTTATCCAGAGGAAATAAATAACTTTCAAAAAGTTGCGTCATATTTCTTCCACTCTTTCTCTTCACATCTCCATGTTCTGAATTATTACAGGATTAAGGAAAAAAATTTTACCTTTCTGCAGTTTTCAGCAGAGCATGAAAGTTCTTCATTGGGGTAGCCATCAATATCAACATCTTTTCCGCAAATATAACCATCACCAGCCCAGCCAATGCCACACTATCAATAAAACAACATGCTAGTACTTACAAAAAGTTAATAAGTCACTGTAGCAATATTCAAGAGGGAAATCTCACATCTGCCTTAAAAACACTAACATACAGAAGGCAGAGACAGATGCTGAAGTACAGTGAGGTACACTTCAACATCTCTCAGTGTGAAAAGAAAATCTTTGTTTCAAGCTCTCTACATCTAAGCACAGCAAGAAAGAGTTAAGGCTTGATATTAAATGGAACATGTGTCTGCAACACCTAATAATTTCAGTGGGAGCTATAGATTTACTTCAGACTCTTGCCAAGAATTAATTTTGGTTCTTCACCTTCAGGTGGCAAAAAAAGAGGGGCCCTAGGCAGAATACGCACCTAGCGTCTCATCAAGAGACCTGTGGTTAGATGGGCTGACTGTGTTTTGTTCAGTATCTCAAGAATACATCTACAACTAGAAGAAGTCTTAAAAGAAAACTGTGCTGACAGTTACTAAAGTTTCCATCAGCAAAGCAAGTGCATCTGCACAGAAGTTTCTCCTAAGCAATTAAACCAGGTATTGTTTCAAACCAATGCCTAATTTGTAACTGAAGATACATGGATATCACTGCACGTCAACTTCTGGTCCCTCCTTAAAATGAGGACTTGCGTTAACACAAGTTAGGCTTTCTCCCTATTACAGCATGGACTTAAAATATCCTAGATTATTTTTCTTTGAAATAGACATACTTCAAAATGAGACCAAAGCAAGTGCCAGCAAAAGCACGCACTGTATCTAAATTTAGGACACAGGATTAGTCTCTTGCTTCCCCTCACAAGCTGGAAAAACTAACACAATTCAGTTAGACTCTTACAATGAAAGCTGATGTGTCACTTGGTGCTCCTCTGCTCCCATGGTTGGAAAGCACAGTGCAGCCTACCTGTGCCTAGAAACCGTGGTCTCACTTGGAAAAATACCAGCACTGTCACCAGGCAAATACAGGCATGTTGAGTATGCAGAGAGGATCCCTACTCACAGCTGTGTAGCTGAGCGCCAGGAGAGGGATTTGTCCTTGTGATGTCTTCTGTAGAATGACACTTGACATTCCTTGTTGAGTAGACTACAGAAATTCTATAAAAGCCATTCCCAAAAGATCTCATTACACAGACACAGTAAATATGTTACAGAAGTATGACTGCCTTATAAACATGCTGCAAAAAGAAAACAGTTGAGTTGCACAGACAGACTCAGACCGGTTATTTTTGTAGCTTGTCTGGGCCAGCGTGCCACACCGTGGTTAGAACACCCGACTGTATAAAATGACCACAAACACTTTCTTAGTTTCAGCACCAAAAAAGCATAATTTTTCACTGTACAAATACATGAATTTATGAACTCACAACACATGTCACCTCTCCCCTCCTCTCCTCAATACAATGGGCATGCACGCTACATGGATTGAGGGCTCGAGTTCTGCAGCTCCTCTCAGCCTGGCATCCCCTGGCTTGGTCTCCTGTATATCCTGGTTTGCACTGGCCACACTGGAAAGAGCCCTGCAAGAATAAAAAGTTACTAGCCAGCCTTTTAACAGGATTTCTTTTTTCTTTTAAAGCAAACATGTGAGCAAGATTTATGTCACACTGCTTATGCTTTGCAGTGTTGGTATTCATCCACTGAGGCCTCTTGCACTGTGAACAAACTTTATTTTCTATGTGAAACTCAGGTTGGGCTTCCACCATGCATGCTCAACTCCCACTTGTTTAGACCAGACCTTTCTTAAGCCAGAGAAAAGCCAGGTTAGCAGCAAAAGCTTCTTCACGATGCCTTGACCCTGTCAACATTACTCTAAGCTGCTTTCAGAAGGCCAAAACATTGTTCAAAATTCTAAGCAGCAACTGCTTAATCAGATTGGATGCTCTTATTTCAGTGTAAATCTATTTAAATTCACTGGCCACAACTTTAATCAAAAAGAGACAGGAAAGTTCATCCTATCTTTGTCCTCCCCTTTTTTTAAAGAAACTTAAATGTTTTTAAGCCATTTTGAGCTAAGTCTTGCTCTTCAGGAAAGAATTCAGAAGTTGAAGACAGAGTCATCCCCATTTACACTGCAATAAAGATACCCATGTAACTTTTTGCAGTGGCTTGCCTAGGTGCACACATGTATATTTTATATTTGTGTCACTCTCTTGTGTAAACAAATGAGCTAAATCAAGGAATCTCAGTGTGTACTGGGGCAACCACTATGTCAGATATAAACAAATAAATGCTGATAAGAAGGGGTCTTCTTCGGGCATCTAACGTGGCTTTTGTCTCTATCTCACATTCTTTCAGATTTGTAACCTATGACATAAAAGTTAATGGACAACAATCTTTTTTTCCTTATAGAGAATAATTATTTTTGACATGTCAAGGAACAGAAACAGGCAGACCTCTGAGTAACTTGTGCATCCACCCCTTTGTGAAACTACGGTGCTTCACACAACTTTACTCCTTCTGTACAAAGCCTGATGAAGGAACTGTCAGGACCGTCCCAGACCACCACAATAGAGAGATACATTTACCACCTAGCTAGGCATTAGCTTCACTCCAAATTTTAACTCTGTGCTGTCTGCATACTTTCAGGCTGAAGACAAAGATATACAGATGACTGAAGCGTAAAATGGTCATTGGGCCATGAAAATAGTATCTTCTGGAGTCTGCTGAATTTTCTCAGTATATTCTGTCCTATATCAAGACCTGGCATGCATTAAAATAGCCTTTAAGGCAGCACTTCCAGGCAAAAGTTTCTAAAGGGAGACAGAAGTAAAAAAACCACACCACTCTGTTCCAACAGATGGCAGGCCACTTGTTGCCCTCTGCAAACAGGGTCTGATGACCTCCTGAAAAGGACTAGTCATGTCTAGCCGTACAGTAAGATACAACATGTGACAGAAATGTTCTGTTCTAGGCATTAAAAACCAACCAAGAAACAGAACATATCGAACAGTGAAAGCAGCCCTAGAAAAACAAGGTTATTCACAAGGAAAGCACATCACTTGAACGCTACAAGTAGCCTCAGTGATACGTCACTGCAAAAAAGACCAGCTTTACACCTGCAGGATACTTTTAGTCCTCCTCTTGTGATGGAGAAAACCTGTTATGTGCAGCCTGCTATAGCAGAACAATATTTGACAGTGGCATAAGTGACACAGCCTTTGACACCTCTTCCCACAGCACTCTCGGGGAGAATCTTGCTGTTCATGGCTTGGACAGATGTACTCTTCGCTGGGTGAAAACCCGTCTGGATGGCCAAGCCCTAAGAGTGGTGGTGAATGGAGTTAAATCCAGTTGGCGGTCGGTCACAAGTGGTGTTCCCCAGGGCTCAGTTTTGCACCCAGCTCTTTTTACGATCTGGATGAGCAGATTGAGTGCACCCTCAGCAAATTTGCAGATGACACAAGACTTAACATCCATGGGTATTAAAAGCCTTGTACCAATTACACCTCTCCTCCTCTCTGTACTTATTTAGAGGGATATCTGGTACTGTATAAATACCTTAACAAAGTGAAGACATACTCCTATAAAAAGCGCGCCCAGGGGAACAGCTTGCTGCAACAGTTCTCAGATGGGAAGAGATGGGGGGAAAGAAAGATTTAATCTTTCAAAGGGATTCCTTGCAATAACATACTCACAAACACACACAACTGGATGGTGTGGAGAGAAGAGTTACTGCTGTTCCTCAGGGAAAATGATAAGGATACAGCTCAGATGGACATGTTAATCACAAATCAAGTATTGATTTTTTTTTTATCATTATTAGTCAGGAAAAGAGAAAAGGATTCTTTGGTTTAGATGAAGCCAACAAACAAATTGTATTATTCAGCTCTTCAATCAGAGCCATAAACCCAATCCTAGCCTCATAGAATTTTAAAGCAATCAATTTTTCAAAGCCACAAATGAAAAGGTACTTACCAAAGTGTTTATGCAGTGGGAATTTGGAACACAGAGTCCAAGTCCACCATTCTGACATTCATCAATATCTAAGCAGACCTAGCAATAAAACCAGTCAACATGTAATAAAAACAATATAAATTTGAGAATCAAATCTGAAGAATAGCCACGGAAGTTTAAGTCTAGAGAATAGCCTCCCCTGAAACCACTCTCAAAATAACACAAATATACATAGACTAATTTTCCAGTGGGTGTCCAGACACTCATAAACCCTGAAGTGACACTGTGATACAGAAAATTCCAACCTTAAGAAGGGCTTCTGGTTTGTCCACAAGAGTTTAGATAAGAACTATGCTCCACATGTAGGGCACTACATGAACAGGGAAAATATGACAGTAAAATAGTCCTGTTCTATTATACTCTTCCAAGTTCAGTGCCAGCTTACAGAAAACAGCATAGCCCCCTCTAAAATTGATTGGAGCTATCTATGAAGATAATGATATTTCTTCTTGTCTCCATATTGGTCCTGAGTATTAGATTGATAATAACCCTATTAAAGCCAAGAAAACACATTTTTGGATCTTCTAACTGAAATACTCTGAGCTCTGCCTGACTGCACAAAGCAATTACTGCACAACCAAAGTATAAACAAAATGCAAAAGAGATGCGCTGATATAAACCAGTACCTTGCAATGGCAGTTGCTGCAGGGATGCTGTCACTCACCTGCTTATTGCTCTTGGCATAGCTGATTCCTATCCCTTGCACAGTCTGTCCTGTATATCCTGGGGGACAAGTCTCACATCGGAAACCTGGAGCAGTGTTCACACATCGCACTCCAGGGAAGCAAGGGTTGTAACGACACTGCAAAGAAAATGAACCGAGCACACGTTCGTGCTTCAGTAACATCCAGACTCTGACTCTGTGCACAGACCTCTCAGTCAAAGGCAATGATACATGCAATGTCTGTATGTCTTCTGTTCAGAGCTGGCTTACAAAGGACACAGTCTCTGCAGGTATTTCTGACCCCAGGAGGTGTAGTCAATGCCCTAAGCTCTGGTCCCCAGTCTTCCCTTTTGCTGGGCAGGTTCAGCTCCCTCGGAGGCTGAGAGCCCCCTGGAAGGAGCCAGACCACAGTATCAGAAAAGCCACGTAAATCCAGCCCACTGAATGGTCCTGCAGTTGCATTTGTACATGCAGAAGAGGCAGCAGCATTTTCGCTCATTTATATCTGGGCAAGTCTCATAGGCAGAAGTTACCCAAATGCCACCCAGAGGAGCAGAGGCGTGTCAGTGACACACACACATTTCTGGATGGGTGGCCCACAGACAACCTTCGGCACTTCTCCCGTAATACCACATGCCCACAGGGTGATGACCCTTGGCCTGAAGGCACCATTTGTTTCATTGCCTCGTCTGGTTTTGCAGAGCAGCCATAATGCATTTCACTGGCCTTGCGGCTGCCAGCCTGGAAAGAATATCCCACATTGCTGGTTCTCCAACATCAACACTAGCCCCCAGGTAATATTTGTAAGAGTACCAAAAACACCAACATACTATATCATGCTGCATATAGCTCAAAGACAACAATAAATAATAAATATTAGAAAGAAATATAAAAGAGTTTTAAAAATCTGCCTTTCCCTCCCCCTCCATTTCTAACAGAAAAACATCTTTGAGGGAGAACACACCAGAAGACATCCACCTACAACAAACATACTGCGTATAACCAAACACACACACAAAGGAGCTTGTCTGATGGAAAAATTTGTTAGAAGTCCATAACTAACACAAGGAAAATGTAAAACCTAGGACAGACATTTTGTGTTCCTTATTTGCTGTGCATTTTTTATTGTGGGCAGTAGAGGGCACTCAAATCCCACCACACACAGAGCAGAGCTGCAGCTGCCCATCTACCGGGCATCAGCATGTGAAAGTCTTCAAATGGGTAATGAAAAAGGGAGCGTATTTCAGAGATGCTAGCAGCCTCAGAAAAGCTTACGCCAGTTCTTTGAAAGGAAGCTTCTAGACTTGTCTTTATCAGATTTTGTACACGAACTTCTTTTCAAATGTCAGTTATTAGGAAGTACAGAAATAGTTTATTCAGTAGAATAGTGCTCTCCCAAAAGATTCCTAAAAAGCTTTAATTAAAAAAAAAAAACACTGAAAATTACTTTCCCTCTTAGTCTCAGCTAACTCAGGAAAATAAATAATGTGACATATTCCCTCTTGCTAGACAATGTAAAGCTATTGCCATTTATTATCTTTTTCCCCTGCTCCGTGCAAGCTATTAGTGAAAATCCAGCTGTTAAAGGAAATATTTACTGGTGAACAAAACCAACCCAGACTTGGGGAGCATTTTGGTATCAGTGTCCACATAAAGACCTCATATAAACAAGACTGTATCTCTACAACACTATTCTGGCAAAATTTCCTCACTGTTTCTAATGTGAGATCAGGTCTGTTATGTGGAGCCATGGCAGGAACACGAAAGCATTCCAATCTCCAGAGGCAGATCCTGACAGCTCACAGAAAATCATGTTAATGTCAGGCCACTAGAGATGACTCTTGGTTTGTTTTCCCACCACTGCTGTCATGGGAAGAGTTGCTTCAGCCCTGAAAAATTGTAAAGAGGAGATTATCGCCGTACTCTGCCTCAGTCTGAGTATGGCTCAGGAGGTAGAACCCATCCACATCATAGGACTCCACCTAGGCTGGCTTCAGCCTCTCACCATGGCTCTCTGGCACGAAACTCGCACCACAGCTGTCTCAGCTTCACCTCCTTGCATTCACATTTCAAAGCTGCACCTCCATTTTTTGCGCCTTCTGTTGCAGCAAAGTCCATGCCGTGTGAGGCAAAACAAAAGACATCGCCTACAACTCAGGAAAATGCCACTTTTAACCCACTTTCTCTCCCCAGTGCTTTTCACAGACAGACATGGGTTGGACACATCACATCGTCTCTGCTGAGGGCCTACAGAAGGGAGTAAACCAGAAGAGCAGTCAAACGACATTTCTTCCTGGCTAGGTAGAAGAAAAAAGGAATTGCTCTTGCTGATTTACATTGTTAGGCAGGTATATTTGTAGTACTGGGTGATCCATAAGCACTCTTAATGACCTAACTCTCCTGGTTCCCTGGTCCACTGCATCCAGGTGCTTTCCTGCAAAAATCACTAAACAGGAATGGTAAAAATCATCATAGAGAAAAAAATGTAGTGAAACTGCAAGTGGTTTTGTTGTTTGTGTTCTGAGTGTCACATTCCAATTAACACAGGTTTTATTTAATTGTTTAAGATATTGTAAATTTATTAACTCAGTCCTCAGTACAAGCAAGTTCTGAATTTCTAACATATAGCACAAGAAAAAAACAGATTTAAGTCAACATTATCAGCTTTCAGCACAACCATAAAGCAGCAAAAGGAACAATAACAGTAAATGTTTATTTTCTTTCATAGACTTTTAAGGTAAGGCTGAAAACATGGTTCTAGCTTGGGTTGAAGAGAAGACTTTGGTCTCCAAGGCTGGTTCAGAAGGACTACAATTTAAAGAAACAAAGCCCATACCGACAAAAAGTGTTTCTGCAGCCTATAACAGAAGCTACCGCATCTTCTTGTGGAATAGAAACAACTACATCAAAAGGTTATTTTGGTTATTTCTCTTCTTTTTTAAACATTAAACATTAAAGTCCTCAACTCATGAGGATATTTGAGGTTTTCACACATATAACCTCCATAAAGTTGCAGTAATAGCAAAATAGGGAGGTAGAATCAAATCAGAATGAATTAATATCCAATATTCAAGCAGTCAGCAAACGCCGAAGACAGCAAGCATCAGCAATCCAGCAATTGATACGTATGAAACAGCTGCTTTTCAGCTTTTTTTCCTTTTTTTTTTTTTTTTTTCTAAAATCAGTGAAAGTCACTATTTTACCTCATCAATATCTGAGCAGGTAACTCCATTTCCCGTGAGCCCTTCAGGGCAGGGGCCGCACTGAAATCCCTCTGCTGTATCCACACACCTGACTCCCCTGAAGCAGGAATTAACTTCACATTTGGGTTTACTGCGTCTGGGGAGCTGAGTTGGAAAATTCACAGTTCCCAAACCTTTAATGCAGAAAGAACAACAGTTTCATCAGTTGAAAGAAACATCTATCATGGCTTTCAGTTGGCAAGCACTCCTAATAGATCCACAAGACGCTGCACAGCAGGGGCTTCGTGTTTCTGCACTTTGCTGCTACCAGCTGTGCTGTGGCTGAAGAGACTTCATGCTGGGAGTGGCTCAGCAGCTTGCTGCGTCTCCAGACAGGGCAAATTAAGGCTACTTTGTCAGGCCCATGTGCTTCTCCTGGCTATATACAGGAGCCCTCCTGCTAGGTTAGTCGCAGCGCAGATCTGCTGCTGGCCAGGGGAAGAAACTCTGAAAGCCAGTGACCTCAGATGGCCCAAGGGATTCAAGTGTGATGATAAAAGGCATTTTTCTGGCTAAATAGGCAACACTACGACTTCATAAGGAAAACAGTGCAGTGGTCGCACAGGAGCATATCTGACAGTCTACAGATAAGAGGAATAGAGAACAGCAGCTGGCAGACCACGAATACACAGCAGGACATACAAGTACACTGGCTGAGGTGTCCGCAGAGAGACCAGCCCAGGGAAAAATTAGGGTTCTCTGAGCAGGTGCTGAACCTCGGTACTGATGTATGCAGGACTTAGACACTTTTTCTTTGGCACTTGCACATAAAGGTTAACCTGGCAGGAGCTCACCTTGAGTTTTGATGAGGCTGACAGACTGGGAGAAGAAATCAGCTAAAGAGCGTGATGAATTTAAGGCCTCTCACCCTATCAAGTGAGGGAGTATTTCATTTTTTACACTGAGTGCATATGTATCGCGATGGCCAGTTGTGTAGGAAGGCCATGCAGCGGCATATTTGGAAAGCACTTATTTCTTCCATTTAGTGAAAAGACGAAGATCACCTTTTGAGTCTTACTGCCATTAACCAGTGACTGCCTACTCAGAATCAGATGACTTTCAGATGGATTATACAGGATCTTCCTCGGACTGACAATACCAGCTAAAGCAGAATATGATTCTTCCCTTGTCCTTCTACTAAGATAGTTCATGACATACCTGGCAGGTGATGAATCCCTCCCCAGAACACGTGTTATAGCTTTGTGGCAGAGCGTGAGCTGACACTACAGGGCAAATGGTACTGCTTGGTTTAGTGCAGTTTTATCCCCCAGTAGGTGATTGCCAGGTCTAGGGAAACTGAAAGACTTTTCTGTAATGAAAATCTATTCTAAGTCCAGTACATCTAGAACTTTAGACAGAGTATTTTTTAAAAAGTACTTCTTAGAAGGCGCATTGAGCTGATGCAATCAATACTAGTTTTAAAGCGACTGTACATCTCATCTGGTTGCCTTTTACAGGCAATAACAGGAATACTTACCACATGCTTGGCACTCAGCTATGGTATTTCTCAGGAAAGTTGTTTCTTTGACCTTAAGGATATGGAAAATAAACATTATTTGGATATAGGCAGTTCCGGTTTGCACCTGACTGCCAAAAGAACTATTATAACTTTTCCCCAAGATGCCACTCAAACTATGCAACATAGGCACCCTATATTGAAATCAGATGTTCTTTGTACTCCATGAAATTAAGGACAGTGTTAACGGTTGTACTTCAGCTCAGCCTTCACCAACAGGACGCTTTAAGAATGACATGCTTAACTAAGGGCAGGCACCCACAGCAATTCCAGTTCTGACACTCACCAGCAACTGAAACAAATCCAATTTTACTTCTGTGCAACAGACCTAAAGGTTGGGATGGCTACTCCAGCTCCTCTGCATTTAAGACACTAGATTTTCTGGATCTGAATAACCAAGTCCCCTACACTCCCACATTCAGTTATCCTCCATAGTGGTACCAGGACCTATATGGCTATTTCCCTTCCACTGTGTTATGCCTCTGAGGCAATGAACTTTACACAGGAGTTTATTCTTATGTGAATTATGCCGTAACTCATATCAAAAGTGTCAAGCTTGTGATATTTCATGCTGGAGCCTTTATACAGTACCTGTTGTCTGAGAAGGTCTTTCACATCTCCCAGTAGTTGGTTCATCTGCAACATTTGACCGATCAACTGCCTATTAAAATCACCTGCAGGGACACAGCAATGAAAAAGAGTATACAATGAACATAACTCTCCTTCACTTGTCATAGTAATTTCTGAAATACAAGATGGAAACACCACGAAGAGCCAAGGAGGGTAGACATTATTGTTACTTAGGCCCAGTAGGAATCCTTAGAACAAACAGTATCTAGCTCCAATTTCAATAGACTGATTTGCATGAACTCAAGGTTTTTCTGTATACCACAGAAACAAGCAAAGAAACTTCTCCACGGAGAGAAAAGCAATCTGTTTTCCTTCTACTACTCTTTCAGTGGCAAGGCTCTCTAGTAAGACCTGACAACAACAGCAACTAATGCCACCAGTGTTACTGGTGCCCCCCATGCCTAAGGCCTGCAACCCCAAGTGAAATTTTAGAATTTCACAGGAGGGCATGCGGAGGCATGAAGTATCTGTGCACATAATGGGAAGTCACCCTCCAGAAGTGTATTCCATGTCACCACAAGTGATTCCTGCATGCTTTTCAAAGTGAAGTTGTCCATCCCTTTGAGTAAGCTCACTGTGCCTTTGAGTAAGCTCACTCCAAACACGAGTCACAAGTGCTGCTCTGAAAAACACGGTGCTTCTAATAATAGAGACAGTCATTTGACCTCTTCCCAAAAGGCAGGTCATCACACTGTACACAAGTTTCATGGATGCATTTGCTTCTGGGGTGATCAGAGTTTGTATGGACTCACAAAACATCTACTCGTGCTATGAATGCACACCAAATCCAGTTCTCTGTAACAGTGACAGAGGAGAAGCAGAGAGCATGGTTAGCACAGTAGCCTGTAGTAGTTTCTGTTTGTAGCTCTCAAGCGGCTATTTGTTTACTTCTGTAAGTCTGTATGTCAAAACAGATTTCACAAATACATGCACTTTCACATTCTAAGCAGGCAGGATATTTTGGTATTATACCCAATGGCTTCAGGGAGGTTTACTCATGTGTTAGTTTTCCGAGTACTGAAAGCTTATATGAAAAAATGCTTTTCTTAATGTTTACCTCATTGTTTTGTACTTCAAAGCATGTCTAACTGTTTCCAAACATTCTAGTGAAATCATCCAACTTCTGACATACTATATTTTCTTCATATGAGACTTTCTCATCAAAACACTCAACAAGTTTAAAGACTCAGGAACCACCTGTTCCAGAACCTGCCTTCTTCTAGTCCCAACTGCATCTTTTTTTTATTTGGGAGGAAGGCGGCAGGACTTAACATCATGGCTATTTCAGCATCCTACAGTAGAACTTGGCACACAGGCTGTCGGGACAGATGCTGGGGCCTGTTTTTGTTTTCCTTGGTTTTTTCAAACAAAGAATGGCTTAGGCATTATTGATTGAGATCTGAAAAAAATTCTCAAGATTTCAGATGCTGTTTATTGGCTAGTATCTAAATCAAAACCAGATCTGTTCAGTTTTGCAGACTGTTAAACATCAAGCAGACTAAACCTGCCATGAACTATAGGACCTGTTTGCAAGTTTAGACAGCCAAGCAGAAACAGATGATTTCCTATTTTGCTGGAGTTTTTTCCCCTTTTCCATTTAAAGCCAAGTCCTACAGTAGGCCCCATCTGCAGCAGAATGACTGGTGATTGATGGTAAGAGCTGAGAGAAAAAGCCTTTCAGGGAGCTGTTTGTCCATAGTGTATTGTGGGGTGGCTTCCCAGAAGTGATGTGGGTAAGCAAAAGGTACAACCTGAAGCTGCGCAGTTGTCTGGTCCTACCATGTAGTCTTTCTCATCCATTCCTCACCTACTGAGACAGCTCCCCATTCAGTTAGGCCCTAGCTCTATACTCTTGAGTCAGTAACAACCTGAGTAACAGAATGGCTGTCACTGCAATAATTAAATTCAGAGACAAATATGAAGCATTACTGTCCATCATGGAACTTAAGTCCTTTGACATGTTTATTCTCTGTAAGCCTGAGGTCATGCCAAGGAGCTACTCTATCTTTCTCCTTCCAGGACCTTGCAGTACAGAATCACAGCATGGTTTGTGTTGGAAGAGATGTTTAAAGACATCTAGTCCAACTCCCTTACTATGGCAGGGACATGTTTCATGGGGTCAGGTTGCTCAAAGTCTCATCCAACTTGACTTCAAACACTTTCAACATTGGGGCATCCACAACTTCTACAGGCAAACTCTTTGGCTGAGCACGACACAGTTATTTTTTTATACTGTGTCAGGTTCAGGTACCCTTTATGAACTAGAGGACCTCCAAAGACCCCACCCGAGCTGATCGTTTTGTGATAATGATTATGAGCAGCATTCTAATCTCATCTACCAAACCTAGTGCATCTTGGACTGTATTCTCCTTCCCACATGGGAAGACACAAACACATATGTTCAACCTCTGTCTAATCGTCATATTCTCTTCTACATTGCTGAGGTGTCTCTGCCTCACAGACTGAACTGCCACAGCAGCGAGCAATGACCACGCACACGGCCAAAGCCATGTACAGTTACTCAAGTGAAAAGCTCTCCTGAGGATTTTCCCACTAATATGAAAACACACGCTTTTACCAAGATATATAGGTGTGACACCCCTACACAGCTGAGCCGTTGCATTCCAGGTTTTCTGGCTGAAGGCAGAAAGGCTGTGGTTATCTAATATATTGCTCTTGTAAAAGAACATTGTGAAGCACATACGAAGTAGAAGGCAGCTGAGTTAATATTGTTGTTGGAACATTTACACCTTTTCCTTTGGTGGATTTGACTATGTAGACTTTGAATATATTCATGTGAGTTGGTTTATTATAATAATTAATATGATACTAATTCCATCTGAAGGTTATAAGCAATGAATTTGAGAGGCTCAGCCAGGCACAGGCAGCCACGGAGTAACAATATCTATCTCTATTACTACCATTTGTATCATTGATTAATGAGCAAAAATTTACAAATGAGAAAGCTACAGTTCTGCAATCTGGAAACCATGCTAACTGAGCTGTGAGTTTTTACAGGAGGAAACACTGAATTACCCTCCTCTTCTATGTGCAAATGCCTGTTGAGTTAGGGGAAAAGAGACCTTTGATGATAAAACTCTGTATTTTTTTGCCTAGGTATATGTATGTTAAGGAGCAAGAAAACAGAAGAATGTGCAACTGAGAATTTACATAGCTAAAAGGGAAAACAAATTCTGTTGTCACCGCATACCACTGATGCCTACATTCATGTAACATACGCAGGATGCACTCATATAATATCTGTGTATCTTGCCTCTATTCTAATCAAACACAGCAGTGCTGCAGGGTTTGGTTTGGCAGAGGGGACAGGAGAGTGTGTGGGAGAGAGAACTTCTCATGGATCCTATTTCAAACCTTGAACTCACTTTTCCGCCATGGTTGTCACACATTAGCATATTGCACACACAGTGTGAACTCATTCTTCTCCCTCACTCCCACAAAAGAAAGGCAGGTTGACAGGGACTAGGAAGGGGTACAAATAGGGGGGCCTAGCCCAGGCAGAAAAGGAGTTGACTTTGGAGCAGATTTCCAGTTCTTCAGGTGACAAAAGCCTCAGCTAACTTGCAGCAGGACTAGGGGCTGCCTTGCAATGGGTTTTCCCTGGATCCTCCTTCTGGCCCTTCTGTGAGGATCCAGGAAGCCACAGACCCATCAGTCTGACTTCAGTTCCATGGAAAGTCATTGAGCAAATCGTCTTAAAAGCCATCACATGGCACAAACAGCACAGCAGGGGATCAGGCCTAGACAGCATGGCTTTATGAAGGGCAGGTTTTGTCTGACCAACTTGATCTCCTTTTACAACAAGGTGACCCGCTTAGTGGATGTGGGAAGAGCTGTGAATGCTTTCCACCTGGACTTCAGCAAAGCCTTTGACACGGTTTCCCACAGCGTTCTCCTTCAGAAACTTACTGCTCAAGACTTGGACAAGTACGCTCTTCACTGGCTAAAAAAATGGCTAGAAGGTCGGGCCCAAAGCGTGATAGTGAAGAGAGTAAAAAGTCTGGTCACAAGCAGTGTCCCCCAGGACTCAGTGCTGGGGCCTGTGCTTTTTAATATCTTTATTAATGATCTGAATGAGGTAATCAAGTACATGCTCACTAAGTCTGCAGACGACACCAAGTTAGGTGGGTGTGCCAATCTGCTGGAGGTTAGGAAAGCTCTGCAGAGGGATCTAGACAGGTTAGATCAATGGACCAAGGCTAACTATGAAGTTCAACTAGGGCAAGTGCTGAGTCACAACAACCCCACCAAAGTTTACGGACTTGCGGATGTGTGTTTGGAAGACTGCATGTCACAAAAGGACCTGCAGGTGTTGGTGGACAGCCGGTTGAACATGAGCCAGCAGTGTGCCCAGGTGGCCAAGGAGGCCAACAGCATCCTGGTCTGTTTCAAAAATACCGTGGCCAGCAGGAGTAAGGAAGTGATCATGACCACGTACTCAGCACTGGTGAGGCCACCCCTAAAGTACTGTGTTTAGTTCTGGGCCCCTCACTACAAGAAAGACATTGAGGTGCTGGAACATGTCCAGAAAGGGGCAACAACGCTCATGAAGGGTTTGGAACACAAGGTCTATGAGGAGTGGCTGAGGAAACTGGGTTTATTTAGCCTGGAGAAAAGAAGGCTGAGAGGAGACCTTATCATTCTCTACAACTACCTGAAAGGGGATTGGAGAGAGGAGGGGTCAGACTTTTCTCCCTAGTAGCAAGTGATAGGACTAGAGAAAATGGCTCCAAGTTGTGTCAGGGGAGGTTTAGGCTGAATAATAGGAAGAAGTTCTTCACTGAAGGGTCATCAGGCATTGGAACAGGCTGCCCAGGGCAGTGGTGGATTCACCATCCCTGGAGGTATTTAAACAACATGTTCATCTGGTGTTTGGGGACTTGGCTTACTGGTGACCTGGCAGTGCTAGGTTAATGGTTGGAGTCGATCTTAAAGGTCTCTTCCAGCCAAAGAGATTCTGTGATTCCCACACAGAACCGCAAGCTCTGTAGCCATTGCGCCAACATGCTCTGCAGTCTCTCGTGTCCTTCTTCATGCCTTTTTCCTCCCCGCTCCGGGATATTCCAGCAATCAACCAATGATGAATACTGGCCATGTGGATCAGTACATTTATAGGTCTTGCTACCGCTACTCTGTTCATCTACCTATTTTTATAAAGCCTATAGCAGTGTATCACATTTAGGATTGCTTCCTGTCTAAAACTGTCTGCAATCTGAGTACTTAAAATACTAAGCTGGACACAAACAGATCATGATCACAAAAGTCTGTCTTCCAAATTAGGCTAAAAAGCCTCTTTTAATCATTACAGATCTCTCCTTCACTAGGACAACAGCTCATTGCTTTATTACCAGCAACAGTGACCACCTTCTCTCCAAAATTAACTATTTCCAAAACATTTACAGGAAATTACAATCCCTGTAATCCAGCCAAGCAATTGTTATAACTTGTCTATAGAGCTTCTCTACATTTTTAATATCCATCACATTAGCTTCTTTGCATTGATATCCAAAGGAATAATTTTAACTTCTGGTTGAGGCCTTACCAGTGTACTGAGGAATAGGTTCAATTTGTTGAAGAAAACAATCCTGCAGGTTCCCCACCTGGGCAAGTGTTCCTCCGGTTACCAGTTTCAGCTCATCTAGGGTATCCTAGACTCATAAGAGAAACAGAATTCACAATTCTGGTACAACAATGGAAAAAATTGGACAAAGTTAATTTTTTTAGAGAGGTTGCCCCTTTTCTAAGCATGCAGGGTTGCTACACCATCCCCTTTAGGACCACTCACCACCATATGAGCTGCAGTAAAACCCCTAATCGTTGCCTTGTAGATTTTCACATAGCTGTGGTTTTATTTTGAACTTTTTTCCACTATTCGAATTTATACAATTTAACATACCAGGAAGCTCATATATTTTTATATCTGCAGCATACAAGTATAATTTTTTATTGTTGTTGAACTGAACTCAAAGCAGTCTTCCACCCCACCTCAACAGCTTTACACTGATATCAGGAACGTGGGCACCTTAATGATTCTCCATATAAACAGGCTCATTTTCAAGCCTGTAATGATACAAAGCAAGGGGGAAACCTTGGGGGCAGAATGCCTTTGTGTCTTCTAAAACATATTTTGCATTAATGATTATGGAAGATGCTTGTGGAAGAGACTGCTGGTATGGAGATGACTGGAAGCTATGCCAACCTCTGGTTGGCAGACAGAGGAAAAAAAGCTGTTGAAGTCAAACAAACATAGATTGGACTCTCCATCATTCTTTTGTCTTTTTAATCCATGTAGCTCATCACAAAAAACAAAGCCACATACACAGCCAAGGTTGCTCACATTGAACAGCTGTAAGAAGCTGACACCTAGACTGAAGTGAGGAAGGCAATATTTTTTTCTTTCTTTCTTCTTTGTTAAGTAAGGTAAAAATTGTGTTTAAAACTAATAGCATAACTACTACTGCGTTCAATGAAGGTAAGATTTAACCTGTTCCATAGGGAACTTACATTTACATTTATTTTCAAAGTTAATACTCAAGTATTACTGAAGGACCATTGTACAGAGTGTGGCTGCTGTTAGGGCTGAGGGCTGGAGGATCCCTTGTGATCCCTCTAAGTGTTCAGCCTGTTCCCAGTTTTCCCACTCACCTGTGGCTTCTCCTGGAAAGTGCGCAACTCAACTGTTGCCAGCCTCTGAGACAGTGCTGAAAACGCTTTTGGCAGGTCCTGAACAGCACCTACTTGCAGGCAGTCCAGATACAACTCTATTGTGTTCAATCCTTGCTGCAGGCCACTCAGCCACAAGATGACAGCATGGGGTTTCCCATCAGCCAGCTGGATGTTGCTAAAGATCACTGAATTCAGCCTCCCATCACTCTTCAGATAGCGCAGCACCACTAGTACAAAATACACAGAGGGACCATCAGAGGGTAGCAGATAACCCATGGCTGATCAAGGAAGATCCTGTGGAAATCCGCAATTGCTCTGGTATTTTTCCACAGGTCAGATTTTGTAAATGCATCCCATATGCAGATACAAATGGTAACAATAAGTGGGACAATGACTCTCAGAGCAGGTTTATCAGGACTCCAGCGTGACTCCACATTTGCTGGCTGCACAGTGTTTTCCACTGCTTTGCCCAGGCCTCTCTAACTGCCCTAGCCAATGCCATAAAAGGGAGCGTAACATGCTACAATACAAGCAGTAAAGGGTGTAGTGGACAGCCTGCAGTCAGCACCTTGGCAAGTACATAACTGCTTGACCTAGAAATATTCTGTAGCAGAAACGTACCACTAGAAAAATCCCTTTCAGTGAAGCCATCTGACAATGTATCCAAACTCATCATTAAAGAAACCAAAGGAAGAAAGAGTCCAAGCATTTTTCTGAAACAAAGAGTAAGTAAAAACAAAACACAATGCAGAAAAGACATATTACATATTCCTCTCCCAAAGATGACTAAGCTCCCTCGTAACTTTTTTAAGGTATTAGTGAATGACCTACTTGATAATTCAAGCAACTAATTCTTGTTTTATTAAGTAAAATTCACCATCAAAAAACACAACAGCAGACAAACAAAAACTCTTACATGCTGCGTAATATTGAAAAAATGTCCCTTTTCTGAAGAAATTGGATCAGTAAGCTAGGATCTGCAAGCTAAATCTCTTAGACCATCTAGCTTGCTCTCTCCACAAAATCTCTTGCTGGCTCTCTGCATGCCTATCTGTGGAAGTAACAACCTGAGTGCATCTAGACAGCGAATAACTACTTTACAAACTTAGACAGACATTATTCCATGATCCCACTGACTATCAGCCTGCATATCATGATAACAGACAGGTGCCTGGAGGAGTCAAGCTACACAGGTACCAGGAACCTCAACAGCTGGCTCTTGTGAATATCTCTTTGAAGTTCATAGAGGTTTGCTACTGTTGCATCAGGCCAGAGCTCACAAATACTCTGGCCTTCAAGAAGCAACTAGATTAACATGACATCAACTAAAAAACGTGGGTATAGTGGAGGGAAAATTTCTTCTTGACTTCAGAGCTAATACCACCTACCGAATTCATCCTATTTCTATTCACATAACAAATTATCTTAATATCTCTCCACTGCTAATGTACCTGCTTTAATTCTGTAATACCTCCTTTGTCACAGATCTGAGTTATTTGGTTCCTTAACTATTTTTCCTTACTATTTGGTTCCTTACTATTTTTCTAATTCCTCAATCTAATAATTAAAAGAATCCAGCTTTATACAGCATGAGCAGAGTAGGGTATGTCTCCATCTTCAGAGTCTACGCTAGTGCTAAAGCCTCAGCAGCTGTGATCAATACCAGGAATGTTTTCACTGCTGTCTATGTCAAAACACTGCCAGAGCTGAGATTTCTGCAAAGGTGCATGAGGTCACTAGTAACTTGCCGCAAGGTAGCATTTCTTGGCGAACTCAAAGATCTGACAAGATAGGGTACGTTGCAGGCATTTGACTTGTGTGAATATTATGCACACCTGGTCATATGAAAGCAAGGTCTTTGGATCTGGGCCCTGCATTCAGATTGACCAAACACAGCAGTAAGCTAGGGAAAGAAAAAAAAACCCGCAATAAACTCTGCCAGAATAGTTTCAGGACAAGTAGCAGTCTGGTTTGGAAGGAGGATCAAGTATTCCTTCCTTAGCCAAAGCCAAATACCCATCTGGTAAACTAGAGTAGGGTTTTCAAGGGAGGTTTTGCTGGACCACGGCCCCTGCAAGATTTAACTCATCCAAGCCCTGCATTATGTGTTTGCTGCTAGGATATTCTGTACTGACATTTGTGACAGTAAATAACTTACCTGTGTTGCTTAAGAAACAGATTTTGAATGAAACCACTAATCCTGCCACCAAATAGGAACTGCTTCACAGAATTGTGAAGTTGCATCACTTTTATGTATTTACCATTGTTTGTTCCATAAAGGAAACATTCGAAAAGGGTAAGAAACCAATGGATGCTGTTTGCCTTTGAAAAGTACATTGGTCTAATCAAAAGAAGTTAAGCAGTTACCCAGTAATTCAGATCTGTGCTTTAAAAACGTTCAGGCATTACGAACATTTTACTATCAGGTATAATAGAACAAAACCAGAACACGAACAAGCCACTTGGAACACAGCTCCCAAATGTGGCACTTCAGAGGATAACTAAGGCCTGCTTTGGGTTACTCAGATCAGATTTGGGTGTGTAAGTGGGAGTACCATGCAGAGGAAGTACTATGCACATGTGCACCTTTCCAAAACCACAGATATTTAGACCCTGGATTTTGCTAAGACACCAACGCTTGCTCACCACTAAGTGACGATCTCCAGTCTTGAGAGGATCACAAACAGCACCCATGCTCCATACTTCCAGATCATGTGATAATCTTCTGGATGCAGTTTAACTTATTGTATGCAGCAATTATATGGGACACTCCATGCAGAGATATCACATGTGAAAACACTGCCTACTACTCATACACTGCCAGATGCCTTAGACAATGCGCACTAAAGTAATAACGAAACAAGGAGTCCTCAACAAAACAGCCTTGCTGTAAAAAGCCTCCTTTTTGTTTGATCAGTCTTTTACAATAGGTATGTTACAGATGTCTTCCATCTACTCAAAGGTGGTCACTGACCAGGCAAGTTCATGCTGCCTGTCTATGTGCCACTGTCCTGTCACAGATACTTCTCAAATACAACAATAACATACTGAGGACAAAATCAAAAGAAGTCATACAACCCGCCACCAGAAAACCTCTTCAGTTTAAGTGTATCAGTAACAATCAGGCATGCAGGTATTCTTGAAAATCAAGAGAAGAGTTTGCTATGTTCAGAACTGTATGTATATAGAGATATTTGTGTGTGCAAATATATTGGTGTGTATGTGTGTGTATATATATATAGTATGTGTGTATATACATAACATTTACACACAGAAGTGTGGAGGGGAGAGGAGTATGTATGATCTATAATTTATTTAGCAATTAGGTAAGTCAGTGTTACTTATTGATAAGTATGACACTTACTGATAAAGCTGTGTGACCAACCTCCGACATAGCACAAAAGTTCTCATTCCCTGACTTCAGAAGGATTTTTCAGGCCTGATAAAAACACTAACATTTTATTTAACCCATTCCCTTATGCTTTCCAAGAAAAGGTGTGCTTTTCTTCAGCATATAGACCAATTTTCCCACATATGAACTGAAATTTCCCAGTAGAGTTTCTCAGTATATGGGACTCAGTTGCATGAATACAGCATTTGCAGCAGCAAATTATCACAGCAGTGGTGAAGTCAATGGAGCAACAATAATTTACACCAATGGACAATTTTTCACTGAACCTTAAAATTGCAATATATCCTAGATCTGCTCCAAAAAGCAATGAAAGCTCTCCATTTCTAAAACTCTGCTAAAGTTCCTACCCTGACTCCTGATTAACTAATTTCAGTAAAAGGAGAATAAACATTTTAGTTCACCCAAAAGATCCCAGAAGTGCAAGGAATGTTTGTCTTGTGTAGTCACATCTAACCTCCCGGGTCAGCAGAACAAGAACCTGCCTTTCATATGCATGAGGCAGCATGTGCGTGTGTCCCTCGCATTCCTGAGTAATAAGAACCAGTGATTGTCCCAAGGGGAAAAAGAAAAAAAGAAGGAAAAACAAAAACACACAAACTGACTCCTTTCTCCGTACTCCATTATTTTCTTCCTTTCTCAGCATTGCTCAGAGCAAAAGTCACAGCACAGTGGAGATGCCAGCGCATTGTCAGGTCAGCTTCCCCTGGCCATGAGAGTAGCATCCAGTGAGAGGAAGGAAAAAGAAGGGGAGTGAGAGGGGATGTAACTAAAAGTTTTGTCTTCTGACTGGAGGTGGGGGAGGCTAAGTGGTGACAGCATGCAACAGGAATGTCTCAAGCACAAAGTTTAATCACAGCAGTTTTCAACATCCATCTGTGACACACCAATAACCATTGACCCAACATTAGTTTTCCCCTACATACTCCAAACAACTCACCTTTATTCATCCGTCCCATTACCGTGAATTCAAAATACTTGCTGTTGTCAGTTGATGAATACAGGCCAAATATGGTGGCTGTGCTCTTTGGCTGCAGTTTGAATGTTGAGAGCAAGTACACTGCATCCAGCGTAGGATCACCAAGCGCTTGTTGCAAAAGGTTTGCTGGTACTCTCTTGTTGGAATATGGCAGAAGATCAAAAACTGAAAAATAAGTGAGTTTCAACAGCAATTTAAATATAATAATGACCAAAGAAGACTGTAGCCTGAAGTCACTCACTGGAGATTGTTCACACTCTTCACTATTTCCATATGGACACTTTAAAATTAACCCAAGTTATCCCATCTAAAATAATGTGAAAACAAAAATTAACAACTAAAGACCACCTAGGCCAACCACCCCAACATTGGCAGGGACATCTTAAGTAACCTGACTTAGTGAAAGACATGTCTCTCCATGGCACCAGGGTTGGACTAGATGATCTTTAAAAGTTCTTCCCAACTAAAACTATTCCATGATTTTATGAAAATATCATATAGTTTTTGTTGCAACTGATCATCTTTTAGCAACTTTTTAAAAAGGAATTACTGATAATGTACTAACAAAGATCTCTAGTCTTTAAACTTGAGGGCAAGTATTTTCAAGTAGATCTCTAAAATTCTTCTATTCTGAGGACACACCTCAGCAGAAAGCTTGTTCATCTATTTCCTCTTTCATAAATTCAGATATTTGTGTTCACATTTCAAGTAGACTGAGGATCCAGTATCAAAATTTTCAGAAAAATTTCCAGTGTAGTTATTCTAAGAAACATTTCAAAGGCATTTGCAGGGCACCAATAAAAATGCTAAAAAGCCAGGTAAGCATTATGATGTTTGGAATCCCTTTCTCACTTCATTGACTTCTCAGAAGATATATTATATAAATAAGAGTCATCTTTCCCTTCTGGCACAGATAACAAAGGAAGACAGGCCTGAGGAAAAAAACAAAACCCTGAAGGCAGAGTGAAAGCTGTCTCAAATTTTTTCTTTTTTTGCACAATGCATCAGTGAAGAGTCTAACATCATATTCCTACACGTGTCAGCTACTGCCCTTTTGGCACTGAAACAACAAACTGGCTTTTTCTCAATGTTCCTAAATCCATGATGTCTCCAAACTCAGTAAACTATTCCCTTAGGTTTCTTGAAAATCTCCTATTTCAACCCACTCCTATTAAAGCAATATATATATCATACTCTTCTAATAAAGTCTGATAAATGACTATGCACAGGTATTATTTAAATATAAGGGCATATTTAGCCATTGTATTCCACTGCCACTCCATAGGCCTACCACAGCTGGGCCACATTTTTCCGCCACACCAGCACAATGCTGTAGAGCAGCCCTAGCACCAGGCAGACAGCACAGGCACATGAAAGCACATTGTGCCTTACCTTGATTCAAGCCAGTGGTTGTGACACTAAGTTTAGTTTCCTAGGACAAAAAGGAGTGCAGATGAGTCTTTTCTACCCAGCACAGCCATCATTGTTGAGTAAGATGAAGGGGCTATCCGACGGTCCAATGCTTCCATATGCTGCAAGAAGGAGACTGAAACGTGCCCAGAGGACAATCACATAGGCACTCAGACCTACTCACAGCCATGTGGGAAACCCTGTTCCCTGACATTAGCCTGGGTTTGTGCTGCTTCCGTTGCTTATTCTGGAACATTCATTCATCTAGACACTAACATCTTTTCCAAAACTAGAAAAATGAAAGGATTTTTCCCTTCATCACACGAAACCATTGAAAGACAGTTCATTGCTTAAGTCTATGCTTGTATTGGGTTCAAAGATCTCAAGAATCCACTGAGTTTTCAGGACACAATACAAAAAGAATCAGGCACTTTGTTTGCATGTATTTGTAATACTGTTCTCAAACAGTTAAGAAATATGTACCTGAGACTGACCTGATCAAAGAATTTCTCTTTCATTCAGTTCAGATTTACAACATCCCAGGACAACCACTGTCCCCACTGAAACAAGTGACACAGGCAGCAGAAGGAAAAGGTTGAGTCTTTCATCACATTTAGTGCAAAAAGAGCATAGCAATTTCCCAAGCGAGAAGCTGAAATGCAACTCACTAATCTGTACAATGGCATTTTGTAGGTAATAACCATTCATAAATACAGGGGTGTCTTCTTAGCCAGAGTACTGCAGTACAGTACTTAGGCTTTCGACAGCACAAGATATAGCTATACATTTTGTCCAGTCCTTCTAGGCATGTTGGCTAATTTTATATCAATTCTTGTAAGACTAATTAATCTCTGCTACAGTCAAACACTATAAAAATACAGGACAAATACTATTAAATTCATGACTAAACACTGGCAAATACCTGTCTAACTTTATGGAAAACATTTACTGTCATTTTTGATGTTTGTGTATTTAAATGAATGTTCAAATTGGTTTGTTAGTTGTGTTATATACAGTATACTGCCTCAATCTGATCCTCTGACATCATGTTATAGAACCCTCTTTTGGGATATTTTCACTGACTAGATCCTTCCTTTAGTGTAAATTACACACACCAGAAAAGTGTCTAGCAGAACAGCAATGGGTTTATGAAAACTTATTTTACATCCCTAGCAGAGCTGGCAGAGAGAGACAGCTCTTGGACCTTACAGAGACAATTGCTTGTTTGGAAGGAATGAGAAAAAGAAAAGATCCACAAGGATTTTAGATCTCATTTTTAGAAAAGCCTCATCTTTTTGTTCCTCTCTCTGGAAAGACTGATTTGAGAACAGACATAAAGGGCTACTGAAGAAGAAAACACAAGCAGCTAGTTTCAATCCATGCAGCGAGAATGAGGAGTCAGCTATGTCTCCAAGCACAGACGTGCATACTCACTCACTGGGCTAAGTCAAGCCCACTCATGAGGCAGACCAGGAATTTTCTCCCTTGCCTGCTCTCTGTGATTTTTAGAGGGGACCTGCTCACCCTCCTATGAAAATGTTAACATGGAGTCAGCTACACCTTGAGACAGTGGCAAACCACTCTTTGGAGAACTGCCAAAAAACACCAAGACTTGTTCTTCAGGTGGGAGCAAAAACTTAACGGACACCCTAAGAGGAGGAGATATGGAAGGATGAAGTTAGTGGCAAAGGAGAGGATGGAGCTTAAAACAAAAGACTCTTTCTTTGCCTTATTTCTGCTCTCATGTCACAACAGCTTTTTGAGACTCTCCAAGGTTCTCCTCCAGTTACAGCTAACAACAATAACCATAAATGCTTAGACACAGCTGAGACACCTGGAATAAAGCCCTAACTCCACTGCAATGATTTCTGACTGCCTATAAGAAGGTGAAAATTTCACATGTTGAGAGTGAGGTCTTTCACCAGCCGTCATCCCCGACAAGCTGGAAATCTCCCTCTATTTTTTAAAATATGGCAATACCCTGCTTCTCAACTTGACAATTTCCTGAAATGTTTTTACATCAAGAAGGACTTTAGTAAAGCCTTTTGGAAATGCAGCTACCTCACTCTGATTGGCTGTCTTTTAGATCTGCTTCACTCAGAAGGAATAACCAATTTAAGGAATAACCAATTAAGATATCAAACATCATTTCATAAGATGGCAGAAGGAGGTAAAAACACAGAGAGCACCAGGAGCAGCTTTAAGGCTCCTGAAGTGGCACCAAGTTAGACTAACTGCTGCACTCAGCAGCTGAGCTGGCTCCAGTCTCAGATTGCTACCAGAGAGCAACATCACTCACTTTATGCATGCTCTGAAATCAAGTGGGTTCTGACTTACTACATGCATAATATTCCCAAGGTAACGCTGGATTTAGAAGGCACCTGTCTTCTTATGGACTTTATGAGTGCATAAGAGTTGTCCCAACAGGTTCTCCTAGCTTAGCAGTTTACTTCTCGCTCATGTGAACTTACAACTGAAAAAAAAAGTGCTCTTCAGACGTTCATCCACATCTACTAGGCACCCTGTAAAACCAAACCACTTTTCGCTCATTTTAGGGGTGCGCGTCTGATGTAGCGGCTACGCCGCGGTTCCCGCCGCGAGTCCGGCGCAAAGCGGCGAAGCGCGGGTGGGAGCACCTGCGGGGCTGGCGACGCCCGGCGGCGGCTCCACGGGACTCTCTGGGCACTGTGGTCCTGCCACCGCCCACCGCGGCTGCGGCTCCTCCTGCACCTGCGGAGGTCCCCTTCCCCCGCCAGCACAGGGCTCCCGGCGAAGGAGGTGGGACGCCGCGAACCCGAATCCCTGCTGAATGAACGAGGGGAAAGAGAAGTCGGCCAAGCCGGGGGGCCCTTACCTCGGGGGGCGGGCGGGGCGGCGTGGCCCGGGCAGGGCTGCAGGGCGAGCGGCAGAAGCAGCAACAGGGCAGCGGCGGCGCCGCGCTCGCACCCCATGGCGACCGCGGGCCGGGTAGCGCGGCGACAAAACAGCACGCCGCTCCCCTCCGCTGCGCCCCGGGTCCCGCCGTTTAACGGGGGCGGCCCCGGGTGAGGGGAGGGACGGCGGCAGGCGGCAGTTCCATTGGACGGCGCTGCCCCGGCCCCCTGGGGGCGGGCGGGGGCCGCAGTGGGGTAGGGCTCGTCGCGGGGCCCGTCGCGGGTGGATGGGATGAACCAGGAGGGGCAAAGCACTAGGGGCACGAGCCGGGAACGAACGGCGTCGGTGAGGGGAGGCGGTGCGAGACCGGGCAGAGCCGGAGATCTGGCCGAGGTGCAGCAAAACCGACACCTGTCGGGATTGTGGCTGGAGTCTGCCCGTTGAGGGGTCCTGAAAGTTGAGACATGCTCAACGGTGCTGGATTCAAAACGAGTGGGGATGCTCTGGGGAGCAGGATTGGTGCTGGGAGGAAGTGAGCTCGTCCACTTCTCCTGACTGCAGAGTGTCACCAAAAGGGGTCGTGCAGATTGCAGACTGGGGCAAATCAGGTTTCTAGAAGGCTCTGACTGGCAAAGTGAGGAAGAGTATCACATCATAGAATCAGGATGGTTTCTGTTGGAAGGGACCTTAACAATCATCCAGTTGCAACCCCCTGCCATGGGCAGGGACACCTCCCACTAGACCACGTTGCTCAAAGCCCCATCCAGCCTGGTCTCGAACACTTCCAGGGACGAGGCATCCACAACTTGCCTGGGCAATCAGTTGCAGTGTCTCACCACCCTC
Organism: Trogon surrucura; assembly: GCA_020746105.1. Taxonomy (NCBI): domain Eukaryota; kingdom Metazoa; phylum Chordata; class Aves; order Trogoniformes; family Trogonidae; genus Trogon; species Trogon surrucura. The sequence goes on from CM036658.1 coordinate 67,038,953, forward strand.
ATAATGAAGAATTTCCTCCTAATGTCTAATCTAAATCTACCCTTCTCTTCTTTAAAATCGTTGTCCTACCACTAAACACACTTGTAAAGAGTTCCTTCACAGCTTCCTGTAGGCCCCCTTTCAGGTACTGAAAGGCTGCTGTAAGGTCTCCTTGGACCCTTCTCTTCTCCAGGCTGAACAGCCCCAACTGTCTCAGCCTGTCCTCAGAGGAGACGTGCTGCAGCTCCCCAATCATATTTGTGAGCCTCCTCTGGACCTGGTCTAACAGGTCCATGTCCTTCTCATATTAGAGGCTCCAGAGGCTGACACAGCACTGCAGGTGAGGTCTCACCAGAGCAGAGTAGAGAGGCAGAATCACCTCTCTCAACTTGCTGGCCATGCGTCTTTTCATAAAGCGCAGGATACATTTGGCAATCTGTTCATCCATCTCATGTAGAGACCTCAAGAGCATTGAGAGAGCACAAACTAACCGGATGGAGGCTACTGAAAAAGGTTACTTGCCAAACTTGCTGACCAAACTCCCAAACCTGATGACTTAACCAAAGTTGGTTTAAAAAAAAACACTCATGCTTTCAGCTACAACAATGTTTGGTATTGTGTGTGCCCCTAGGATGTCATTATCATCTTGTTTCTCCTCCAAGAAAATTCTTGCCTCTGCATTGCTGATGCTAAGAAGGCACGCAAGAAAGGGAGCGAGCAAGCAAGAAAGCAAGCAAGCAAGCCCCTTGGGGGTTGAGCAGCTGTGCAAAGTTTCCTCCATGCCCCTGTGAAACCACCCATCAGGCAGGAACCTCTCCCTGGCTTTCTGCTCGCAAAAGAAGGGGTCTCCCACAGGACAACATGGCAATAGAAAAGCTGCAGGGTGCTTCTTGCACTCAGGAGCTGACAGCATACGGTGGACTTCCCAGCCTGCTGCGCAGCCCTCTTCATCCTGTGCTTCTCTGTGTGCCTCAGCCCTGCAGACAAACCTCTGTCCTGTCAGAAGAAACCCGGGAAGCCATGGCTGGCCCCCTCGCAGCTTGCTACCCAGCACGCAGTTGGAATAGCTGGAGCTGTCTGATGTTATTTACATCATAAAAAGGAGGGCAACAACAGGAGGGAAATTTCATGTTAAGTGGGAAAAGTAGTGCTGATTCATGTTCAGTCACATCAGGCTTGGCATATACAGCTAACTAGCACGGCAGAGAACAGCCCTTGGGGGGCTCATTGTGTACAAGACAAGACACAGCACGCAGTGGGGCCAGGGCTGCAGGGTGCACAGCGAAGGGTCTGCCTGCCACTGCGCAGAGCACGAGGGTGGGCTCTTCTCCAACGCAGACACAGTGGGATTCCCAAATACCTTCATCTGGCCTGTATTCACATGCCCTTTAATTGCTGTCCCCACATGGTATACACCCTCTTATTTGTGTAACAGCATTGACCTCCTCCTTTAGTTGATTGTTTCTTCCTCTGCCCACTGCCAGGCTGGGGGATGCTCCCCCATATCCAGTGTGTCCCAGCACAGGGCTATTCCCCCTCCTCACCCTGCTGCTCTTCCATGTATTTCTCCACACAGGACGAATTGCCTCAGCTTCGCTCCCACAGTCCTTGCCTCTGCAGTGGAAGTAACAGGATGATGTGGTGTCAGTGTGCTGGCAGAGAGCTGCACAGCAGAGCAAGATAAACAGAGCAGCAGGTGCCAAGTGCAATGGTGTGTGGAGAAAGAAGGAGCCTGAAAGTGGGTAGAGCAGGAGGAGAGGACGTGGAACAAAAAGGGGAAGAAGGAAGGATTAACAGTGTCTCAAGCTCCCTAGAAGGAAGTCTCAGTCCAGAACTTATCCCCAACCTAGGCAAAGACAGCACAGGTGCTGCAGACTGATACATGGCCCTAGAGCAGCACTGGTGTTACTCTACTTTCTGTTAAGGGGAAGCTCTTCATCAAGAAACAGCTGTTTTTTTTGAAAAGACAGGCTTAAATGTCTGACACAAAACCTCCTGGAGGTCGGCAAATTCACCCCTGTTCCATATTCAAGTATTCAGTGACTATAGCAGACAAAAAGGAAAGGTGCAAGAGGATAGTAAAATTTTGCTTTCACCTATGTAAGTGAACACCTTGCGAATAGTTATGTAATTTATTTATCAAAACATACAAAATGTTTTCTTGAAAAATTCCCTTCTTTGTCAAAAACATTTATTAAATAATTTTATCTTACTTTTTTTCACTTCTGATTTAACTACAGAGGAGTGTCCTGCACTAATGCTGATTGACCCTGTGAGAGCAAGATCTTGTTTGTAGCATTATGTACTCATTAGTGTTAGATTTGTGAGGACCATATTTTGTTCTTGCTCTACATCTGCTTGTTATTTGTGCGTATTCAACAAGAATGCATACGGAAGTAGTATTTGGCAAACAGAGCATGAGGCACAATACAATATAAAATAAGGGAACCAGGTCAGAATGCATGTAAACTCAAGCTTAAGTCTATAGATGCACTTAGAGAGCACATATGAAGGTCACTGCAATTTTTCCAGTTTTCATTTCTATGCCGAGTTTTATTGCTGGAGTATGTTACAGACTGAAGGGGATTTTGTGCTCAGGCACAAACTCCTTTAAGGGATTTTCACAAAGTATAATGTTTATCTGCTGTCTGGAAGGGGCTGTTTGACCTTCTAATCATCATTTTCAATAAAAACAATGGCATACTAGCTGTTGCCTTTCACTCTTGTATATCCTCTGAAGTACAAACTTAACTTGAGGTTAGTATCTTGGATAAGAATCAAAACAAGATTATTGGACATCATGTTGTCAAGAAAATTTCATAAAGCCGGTGTCATCTTGTAAGGAAGTTTCTTATAGAAATATATGAGTGTTTACGGCAAGTAAACCTTCAACCATTACAATATTTCTCCTGCTTTACTTTACAGTAATAATCATAATAATACATCCTTCTTTATTTATGTTGATACTTCTGGGTTTGATCTTGCTACATTTTCATAAAAATTTTGTAGAATATTAGGGTTTCAAACATGGGTTCCAGAAGAAGCTTTGGGTTTTTTCAGAAACACAAATTGATGCCCCACCTATTCAAGTCAAGGCATATATCCATTCTCAATGCACCTGTTTACTTTTCATTTACCCTAATAGGAATTCCACTCAGGCAACCAAGAGGAAAATGCTCCTGAAGAGCTTTTGTATGGGGGAGGGAAGACAAAGGTTTCCTTTTTTCCTTCCATCTTTGCTCTGGACTCCACAACAGCACAAAGATTAATTGGGCCTCAAGGCAATGCAAAGGAAGTTTACTCCCCTATTTCCCTTCCAAGCCTTCTTGCAGCCAGCTTTAAGAAGGGCCCTAAGATGGCTCATCCTCCTTACAGAAACAGATGTTTGGGATCACAGCTGTCAGGAGCCACCCTTGCCTCCAGAGCTTGGCCATCTCAGTGAGCTGGTCACACAAAGCAAAGTACGCGGAGAGGCTGAACCAGAAGTTGGCGGTCCCTGCAGGGAGAAGAAAGAGAGAAGAAAGGTGTCCTTAAGAATACGTATCTTAAGTACCTCTTTACAGGGAGAAGTGTAGCCATTAAAAATAACATTTTTTTGCTGCTGTTAACATTGCCAGTGGTGTGGTTTTTTTCTGAGGGAAAAAAAAAAAAAGTGTTTCTTCTCCCATTTTCCTCATAAACTGGAACAGAATGATCTCGGATCTGTGTTGTTGGTTTTTATCATGATACTTTCTGACACAAACTTCACCTGAAGCCAGGGATGGGGCGGGGCGGAGGAGGGGGGAGTGGGATGGACAGATGAAGCTTTTCGCTTGTTCTCCTTCCCTCTTTACCCGCAGAAAACCTGAATTAGCGCGGTCAGGCCGAGGGGGACGCTTCCTCACAGCGCAACGTTCGCGCCACATCCCCTCCGCGACACCTCCTCCTCGTCCCCCTCGCCTCCAGGGGCCTGGGCACCGGTGGGCAGAGGGAGGGCAGGACACCCTCACCTGGGGCCCGCCCGCCGCCTCCCGGCCACACGCACCCCGAGGGGCTCCGGCAGCCCCTCAAGCCCACGCCCCCGCCCGCCGCCCGCCCCGAGGCGCGGCCGGGGCTGCTCCAGCGCCGCCGCCACGCGAGGGCAGCAGCGCCTCGCTCTGTGGGCCGGCGCGGACGGCGGAAAAGATGGCGGCTCCCATGGAGCTGAGCTGCTGGGGAGGCGATTGGGGGTTGCCGTCCCTGCACCCGGAGTCTCTGACCGTCATGGTAACGGCGGTTGGCCGCCACTCGCCCCGGGAGGACTGGAGGGAGGGAGGGAAGGAGGGGCAGTGCCTCGAGGCTTGCCTGCCGGCGGCACGGCTGCCCGCGGGCATCTCCGCGCCGCCGTCGAGGGTCACGCGTGCCCTTGGCGGCGCCTGTGCCGGGCCTGTGCCGGGCCAGGGGCTCGCCGCCGCCGTGCTTGGCAGGGGGAGGGGAGGCGACAGCAGACGGGCCTGCGGGGGGCCTGGCCAGGGTGGGCCTGGCCGTGCCGTGCTGGGAGGGTCGTCCTCCGGTTCTGCTGCCGCGGGGAGCCGCCTAGGCGCGGCCGCGTTGCCCTCCCGGCCCGGGGACGATGCCCGGCCTCGGCCTTGCCCGGCGGCCGTTCCGAGAAAACACATTGGCTGCGTCGAAGGCTGAATTAAAAGTAAATGCGCCTCCCGGCGCAGTTACTGTTGAATCAGCCTTCAGTGCCCAAAGCTGTTAAAAACAACTTTTAAAAGCGCTTTCTTACACGTAGTGACTGGATTCCTCCCCCCTCCTCCCCGCTATCTTTATGGCAGGCTTACGCTAAATTTTCTGGTGCTCCCCTGACAGTGAACACTATAAATAATTCTTGGAGAGCTTCAAAAGGTACCATCTTGCATTTTTTTTATTCTTCTGTTTGTATTTTATTTATTCCGTTGCAGATGTGCGTTCCAGTTCCTGTGTTGTTTCCACGTGTGCTTTGGTTTTGTGTTAGCGTAACCTGCCCCAGTGAAGGCTACCTGCTTTCGCAGTTCCTCCCTAAGTGACTTTACAGGATCGAGTGTGGTGAATTTGTGCCAATAAAATGACAGAAGATATAAATAAAGTGTCCCAAATTACACTTTATTCAAACGAGTGTGAGTGAAGCAGTGGACATTCAACTAAGCAGTGTTGCCAGCACATACCTGTTTCTGTCAGGCAGTCTAAATTGACAGTATAATGCCAACTTTTAAGCTTTTTGCACTTTACATATTTGTAATGGTGTTAATTAGGCTTGTGTATGGAAGTAATGGTCTTTAAGTATACATAATCTAATGAGCTGGTACAGTTAGGAGTGGAACGTGGGCCTCAAAGAGCATAACTTGCATCAGCTGGGATGTGAAATACTGTGCTGAGTTAGAGAGGTTGACTCAGAAAAGGTGACTAACAACCTAATTGCCAGGGAAGTTGATGAGCGGGTATTGGAGAAGACTTCTTCTCAGGTACTTTTACGGGTTGCATATGTGTTTGCTCAGCGTTTAAGTTACTGTCCTAGTGTATTCCAGAGAGGTAAAATCACTGCAGGATTAAAATAGTCTGTAATTTATGCCTAGCACACCGTCAGTTTAGTTAATGTAGAAGTACGCCTTTGACTTTTGCTTTTCAGTGTATTGTTTTCTGTTAGCAGAAAATACCAAGAACTAGCAGGGTGTACTTGCCAAAGGTTCAGTGGCTTTTTTTCATACCCAAAATACATTGAATCCAAACAAACAAAAAAAGAATCAAAATAGCAGGTGTTGCTCATAATTGATACAGACAGTATTTAGCAGCACTGTCACATTAGGCTCATTGTGGCAGTTACGTCATGAATGTACCACAAGATAGGCACTGTTACAGAGGTTTTACACGACAGTCTTGGATTCTGTAATCTGATGAGTAAAGGCTGAGCAGTAAGCTTCAGGCTGCTTCTGAGGTAGTTTGTGGTTACGCAGTGATAGCTTGGAATTGGTTGTAGCTAGAGAAAACAGGTAGTTAAAATGGTTTTGGAGGGGAAAGACAGGGAAAAATTTGAGTACAAGGAAGGAGAGGCCTGGGGGTAAATGAGTTGAGAGGGCAGTTGGACTGAGTTGGAGTTTTTGTCTCTCGGGATGAACATCTGAAATACAGACAAGTAGCCTGCTTCTCAAAGTATCAGCAGATCTAGCAGAAGACATTGGCTTCAGTCTGGTTTGATGTCGGCCCTTTTTTATGTGTTGTTACTAGTGAAGGTTGCAATACCCTAAATGTATTTTTGACCTTGGTGGAACCTCCTCTGCTGTGTAAAGCTTAGTTTATGCATACCTTTTAGGGAGATCAGAGCATGCTGTGGAAAAAAGGAAAGTAGATGAGGCGAGTGATTGCGTTTTAGTTGTGCTAGAATGTACATTGTTGACTGCATATTTATGTCTTCTAGGAGATGTGCCAACGCTTACATCAGAAGACATTGTTATTTCTCAGCCAGCAAAAATACTAAACTTCTTAAGGAAGCAGGTAGGTCTCTTTTAAAACATGTGTTAAAAAATGTGTTAAAAAATGTGTTTTCCCTGCCTTATGGTGACTCTGCATGTTCCCTGTACACATTGATACCAGCTTCCAAAAACCTGGAACTCATTTCAGACCCAGTGCTTTCCTGTTTTTCATACGTGCATGAGAATTGCAAAATACTGGATAACGGATTGCTTTTTGAAAGTTTAATTGTAATGTGAAAGATTTAAAAATAAGCACAAGAAGACTGTTCACTGAAAAGAATAATAAACTGACCTTAATTGAGCAGCTTCTCACAGAGCACACTGCCCTCAATTTTAACAGTTTTAACGTCATTATAGCTTTGTAGAGCTGTGATATCACAGTTTAGGAGGTGTGGCTTTAGCTGCTTAAGTGGGTGATTGTGCTCCTTTTTTGAAGGATAGTACATACAGCATTGCTTTTAATCCGCTTCTTTAGCTTGTAGCATAAAAACGTCTGCAAGCATTTCTTGATACACGTCAAGACTACTGTGTAGTCAACTCTTGCTTGCCTTTTGCATATCTCTTAATGTTTTATTCACAAAGAATAAAGCCATACAATTTTTTCCTTTTCACAACTATAAAGATGTCTGATAAAGCGTAGCATCATCTTTTTATTTCTGAGATGGTTCTCCAGCCCAGTGTTCTGGTTTTGCATTAGAAATTCAGTTCCTGCCCAGTCGAGAAGATTATCTGATGAATGCCATGTTAGTGAAACTTTAAGTCTTTGGGGGTAGAAAAACAGAGCCTAAAAACTACACATTCAAGGTGGGATTTTAGACAGTTGTTTTAAAACTCAGAAGTTTCATAGCCATTTGAATACCAAAGATTCCTTAATGCTGGGGGAAAAACCCCACCTCTTTCTATTAACAACATGCTTGCTTTCCAGGTATCTAAGAGTCAGCACTGACCCTCTGTTTATAAATTAACTGAAATGGATCTCCTCTCCTTCCGAAAAACTTAACAACCATCTAAATGTACCTAAAAAGGATCCACTGTTAGAATTAAAAGCTCAGTCAGATGTAACTCTGTTACAATTTAGCTGTGCATTTGGTCTCTTATATTGTAGGCATCCAGTTACTAAACTTTGGAAATTAAAATCAGAGATGGTAAGGTTTGCCTTTTTTTTATGGTTACATCTACTTAAGTGCCAGATGCTTCTTTAAAAATAAATATGAGGACTTGCCGTAGGTTTGTTACATCTCTAAATACTGAAAAATTGCCTCTGTATCACTGGACTTGATACATGACTGTAACATGCTTGGAAGGCAATGGGAAGGAGATGCAAGAGTTATTCTGGGAATAAGAGAACCCAAAAATCCAGAATGGGAAAGTGGAAAAGGGAGATACAAGGAGGTTTAGCATAGCTGGCCTGAAGAAGTAGAGAAACTCTAGGGAACATGGGCTTTCTGTCCTGAAGAATGTTGTTATATTTACTGACTTGGTAGGTGTTAAGTTTGAAGCAATTTCAGGTTGTGTCACAGATCTGTGTGACGCTAGTTGTAGTATATGTTTTTTTTAATTCATAGAAATATAATGCTGATTATGAATTGTCTGCAAAACAAGGAGCTGATACATTGGCATATATTGCACTACTTGAAGAAAAGCTGCTTCCTGCTCTGGTAAGTATTGAAAAATATTTTATAATGGCCAGAATTTTTAGAAATGAATGCTACAAGATACGTCCAGTGTGTGAGATATTGAAGTCTCTCAGCTGTATTCCTGACTGGAATGCATTTGCTTTGTTAGTCCGATTTGGGAAATACTGCCTAGCAACTTTTGAGAAAGAAAGAAGTGTGTACTTGTGGAGTGTGAAGTAATAATAGGGAATTTATGAAAGACATTTTAAAAGTGTATATATGAATGTTCTCTCAGATAATTCTGGGAAGCAGTATCCTGAAAACAGGTTATTGTCGTTTTATTTCATTTGATTCTCTTGAAAAAGCTTTGAGTAAGATGTATGTCTGATGTGGGGTGCACAACTGTGGAAGCCATTTGAATGTTTGGTTAGAATGTTTTAGAAATTGAAATACCAATCAGTGGTTCTGTTTTTCAGTTCTAAGTAACACTTAGTAACTTTTATTTTTAAGATTTCTATAAAAATTTTTTAAAAATCTAGAAAGTTCAAACCTAACCTTTTAGGTCTGCAACTTTTGTAATATACTCATGTACAGTGTGTGTGTATGTGTGTATATATAAACAAACAGGAGTATGTATGTAATTTTATGTATGTTTGTATAGGTCTATACAATACCTTTATTGTTTTTCTTTAGGTATAAGATAGCTATTGCCATAATTATATACATCTGCACTCAGATGATTCATATGATCCTCCATGGAGCCTGTTTGCCTTAAATTAAAATCATTCCTGGTGCTTCTGCTTCTCTGACAGAGATCTTGCACATCAAACTTCAGAGAGGTACCTACTATTCTTTACTCAAATTCCAGTCATATTTTAACTTTTGTTGATACAGCTGCACACTTTCTGGGTTGAGGCTGAAAATTACTGCAGCGTGACAAAGCCATGGTTTGCCTCAAGGATTGCCTTCCCACTTAGTTTGTATCTGCCTGGAAAGATGTCCAGGGAAGCGCTGAACAGGATCTTACTGACCAGGGGAGGGCCTCCACTCTACAGTCTCACTGAAGTGGAAGCACAGGTATGTGTTGTGGTTGTAAAGAATTTATAAGGTGGAGCTGTCAAAGACAAGAACTGAAGCAGTGTAGCACACTGTCAAATGATGAACGATGCTGTGCATACACCTAGGGCTCTTAGACAGTCTTGTGTCTCATCAGATATACAGGGATGCCAAGGAGTGCCTAAATCTCCTGTCGAAGAGATTGGGAACATCTCAGTTTTTCTTTGGAGATACGTGAGTGTGGTTTGTTTGTTTGTTTGGCTTTTTAGTGAGTAATAAAACAGGTACCATGTGACTCTGTGAACACTTAAACTTTTTTTTTTTTTTAACCTGCCAGAATGTTATAAGTGCTGCATGGTAGTGTCATGTCTCACACTCTGATTTTCACATAAATCTGAATGAGCAAACAGGGCACAAACAAGATCTATGGACTAAGGTAATCCAGTGCCTCCCTTATCCTGCGTTTTTCCACAGAGGCAGATAATCTCCCCAGCTGCTAAGAAAATGTGAGGTGCTTGATGAGTTAGTGTAGCACTAGCGAATGCTTTTCTAGCTACTGAATGTCGCCTCCTGTGCTTGTTTGTAGAAAAAGTGCTTAAAGCCTGAGGTGTTATCACTGCCTTCGTGGGAGGAGAGTGTAGGTCCAGAAACACTCCTCTTGTGGTACGCGCACAAAGCAGGAAGTAGGTATTGCCAACAACATAGCACCAACAGGTCCTGAAAAGAGTGACCTCTTCCTTTAGCCATGAAGTCGGACCACCTCATGAGAGAAGATCCTGGTCCCCTGGCATACAGCTTGGCTTTTGTGGTACCAGAATTGTATTTTAGAATGGCTTGCTTATCTATCACAGTGCAACTGGATTTCAATGCTGAAGTTACTGTTTCAGCTTGCCAACATGCCTCTGCTTGAGAGGTGTTGAAATCAGTAGATAGTCTGTACAAACTGTTTATGAAATTGATGTGGAAAGATGGAATGCCAGCTGTGTTCTGTCCTGAGTTGTGTTTGACATACACAGAAAACAGTTAAACATTGTAGAGATCTTAATGTCTTACCTCAGTCACCTTGGATTTTTGTTTTGTTCTGTAACTCTTCTCAGGCCTACCACCTTGGATGCCTTTGCGTTTGGTTTCCTTGCACCGATTTATAAAGTGTGCTTCCCCAGAGTACAATTACAAGAGCATTTGAAACAGCTTCCCAATCTGTGTCGGTTCTGTGATGATATTTTAGCTTGCTACTTCAAGTTAACTGTCTCAGGTAAGCTGTGGGGTTTTCCCTCTTTTTGTCATGTATAGTCATGTTTGGATTAGGACTGTCTGTGAACCAAGGTAGCATTAGATTTTATGTAGTTTAGGTTAGAACTTCTGTGGAGAAATGAAGTAGAGAAACTTCCAAAGATGTACAGAAGAGTTGGAAATGAAGAACAAGGGCTAATACTCAAGTTTTAGACTGTAAATCAAAATGCACCTGTATCTGTGCTGTGGCTCATGCTTAGTACTTCTGTTTTTCTCACATGGAATGGCTTTTCGACTTAAATTCCCCTTAGGATAAAAACACTGCATGAACTTTCTCTCCGGTGTGGGTTTATCTTTTAAGGATTGGGAAGCTTTTGTAAATAGCTTTTCACTCTTCATCTTTCTGCCTTCACTCTCCAGGCCATTCTCCGGCTGGACAGGATACAGCAGATGCTAATCTGCAGAAACTCACACAGCTTGTAAATAAGGAATCCATCTTGATTGAAAAGGTTACTTTTGCTTCAGTCTCTAATTTTCCTGCTTTGTTGTGGTTACTTGGATATTCTTGCATGGCAACTGCAACTGTACAATGGACACTTTATTTTCATGGCTTCAGTTGTAGTGAGTTAATTTGTGTTGACAGACAGGAAGAATATTATGTCATTTGAAATGAATGATTAATGAAGCCTTGTACTTAAGAATTGGTTTTATTACAGTAAAAAGAACATTTTCTTGCAAGTGCACATACCAACAAAAGACGTGTGCCTTTCTGCAAGTGTACATTCCAGCAAAGGAGGAGGCAAATGTATTAATCAACATTCAGAAATGGTCTTGCAAGTTAACACTGATTGCCAGCTCTCCTTGCTCCCAGATGAACGCTGTAATCACTAACCTGCAGTCACGCTCCTGCTTGTTCTACAGCTAGCTTTTATTTCTGTATATTCTTTGATTCTGAGACTGTCACTCAGCACCTATCAAAAGCTATACAACAGATTGAAAAATGCTTGTGAAGAATTAATCTTCTGATGCAGATAGAACACTTGAACTAGAAGGATCTTTTTCATCCTGAAAAAGATCAGCGTGTGAGATAGATAATTAACTATGATCAGCTTCTGAAGCTGTAGCTTCTGTAGAGGGTTAGGGCTGGGCCATCCACTGACTGACTGACAGATGCTCTCTATTAACCCCTCTCCCTCCCCAAAGGGAATGAGGCAGAGAGACTTATGGGCTGGAAAAGAAAACTAACCCAGCTTTAATAAAGCAATAACAGCTGTAGCAGCTTTAATAAAGCAATAAGGAAATAATGGAGACAATGAAGTCTATACAAATACATACAAAACCAGTAACGAATGCACGCCCACCTCCCTGCCCTGACAGCAAGCACCACTGATGCTGCAGAGCTGGGGAAATCTCAGACTTGGCAGCAGAAGGGAACTGGACACACGAGCTGGATTTGGCGGCTCGGGGATTGGGATCAAAGGCAGAAGAATGCATGGAGTCCTCCTTGGACGCCAGCCATTTAAGAAGAGGGCTTAACCTCCATGGTCCCTCAGCTTTATACTGAATATGATATATATCACAGAATTGCAGAATTACTGAGGCTGGAAAAGACCTCTGGGATCATTAAGTCCAGCCTATGACCCAACACCACCGCAGTGGCCAGACCGTGGCACTAAGTGCCACATCCAGCCTGTCCTTAAACACCTCCAGAGACGGTGACTCCACCACTTCCCTGGGCAGTGCATTCCAGTGCCTGAGCACCCTCTCCATGAGGAAGTGCTTCCTGAGATCCAACCTAAACCTCCCCTGACGCAGTTTCAGGCCGTGCCCTCTCATCCTGTCACTGGTTGCCTGGGAGAAGAGCCCGATACCCACCTGACTACAACCTCCCTTCAGGTAGTTGTAGAGAGTGATAAGGTCCCCCCCGAGTCTCCTCCAGGCTAAACACCCCCAGCTCCCTCAGCCTCTCCTCACAGGACTTTCCCTCCAGTCCCTTCCCCAGCCTCGTTGCTCTCCTCTGGACCCGCTCCAGCACCTCAATGTCTTTCTTGCAGTGAGTGGCCCAGACCTGCACACGGGGCTTGAGGTGAGGCCTCCCCAGTGCTGAGTACAGGGATAGAATTACATCACTGATAGTGCTGGTCACACTGTTCTTGACACAGGCCAGGATGCCATTGGCCTTCTGGGCCACCTGGGCATACTGCTGGCTCATGTTCAACTGGTTGTCACCCAGCACTCCCAGGTCCCTCTCTGCCGGGCCGCTCTCCAGCCACTCCTCCCCCAGTTGGTAGCGCTGCAGGGGGTTATTGTGGCCAAAGTGTAGGACCCTGCACTTGGTCTTGCTGAACTTCATCCTGTTGGCGTCAGCCCATCGACCCAGCAGAGCAATGCTTCCCCCCAGCTCAGTGTTGTCTGCAAATTTACTAAGGGTGGACAGTCCCGTCATCCAGGTCATCAGTAAAGATGTTGAATAGGACTGGAATGGAATCCTTTGTGGATCAGGTTTGGGTCACCTGTCCTGTATGTTCCTCCCTGGAGGTGCGATCTTTTTACTTCCTTGGGACCCTTTTACTGCACCCCCAGTGTGGCACACAAAATCCAGCAGTCTCCTTGGTCACTACAGGAGCAAGTATAAGCAAGAGCCTTTCTGCATCCCAGTGCTCACCAGTAGCTGTAAACATCAGGTGTTACCACTGCCGGTAGTAGACACTGTCTGCAAAAACATGCTGCTAACCTCAGAAAGTGCAACCACTTAGAGGAGACTGAACTGAAAAGTAAAATCACTGAACAGAAATTGTTTTGTTTAGCTCAAACCAGGACAACTGGATATTCATTGTATCTCCATTGTGTGGCATTGAAGTGTGACTTTGGGTGTTTTACAGAATGGGTTACATGGACGTTTGTCAGGCACGATTTAGGTAAACATCCTACCTCGAGGAAATGGGGTGGGCTAGACAACCTCTGGAAATCTCCCCTGTGATGTCCTCTGTGTTTCTGTTTATTCTGTAGTAACCAGACTCTTTGATAACACGTTATGCACAGGGCTTTAGATTGAGTTCCCATGAAAATGTAAAATTTTTATATTCAGAGATTAATTTTAACCTGTCTTTGAAAATGTCTTACCACAAATTCTTTATTAAATACTTTTTGAAATCTGTAAACTGAATTCACCCAGTGCTACAAGAATATTTTTAGTTTGGGAAAGATTTATTCTTGCAAGGTGTTGAACATGCAAAACCATCCATTGGTAGTTAGCAGTTTGACTTTTGACCTGCTGCTTAGGAACTTTGGACCATTATACAAAATTGCAACTTTGGTCTCTTAGAAGAAGGTAGTAATTTTGCTTTTTTAGTAATCGTGACAGAGTGATTGGCATAGAAGCACACCTGTTGGCCCTGGGTTTGGTGCAGCATATGCTAATAGGAGGAATACAGCTCTAACACAAGCATATATTTTGGGAGTGGAGGGGAACCAAGGCATCAATTTTAGCTGGGCCTGAAATAACAGGGTAAAAAGTACCCCACACCAGCATAAATGATGGCAGCCCTGACAAATAGACTAATCGTGTAATCTATATTCTACTGTTTGCCAGATCCGGCTCTCATTATTTCTCTGCAGATGGATGACAACCTTCGTAAGAGTCCTCAGCATCCGCCTCGAAAGCTAACAACGCTCAAGCTTGCTGCAGGTGGAGAAGAAGGCAGTCCGTTGAATCGTTTGTCACCTTGACAGCTCTTGGTGCCCATACACGTGTGTTTGCCTTCAACTCTTCTGAGCACCACAGTAAATTTTTTTCACATGAATGTTGTTTTGCAAGGGGAGAATCTGCTAGTGGCTACAAGTAGGGAAGCAGTATAGCTTCACAGCTTCCTGTCTACCTGTTCTTTTAAGAAATCGCATAATTCAGGCTGATCACACACTAAGCTGAGGCTAAAACAAACAAGAAGCTTATTCCTGCAGATGTTAAGCTGTTCTTTTACAGTGTATTTTTGCCTTTAGCCTAGCAGAAATTTTGACTAAAAGTTAAAATTCCATTTCGGAATGTTCACCCTTATTTTATGGCTTTTGATTTTACTGTAATCATGCTACTGTATGTGAGTGGATAAACTCTTATATCTGTCTGAAAATAACAAAGTCCAGTTGCAAAATCAGTGAAAAGACTGGGGAAAAAAATGAAATGCTACCCTTTGTGGCAGCTGAGAAATGGAAAGTAAGGAGAGGAAGTTAAATGTGGGGGTTTTTGTTGTACTTTAATGAACACTTCTGGGTCTCGTGTTTTAAAGTCATTCGTACTTTTGAAAACTTATCCTGTTGTACTTTCAGGAGGATTGTTGCAAAGTATGTGTGCTGTGGGGAGTACAATGATGTACAATACGTTTCATGGGTGCCTGGTATTAGTCCTCTGTGAAACAGGCTTGACCTGTGCACAGGGTGATAGATACCATGTGCTGCAAAACCACTGAGTGAAAATTACAGAGGACTAGGAGTGAGATGGAAAGGTTTGATTAGCCCCTGTCGGGGCAACAAACTAACAAAGTTCCTGCAACTCTGGATTGAAAGGAGCTGGCTGGGGCCTTGTAAGAAGGCTGATGCAGGCTTTTAGATTTGCCACGGATGCCTTTGGATTAGTTTTGTTTTGGTTTTTTTTTATATGCACTGCTGCTCGTTAAAATACACAGCTTCTGAACTTTTATTGTTTCACTGCAAACTGTAATACACAGTAGCATGTATGTCTTCGGTTTAATTAAGGGACTTAGGTCTAATTAAGTTTTCTCGTGGCAGCAGCCTTGTCAGTTCTAGACACCCAAGCAGTTGTGTTACAAGAGAGATGCTGTAATTCTCTACTGGCAGTGTACTGGCAGATGCTTCATGGGTGGATGTAAAGAGAACTTGTCACTGAGATTCACCAAAATGGCAGTGCTGGGGATAGAAAATTCTGACTGCTGTATGTATGCAGTGACTGTTCTATTCTTTCCTTTTTCTGGCCAATTTGAAATTATCTTTCAGCTTTCTTTCACCTGTTAGTCATGTTTGAGATATATAGATAAATTATTTCCTGTTTGTAAAGCAAGACTGTAGATTGTGTACATTCTATGCTTTCAGACTTGATATGAAAGGAATGTAATATCTTTAACATTTCTTAATTATAATTGAAATGTTTGATTTCTAATGAGCACTTTAAAATAATGTTCAAGCTTCATGCTCTTACTAAAGTATGTTTCAGCAATTTGAAATTAATCTAGCTCATATTCATGATAATTACATAAACAGTCCAGTACATGCAAAAGTCAGTTGTTCATAATTTTTACTGCCTGTATCTTGACAAGTTTTAAATGAGATCAAGTCACATGGCTTTTCAAAGTCTTTTATTTATAAACATGGCTATGGAGAAAATGCCTTAGTTTGCTGCTTTTGTGAATATGTACACTAATCTTTAAAATTTCTGTAAAAAGGTCATTGTTCAAGATTAAAATTTTGGATTTTTAGTGGAGTTCTGGCAGTGTTTTTTATGGAGATTATGTTAATTTTTTTTAACATTTTTCTTTTTCCTTGTGAAAAGGTTTATCTTGTCTATAAAAAGAAAGAAAGAAAAACTGCTGACTGCTAGAACAAGAAAAAGCAACAATTTAGTGTATGTATGAGGTCAGATTTCAGATTTTAATCACAGCTCTTCAGTACCGATCCTTTTTTTTTTTCAACACAGCTGCTTTTGGCATGAATGGGGAAGCACCACAATAAGGAAGAACATTTAGTAACCTTACTAAATGTGAGCCTGGGGCTGTGTGACAGCAAAATGTTGACAAACTAGTGTCTGAGTAACTTCATTCATTGAATGGCCAAGTACAGTGGTGCTGGAGATCACAGCAGATGTTGGCCTGCAGTAGTGCCAGATAACCAGCGAGACGGCAGAGCCACATTCTTAGTTCCTTTTTTTGCTTTTTATCCAAGGTGAAATCAGGTTCTTTTATGAGGAAGGTATCATCTCTGGCCTCACAACTCTGACTTGCCTGTTTATTGGTGTATTATTGCCTGGTTTATTGGTGTATTTTGTGTGCCTGCATTTTGAAGCTGGGCAGGTAACGCTGTCCAGGCTGGATCAGTTTGATCAGTAGCTTGATCAGTAGTTTGATCAGTTGGATCAGTAGCTATCTGCATCTGAACTCGCCAAAGCCCCTTCTCTGGCTGGTGAGGAAAGATGTGATCTAGGTGTGATTCATCTCCTTAGAGCAGATACCTTAAATGGTATTGTGAATTGAGTCCTGAAAATGCACAGTGTCTGCTGAATGTAAGGGAGTTGCACCTACCTACCTCTGCCACCGAGTGACACCCTGCCAGGGTGATCAGCTCTTCTTCTGCCCACTGAGGTGGCAGGTAGTCCGCAAAGGGGTCAGCCCTTCTGGGTGAGCAGCAGCGGTGG
Source organism: Trogon surrucura (assembly GCA_020746105.1). Lineage (NCBI taxonomy): Eukaryota > Metazoa > Chordata > Aves > Trogoniformes > Trogonidae > Trogon > Trogon surrucura. Next base: position 67,055,725 of record CM036658.1, read on the forward strand.
GGCCATGAGACCGTTGCCTGCAACCTGCTTCCCTGTGCAGAACAGCTGACTCTTGTCCGTTTCTGCAGTCACAAAATACTCGGCCTTTTGTATGTGTGTCTAGAACACACAGGTGCAGGATGTCCCCCCTGGGTTTCCATTGTGTTGTTGCTACCAGGGCAACTGGTGAGCCTCCCCGTCCTCCTCCTCCCTGCCCTCCCCCTGGTAGGTGGTGGCTGGGAACGGATTATTACTGCTGGAGCAACTCATCTCAGCTGGCCACGCTTTCCCTTGCGGAGGAGGCTGCCGGTGGATTGCGAATTTAACACCTCTGCTCCTAGGCAACCTTGCGATGGAAAGCATATGTGTAGGTATCTCCAGAGCTATTCTGTGTCCTGTCAGTTGGTTGTAGGAGCACGTATTCTGAAAGAAAGAAGGTGAAAAATGTTTTGAATGAATTGCTTCAAATAAAGTTTATTTAATATTTCCAAGATAGCTTTAAAAATGTGTTTTCCTCCCTCTGAAAATACTGTTATATTAGGCTTTTATATACATTTACACATTGATGAAGTCACATCACTTTTGCTGATTTAACTTAGCTCTCCATTAAGAAAAGTAACCACTTGCATTTGATCCTGGTTAAATGGTTTCCAGATTCACTTGAGAGGTTTTCGTCTCTTGCTTGGTATTTTTCTTGGAATTGGAATAGGTGCCGGTGGTGGGTTGACCCTGGCTGGAGGCCGGGTGCCCACCGACGCTGTTCTATCACTCCCCTGCTCAGCTAGACAGGGGAGAGAAAATATGATAAAAGGCTCGGTCAAGATAAGGACGGGGAGAGACCATTCACCAGTTACGATCACAGGCAGACCAAATTCAGCTCAGGGAAATGAATTTAGTTTATTACGAATCAGCTCCGAGTAGGTAAGGTAATAAGAAATAAAACCAAATCTTAAAAATACCTTCTCCCCATTCTTCCCTTCTTCCTGGTATCAGCTTCGCTTCTGAATTCTCTACCTCCTCCCTTGCAGTGGTGCAGAGGGACAGGGAGTGGGGTTGTGGTTGGTTCATCAGACATTGTCTCTCCTGCTCCTTCTTCCTCAGGGGGGAGGACTCCTCACATTTTTACTGTACTCCAGTATGGGGTCCCTCCTATGGGAGACAGTCCAGGAATTTATTTCGTATGAGTCTTTCCCACAGGCTGCAGCTCTTCATGAACTGCTCGAGCATGGGTTACCCCAGGGGGTGAGGAGTCCTGATAGCAAACCTGATCCAGCATGGTCTCCCCCTCTCCCTGGGATGCCAGGAGCCTGCTCCAGCATGGGCTTTACTGTGGGCTGCAGGGGGACAGCCTGCCTGAGGTCTTCGTCTCAGGCTTCAGGGAAATCTCTGCTCCAGCACCTGCAACACCTCCTCCTTCTCCTTCTTCACTGACCTTGATGTCTGCAGAGTTGTTTCTCTCACATATTCTCACTCCTCTCCTCATGCAGCATTTTTTAGTGCTGTTTTAAATGTGTCACCAGAGAGGTGCTACCACAGTCACTGATGGGCTCAGCCTTAGCTAGCAATGGGTCTGTCTCTGTGGGATAGAGGGGCAGCTTCTAGCAGCTCCTCACAGAAACTGCTCCTGTAGCCCTGCTGCTACCAAAACCTTGCCACAGAAACCCGCTACAGAACTATTCATAGTGGTTTTGGGTGGGGGTTGGTTTGGTGGGTTTTTTTCATGCAGAAAGGTAGACCAGCTTTTCAAGTTAGCCTGACAAACTACACTGTAGCTCAAATCTAGCTGATCTGTACTGTTGGCAGCAAGTTGTCCAATCTCAAACATACTTGAAGACCATGCTGACTAACAATACACCACATAAAAAAATGTACCCTTTCACAGTACAGATGTCCAGTTTCACAAACCATTTAAGTCTGTTGTTAGTGGTTAGCTTCATTCAGGACAATGCTCCATAATCCCACCCGGTGCTAACCAGTGCCAGTGAGGTGATGCATTTTGATGCACTTCTGGAGCACTGATGCATGATAAGGCCATTAAGCACAGAACGTGGTATTAAAGAGCCATACAGAGGATTGAACTGGTCAAATACCTAAGCATGAAGCCCAGATCTTTCCACTCAGCATCCAGCTACTGTCCACATTCAGCCCTAACAGTGCCAGTGGAAAAGCTACTCTCTTCCACCCAGCTGCTCCAGGCATTTTAGCCGCCACAGATGCACTGGCCCATGTTGTCAGGAGCTGCCAGTTGTGTGCCTGTTATGCAGCATCTTTATGCAGTTTCAGCTCACTAAGCTTTTTGTCTCTGAAGCAGGTGAGGGAGCACCCACAGGTGGCTTTGCCTGAACAGCTTAGGAGCACTAGTCCTTGCTGAGGAAGTTGACAAGTGGCTGAGAATGGGCAGGTTTCTGGGTGAGAAGCTACTCCCTCTTCTACCCAAGTGATGTCTAGTGTACGAGCCTCTCAGCAGCACTGCTGCTCTGCATCTGAGACCTAGCCATACCAGGACGATGGTGTCATGGGCCTTAATGCTCTTGTAGTACCTTATGTCCTTGTCTGGGCATCAGGGAGGAAGCCAAGCCCCACTACATTGATCTCCTTGAACCGGGAGACCTACCTATCAATGGGGAGGGCCAGGAGCAACATGTTTTGGAGCAGAGCTCTCTATCAGAGGTAGCTTCCAGGAGGGAAGGTGAGTTTTTGCACCACTTCAAGGATGCGTTAAAGCAAAAGGAAAAAGGAGGTCCAGTCTTCCCCATTCCATTCTGGTTTCCCATTTCTGCCTGGAGCAAAGCTCCCAGGAACATATCCCATGTCCCAAGTGAAACCGGATCAGGTTGGAATGAGAAGCTGGGAAGAAGAAAGGTTAGCAAGAGAAAGGCATCAAGAGCATCTGCTTTCAGACAACAGTGACCTGTTGTCTGAGATTTATTGGTATCACAATACTTGGGACTGTGAAAGACTCTGCTTCACTAGTTACAACTAGTTAGTGCTTTTATAGGCAAAAGATGGAGGGAATCCAATGACTTGCTGCAAATTTTGAAAAGTAAAGAAATTCCTTGTAATACGCTAGGCCAGTCTGCCTCGCTGCAAGACTGAATGAGCAAGATCTACTGAGTTTTTCTAAAAGCTAGGCTGACACCAGGAATCAATGATGGAACAACTTCAGTTCCACAGTAAGATCTTGCAGTAAATCAGCCTGCTTTTTAGCTCTGTTCATTTCCCTTTTCCCCCCATTCCCTCATTAAAACTGCACGTTATTTTTGTCATCACGTTCCAAATTTTTACAATGTTAAAGTGTTGCATGTGGGGTCTGTTGGTGATCTACTGTTACCAAAACACAGAATGTTCCTGGTCTTTCAGTTAAACCAGGAGGGCAGAGAAATTGCATGTCTTGGGTTTCAAGCGGGGTCATTAGGTGGAAGCAGCCCCTGTGTAAGCATCCGGCGGTCAGCTCAAATTTGCCAAGCCGTTTTGACAAGGGTGGCTAGGCAGCCTGCCAGTTCCCACAAACACCTCACAGTTTTTGTTTCCATGAGCATAGAGGTGAGAGAGGGAAAGCGCACACAAGGAAGTGCGTGCGAGTCTCTGCAAAGCTACGACTTACTCTCATCAAATGATGAGAGTCCAGCTTCTCTTGTATCCTCATTTGCTGTGGTGAATGATGATTTATTGGTTGCTGCCACCTGATTTACTGTTGGCACAACAGCAATTGTGCAAATGGTAATAATGGTCATGTTGGGAGCTGTCTCCATAATTCAAGGAATGGGCTGTTGCCCACACTGTACTGCAAACAGCATCCCCTTGTCTGCCCTCCTGCCTTTGAAGCATCCCTCTCGACTCCAGATAGCTGTTGTCACCTATCCCATGTTCTTAAATGGTTCTGGAACTTAACAGTTATCTCTTAGTTAGGTAATTATTTCAAACAAATGTGGCTGGTTTTCTTTTTCCTATGCCTTTTATTTGCGTCAGTTATTTCAACTTAACTTTGACTTGCACTTGAATGCCACCACATTAAAGAGTCAGATGCTGAAGAGAAAGTCTTTAGGTTTTCATGTGGAGTCCATCTGTGGGGTGTCTTTTTGTTCTGAGAATTATTAAAAGCACAAAAAAAAAAAAAGGAGAAAGCTTTTCTTCTCACCTTTATAAGACAATACAGATAATTGGTTAAATGGTTATACATAGGGCCGGGGCAGGATTTCCCAGCGAGTTTTGCTCTTAATTATGGCCCCAGTGAGAAGCATCTCTAAAAATTCCTCCATCTAGGCATTCCTGCTCTGGCAGGGGGATTGGACTTGATGATCTTTCGAGGTCCCTTCCAATCCCTAACATTCTGTGATTCTGTGATTCTGTGATTAGCATGTTCCATTGCTTAGCAGCAGCAATGGGGAAGATGAAGGGCTGCAGCACCTCCACTGGCCGCAGTGACACATTCTGCTGAAACTGTTGATGTTGGAAAAAGTGGAATTTTGAGATCTATATGTTCTACAAAGATGCATTGTGTTTTGGAGTGGGAAAGATTGCTCATACACAGATAGGAATTTGAAGTGGGGGAAGGGAACTGGTGGATACAGAACAGACTCAAATTTGCGTGGAATAGATGATACTGTGTGATTACGTGGGAGAGGGATTTCATCTCTCTGCTCTGAATTAAGGAAAGTGAGAACTCATTTTGGCTGCTCCACAGCTCTAGGCAAGCATCTGAGCCAGAGGATTAGTAGCTTTTCTGCAGTGTGCAGAGATACCTAATTTTTTTCACACAAATCCTTGAAATGTCCCGTTTCTTCAGTGCAAGATGTGAAATATTCAGAAATCCTCCTGACTTCCATGGGTCAAGAAAGCATTTTCCCGTCTGTTCTATCTGCTTCCTTTGCAGCTCACAAGGATTATTCTGTTTATCTGGTCTCCTTATTTTAGCTGAGGCAGATAGCTGTGTTCACAGAGGGAACACTAGGTGTTGAAATGGTGTTGGCAATCGGTAGCACCCGCTGTAGAGAACATAGCAACAGAGTGACATGCTCAGAAAGACTGAAGCAGGCAGGATGCTTGCTTTATTTTCCCTCAAGAATATTTTGTGGGAGGCACAGTAACTGCTAGATAACACCTCCAGCAATGGGCAGGGTTTAAAAGCAATCTCCGAGGGCTCTGTACTGTTTGCAGCCCTGTCCAGTAGACATCAAATGCCACCAAATTGTTCAGGAAGAACAAAGTCAGCTGGGATTACAGTCCCCTAGTGAAATACAGTGAGAAGAGTAGGGCATTATCCACATTTCTCCTAATACTGCCAGCTCAGCTTTCTCTCAGGTCAGCCTTAAGTCACACGCTGAGGTCTGGGGTAGAAGGCCCCTGACTTATGTTGGCATGTCTTGACAGTAGCTTTGTGCCCGTTTGCTCTCCTGAGGTCCCCACCAGCCTGAAGGAAATTGAACATACAGTTGCCAGGTGTCTATGTAATTGCTTTTCAGGTTTGTGAAGTTCCAGCACATGTTAGGATGCTCCTGTCACTGCTTTTACAGCTTTTGTCTGTGATTTAATGTCAGTAGTATAAGAGACAAATATGCCCCGTCATTGTCTTCTGGCATCAGAAATTCACCCATGACAAGTGCTGACTCTGAACCAAGCTTAACACACAGCTTAAATGAGTGAAGCTGGGTTATCGTTGCCAGAAAAAGGCAAGCCCAAAAAAGGAAAGAGAAGTCTCCTTTACTAACCTGTGTATTTCATAAGGGAAAGCAGAGGACTCCATGGCAATTTTAGGGCCTTTTGTTTTACAGTCAATGTAGGCTTTGTTAAGAACATTTGCCTGCTGAGTTTTCCCTTTTATCAAGATGATGTCGGTCTCCTCCACTGGTTATTGCCAGTGCTTTGCTGGGTTTCTGAGTGGAGTGGACCAGATTCCTGGAAGGAGGCTCTTGGATGCTGACTGATTCATCTGGTTGCAGGAGAGGTGGGTGTTCCTGAGAAATATAAGGGGCTGGTTTCCAGAGCTGGGTTAAAGCACATCACATGCCAAGTTTCTAAAGTGATTTGTAGTCTGGAAAACCTTTGCAGAGTATGAGCTTGCTGTTTTATCTGGCAGAGTAAAGGAAGATTTCCTTACCTCCTCCACAGCAAGAGCATGCCTTTGTACAAAAGTCCTGCCCGCAACTGCATAAGAATGCGTTTTCCACTCTCAAGTTTCTAATTCACAGTTCTGGCACCAAGGTTCTTGCATGCCTCTTGGTTTCTTGTGCCTGACAAAGACTGACGTAATAGAAAAATCAATTTTGAGAGGTGTTTTGTTCACTATTCGAGTAACAAAATTGTCCACTGCCACAGAGGGAAGTGCCTTGTTTCCTATATCAGATGATGTATACCTAGAGAGAGAGTTCCAGAACGAAATCTGAATTGTCAGGCTATATGAAGTGGTTTTGATAACCCAAGAGCTTGTATTGTTTCACTGCGTCTGCTGCCCTGTTAAAGATTTATTGAAATTGTGTACTACTGCAAGGGTGGATGGTACAGAACAAAACCATACCACATTTCTTCCAAAGACCTTTTGAATGAGATTAAAAAAGGCTACACTCCTGAAAGTTAACCACAGGATACAAACCATTTGATTTTCATTTAGCAATTGGCTGATGGTTTTTAGCAATAATTACATCTTTTGCATCCTCTTTCAGCTAGTTTGGTGTGGTCTGAGGTTTTAATAGTTTTCTTGTGAGTTTTCAGCTTTAGTAACACTTCTTTCAGTTGTAGGTTTACCAGATGTGTCCTTGGGGCTTGGTTTAAGATAACTCATACAAAAATTGAGGTAATTTAGCATATGAAGGTGACACACCCTTAAAAGAATTACTATAGAATGATTTGAAATTGATATAGTTGCATTCCATTTGCCTTCTTGTTTCTTCTGACTACATCTGATGGCAGATGCATTAACTTGTCCCCACTTCCTCCTTTTCCACGTTTTTACAAAACTAGTTTTTTCCTGGTCCACTTTTGCAGAAGCCTTCAGTGATCTCACAGGTGAGACATCCACACTGAATAGATGGGATAGCTTGATCTGCCATAAGCGGTTGCTTGTGTTCCTCTGCTTTTCACCTTTCTTCAGGACCTTCCCAGTTACTTGGTAGCTGTATTCTTAGAAGTTACCAGTAACTTCAGGTACATAACAGGAAGGTACCTGACAGCACCTGGTGAAGAGTTTCCTTTCAGAAGGAGAATAGGATGTTTTCCTAGGCTCCCCATTACCATGTGTTTGAGGATATAATGAACTAAGTATTTTTTGCAAAGAAATTAAGGCGTTTCTCCTTTAAGGCATTTTCTCATTTTTTAGCTCTCAGATGAAAGTGAGAAGAATTTGACATCACTGGTCAGGCACAAACCTTGAGAAAAGTTTTTTAAAAGTGTCAGTACAATTTCTTGTACCTGCTGCTCACAGTACTTACAAATCAATATGCACATAGGACTTAACAACATTGTTTCTAACTGTGCTTTAGTTTCTCCTCACTAGTGCACACGTACACTGAAGCAAGACAAAGAAGAGTCTTGGTTATGTCTATCTGAGCCACAGAACCGTAGACAGGGCAGCTTGACAAGATTTTTCAAAGGATGACTCCTTCATCTCCCAGTCCGATGTGCTGCTATTTCATCTGTGGAGACTGAACCCAAGGTTCTTTGGAGGCCCCAACTGCTTGCTGAGGGGATCAATTTATCCACTCATCAATGGTGAAAGCAAAGAAGCTGTTTTACAGATCACAGTATTACTCCACCAAAGTTACAAAACAAGAGCTGAAGAAGCCTACTGTACTGGGAGCCTGGCATCAAAGAAAGACTTGGACCAGCATGTCCACAAGTACAACGAAAGGATCTTGCATGAGGACCTGATAGCATGTTCATCACTCTGAGTCAGAGCAGTCTATAATCCCACCACCTGACTTTTCCAAGGTGCGCAGAGAACTTCGTTCTCAAAGTGTATATTTTTTTCCAATGCTTTGGCACAAGACAAAGACACTGAGAGTACCAGAAGGGAGACCTGAAATTTTAGTTGATTCTTCAAAAGAGTTATCAAGTAGATATTCTGAATTGTGTGTTCTCTGTTTGTTGAACAAACACAGTAATTATTTTACCCGAGAACATTTAATGATTAGAATTACCTGGCATTTTTGACAAGATGATTCTGACAGAGAAACAAAAGGAACATTTCTTGACAGAAATATTTATCTTGTTACTTCATAATGATTTAATACTTGCCTTTTAAACTTCCATGAATAACATTAGTTGTGTTAGAGCATGAGTGAATTTTATTTTCCTTCCTTTCCAAGCCTCTTCCCTCATGGAAAATGAACATCGTCGTAACTGTCTTCCTGAGAAATCAAATGTATGAGGCAGAGCTGTGTTTTTTTTCTAGAAGATATTTTAAAGTATTTAAGGCTTTGGAAAGAAGAGCAGAACTTCAGTTGCTGTGGAAGTGCCAAACCTGATGATGCCTTGTCACAACAACTAGTCTTGGTTCTCAGCAAACCTTGAGCAGAGTGACTGCAGATTCTCCCAGGAAACAAAATGCTGGCTGTCACAATATGAGCAGTAAATGCACTTGCATTCCGTTCAGATTCCAGAAGTCAAGTTCTCAGTCATACTAAAATTCAATACTTGTTAAACAAAGACCTATTGTACATAAATGAGGCCAGATGATCAGGCCCTAGTAAACTAGTGTCAGTTTTTTTCCATACCAACTCAAATGCAGCGTAACGGTTATATAACAAAGCCTCTTTGCAACATAGAGCCTATTACAGCACTTCTCTCCAAATACTGAATTTAAAACTCCCTTTGTAGCATTGATGTTCTTAGCTAGTAGCTTTTATTTAACATGAAACCTTTTACTCCAGGTAAATATTCCTACAGACTAATGGAATAGAACTTACACCTGAGTTGTAGTGATTTCTGACCAGGTCTGGTTGGGCTATTAAATGAGTCATTGTGCTGATTTTAATAGAATAATGAAACTCTTTCACATTTTCAGGTATCAAGAGGAAGCTATGAAAATATTTCACCTGAAAGAGAGAGTGTGCTACTCATTTGACTTTTCACTTTGGACAACCAAGGAAGAAAACTACTAGACCTTTAGTTCTACTGACTTGATCTCTGCTGATGTACATGTCCTGCTTGACTTGAAAAATACACCTAGGGAACAAATACACATAGAAATCATAGAACGGGCACAGACCTTGCTGGCTTGCATTTCAGGTGTAGATAGAGAAGATGACATCTTAGGTTTCCTTACAATTCAAGCTTTGTAAATCTTGACCCACATCTTTCTCACATTGTCTTGCCCAGAGAAAAAGACATATGAAGTTTAACTGTTGTGACCAAAAGCAAGAACATCAAGGATACCTTTTCAGCTGCCTGAAGAACCACTATGCAAACAAAATCTTCCTGTCACTTCTCCCTCTGTGCTAATAGATCAGTGTTAACAAAAAAAAATCACTCCAGATACAGTACCTCTCACCAGCAACTGTTCTAAGAGCCTTTCCGATCTGCAGGGTGAAATGAAACTAAAAATTTATTTTGCTTGTTATCAGTAATGGTAACTAATCTAACACAAAAATTAAAGTCTCTGCTCTAGTCATGGGACTCTCATCTCTGTCAGCTTTTTAGTTATGATTTTAAATCACATGGAATAATGTAATATATTTATAATACTGTATTTCCTTAGGCTTTTTCCCCATAGTCACTACTAACTTAATTAATGCAGTTGGCAGGGAGTAGCAGGATCTGATTATGCTTAACCTCTATAAACATTTGCAGCATGCAGGGTGCCTACTCGTGTTTGAACTGCTTATAAAACTTGGATAGTAAACCATCTGTTCCTAGTGTTTTCCCAGGGTGCAAATAGGATCCAGGAAAAACAAAATGTTTTGCTAACTGTAAACCAGATACCACAATGGTGATCAGATTCCAGTTTCCTTTATTGGCTTCAAAGTCTTTAAATTTGAATCACATAAACACATTATGCCAGTAACATGCATGTAAAAAAGCATTGAACCTGAAAAATGAAGGTGGCTCAATAAAACTGATGTTTCTGTTCATGAGTAACAATCAGAGAACATTACTTTACACGCACTCATTATTGTGATCCTCCAGGAAAAGACATTACAGAAGTTTCTCTGAAAACGGAATGTTTTAGAGACCTCATCAGTTAAGATGAAAGGCGTCTGAGCAGGCACTTGGTGGGCTTGTCATCACTTGCAGCCCCTTGCACCATAGGCACCTCCTGGGTCTGCTTGTTATACAGCTCTCTGAGAGGGCAGAAAATGTACCCAGCACTCAGCACGTGTCTGGCTTGGTGTGAGCATTTCCATGACTGCTGCCTCAGTGCCCAGATATGCCCACAGCTGGTGGGGACCATGATGTGCAGGGGACAAGGCAGTCCTTCTCAGAGCTGGCTGCAGGGAGATGTCTGTAACAGGATGCTCGAACCACTGGAGAAAGTGAGGAAGGGGCCCTTGGGAGAAACAGCTGCCTACTCTGTTGTCCCCAGGTGGGGACTGTTCCCTACAGGATCATTTCAAGGGAAACCAAGGCCCAGGCATGGCATGCAGCTGGAGCAAGGCCACTCTGGTATGACCTCGTCTGCTCTGGTCACTCTGGATCCCTTACTTCTCTCCTTCTCCCAGGTTTGAAGTGGTGGTCTGCAGCTTCCTTGGCCATGGTGGTCAGACTCTGGCACATGCACCACCACAGTGTTGGCTGGAAGAGGCTGCTGGAGGTTCTTCATCCCTCCCCACTCAGAGGAGGACTGCTGCTGAGTCAGACTGGGCTGTGTCCAGCCAAGTCTCTAAAAAACCTCCAAGGGAGCAACTCCTCACTGTCTCTCGTGAGCTGATGTAGTTCTAGTTCTGAGCTGATCTAGTTCCGTTCTCTCCTCCTGGGAGAGGAGGCTCTCCTACTGTGCCATTTGAGCCCTTACAGGAAGCCCATTTTGGGTGTTAATCTCCTTCTGTTAAGTTGCCTGTGCAAGGCTGAAATTCACTGCTCTATTTTCTCTACTTCCCAACCTACATGCACACAAACCACATGCAAGCAAAAACCCCACTGAAAGCAGCACCTCAAGTGTTACAGGACAAGTGGGCATATATAAGCAAGTGCAATTTCTTTCTTCAAAAGATCATCAGAGTAGGCTTTTCCCAAAACCTTTTCAGGGTTTGACAGGCAGAGCAGTATGCTGCAGAGGAGAGAGGGTGAGCTGAGGATTTTATTTTAGTTCGTAACACCAGACTTGGAAGCTCAACACAACAAGGACAAAAATCTTGGTTTAAGTGGCACACAATAAGAACACTGATAAGTCTTCACAATGCTGGGAGAACCTGGGAGATACACATATGGTACATTATTCAGCACGACAGCTTATTTGAGGGTGTAACATATGCCAAGCAAGATGACATCAGATCTCAAGAATCTACATTGCGCATTGCTGAGCTGATAATCATGACAGTTCTGAAAAGTGGGAGGAAAAGGATAAATAGAATTTTGAGCAGAGGGTGGCGAATGAATTTCAGCAACTGGAATATAAGAGAAGAAAAAAGTTTCCTTGATGAAATGAGGGAACTCGAGTAGCTGAAGAGAAGTCTGTCCTCCTGAGGTGTCAGAAAATTGCAGGCAATGGAGTTTCACCTCTGTTGCAGAGTCAAAACTGTGTGTTTAACTGACCTGTTTTCAGTCAAGAGAGATCTCATATCTAATGGTTACTATAAGCACGAGTAACCTTTTCAGAACTAAACGTTTACTATTAATAGCATGTTGGAGCTACTGTAGATTTTTCCCATGAACTACTAGGATATTGAGTAGGACACTCACTATAAGCCATATGCTATGTTTTACAATGAAGTATTCTCCAGTTTTGCTGGCTTGCTCCTTTCAGCATGGATTTGTTTGGCGTTGCAGTCCCAGTAGTGATGGTAATAGATTTCACTGAAGTGGATCCAAGCATATGCTACATAACATCCTTTCACCCACCACTGGGTATGAAATAAAGGAAGTGTTCAAGTGTATGAAGTAACTATTTAAATCAGGTTTGAACATGAAATGAAAAATCATTCTGTAGCCAACAGGAACAGCATGGAAAATTTGCAGAGGTAGATGGTAACCACCTGAATTGGAATCCAGCCAGTAAATCCAAGATAACATTCTGATGCAAAAGCTTTACTAGACACTCCTACAGAGAGAAAAACATGCCTGAAATGGGAACTGAAATAAAAGGTGACCCCTTCATTCCTCATGTCAAAGACAGAATCACTCTCAGCACACTCCTATCACACTCTTTCAAAGCAAGCTTTGCTTAGTCAGCCAGTGCCACCACAGGTTGCAGCATCCAAGTGGTACTTGAAGCACGCTCATTCAAATACTGTTCCGCGTCATTTGCAAGAGATGGAGTGGTTGGTGTTGATATAAGCATTACTACCTTGCACAGATGCAGTCCAGTTGAAACAGTTTAAAGCTCTATCAGCTTCCAGTCTGGAGAGAGGCTAGGTGGAGGCAGTGCCTCTGGGACAGCACCACCTGAGGAAGTCTGTATGTGGCAGGCATGGCTGGGCTCATGTGGGACACACTGGCTGAAAGAGCAAGAACTCCTCAGTCAGCCATGCTCTGCTGCTTACTAAACACTGAGCTTCTTCTTTTTCTAGAGCAGCTCTGGCAGGTGAGATTGAACCCATTGCAGAACCATTTCACAGTCTCTCACCCAGATGCCTCTCTCTGTCACCCAGATGTCTCTCACCCAGATGCCAAGCAGGCCAGACCAGCAAGTAACCTTGGACATCCTTTAACAAAATGGTCATCACATCGCTCTCTGAAAACCAGAAAGACCAAGGCAAACATAGGATTTCCTCACGCTGTAATGCTGAACATGTATGATCATGCAGGTTCACACATTGGCTTCATGACAGCAATGGGGCTCCAATAGAGTGAAACTTCTGAGCCAGCATATCTATGTCCAGCCTGCAAATTATGTGGGGTGATGCTGAGCACACAGCTAAGATCCCTTCCGATGTGGGTTTTTAGGCAGCCCACTATTGCCTCTTACTGTGTTGGGTTTGTGTCTGGTAGGGATTTGGGATGGGGAGGGCTACAGGGGTGGCTCCTGTGAGAAGATTCTGGAAGCTCTCCTAGCTACAAGTCAGACCTGCCTCTGGCCAAGGCTGAGCCAGTCAGTGCCTCTGATTAAAAACGTATTCATGAGGGGAAAAACCTGCTGGAAATCTGCTGGGAAACTTTTTTTTTTTTGTTTGAGAGGAGAGGGATGTGAGAGGAACAACTATACAGACACCAAGGTCAGTGTGGAAGGTGAGCCACAGCAGGGATTCTGCTGCAGTCCCTGGAGAGATGGCAGGCTGACCCCCTGCAGCCCATGGAGGTTAATGGTGGAACACAATCCTGCCTGTGGCCCTCTGAGGACCCAGCGCTGGACAATGAGTGTGTGCCTGCAGGGAAGCCTGCACTGGAGTGTTTCATCGCTGTGAGAACTGCACTCTGTGGAAAGGACTCATGCTGCAGCAGTTCATGGAGAGCTGCAGCCTGTATGAAGGATTCATGCTGGAGAAGTTTGTGAAGGATTTTCTCCTGTGGGAGGGACACCACACTGGAACCGCGGAAGACTGCGAGGAGCCCTCCTGCTAAGGAGGAAGAAGCATCAGAGTCAGTCTAATAGACTGACCACAACGCCCCTTCCCTGACCCCTGTGCTGCTGGTGGGGAGGGCGTCAAGAATCATCAGCAGACATCACTTCAGGTAGAAGGGAGGAGTGGAGGGAAGGTGTTTTAAGGATCTGGTTGTATTTCTCAGTATCCTATTCTGATTTGATTGGTAAAATGGTAGTGGTTTTGATATTTAAACTAAATTCATACTTTTTGTCCTCGGGCTGACTCCAGATTTTGCCTTTGGCTATAATTGGTGAGTCAGCCCTCCCTGTCCTTAGCCTTAACCCTTGAGCCTTTGGTTACATTTTCTCCTCCCCATCCCACTGAGGAGGGTGTAGGTGTGAGTGAGCAGCTGTGTAGTGTTTAGTTGCCATCTGGGTGGGCTTAAACCATGACACTTAGATATTATCTCAGCTTCATCTCATCTCTGTTCTATTTTCCTCTCCCATTGACAGTGGAGACATCAAAATGACATCCATGGTGGCACACACAGCCAGTATTCATGGCCCTGGAAACCCCACATCAACCTCTCAGTATGGCTGAGAACCACAAGACACACACCATATGCTGTGGAGAGCTGAGGTATGGATAAGTGACTGGCAGGGACAGTATGACCAACGCTTACTGCTTAATTATAGGCTGGGGTTGTGCACACAGCTGCATGCTGGGCTGTCACTTGCTGGAGTCCTTCCTCCTGCAGATGCAGGCCACCCAGCCACTGCACACCTGCATAGCTCTGTGAGGCCAAACCTCCTGTTTGCAAGGCTGTTTGCCAGAGACAAGGCCAGTTTTCCCTGCCTCGCAGCATTTCGAAACCAGCATGACAAGCTCTCACTGATTGTTGGCTCAAACTCACTGGTTTCACACATTTTTGCACAGTAGAATTCCTCCCAGGAGATAAAAGCAGCCACTCTAACCTTTGTCTCAATTCTGCTCCATTCGCTCCCCAGTTTGCCTTTCTGTTTCTCCTAATGTTCACTCCAGGCAAATGGAAAAGAGAGATCACGTCCTAGATGGCACTAGGGATGAAAAAATAAACAAACCAACAAACAAAAACCAACCCAAAGGCAAGCTTCATACTCCACTTCAAAGCGCTGCCTGCCCCATGACTGCTGGTGAGGTCCCCGGGGCCTCTGGGAGTGCACAGAGAGTGCTGCAATATGCCACATCTTCTCCTTATGGACAGTGTGCCTCTCTGACTCAGAATCAAATTAATTTTTTTTTCTGATCTGTTTCCATAAAAACCCCAGTTCACCCTAGCACTGATCCAGCTGTCTACTGAACTTTGCTGGTCTATGCCCGGAATGTGCATCGTTCACTGCAGGGCTCTGCTCCATGATCTGGATGACCCTGTGGTATCAGAGAGGCTTGGGTAACTCTGTGACATGCAGGAGGATGCATTTCATGGGTTGTCAGGTTGGGAGTTTAGGCACACTTTAATTTGCTTGACTCCCTTTAGTAAGTGCTGTCTGTCCAACCAAACAGAGATCTCGGTCCTCCCCAGATCAAACATCTGCTGAGACATCAAACAGGACCCCAGCCACTGTTTTCCATGCAGACTGAGAAATGTGACCTGTTGGCAAATAAGCTTTTAACACTGGTCCATGGACATAGTGATGTTTTTTGCAGGGATCTCTGGCCCACAACTCCAGCAAGTACTTCACACTCTTAGCACACACTTGCAGGACCTCGGGCTCAAACACACTTGAGACAAACTGTGCTCTGGTTGGAAATGGTAAAGACCACCGGTGTGATTTAGAAGTACCTCAGCCTGTAACCTCAAAAAAAGAGAGGAAAAAGTGCTATGATGAAGCTGTTAAGGAAAGAAATAAAGTGGAAAGACAACTTCTTGAGGAATACAGAAACTATATGCCTGCTGCAGTCCTTTGGAAATGAGAGATATTTCAGAGCAATTAGAAGTTACAGTTGTTATTTAAATGGCAGTAGTTCTTTTTTTACACTCAAGTTACCCAGTCAAGAATAAAGAACAGCTAACACCACACCTGAAGCTGACAATGCCCGCCTTTCCAGGAGTTACTGGCAAATATTTTGAATTTGCTGTTGTCCACCTTTTCTCTTCTTCATGCTACAGGGGAAATCTCCACAAAGGGGTTTTGAAAGTCTCCTATTCCCAGCAGCCTAGCCCTTTCTGTGGACAGGAGGCAGCCTTTCTCCTCCAGGTGGGGAGAGTGGCAAGTTTTCATTTTTTTTTTTTTCCTATTTCAAGTGGTTCTGGGAATAAAATATTGCTCATATGACTGCATTTCTGTCAGTGTCTGAAAAAGCAGATGTGTCATCTGAGCAGGGCTGATTGTTGTATAAATATTCAGCATTTTCTGACAAAAACATCTTTTGCTTCATCCTAAACAAACTTCTCAAACATCAGCAGTTTTTGAAATTTTGGAAAGCTAATAATAGCTGAAAAGGAAATCAACATGTTTTCATAATGTGATATTAAGTATATACCTTTGCATTATATATGCAGGGAGATAATTAGAGGGTCCAAAGCCCAGCTAGAAATTAATCTGGCTTCAGAGGTAAACGATAGCAGGAAAAGTTTCTATAAATATATTAACAACAAGAGAAAGACCAGGGAGAGCCTCCATCCCCTACTAGACCCAGGAGAAAATATGGTAACCAAAGACAAGGATAAGGCTGAGGTGCTTAATGCCTTCTTTGCCTCAGTCTTTCATAATAGAAACACTTTTACTGAGGAAAGCCAGTCCCCCAAGCTGAGAGACGGGGACCAGGAGCAAAATGTCCCACCCACAATCCAGGAGGAGATGGTCAGTGACCTGCTGCTCCATATCGATGTGCATAAATCTATGGGGCCAGATAGGATTCATCCTAGAGTGCTGAGAGAACTGCCAGGGGTGCTCACCAAACCACTGTCCATCATTTAACAACAGTCTTGGCTGATTGGTGATGTCCCAGCTGGTTGGAAGTCAGCCAATATAACACCCATCTGTAACAAGAGATGGAAGGATGATCCGTGAAATTACAGGCCTGTCAGTTTGACTTCAATCTCAGCGAAGCTGATGGAACAGATCATCCTGAGTTCCATTGCACAGTACACGCAGGACAACCAGGTGATCAGACCCAGTCACTATGGGTTTATGAAGGGCAGGTCCTCTTTCACAAACCTGATCTCCTTCTGATAGGTGACCCACTTGTTGGATGAAGGAAAGGCTGCAGATGTTTCCGACCTTGACTTTAGGAAGGCATTTGACACTGTTACCCACAGCATTCCCCTAGAGAAACTGACTACTGTTGGCTTGGATGGGCATACACTTTGCTGGCTAAAAAAATGGTTAAATTGCTGTATTGCTGGGCCAAGGCCAATCACATGAGTTTCAATAAGGCCAAATGCCGGGTCCTGCACTTTGGCCACAACAACCCCCAGCAGCGCTACAGGCTTGGGAAAGAGTGGCTGGAGAGCTGCCAGGCAGAGAGAGGGCCCTGGGGGTGTTGATGGACAGCCGGCTGAACAGGAACCGGCAGTGTGCCCAGGGGGACAAGAAGGCCAATGGCATCATGGCCTGTGTCAGGAATGGTGTCAGCAGGAGCAGAGAGGTGATCATGTCCTCATACTTGGCTTTGGTGAGGCCACACCTCGAGTACAGTGTCCAGTTTTGGGCCCCTCACTACAAGAGGGACATTGAGGTGCTGGAGAGGGTACGGAGGTGGGCTACCGAGCCGGTAGAGGATTTGGAACGTGTCATACGAGGAACGGCTGAGGGATCTGGGGGTGTTTAGCTTGGAGAAGATGAGACTGAGGGGAGACCTTATCCCTCTCTACACCTACCTGAAAGGGGGTTGTAGTGAGGTGAGGGTTGGTCTGTTCTCCCTAGTGGCGAGTGACAGGACAAGGGGAAATGGCCTTAAGTTGCACCAGGGGAGGTTCAGGTTGGATATTAGGAAGAAATTCTTAAATGAAAGGATTGTCAAGCATTGGAACAGGCTGCTCAGGGAGGTGGTTTAGTTGTCATCCCTGGAGGTGTTTAAGAGATGGGTAGAGGTTGTGCTAAGGGACATGGTTTAGTGGTGTTGACAGGGCTAGGACAAAGGTTGAACATGATGACCTCGAAGGTCTCTTCCAGCTGAAAATGTTCTATGATTCTATGATTCTATGTTTGTGTAATTCTGTGATTCTATAAGCCCTTATAATTTCTGTGACAGAAACACAGGCCTACATTCCAGTCTAGTTAACTTGATGGGACACTGACACATGGAAAGGAAAAATATTCTTATTTTCCAAATCAGGATTGCTGATCATTGCAGAGAATTTACGAACTGTGGAGTCGGTGTGTCCTTCACAGAATCACAGAATGTTAGGGATTGGAAGGGACCTTGAAAGATCGTCAAGTCCCATCCTCCTGCCAGAGCAGGAACGCCTAGATAATGCTACATAGGAATGTGTCCAGGCAGGTCTTGAATATCTCCAGAGAAGGAGACTCCACAACCTCTCTGGGCAGCCTGTTCCAGTGTTCTGTCACCCTCACTGAGAAGAAGTTTCTTCTCGAGTTTAAGTGGAACCTCTTATGTTCCAGTTTCAGCCCATTACCCCTTGTCCTATCAGTGGTTGTCACCGAGAAGAGCCTGGCTCCATCCTCGTGACACTCACCCTTGATATATTTGTAAACATTAATGAGGTCACCCCTCAGTCTCCTCCAGACTAAAGAGCCCCAGCTCCTTCAGTCTTTCCTCATAAGGGAGATGCTCCACTCCCTTAATCATCCTAGTTGCCCTGTGCTGGACTCTCTCCAGCAGTTCCCTGTCTTTCTTGAACTGAGGGGCCCAGAACTGGACACAATATTCCAGATGGGGTCTCACCAGGGCAGAGTAGAGGGGAAGGAGAACCTCTCTTGACCTACTAATCACCCCCCTTCTAATACACCCCAGGATGCCATTGGCCTTCCTGGCCACAAGGGCACATTGCTGGCTCAAGGTCATCCTGCTGTCCACCAAGACTCCCAGGTCCCTTTCCCCTACACTGCTCTCTAAGAAGTCATTCCCCAACTTATACTGGAACCTGGGATTGTTCCTACCCAGATGCAAGACTCTACATTTACTCTTGTTATATTTCATTAAATTTTTCCCTGCCCAACTTACGGCTGAGCTGGCCACTATAGACTGACAGATGCTCTTTAAACCACTCTAAGCTGATTGGGTTTGGGTCACCTGTCCTCTCTGGTCCTCTCTTGAGGTGTGACCTTTTTACTTCCTTGCAACCCTTTTATCTCTCAGCGCACCCCAAGGTGGCACAAAAGATCCAGCAATCACCTTGGTTATTGCAAGAGTAAGTATAAACAGGAGCCTTTCTGCATACCAATCCCTGTCAGTAGCTATAAACACCAGGTGTTACCGGTTCTAGCAGCAGACACTGTCTGCAAAAATCACAGAATCACAGAACGTCAGGAGTTGGAAGGGACCTCAAAAGATCATCTAGTCCAACCCCTCTGCCAGAGCAGGATCAACCACAGTAGGTCACAAAGGAACACATCCAGGTGGGTTTTGAATGTCTCCAAAGAAGGAGACTCAACAACCTCCCTGGGCAGCCTGTTGCAGTGCTGTTAATCTCAGAAACTGCAGTCTCTTAGCAGAGATTTTGCTGGAAAGTAAAACTGTTGAACAGAATCAGCTCTGTTTAGCTCAAACTGAGAAAATTCTTCAGCAGCAAAGGAAGATGGGGTGGCCGATCTCCTGGTGATGTCCTGTCTTGCCTGGTTGTGACTGCAATACTCTGTCCCAGCCCTCTCCCTGCACCGGACACATTCCTCCATGCCCAACCCAGAGCTCCCCATCTCCTCCTAGAGCAGAGATGCTCTGTCTCTGTTGCCAGAAAACACTGGAAGCAGCAGGGTTTGTCCTAATGTTCATCACCCTGCAGAAATGGTGGAATCTGAGGATCAGTATTATTGCAATTTCCCTACTTACTCCTGAAAACCCTTCTTCTTAGGGCTTTACATGGTTGTGCTGTACACAGCAAAGAGTAAAACCTATTGCAGACTCAGTGTGCTGGTCTTGACCAACTGTGTATGTAAAATATAAGCAGATGGAGAAAACCTCCATATTTACTTCTAATTACTTCTCACATTATTAGAGCCCTCCATAGAAACCTAAATTAGAAGAAATAGTGAGAAACACGAGATTTTAAAATTTACAAGGCACAAAGAGCCTTCCTAATCTGTACGGCTATATGACAATCTGTGCTATCTACCTCAGCATTTAAGGTTTATAACCCCTTGTACAAAAAAGTCATCCCATGACCCCACAGTTTGGAAATTGCTACAAGAAGACACACATACATCTGTGTACAGTGTTGCCTATACTGGGCCATGTGTTACTGTCGTGCTTGGATTTTTGACCTGCTGTGGGTGCTGCACTTCATTTGACAGTACGGTATCTCAAGAGTTTCCACAGTGTGAAACAGGGCCACTTGGTCAAAGTCAACAGCGTTTCCAAATTTTTTCCCACCTTACCAAAATACTCAGCTACTTTTTTGTTTCATCTCTCTCAGGAGGAGGTTTTATAACACCTGCAGCAGCTCTGAACTCCTTTCATGGAGGTGATACAAAGGCTTAGGCTGATACTGTAAATTGAAGCTTTTCAAGACCCTCCCTATACCAATTCACAGTATCACAGAATCGCAGAATCACAGAATCACAGAAAGTTAGGGGTTGGAAGGCACCTTGAAAGATCATCTAGTCCAACCCCCCTGCCGAAGCAGGACCACCTAGAGTGGGTTACACAGGAATGCGTCCAGGCAGGTTTTGAATGTCTCCAGAGAAGCAGACTCCACAACCTCCCTGGGCAGCCTGTGCCAGTGCTCTGTCACCCTCACAGTGAAAAAGTTTTTCCTGATGTTTTTGCTGAACCTCCTATGCTTCAAAGAGCCTGGCTCTGTCCTTCTGACACTGACCCTTTAAGTCAATGCAGAAGTACTGATAATGGTTTAAACTCAGCTTCAGGTACCTATCACTTCTTGTCCTGCCTCTTAGCTGGTGATTGCACCTCAGCATGCCTGCTGATTGCATTATTTCTCATCCCAGGATTTGTCCACTTTACAGAGATCAAGTCTCAGACAACGCACTAATACTTGAGAGGTGTACTACAAGGAACATGAGTGTGTTGATACGTGAAGGTGTGCTACAGTTCCTATTGGCACCCAATATAAAGTTCCCCTCGAGTGCAACAGGAGTGGACCATCAGTCCCAGCGACTATCATTTGCTACAACTTTGTGTAATGCCTAATATGAAAGGACCCCAACCTAGGAATGCTCAGCAGGATTTTCTCATTAAATGAGGCATATCCCCAAATACACAAGAGCTTGAAGTGGTGTCAGAATCATTATATGGCAATGTGTATCCCTCCAACAGCTGATGTCAAGCAGTCCGACCTGTCTCTTTCAACAATCCCTGTCCTGTGCCATCCAACTGGGCAGGGGGAATGTAGATACTCAATTTATGACAGATGCTTTCAGTGTTAGGAGCAAGAGGATTTCCTTTGAGTTAGCCTTCCTTCATCCAGTGCTTATAACCTGATTGCTCTGGATTTAAAGGATAACCTGGCAATCCTGTACCAGGACTGTACGTTCTTCAATAGCAAATATTGTCCACTTTGGGATACAGATGTTCTCTGTTTGTTCAGATTGTAAGTGGAAAAAATCTTACATTACCCTTCTTTGGAAAACCCACTTTCATTCTTCACTTGTTAACTTCTGTCAATGTACACAGTGTAGAAACCTTGTGGTTTAACATAGCTATTTTAATATTGATTCAACATATGTTGGCTGGGGCTGGATCTCCACCTAATTCATCCATTTGCCTGTCTTCCTGTCTTATCCATCTGTCTATAAATCTAATTTGTTATGCAGACATTTCATTCCAATATAGTCTTAATATATACTTATGGGAATAGCCTTTGCTGATACATGCTCCAAGCAGAGAACACAACACTTGTGTTTTCAAAAGCGGTTGCAGTCAACAGAGCAAGTTGTAGATAACAACAGTGGATCATAGATGAACCAATACCTAAATAAAAGAAAATTAAAGAAAGTTTTCTTAAATCTCAATATAAAATGTGGCTGTGCAACATTCTGAGTTTGATTGCTAAAATGGTCTTACGTGTATTTCCACTCAAAATATTTCAACTTTTAATATGTTGTGAAAGCAGTGACAATAAAAATATGAATAGGTCATACAGTGACACGTTTCAGAGTAGAATTCTCCATTGTTTTGTTTGCTTAACAGCCCATTGCACAGGATAAAGAGTGAGTTTTCAAAGCCTAAAACTTTGTTAGCTAATCACCAGAGATTTAAAAGGCAGAAATATAATAAATGCCTGGACAGCATTCTTCAGATATTGCCCACACTAATTTTAATAAAAAAAGCTGTAAAAACAGATGGCCAAAAAAAATTTGAAAGAGTTAATAAATCAAATTATAACATTTCATGAGAGTGAAACTATTTTAAAACATGAGAATGTAATATATTCCCCCTTCTCCCTTCCTGGAAGTAAATTATTAGGTTATTACTGAAACATCAAAATAAAAGCAACACTTAAAATCAGTTTTGCAATAAACAGTACCAGCTCATATCTATCGCTTTTATTATAAGTAAAGTTGTCACAGTAGAACCCCAAGATCTACCACACATCTTTGCACATATAGCCTCTCCAGCATTTGTTGGTAGAAAAACGAGCAAAATGTGCCTGTTAATCTACAAGCTTTAATTATCTCAGATGAACAGCACATCCACAGGATCATTTTAAACGCACAGGAATAGCGCGTTTCTGAAAGAAGAAAACCAAGGATGACATTTGGATGAATTCTGACAAGAGCTCTCTGGGAGCTGAACAGACTGGAGAAAGTTCAAAGAGCTCATTCTGCTTTCCACAATTTTTACACTTGTGCTTATACTAATTAATTCCTTTGGTAGTCAAAAGGCAAATGAGAAAAGACATTGAGGTCGACATTGAGTCAAATTCTTCGAGCTGTTTATTACTTAAAAAAATAAATTGTTACTGAATCCAGAATGGTGTTTGAGTTTGTAGCACACAACTGATGCTATGCCAGTTGCAGAGATGGCCTTGGATGTCATTAGCACAGCAATTACAGCAACCAAGGGCTTACTAAAGAGCCTGGGTGACTGTAGCAGTGGTGAGTCCACATGGTTAGCTGCTGCAGCTGCTTAAAACACATTCCTGTGCACCTGAGGAGGAAGCTCAAATGCTTCAGCTGTGTAAGGTGGCCATCTCTGTGTCCAGGCAGTACCTCCTGTGGACTGTGTGAGGGCCAGTGCAGAGGGGAGGCTCTGGAGCAGATGCCACAAGCTTGTGTCCATGTTCACTGCAAACCAAAGCACCTTCTTCACCATCTGCATTACTATGCACTGTCCTCTTTTGTAACAGTCCTTGTGCTTAGCCAAAATGGCAACAGCTACAAGAGAGAGAGAAAAGGGAAGGAAGAAGCTGAAGAGTAGTCATCCTCCCTGCTGTTTCTGGACTGAGTAGCTAATACTCTTTTTATATTCTATCACACTGCCTGTTAGCAGCACAGATGGTAAAAATACCCCTGAATGCAAAGGAGTGCAAAATAAAGATATAACCATGTGGAACCTAGACAGGCTGACTGTGTGGGGTAAGCAAACAGAGTACATTTGAATATAGCTAAATGGCAAATCATCCATTGAAGACTGCAAAGAATAGTGTAGGTTTGCAGAATAAGGGAACTCGTCCTAGCACTTTGAAAAATTTTGTGGGTCATGGCACATATGCAGCTAGTGGTGAACTGCCTGTGTGACATGGGGGCCACAGGGCTAAACGAGGATGTGAAAATGGGCCTTCACCCAATTGCAAGGAAGTTGCCACGTTTGACATTGGTTCAAATCCTGGAGTGCTCAGCTGGCTCCTGATGCCCACAGTTTAAGAAGAATGTCGGTGAATTAGAGTCTGTCAGAGAAGAGCTAGGAATGATTAATAGATCAGGAAATGCCTTCTAGTAAAGGACTGCAGGAGGTCGAGTCTGTGCAACTTCTCAAAAAAAAAGAGGAGTTTGAATATTTTTCGTGACAGTCTAAGAGCAAGGGCACAGAAATAGGATGTTAGATTTCATTATTCTGATAGAGAATGGTATAGGCAGCTTAAATGGCCACATGCTGAGGTGTGATAAACTCAATTGGAAATATGCACTGTATTCTTAATAGGGAGAATATTTAGGTTTGGGGGCCTCTTTGCAATGTTGGGCTAGTTCCACCTCCATGGAAGCTGTAAAATGGAGAGGGCTGTTTTTCCATCTGGTCTGCTCCAGCACAAGAAGAAATGAATTCCAGATGCTTCTCTGGACCAAGTTTTTAAAAAGATTGGGCTAACCAGTCACAGCATCTCTTCTTTTTGTTCAGCATTGAGACACTTGCATCTTCTTTGGCCCAGCTTTCTTGAAACTACAGTTCATCGGCATGCACTAGGCCTACAATTGAGCCATACAATTAAGGCTTGACCCTGGAAGTAAACAGCGCAAGGGATGTGGCCTACAAATGAGAGAAATCAAAATATTTTAGCACCTGAAATCAGATATTGCTACTGTCTGTAGCAGTAGGCATCTTGTTTGTTAATGAGCTCGTTAATCCTTCATTCTCTGAAGATCTTGTCTTTGTGGTTAGACAAAAGCCTTTTTCAGAGGAGACTTCCTCTTCCCTGGTGGCTCTTCCCCAGGGGCAAAGACGAAGCCCATGCAGAAGGGTGTGTTTTGAGTCAGGAGTGTGGTTTTTGTTGAATAGGGCAGCTAGGGCATTCCCTTGGCATCCCAAGTGGTGGTAACGCTGAATAGTGTCTGATCTTAGCTCCTGAAAGACTTACTGTGCTGATATGGTATGGTTGCTGAAACTGTTCAGCAGCTGGAGGGGAGCTGAATTGCATTTGTGAGATTGTGCTCATGCTCTTGTCTCCTAACCCTGAAACTTGGGTGGATTGTAAGATTGTGTTACAGTGCCCTTGGAGGAGGTACCACAGGAATAAAGCCACTTGCATTACTGGCACCGCTATTTCTGCTCTATCAAGCCTTTAAAAGGAATCCATGTGAATGTTTCCAAAGCCCTCATCTGATGAGCTTTTACATGTGACCTGTTCATGCTGCTGCATTTTCGTTTCCTCAGTTTTGAGGCAATCCTGAGGCTGGAGGAAGGCCTATTAGCCAAGTAAAGGGGGTGAGTTCACAGCCTGTACAGGCCCAGGGACACCACAGGTAGGGCAGAGCTGAAGAAGAGATGTATGATGAGAGCTAAACCCCTTACTTATGTTTCTGTGGGTGAACCTGATGTGATGGCTTTTCTACTCCCCTACAACATGCTCGTGTTTCCCTGAAGGGGAGGTTTCTGGCTCTAGATTTGGGGTGTGGGCAGGACAACAGTTGCGATGCTTTGATGGGAAAGAACTCATCAGTGAGAATCTGATCTTTACATTGGGGTGGAGGTGGAATGGGGAGGCAGTGAGGGGAAGGAAACTTCAACTATTTTGATGCATTAAAGGTGGCAGGTGCCTATTTTCTCACAGTTACATAACCATTTTACATAGCCCTCTTTTTCTGACCCTCAACATGGGAAGAACATTATTTCTTCCTTTTTTAGAAAACAGATGGAGACTGCTGGCCACCACAGCTCTGCTTAAAGTCAGTTCACTCTTTGGAATGTACATGGACTTGGTAAAATATATTCCTCTTATGAACAGGCTAATCTTTGAAATTTGAGTTTCCTGTACTGTCTTCAAAGAAAAGCAGTGGATGCTTCCCCCTACCACTTAAAAATCACGCTCTAGAAGTCAAATAACTCAGAAAACAGGAAATTAAATGAATTACAGCAAAATCCTGCAGACAATTCTAATTTTCCTTTTACAGCTAATAAACATAATATGTTTTTACACAAAACGATAGAATAACTGCTAGATTTTTTTCTCATGTAATTTATTTACTTACACTATACTTGGTGTCAAAGTCTTTTTTCTGTAATCTTTATTTATGATGTAAGAAAATGGGTATCTTTCATGTAAGATCTTTGGAGCATATGTCTCACAAGGACTTCATCATGATACATTCTGGAAACTCGGCAGCTTACCAATGAGATCTTTTGAGCTCAGTGTTCAAGAAACATGCCTCAACACACATATCAGCAGAAACAGTAGTTTTTAAATAAAGACAGGCCCAGTGATGATCCTCAAAAGATCAAGGCAAGAGACCAAAAGGACAAATCTTCTCAAAGAATGAAGGAAGCTCAGCTAACAGATTGAAAATATTACTACTTGCTCTACCATTCCAACACTTCTGTTTGCTGAAAAGGATGGGTATGCCTCTGCTGCACTCAAGTCAGCAGATGGCACGGTGTGCCTGTCTGCTGGATTATATATGTGGGATGAGTCTTGTTGACCTCAACACAGGCAGATCTAGTCTCAAAGATGGTCATGACTGCTTCACCTCCTGGCTGAAGCTCCAGCAAGGAAGACACTTCTGTATGCACACAGCAAACAAACTAATCTGAAGTGGGACGTCCTACTGGCAAACTTCTCCAAAGTAGTTTTTGGTTGGTTTTTTTGGAAGAGGCCATCTCTCTCCAGGCCTAGCACCTTCTACAAGTGTCAGGAATATGCAGTTTCTCAAAAAGTATAAAATGCTGCTAAGTATTTTGTGAAAATAAGTACCAGTGAGATATCCAGAATGGGGTTGTATTGACACAGGATTACATTTACTTAGTGAGAAGACATACCATATTGTATCTTTTGAAATTCTCTACCTCCAAGGTATCCTGAGACCTGCTGTGAGGTGCAGAAATCTGTAACAGAAGTATTACAGTTCTAAGATAAAGTGGAAACGTGTGTGATAGCGTAAGAAAAATCGAGAAAGAGTTAGAAGAATGGTCTATGCTCATAGCTAGAGACAGGACTGTAAGCAACAAAGCTTACACCGAGACTGGAGAGCCTGTACTCTGACAAAGCCATGTTTTAGTACCAAGAGGATGAGAACAGAAACATGGCCTTGTGCAGGCACCGTTCTCCCTCCAGATCTCTCAACAAGACAGCAGACCGCAGCAGCAGATATCCAAAACTGGGGAAGAAAACAGACAGGAAAATTGCCTGGATGTCTCGCCGCTTTGGAATATGTGCATGTGAGACTGTCAGTGGGTAGAAGCAACTTACACTGAGATTTATAAAATTAAAATCCTACTCCGCTTTTACGGTGTCTTGTGCTTAGTCTTCTTACACTAATTTACTTCACAACCAGTAAACAACACTTCAATTTACAACCGGGAACTTCAAAAAAAGGAGCCCATCCCTGAAGCTTTGTCAAAAGGTACTTGCTTTTCTCAAAAAAATAATAATTAACAACCCATTATACCCTTAGACCACGGGAACTAGCTTCCACCTGCAAGACATTTTGATTGTCTGTTACTTGAGAAGGATGGCAGATGGGTTAAAAAAGGCAAGAAATGCGTATCTGTACTTTCAAAATGTCATTAGTCAAATGGCTGTCTATCCCTGTAACTCCAAACATGTGAATCAATGCCCACTTGGGAGCTCCGAGCACATGATTCTTCTCTTTTCACCTTGTAGGAAATCATCAGAAGAAAAACCCCCTGCTGTTCCTGACCTGGAAAGAATGTTGAGGATGAAATGTTGTTACCTGAGGTGCCAACACAAATAGCCAGGGGGAAGAGTCAACCTCACAGCATGGAGGGGTGGGACAGGGGACAGGATAGGATGTGTTACTGCAATAGCAAATATTCAACACCACAGAATTTTGTTCCAGTGGAAATGGTTTCTGAATGAAGTAAGAATTTTAAAAATGCTAGAAATCAAGCTTTGTGCTTAGCATGCCTTACTGGTAGCTGGACGGTACAAAGACACAGAGAAAGTGCTTATAAAGAAATGGGAAATGTGCCCGTATCTCAGAAAAAAATAACAGAAATTTCTTTACTAAGTGTGAGGCGGACAGTCCGGGGAGGAGCTCATCCTGGGATCAGCACTGAGATGTATGCAGAGCAAGTGCTCTGAATCTGGGACAAGGGCAGAGGCAGTTACGATGACGAGCCCATGAAAGGTGAGGTCTGTGAGGTCACCAGTGAAAACAGAAGTAGGCTCACTGGAAGATGGAGTAGACTAAAGCAGAGGGAAAAAATCCCAGGAAAAGATGATAACCATCTATATCTTGCTATTTGCATTATTCTTTTTATACTCAAAGCAAAAATGATGCCAACTGGATTGTAGCTGGAAATGTGGAAACCTTCTCAAAGATGATCAGACTATGGCTGGAATGGTTCAGGGTTACTTCTCTTAGTAGCTGGAGGGGCAGATAATTCACCTAAGATGATTCAAACCCCTTGGCAAGCTACAAGGGCAAGACGTGTGCTAGGTCTGTACAGTTTTAACCAGGACAAGTGAAACAGAATGGACGTTTTGTGTTGTCTGTTTAGCATGAACCTCACTTATGTAAAATATAAATGTGTCACAAGGGTTTCAGAAACTCTGCAAAGGAGGGAAATTCTCTAACGTCAAGAAGGGACTGCACCTCTGTGCATATGTCATTTAGGTAAGGAAAACCACCATATCCATAACATGCAGAAGACAATTTAGGGTGCTGGACTAGAATTATGCGTAAGAAGTACACATTATCCAGAAAATCCAGCTACTATTCTTAAAGTCTATGACTGATATAAGAAGGGAAGAGCACATCCAAAATGGGTCAAACCTGAAATGTCTCTCATGTGATATACTTAGAGAGGAAAATCATGAGTAACCTGGTCTCAGACAGTTGCTTGAAAGAAGACCCAGAAACACCAGTGAGGATTTCTCCTGACCACATCCTGTGATCGTTTCCAACCACACAGCCACTGCAGCATATGTCAGCAGTTTTGGTGTTGGTGGGCTCAATACAAATTATTCAGAGATGAGTGGAAGTCTGGAGTGAATTGTTCGGCTGGTTATCAGGCACCAAAGCTTAGGCAAAGAATATTTGGGCCATATAACTACCTGTAAGACACTTGCTAAGCAGGTGTAGATTCTCCGTCTTCATCAACACAACAGGTCACAAGTACCCTGTAGCCTGAATAGACAGAAGCTGAATAGACTAGGGAGCTGTGCCTCTCTTACAGTATTTTCTTTTAATATGCAGGTAAATGAGCTACCAGAGACAGCAATGCATGTCCATACTAAAATTAAAAAAAAAAAAATCAACACTTCAGAGACTCTGTCTTGCTCTCCAGAACAATCTCCTTGTATCAGACACCACTACAGGGGCAGCTCAGTGGCTATGGGTTGAAAAGATCAGGACAGTGCACTACACAGTCTTAGGAGTAAATCTGATGCTACCTTTAAGCAAGGTAGCCTTACTTAAAGAATATGGGGCTGAGAGACACCAAATCTATAAAGATTTAGGCAAGGTTATTTTTAACTGTCAGCCAGCATAGTGTGACTTACCCAGACCTGAATAAATTCTAATGAAAACCTGGATCATCAAAAAACACAGATTAAGAGCAGTCCCCAGGGAACACAACTGAGCATGCAGTATAAGATCTGAGACAGAATTTTCTGAAGAAATACTTTCTCTCAACACCTGCTCAGTAGCCAAGAGCTTGCTGGTCTGAGTTTTTACACAGGAATTGCAAGACAGCAATTCAGCTGCCTGTTCTTAACAACAGTACCATCACTGAATGATATCAACTGGAAAGGATCTCTGGAGCTCATCTGGCCCAACGCCTTGCTCTGCTGAGTGCTCTGACAATTCTGACAGTTCTTTTCTTGGGATCTAGCAATCATCTTTTCTAAATGCTATTTGAATTTCTGTAATAATTAAGTATCACAGTCCCAGGGGCTGGAACTTGAGAGGTATGGCTGTACTCATACTCTTTTTTTCTGGGTGGATGAGAGAGTAATTTTTTCATGGTAGAAGACCTTAGTCTCACTACAGTTTGGAAGAGAATTGCCACTGAAGCCTCTAAAAAATTCTGCAGGATAAAAACCCCTGATGTCTTCCCAGGAGCACACAGTCTAATAGGAACAGAGTTAATTTTCACCTAGTTCTAAACATAACTGAACACAGCTCATCAACAGTGTCCCTGGCCTTGGTGGAGGGAAGATTTTGAGAAGACTTTCAGAGACTGTAATAAGACATCTTCAAAATTTGATAGATGAAAGAAAAAAATGGTGAAAATCCTCCTGAGTGCCATATAATTAATTCTCAGCGATGGGTGAAGCTGATGATTTGTGGGAACCATTATGCTATTTAAAAATAACAGTTCCTGTTAAAGACTGCACACTGTCTTCATGAATCTCAACAACCAACCACTCAAAGAAATCAGCTCCACTGCTATTGCAGAGGGCACTCAAACGCCCTAGTCTTGGAGTAGGGCTCTGTTCAGGGCAGATGTTACACAAATGCAAACAAAAAAACAGTTTCAAACTCTGTGCTCTCACCCTTGCTGTAAAGTGTCCTACAACCCACAGATACCAATACATCACCTGACTAAGACTGTCTGCACCAAAACCCTTAGTATTTTCCCTGTCTTGGCTGCAAGCCAGTAAGGTATGCCCATTTCTAGAGCCTCTATCTAGGTTCAGGGTCTTCTGAGTGAGGCGTCTGTTGAGGAGTAAAGGTCTGACTCAGAGGAACTTGCGAATGAGGTTCGGATAAGCTTCCCAGGGACTATCTTGCTCAAGAGATGTACAACCAATATTGTATGTCCAAAACAGTCGTCATCCTTGGGTTGCTGTGTGTTTACATACCAGTACCAGTGTTCGTTCTCTTCTTTGTATCTCAACAGAATTCGAGTTAAAATTTTTTAAAGGCAATAATATTTATGTGTTACAACAGGAACCAAATCTGATAGTTTAAAAAAATAACAGATATTCTATCATCTACAATGTAAAGGCTCGTGACAACTGGAAAAAGAAACAGAGCAGAATTAACCACACCCATGGTTCGCAATAAAATCCCATTGTGGTTATCAGACATCTGCAATCATTATTAAGAAGCAGGGCATAGTATGGCAAATTCTAAACCACAGTCTTGGCAATTTCCCAGTGTTTCCACTAGGTGCTTTTTATAAAGCCTAGGGATCTGAGAGGATATCCAGATCTAAAAATGTAGTTTCTATTGCCTTAAGTCTGAAAGGTGATACATATTTTTCTAGTTTTGTGGGACATGCTTTATTTGCTGCCAGACTGACACAGTAAAATTTCAGCTACAAAAATGTGATGATATCTAGCCTTTTCATGCATCCGTCACTAGTAAGAAGACAGAACCTGACCTCTCCAGGAATTCCTGCATCTTCTTGTTTACAGTCTCATGATGGCTCTGGCCCTTTCTCAAGTCTATGTTTTAGCGTTCCATCTATTTTAATTGACAGCTTAGTCAATCCAGTAAAGACTGTTTTCTCTTTTCTTCCTGTTTAGACTGATGATGTGGTAGGATTAGAGTCTGATCCAGGCTACTACGGGGTAGCTGGCTTATCTTGGTGGGAGAGCTGGAACTCAGTGTTAAATTGCTGCAAGAAGAAACTGTTCCAAAGCCACGCAGATTCCTCAGAGTGCTTCCTGCTCTGAATATCTTCACTATCATTAGAAAGAAAAAGAGTGCAGAAAGGTGGCAGCATTCATAAGCTCTGTGTCTCGAGCAGAATCTTTTCAGACAAACAGCTTCTGAGCAGCCTCTGGATCACCAGCCGGCATATGATATCCTTGATTAAAGGGAAGCTATGAGTGGGCACTGACTGATATGGGATGACGACTTTCTCTCTCGATCATATGTAACTGGTATAAAAACTCCAGGTTTAGTGGTACAACATTCACAGCTGGTGCCAAATGCATGAAGAGAGGCGCTTTTCTGCCTATAGTGAGGTTGAGGAAAGCTGGAGAGCTGGCATCCGAGGAGCAGAGAGCAGAGAGCAGGAGCCTCCAGGAACCTGCAGCACCATCAGGAATGGGAGAAAACCAAAATCTATAAATGGATGGTGTTCCTATTTAGCACTGCCCTATTAAGCAGTATTCTTTGCTAGAAATAACACCATCATCATGTATCTGCCCTTGAGAGGTATTCCCATTAGAAACCTTTCCCAATTAAGTGAGGAAAATAGAGTGTTAAAAAGTGCCCAGTATGGGCAACACTCAAGTAAAAAGAGTGGTGTTGATGTGATTTAAGCTGGAGAACAACAGATAAATAAGTACAAGAGAGCATTCCCCCCTTTTTTTTTTTAATTAAAAAAAAAAAACCAAACCAAAAACAAAACCAAAAAACCACAACACACCATTTCTCCAGAGTAGCAGCTTTGTGAAAGAGACCTTTTGGTAAAGGACCTGTTGTATATTGTACCAGTTCAAAGGGAGGTGCAACTTGCCCTTTCACTGTGCTCCCACTTCAGTCAGTGTCCAGTTGGAAGATAGGTACCTGAGCAATTTAATTGATAGGCTGTGATTCATTCAGCACAACTGTTTGAACAGAACTCAACATTTGAAAAAAGAAGGTTGTTCAAATGCTGATGCATTCCAGCTCCAGATGCAATCGCTGTCTGAGGCTGTTGCCTGAAGGTATCCGGACAGTGGAGCTGTACTGAGGTTTTCAAAGGCCATGATGCTCAAGCCAGGATCTGATCCCCAGGTCACCACTTGGAAGCTTAGCTCAACTCTCTGTTATACTTTATTTTACTCTTCTGAACTACTCAATATCCTAACACTTTAACCCAGTGGATAAAGTGAAGGAAATATTTCTCCATCAAGTTTTCCCATAAAACTCTAGCTGACTTATTAACTCCAATGCAGCACTGGGTAGCTAAAGTACCTAGCCTCGGGTATCCAGCACAGTCCGTAGTGGGAGTATCTCTCTGTTTTCTCTAGCTGAGTTTCCAGATAAGCAAACATCCTGCACATGGTGGATACAAGTTCCTAAAAGCCAATCTTGTGTTTTCCAGAGAGATGTGAAATCCCATCTTAGGTCATAAGGTACAGTCCCTGCATAAGGACTTGTAGTACAGAGTTAAAATACATCCCAAGCCAAATACTCATGAATAACAGGTTTGAACCTGGCCTTTTCAAGATGTAGGCTTCTAACAGACAAGGTCTTTCCTCATACAATACTTTGTTAACTTGATTGCTCCTTAGCGTCCAGTGTCACTCTTTCATTTTTTTTTTCCTGAGGAATGTTTTTTTTGACTCAATCTTTTTCAGATGTCTACTTGTCTTACATTAAGATGCAAGCTTCTTTAACTACTCATGGTGCCTGCACCCACCTAACTCTTGAGTTGTCCCATTTTGAAGAGAAATTTAATGCTTTCAGCAAACCAAATCTTTTTGCCTTCTGGGCAGAATACAAAAAAAAATATCTGCTTATCGTTATTCCTTCCTAATATTTTTTCAAAAAAAAACCCCAGTAAGATTCCAGGTTCACATCTGCCAAACACACACACAGAGCAGAATCATGCAACTGAACAGTGAGCTGCTGGAAAAACTTGCTTTCAAAATTTTCTTAATGAGTTAGGACATTAGCTGATACAGAAAACTTTCCACCCAACCTGGACAAAATTAATTACACCATCAGTAAAAACAAATATTATTTTTCCAGTCAAACATAATGAGTTAAGGCAAGTCCACTCATTTCTGCTTGATAAGGACCCCAAATTGTTCCACAGGTTTACTCTTTTTGTCCTAAATCCTATCAGTGCAAATAGGCAGAAACCAATTAGCATTTTATTAATGTGTTAAGGTGTTAGTAATTCTTATTATATAATGAATCGGTGTTTCTGCGTTAGCCTTTGGTCACTGATTAAGCAACACACTTAAACACAGACTTAACTGCAATTATGGGAATAGTCCTCTGAAGTTGGATATCTGTTCAAGCGTGTAAATTGTAAAATGCATGTCATGTTCAGCATACGAACTATAAAACCAAAGGCAGACTGAAGCAAGGAAAAACTCAAGTTGACATCTCCCACTGCTGTAGCTTTTCAAAAGGTACAGATACTTCAATTTTTCTTCCACTGCTGTGTTGTTAGTTAACGGAAAGTCAACCCAGAACAGCCTTGTGCGGAGAGCAGCAAAGAAAATTGCTACCAGGTCCTAGAGCAGGCTGTAGGTAGGTATGCAAAGGACACCACATAATGGTGGGAGACGTGTCCAGGCTTCACATCTGCTTGGAGACCTTTGCAATACCATTGTGGCTTCGAGCTGTGTGTCAGAGTACACTGAGCAAGGAGTTCCCTAAGACCGTAGCACGGGAAAGTGTGGAAAGGATACTCTCAGAAGAGCTGTGAATTTGGAGATAAGCACTTCTCACTGAGGTTCCAGGCCTCCAGCTCATGAGTGGGGCAAGCGGAGGTGAGCAGTGCCTACAGAGCACCCATGACTCTGGTCAATGCCAGACTGAACCAGGTGCTTTCAAGCTGACCCAGCTGAGTCCACCACCACCGATGGCCAGGACTGCAGTCTGGTCAGTCCTGACACAACACAGGCAACATGATTCCCTGTAGGGCTGCTGTGCTACTAGACTAGCAGCCTGCCCATATGTATCCTCACAGAGGGAGGATGCAGGCAGTGATTCACAGTTGAGAACAACAGCACCACCTTGTATACGTCTTTTACTTGTAAAAAAATGACTGAAGCAGGCAACTGTTATTTCTTTTTTTTTTTTTCCCCCAGAAAATAAAAGCCAAAAGATTTCATCTTCTCCCTGAAGTGATTCATTCTGGCAAGTTTCATGTTAAATGCAATAGCAGACATTTAAAGATAGGTAACATTTGCTGTATCAGAAAGTTTTATTGCCTGCCTTTATAACACTGCCATTTCTTGGTGCTGTCCTTTATTGTACCCATCAGTGACCTACTAAATGGTACTACATTAATGAAGTACAGTAAATTCACTGCTTTAAAAGCCTTGAATTTGGCAGAAATGCTCATTGGGTAGACTAACACATTTTGAAATAAATAACTTATTTTAAACGTGCTTGTCTTATGTCAGTGAAATATAGTACATATTAGAGAAAAAAAGTACAACTCTTATCTGGTACTTTCACTTTGCTATATCTATGTCAGCTCTATTTCCTCACTTTGATTTTTTTGGGGTGGGAAAATTTGACTCCACTCTGTATCCACTGGAGAATTCATGACCTAGCTGATGTTCTTACCAAGTGGTAAAAATGGAATGACTAAGATCAAAAGTGATTTCCAGTGTGTTACTGCTGAAGGCATTCTTTATCTTCTCACTCATTTGCAGAAGTAGGAGGAGAGAATGAAATTTTCCTTGTTCCCTTAAATCTATGGACAGCATTTTATCATAGAATGTAATCATAGAATGTTAGGGATTGGAAGGGACCTCGAAAGATCATGAAGTCCAATCCCCCTGCCAGAGCAGGAATGCCTAGACTATGCCACACAGGAACGTGTCCAGGCAGGTCTTGAATGTCTCCAGAGAAGGAGACTCCACAACCTCTCTGGGCAGCCTGTTCCAGGGCTCCGTCACCCTCACTGAGAAGAAGTTTCTTCTCGAGTTTAAGCGGAACCTCTTATGTTCCAGTTTCAGCCCATTACCCCTTGTCCTATCAGTGGTTGTCACCGAGAAGAGCCTGGCTCCATCCTCGTGACACTCACCCTTGATATATTTGTAAACATTAATGAGGTCACCCCTCAGCCTCCTCTTCTCCAAACTAAAGAGCCCCAGCTCCTTCAGTCTTTCCTCATAAGGGAGATGCTCCACTCCCTTAATCATCCTAGTTGCCCTGTGCTGGACTCTCTCCAGCAGTTCCCTGTCTTTCTTGAACTGAGGGGCCCAGAACTGGACACAATATTCCAGATGGGGTCTCACCAGGGCAGAGTAGAGGGGAAGGAGAACCTCTCTCGACCTACTAACCACCCCCCTTCTAATACACCCCAGGATGCCATTGGTCTTCCTGGCCACAAGGGCACAGTGCTGGCTCATGGTCATCCTGCTGTCCACCAAGACTCCCAGGTCCCTTTCCCCTACACTACTCTCTAATAAGTCATTCCCCAACTTATACTGGAACCTGGGGTTGTTCCTACCCAGATGCAAGACCCTACATTTACCCTTGTTATATTTCATTAAATTTTTCCCCGCCCAACGCTCCAGCCTGTCCAGGTCTCGCTGGATGGCAGCACAGCCTTCTGGTGTGTCAGCCACTCCTCCCAGCTTGGTGTCATCAGCAAACTTGCTGATAGTACTCTCTAGTCCCTCATCCAAGTCATCGATGAATATATTGAATAATACTGGTCCCAGTACCGACCCTTGAGGCACTCCACTGGATACAGGTCTCCAACCAGACTCTGCCCCATTGACCAAAACTCTTTGGCTTCTTCCCCTCAGCCAGTTCACAGTCCACCTCACTACCCGAGAGTCTAGACCACACTTCTGCAGTTTAGCAGCAAGGATGCTGTGGGAGACTGTGTCAAATGCTTTACTGAAGTCAAGGTAGACCACATCCACCGCTCGGCCATCATCTATCCACCTTGTTATATCCTCATAAAAGGCTCTGAGGTTAGTCAAGCACGACTTCCCTTTGGTGAAGCCATGTTGACTGTCTCTAATGACCCTCTTATCCCTGATATGCCTTGAGATGGCACCAAGGATAAGTCGTTCCATCACTTTCCCAGGGATGGAGGTGAGGCTGACCGGTCTATAGTTACCCGGGTCCTCCTTCTTGCCCTTTTTGAAGACTTAACCAGCAGAATATGATATAGAGGACTGCTGAGTTCATCACGTGTTACCCCGTTGCTGGACTCTGAAGCCTCTGAAGACACTCGAGCACAATGTTCCTCCCCATGGAGACTTAAGTGGTTGAAGCACACAGATGCTTGCGCTCCCCAGACCCTCTGAGTCTGGCCCCTTGCCCATGCTTCTGATGTTTCTACATCTCTTCCACCATGATTCTCAATCCTGATGAAATGAGAGGAGTACTGTTAACACACTTACTGCCTCCACCACCTGGATTAGCAGCCTATTAGTAACCTGCAGGTGGATAAGATTCCTGGTAGCATGGTGTATCTCTAGCATCTTCCACCCTAGAAACGTCCTTCCAACCCCAAAGTGGTGAGAAGTGGCATCGAATGAGGGAAGTTTTCGCACAGTTCTTGGAAGACTGGACCATGTCGGAGTGGTGGAACTGCTGATGTGTCTGGGTGGAACTTGCCCTGTGTCTGGCAAACAATGCAGTTTCATCACTTTGCACCAATGCTTGCCTCCAGAAATACCACCAACAATAGCAATGTTTCAGTGGAAACACATATCACCTCCTCTTCATTAGTTTGGCTTTTATTCCTCTATCACCAGCAACCTCTGGTTTTGCAGGACAGCCAAACCCCAAAATTCTCATCAACAGGCCTTTTGGTTTTTGGCTGCCCCACAATATACGTACTCGAGCTGTAATCACAAGGATCTCCTCACCAGATCCACGGTTCCTTCTTCTGGCTGCTAGCTCCCTGTGCTGAGCAGCATGCTGCTGAAAAACAGACATATTGAGGGCAGGTGTAGTGTCTACTTGGTGGCACAGGAAAAACTGTTCCTTTACTTTCTCATTATTATACTAAAGTTATCATAGGTATCTTACACGGTTTTTGTGGGTTTGTTTTTATTTCCAGACAGTTGTTTTGCTCTCATGGGCTCAGATGAATTGCTTCTTTTACAATAATATAAAAAATCAGTAAGATGGTTATGAAATCTACAGCTAAGAAGGTAAGAAGGATTGCTAGGCTGATAGATATTGCCATTCTGTCAGCATAGTCACTTACTCTGTGGCTGTAGTCACCTTGTGATACTCTCTCACAGTCTTCCATCAGAATATTCTCTCTGGAAGCCTGCTTTGGTGCCTCAGAGATGCAGTAACTACCTCCATTTTATGAGATGTGACTTTCTCAGGAGCTGGTCTGAGATGCTGGACTCTGCTCTTCAGCCGTGCCAAAGCTCAGTGGTATTTACTCCACATATGAAGAGTGAGGGTTTATGCCTTCTTTGATGTGAATACACAGCAAAACCAAAGCAAAGCAACCTCCCCCAAACAATCCTCAAAAGCCCACCAGACCATAAACCACAATCATATAAGCCTCTCCCTTTGGCAGAGAGGGTGACATTATGAATAATGTACCAGAACAGTTAATTTTATATTTCATCAGTTCTGAAAGTGTTTGGGTGTCAGAGCAGTACACAACAGGCTCAGATGCAATGCTAAGTGTATCCCAGCTCCGTAGAGAAATAACGTGGGATTATTTTTTATATAAATACTCGCATCTCAGTTACCTGTTACTTGCTTTCACGTGTAAGTAGTCAATACACTCTCAGGAGGAACTTGAACACATATCTGCCCCAATGTAGTACCTATATTGGCGACATACACTTGAGCTCACACACTCCAAACTGCAATTATTTGGCTGGGGTGATAAAGCTGGGAATACATATGATTTTTGAATCATTAAAGGGACAGGTGGGAACCTGTAGAAGATGAGTTGGCCCAGCTGAAAGCTGAATCATCTTCTCAGCTGCCACCTGTCTTCACTCACCCTACACATATCTTTGGGCAAACATATTTCTAGCTTAGGCAACTTGGTCAAGTGGGCCTTGCATCATCCGTATAAGTCTGTACAGACAGTAGTGATGTATCCAGGCACATGCCATTAAGTGCTTGTTCTCAAGTTTTGGGATCAATACCATTAATTTGTGCCTAAATCTTAGCTGTGCATTAAATCTGTTAGGTGCAAGTTGATGTATTCTCTTGCTGTCTCCTTCTGTCTTCTTGTTGACAAGCCTTCCCTATGGCATCCTTAAACTAGCACAGGTTAAATATATACATAAATTATTTTAAATTAAGAATCTTTAAGGAGAAGGAAATTAGAGCCTCTGTTACTGTGGCAGAACATATATTCAGCAGTGCTGAATGCAAGCAGACAGCTCATTGCTGTGGGAGGCGTAGCACCGTAGCAGCTACTTGCTTTTCATATGAATAAAGTGCAAGGAGGGAAGACCCCTGCACAAGACATGAGAAGACACTCTCTAGTGTGCCAAGTCTCCATCCTGAGGGCAAGTATGGCCAGAGGCTGCAGTGCTGAGCTTGAGATTTAAGAGGACTTCAGTTTAAGGACTGAAGAACCTTAGGACACTTTTTAAAGCAGTAGAGCAACCAAAGACTGCAGAAACATTGCAAATGCTGATTCAGAGCATCCAGGTCAAGAACTTCATCCTATTCACTGAATTGAGAGCAAACTCAAAGGGAGAAACCTGGCTTTAACCTGGATGAATGTGCTTCCGGATTTGTTCAAGTATCTCTGGAGTGCCCATTTCTCATAAAAAACCACTTTTTTTAAGTCTCATGCTCTTTGATCTCTGAAGGATGGGAAGCCCTTGACTGTAGGACATCTCTTCAGCTATTTCCTTCGCGTGGATATATATTTTATGACATTCACATATGCAAGATTTTATGTGCATGCTTATGTGCATGGTAAGCCAGTGGCTAGGTTGAAGCACATCTGGATGTGTCCTTATGATGAGCCCATTTTCTGAATATAACCCTTTTCTTTTTTGGCTCTCCCCTGATGACTTCACTCCAATACTATTTTTGGTTTTCAATGTCTTTTCTCCTCTTCCATCCGCTCCCCTCCTTTCATTCACCTCTATTTCTTCTCTAAGCTCTCTAAACACCTTAATTTCCCACACAGAGGTGGCAACATAAGGGTTGCTTGTCTATTTTTATTTCCCTTTTGATTCCCCCCCACCTCACCCAGTATGTGTTTTTCTTCTTTTAGTTCCCCTTTCTGAATCACTTTTCTGTTTTGGTCTTTGCAGAACCATTATCCTCTGAATCGTCTTTGCTCTTGACTATTCAACACCCTCTGGGTTGACTCAGACCAGGCTGTGTGGGAACTGATTGGAAGTGAATCAGCAGCTCAGTGCTCAGAAGGGAATTAACAATCTATTTACTCTCAGATGATTCCTGCCTTTCCACCTCCATCTCCAGTGACCATTTTCCAAATAAAACTATTTATAATGCTCAGATACACGTACAGAAAGAGTGTTAGATAGGGGCTGGAAAAGTTGCGTTAAGGCAGTAGGTGGCTGAAACTATTAAAATTTTCAAGTGGCAATAACTAAAATTAGTCCAAGTGGAGAGAAGATTATTAGCTAGGAGACTTAAAGGTGCTACACAGCAGGTGGTCTGTTTCCAGAATTCAAAATGTTCTAAAATACAGCAAATATCTTTCACTTTCAAGTGTTATTTTTATTCAACTCTAATATCTGAAATGGTCTTTCCTTGTGCAAAAGTGTCACAAAGTAATAGCAGCAACGAGTACATATAAGAAGTGGGAACTTTCACCATGTATGGAAACTTTTTGTGATGCTTTTAAGTATAATTTCTGAACACACAGAGGCCTTTTCAGACACATACTTGGAGGAGCCAGCGGATGAAAACCACAAAATATGCAGAAGCTATTCTTCAGCAAAGCTAGATTCCTCTACCCCTTCATCTGGGGAAACACCCTTGCTAATAGGGCGCTTCCTAATTCTTTTTCATAGTTCAGTATTACTGTATTGCCTGCTGGTCCTACTACATCAGATGCATGAACACGCAGGAATATACTGTCTGCTGTTGTCGAGGGGGTAAATAAGGAGGCAGTCTATTAAAGTCAAGGTCTTACAACGATGTAAAGGTGATATAAGCAGTTAGAGGACTGATTCCGCAGAAGAAAGGGAATAGTATGTGAATGACTTTTTCGGTAATGGCTGCAGTCTGAATTTGACAGATGCCCCTCTAGATGAAACTATGAGGTCTCTCCTTTGTTTACAATGTGACAGAAATTAACTTGTTCTATTTTGTTCCCCTTAAAAGAGACTGTGGTAAGTTGCTCAGAAACAGTTAGAAAAAGCAGAGCCTTGTAATTTCACTGAATTTTTAGGCTTAGGAGCAGGATGATCATTCGTGAAAAAATTCTTCTTGAAAATTGAGCAAGACTATTGTACTTCACTCCCTATGCTTTGCCTCAGTTGAACACCTGTCCATAGCTGGCCTGTAATTACAGTACTGCCAGATGAAACAAACTGAAAGAGAAGTATAAAACATATTACCAAATCTGGAATACAAAGCATTTACTTTGAGGAAACATCCTTTGATTTGCGACATGAAGGGTCAAAGCCCTTATTTAGGAGGAAATGCCTCAAAATATTCTCCCTTCGGCATCTGGTAAGCATTAAGTTTTTAACTACTTCAATCTGAGATGGGTTTTGAACGTTAGTTCTAGAAGCAACCCTCCTTGTAAATATACTGTCACAGGCCTGCCACAGAAGAATGGTAAGAGGCCAAGCCAGCGTAAATTGCTAATAACCAAATTGCTCGAAATAAAAATATACTGTGGGAGAACCACTTGCTTGGATTCCACTTCCAAAATGATTCCCAGGTTGTAAGAAAGTGGCTTGAGAGACCTGTGAATACAGAAGTAAGAGAAGACGAGATGGTTTGGGCTTTTGAAAATTTTGTGGTGCCCACCAAGGCAGGCAACACACTGACTTCAAGAAAAGTTTAACAGAGTTGGAGAAATTACTAGTCCTTCAGTTACCACTTGTGCATCATTAGAGGGGAGAAAAGAAAAATACTATTTTTCTAAATCAGACTATTTCTTACAGGTCAAACCCATTTCAATGGGTTTTACACTTTGGGGGCTAGGATTTTGTTTAACAGCAATAGAGTTTTACAAAGCAATCTCTGGACAGGAGAAATTCAGCTGTTTAGAACTACACTGTCCTGCAAATGTCTGGAGGGCTGGAAACAGAATATATTTTAGTGCCAAGAAAGTAAGAGATCT
This sequence comes from Trogon surrucura, assembly GCA_020746105.1. Classification (NCBI taxonomy): domain Eukaryota; kingdom Metazoa; phylum Chordata; class Aves; order Trogoniformes; family Trogonidae; genus Trogon; species Trogon surrucura. Next base: position 67,097,196 of record CM036658.1, read on the forward strand.
TACTATTTTCCTTTTCTTCTTCATTAATTTTCTTGGGAAACAATCCCATTGCAAACACAATTACAGAGAAATTGTCAACTCTTGCACTAATAGGTTAATAAAAATGCATCCTAAGAAGCCCATTAAGATTTCCAAATGATAGTGTATTTCAGTGTCACATAATGTGATTTTGTTTCACACCGGTTACTGAGAAAAAAAATGAAGAGAAGGAACTCTGAATTAAAAAAAGCAGATCTGTATTCTTTGCAGACCGAACTGCTAAGGGATGGACATTTCTCTTCAACAGAATAGTCAAGTGCATTAGCCTTTCAGCTGCTCATGGTCCCAGTACATTGAGCAGGATACAGACTTATTCTAGGCTCCTTTCCTCTGCCTAAATGTTTCTTTTTTTTTTGAGGAGCATCTGTCCTGCATATCAAACTCTTAAGAGAAAAATCTTTACAGTTTTAGAATTTTAAGTCACTTTATCTACCTCTTCCATTTTCTGGGTATTCTTGTTAGTCCTAATTTTAAAGATATAATGGGTATTGAAAGTCAGAGAGTCCCTTGAAGTGAACTGTGTGGTCAGTTAGGAAGACTGTATACACTTAGAGTTTAAGATAAGAGTTTAACACCTTCTGACCTCTAGTGCTCATTCTGCTTTGGCCTGCTGCAGCAATAGCAGAAGGAAGGTGATGGGACTGGTTCACAAAATTCCACACAGAGGTCTCCTGAGGCCCACACTCTCAGGTCCTGGTGGGAGGCAGGGACATGTGGGTAGCCGTACGTAAATCCTAAAAAGAAGCAGCAACTAACTGCATAATGTTTTACAGGGACTAAAGGTCCAGGCTAGGCTGTACAAATATAAGCCCACCATCTCTTTCAAAGGGCTCAACTTCCATCAGCACAGACCCTGGTCTGGATTTTCTGAGGCATTTAATCAAAAGTTGCATAAGAGAAAAGTCAAATGGAGAAATAAATCATACCTCCACTGGCAGGGGCTGCTGCTGCCTGGCTAGGAAGAGGGGGACACAAGAAAAAGAGTTTTAGGCTGCACAGAGGGGAAAGCATAGTATATTGGAGACTGAATTATCTTTTTATACCACTGCAGCTTTGGACCATAGAAGAGTTGACTGTTAGATGGCCAATCCCAAGTCTCAGGAAGTTGTGCCCTCATGGAATGGTGGAGTAATTGTGAGGTAAATCCTCTCTCATGCAACAGGGTGAATTTTTTTCACTAAAGAGATGACCCGGACTGACTCAGAGTGCTTAGTATTTGAATGATATCGGGATGCTGGCCTGTGTAGAAGCCAACGACTTTAGTTGTTAGAGTAGTGAAGGTATTTTCTGCTGCTGTTCCTGACATGCATTCAGAAACATTAACATACCACCAAAATACTTAAACAGTACAATCTGATCAGAGTGGACTTTCAGATGATAGCAGCTGGAAACGGGCAAAAACCTATCAGAGGCTTGCCAATTCCTGGCTTCCAGTTCACAATCACTATCCTCAACTAAGTGGATCTGGACTTCCTCAGATCTTTCAGTCCATATTTAACAGAAAATTGGATAAGAGTGCTGGGGTCTCATCTGCATGATTTTCCTCCTGGAACTACCATACAGCTTTTTTTCTTGCATATCACATCCTACATGTTTTTCAGGGCAGGAAATGATGACTGCTGTCATCTGACAGAGAATGTTGTAAACTAATTGTGCAAGTGAACATCACTGTGACACACACAGGACCATGCCACCACTTTCACACCACAGAAAGAACGACAAGCCATGTCCAGCACAGGACAGACACCCTGGGTGCCTTGTAAAGAAGAGTGCTATTGGCAGTGCACTGCTGTGTTCTACTCCAAGACCACATGTGACACATGAAAAGGAAATAGGATGGAGCTGGAAGATCATCTTCTGGCTAATCCCAGCTGATGGGTATTAATGGCACCTGCCCACAAGGCTGCTTCATTTTATGTGAAGGATCAGGCTGGTCCAAGAATGGCAAAGTCACATAAGAACTGGAGCTCTCCAGTTCTATACAGAGCACTGCTATGAAATCATGAAGGTGGATGAGCAGGCAATAAGATGATGTAGATTTCTTTTTTGACACTGCTGAGAGGATATTCCTCCTATAACCTCATTCCCTTCTGACAAACTTTTCTTTCCCAAGTTGTGTAGTTCCAGCTGAACAAGGTTTTTGTACTAGCTCTTTATACAGCTTACCAGAAAGGGAAAACATATTGCCCCATTATCTTGCAAATAATTTTTTTCTCACACTCAACAGAAAAACAAAAGATAAATACAGTGTAACTGTCCTAATTGAAGGCCATTTCTGTGCAACATTAAATGAGCTTCTCAGCAGACATCAGACATAATACTGGTTTTGAAAACAGTAACACCATAGGATTAGGAGCCTTCAAATTTCTTCTCAGATGAAGAAAAACAGAGACACTCCATGGGGCAAAACCAAAAAAAGATACACCTAATCTTGGGTCCTGACTTCTGCACTTCTGTGCAGTTTAACAGTTCTTCTTGCCATATGTTGCCCTCTTATGGATGAGTGACCAGAAACAGCAAGAAATTTTTTTAAAAAGAACCCTATGATTTGTAAAATATTTGTTGCAAAGTACAATATACATATGCTAACTTTCTAAAATATCCACATGGAGGAAGGATTACTGTGAGAATTAGGAAGCAGAGGCTAGGAGAGCTCCTAACCCACCATTGCTGTGGAGGTACTTCGTTGATCTCAACATGTGAACGGATCTGCGTGCACAAGCCTTTTCACAGTCACCACTGCAGCTGCACAGGGCTGTCAGAAGAGAGAGGCGAAGCGTAGAATGACTCCAGTGACAGGAAAAGACTGAAAATCCACAAGAACAAGAAAGAATACACTGAACTTGGGTAAGAAGATATACATTTGTGGAGTGTACTTATTGGGTTTGTTTTTCAGCAGCATTTCAGTAACAGGTCTGCAGGTTTCACCAGAGCGCAAGCTGAATGGTATTGTGCATCTGAACAATGGGAAAACTTTTTGTATGAGTACATAAGTATAAATAAGACTGAAGGAAAAAAACTTTGCTTGACTCGGTACGAGATAACGTCCATTTCTCGTACTAGGCAATAGATGCAAGAAATGCAAAAAGAGTAGGCTAACTGGGGAGCATTCAGAAAAGGAAAAGCCACTGTTCAGAGATGTGGAAAATATATCTTCTGAGAAAACAGATAAAAATTGGATTTAAGCAAAGAAAAGATTAAGCAGAGACACTATAATATAAAAAAAGTATCTGCAAACTGGAAGGAAATAGATCTTTCTCCATATCACTTGTGAGAAAGGTCACTACTTATGGTAAGGTATATTTGCACTTGGCACAAGGAAAAGGTCTGGAGCCACAGGGACCGTCAGGTACCAGATTACTTGTCAGTGAGGCTATAGAATTAAAAAAACTGTTTGACAAGAGAACCTCATGGAGCAAAGTGGTGATGAATTCTGAACATTAGTCTTCAATACTGTGGGCCTAAAAATAGATCTGAAATGTTGCCACAGAGACCATTTAAGATAGTGTTTACAATTGCCTTAATATTTAGAGAAGGAACTGCAAGGTAACTTCTTAATATTTACAGAAAAGAGCCTAAGAAGTGGCAGAGCAATTCAAATTGCACACAACAATGAACCTATTAAAGGGTAATGAAAATGACAGAAAAACTGAGAAACATAAGTTAGCTAGAATACTACCTATGATTCAAAGTCAATTTTTAATGCAGAGAACACAGCAGAGAAACACATTTTTTTCTTTTGTCTCCTCTTTGTATACAGTGTCTTGTTTTGATGGCAGGGAAAAGATGCAATAAGAAGGAAAGTGTACATATTCTTCAAGCTCCTGAAGAGGTGCAAAAGTATCAATGGGATACTGCTTCAGGCAGTATTGATAAACCAGGACAAGAATCTCTTTGTCAGTGATCTGCAGCTGGAACATACTCTGAAAGGACTGTGTCAGATACCCCTTTAACTGTTGCTCCCAATCTGGCTCAACAATTGGTCCTTTCCTTCATCTGTCTCTCTGCTAGGCCAGCTCTAGAGCTGTGGAAGAAGATCAGTAGACACTGCACCTTAGAGAGCAGGTCTCTGTGGTAATTTTACAGATGAGGAGACGGATCCCCTACTGACCCTCGACTAGCCCCAGCTCCTCACTAGGTGCATGGCTAGTGTTTCTCAAGCTGGGCTAATGATAGCTGGGCTGAGTTTCATGTAACATTTCGGAATAGTCTGGGTTCTGACAGCAGGACTTCTGTTGCAGACCTATAAGCAATAATCTTATTGAGGAAAGAAGTGAACTTTCCTAATGTCCGCAGAACAAGTCTGCAAGGAAGTGGCTGGCTCTGAGCTATGCTTAGTTCAGCTAGTGACACAGATTGTGGTGCAGGGAATGAAGCCATTGGTATGAATGTGCTGAGAGCCGCTCACTTAACAGTTTCATCTGTCCTCCTCCTTTCTGGATGGAAGTCGCAGCAACCAACTACCAGGCTGCAAAGCATTTGCTTTCTCCTGAAGCTCTTGGTTGCTAAGCAGTAACTATGTGGGCATTAGACCTCCACAAAATTTTGGGGATCTGTCTCACCAGAATGTCATGATAAAACTCAGACATCCTACTAAGATGTGATTGCATTCAAAGTTTCCATTATATAGTGCTAATTTTACTGCAGCAGCTTAAAATAGTGTTTTGTGGTTGGTTTGGTTTTTTGAAGGGGTTAGAGAGGAGACCTTTGTTGAGAGCCTGGGCAGGCGAATTCAGCATGTAGATCAATTGTATCAAGTGCGGTCAGAAGCCAGTAACTAGTGGTGTACCCTGGGGCTTAGTACTGGGTCCCATATTATTCAATGTCTTTATTAATTGATTGGATGATGAGGTAATGTGTAGCCTCAGCAAGTCTGCTAATAACGTGAAACTGGGAGGAGTGCCTAATATGTTAGAGGTCAGGCTGCCATCCAGAGGGACCTTGAGAGTCTGGAGATATGAGATGAGAGGAACGTCCTCTAATTAAACAAGGGGAGTTTGTTTTACTCAGTCTTACTCCTGGGAAGCAGCATACACCAGTACATGCTGAGGATTGACTGGCTACAAAGCAGTTGTACAGAAAAGGACCTGGTGGTTCATTGCAATTGTGGGACTCCACCTGCAGCCCTGCCTTTGTGCCAAACCTTGGCTGACGAGGTGCTGTGCGTCCCTCACAGCAGCTGCCATGGCTGTGGGCACCACTGAAGACTCCCACACAGTCCCCTGAAAGCCTCCTTTAAGTATCCCATGCTTGATTGTTTGAAGGGAGCAGAAAGGCTGGGGGATCTTGAACCAGGGTCAGTGTCCTCGGGGGTAACCAAGCGGGACGGGCAGGTGGGGACTGACTGTTCCTCAAGTCTGCTTCTGCTGTCACTTTTCAGCCCACAAGGACACCCTTTAGTAGGCCCTTGTCTCCCATCTCCCATTGCTTTCTGGGTCTCTCTCTGCTTTTCCATTCTTAGCACCAGAAAACTTCAGGCATCTTGAATGTTTTCTTGCCAGGACATGGTGTCGAGTCCTGAGGAGGATCCAGAGCAAAACAACTCTGCTGCGCCTGCCAACACCGGCTGTGATCAGTCAAGAAGTCAGTCAGAAGCAGTTGCAGACAAGGTGTGTTCCATCTGCATGAGTGAGGCCACAAACTCAGCCTACATTGATGGATGTTTCCATGCCTTCTGCTTCAGCTGCATCCAGCGATGGGCTGCTGTGAGGGTTCTGTGCCCGCTCCGCAGGCAACCTTTCAACTGTGTCCTGCACACGGTGAGGGCAGATGACAACTGCCAGCGGTATGTGGTTGTCTCGTCTACCCCCCAGAGGAGACCAGTCCAGGAGCGGGAGCTCATCAGATTTCTGCAGCCACGCTACTGCCTGCGTCCAAGGTTGTTTGCCAAAAACCAGCCCATCATGGGGAGAAGACGTCCTGCGTGGAGGCACTGAGGGGTGTGGGACAGTGCAGTTCCAGGGCTCCCCAGTGCCTCTACCTGCCAGGTTGCCAGGGAGTTCCCAGCCAGCTTGCTCCATGGAGCCAGCTCCCTCCAAAATCCCAATGTGTCTGATTTTGTGCAATTGAATAAAGGTGCAGAAGATTCTGGGGCAAGTTTCTTTCAAAACCAAAATGCAAGCTACTTCAGGGAATGCTTTCTAGTCTGCCCACCTTTCCCTTCAAAGCATCAGGGCAGGGCTGTCCAAGTCCCTTGACCATCAGCCAGGGCATCTGTCCTGACAATCTGCAAAGCCAGGTGGCATGGACTGAGGCCATGCTGACAGCCCCGCCCCTGCCAGGTCCTTCTGCCAACACCTCCGCAACAAAATGGCCCCTGTCATCCTCCAGTCTGTTGTGATTTGAGCCCCGCCAGCTGGCAACAAAGAACCACATAGTTACTCACTCAGTCATACTCCTTTCCCTTTTGGGATAGGGAGGAGAAAATATAACAAAAGGTGCAAGGGAAGACTCGCTCACCAATTATGGCCAAGGGCAAAAACCAGGCTAGACTTGGAGACAAAACATTAATTTTAACAACAAAGCCACCACCAATCAACCAACTAGATCAGAGTAGGAAAGTGAGAAAATACAATCAGGTCTTAAATACACTTTCCTTTCACTCCTCCCTTCTACCTGAGCTCAGCTGTTCTCCCAATTCTCTACTCTCTCCCCATACCTGGCAGCTCAGGGAGAAGGGAAGGGGGACTATGGTCAGTCCATCATGCACTGTCCCTGCTGCTCCTTCCTCCTCAGAAAGAGGACTGTTTTCAGGCTTCTCCTGCTCCACTGTGGCATCTCTCCTATGCAAGACAGTTCTCCATCAATTTCTCCAGCGCGAGTTCTTACCATGGGGTTGCAGTCCTCCACAAACTGCTCCACTGTGGGTCCCTCGGGCAGGCTGTGGTCTTCCCAGTGACAGATTGCTCCAACATAGGTTTCCTTCAGTGTCATGACCTTCTTTGGGCACAGTCCTCTGCTCGGCCGTGGGATCCTTCATCAGCTGCAGGCAGATATTTTCTCTCCCATTAATCTCCTTGGGTTGCAGGGACTCTGCTCGCTATCTCACCAGGGGCTTCAACAAAATCTCTGCTCCAGTTCACCTCTTCCTCTCCTTCCTCACCAACCTTAGTGTCTGCTTGGTTACTACTCTCACCTCCCTCCTTCCCTCTGAAAACAAAGAACTCTTGAACACAGAAGAACTCATGCAACAGGTTTTTCCCCTGTTAAATACGTTGATCACAGAGACCTGAGTGTGTTGGCCTTCGCCAACTTTTAGCCAAAGGAGGCTCTAGAAGCTTCACACAGAAGCCATCTCTGTAGCCCTGCCTCCAGCTACCAAAACCCCCAGCAGACACAAATCCAACACAGCCGTAGACCTGTCCCTGCTGGGTCCTCGTGTTGACACCTCTGCACACAGATGACCCCTGTCAACCTCCAGTCACAACCCTCTCAACCTATCTCTTACATGTCTCCTAAACAGCAACCCAACTTCTCCAGTCCCAAACTCTGTGACTGGCTGGAAGGCAGGAAAAAACAGGCAACAATGTTTTATCTTGAGAGTGATGTAGCAATGGTTACTCAGAGAACTGATGGAGTCTATATCCTCAGAAAGGTTGCCTCCATCTTCAAAAGCCACTTGGGCATTCTTCTGAGCAACCAGCCATAGACGGCTGTGAAAGATTTGTGTCTGGCAGGGTTTTTTTAGTAGTGGGTATGCTATGGGGTGGCTTCTTCTGAAACTTCCAGATCCTCCACCAGTCCAGGTATAAGCAGCTGAGAAAGGCTTCACAATCACTACCCCTTGTGGTCATGGGGAACTTCAGCTTCTCAGATGTCTGCTGGAAATACAACACAGCGGAGAGAGAGAAGAGTCCCGGAGTTTCCTGGAGTATGTGGTTAGGGAGCCAAAAACAGAAGCTGCCCTCCTGGACCTGCCTCTTGTGAACCGGGAATAATTTGTGGGGGAAGTAAAGGTTGGAGGCCATCTAGGGTGCAGTGATCATGAGATTATTGAGTTTTTAATCCTTGGAGAAACAAGAAGAGGGGTTAGTAAAGCAACCACCTTAGACTCTCAGAGGGCAAACTTTAGCTTGTTCAGGAGACTGACTAGGTCTCTTGGGAGGACGGACTGAAGGATATAGGAGTCTGGGAAGGCTGGACATACTTCAAGAGGGAAGTCTTAAAGGGACAGGGGCAGACTGTCCCCCTGTGCACAAAAATGAGTCGACAGGGAAAGAGACCAGTCCTAAATGAGTCAGCAGGGAAGGAGATCAGTCCCAAATAGGCACCTTTGGCTGGACCTCAAGAACAAAAGCAGAGTCTGTGACCTTTGGAAGAGGGGGCAGGGCCCTCACAAAGACTATAAAGATGTAGTGAAGCTATGCAGGGAGAAAATTAGGAGAGCCAAAGCACAGCTAGAGCTCAACCTTGCTACAGTTGTTAAGGATAATAAAAAAGGTTTCTATAAATTCATTGACAACAAAAGGAGGATCAGGAAAAATCTCCATCCTTTATTGGATGCAAAGGGAAAAGATGAGGAAGAGGCTGAGGTGCTCAACACCTACTTTTCTTCGGTCTTTAGCAGTGGAGCTAGCTGTTCCCTGGACTCACAGCCTCCTGACCCGGGAGATAAAGAGGGAGAGCAGAATGAGGTCATCACAATTAAAGAGGAAGAGGCCAGTGACCTTCTAGATCACTTAGATGCACACAAGTCCATGGGGCTGGATGGATTACACCCAAGGGCGCTGAAAGAGTTGGCAGATGTGCTCAGCAAGCCACTTTCCATCATTTACCTGGAGTCCTGGCTAACTGGGAAGGTCTCAATGGACTGGAAGGTAGCAAATGTAACACCCATCTATAAGAAAGGCAGAAAAGAGGATCTGGGAAACTATAGACCTCAGTACCAGGAAAGGTCATGGAGCAGATCATCTCGAGTGCCATTACACGCCACGTAGAGGACAACCAGGGAATCGAGCCCAATCAGCATGGGTTTGTGAAGGCAGGTCCTGCCTGACAAACCTAAGCCTTTGACACTGTTCCCCACAGAATACTCATGAATAAAATGGCTGCTTGTGTCTTGGATGAGCATATGACCTGCTGGATAAAGCACTGGCTGGACGGACGGGCCCAAAGGGTGGTGGTCAGTGGAGTTAAATCCAGCTGGTGGTCAGTGACAAGTGGTGTTCCTCAGGGCTCAGTGCTGGGAGCATTTCTGTTTAACATCTTTATTGATGATCTTGATAAGGACATAGAGTGTATCATCTGTAAATTTGCATACAACACCAAGTTAGGTGGAAGTGCTGATCTGCACAAGGACAAGGAGGCTCTGCAGAGGGACTTGGACAGATTGAATTGGTGGACTAAGATTAACGGTGTGAGCTTCAACAAGGCCAAGTACCAGGTCCTGCACTTGGGCCACAACAACCCCTGCAACGCTACAGGCTTGGGGAAGGGTGGCTGGAAAGCTGTTTAGCAGAAAGCGACCTGGGGGCTCTAGTAGACAAGTGGCTGAACATGAGCCAGCAGCGTGCCCAGGTGGCCAAGAAGGCCAACAGCATCCTGGCTTGTATCAAAAAGAGTGTTATGAGCAGGAGTAGGGTTGTGATTTTCCCCCTGTACTTGGCACTGGTGAGGCCACAACTCGAGTATTGTGTCCAGTTTTGAGCACCTCAGCACAAGAGAGATATCGAGGTGCTGAAGCGAGTGCAGAGAAGGGCAACAAAACTGATGGAGGACCTGGAGAATAAATCTTATGAAGAGTGATTGAAGGAGCTGGGGCTTGAAGAAGAGGAGGCTGAGGGGAGACATCATCACTCTCTACAACTAGCTGAAAAGACATTGCAGAGAGGTTGGTGCTGGTTTCTTCTCACAGGTAATCAGTGACAGAACAAGAGGGAATGGCTTCAAACTGTAACAGGGTAGGCTTAGACTGGACATTGGGATATTTTTTTTCACAGAAAGAATAGTCAGACTTTGGAATAAGCTGCCCAGGGAGATGATTGAGTCACCATCCCTGGATGTGTTTAAAGGTCTTTTAGATGTGGTGTTGGATATATGGTTTAGGGTTGAACTCTGTAGAATAGGGTTAATGACTGGACTTGATGATCCCAAGGGTCTTTCCAACCTGAGTGGTTCTATGATTCTATGAAAAGTCAGACCTGTCTCTGGCAAAGGCCACAACAATCAGTTCCTCTGCAATCAATGTGTTTAAGTCATCATCCTAGACTTGTGTAAGCCATTGTCCTGGACTTCTGCAAAGTATTTGACACTGTCTCTCATGATATCCTGGCCTCTAAATTGGAAGGACATGGATTTGATGGATGGACCACTTCTAGATAAGGAATTGACTAGATGACCCCTCTCAAGGAGTTGTAATCTGTGGCTCAATGTCCAAATGGAGACCTGTGATGAGTGGCATTCCTCAGGGATCAACACTGGGTTCAGTGCTGTTTAACAACTTTGCTGGCAACATGGACAGTGGGATCAAGTGCTCCCTCAACACATTTGTCAATGACACCAAGCTGTGTGGTATGGTCAACACAGTGGAGGGAAGACATGTCATCCAGAGGGGCCTTTTGACAGGCTTGAAAAGTGAGCCCAGAGTTTTCATCCTGTCTTGTGTGTCAGCACCCTTTTTTTTTGGGGGGGGGGGTGGGGAGGAGGAGAGTGAGGAGAACAACCATGCAGTCACCTTTGTCTGTTAGTGTAAAACTATCCAAACAGTCATTGAGGGTACTGGGGTCATTCCAGGAGTGAGATCAGAGAAAACAGTGTTCTAAAAATTTTCCAGTCCTTCTTGTGAAGTTGTACTTGCATGATATACTCCCACACATGCATACTTTGTTTCTGTAGACTAAAGAAGGAGAAAACGAGAGTGATTGCAGCAGTGTGAAAAGCACTCTCATTTTCTCCTACATTAATCTACAGAGATAGAAATCAGTGCTGTCACTACAGGCTGCAGAAGAAATGAGATAGAAAATGTGATATTTCCAATGGCTGCTAGTTTGCTTGTGAATGTAACTGGTTGATATCACAGATGCAACGACACTTCAAGCAGAGTATAAGTATTTTAGAAGTAAAAAGCAGTAATGTACAGGGTAATCTATGAAAGGTAGGTAGGACTGGGAACAAAATTTTAGTAGGGCTTGTAGCGATAGGGCAAGGGATGATAGTTTGGAAATAAAGGAGGGTATAATTAGATTAGATATCAGGAATAAATTTTTCAGAATGAGGGTGATGAAATACTGGAAGATGTTTCTCAGAGAGGTGGTAGATGTCCCATACCTGGAATCTTTCAAAGTCAGGTTGAAGGTGTCCTTGGTCACTGCAGCAGGGTTGAACTAGATGACCTTTAAATGTCCCTTCTATCTCAAAACATTCTATCCCAAAACAATCTATGATTGAACAATCTATTGAGTGACTACTAATATGCTTACTACACTGGGGAGCCAACAAAATACTCTTTGATAACTAAACAAGCATCATTTAGGAGGGATGATATATTTGTATATGTTCTAATGGCACATGACAAGGCAAGAATTTCCCTATGAAGCAGGTTTTCATTTTAAAAAATGCCTGTTTGTCAAAACTGGCTCACTCTCAGTGAGCTAGGCAGAACAATAACTGCACTCTTACAGAATTTTGTCAAGAGACATGTAGCTGAGAAGTTGGTCTAAGTTGAGTGCACATCACACTTTGCTACCATTTTCAGCTGTGGTTAAGAGTTGTTGTTTTGCAGATATCAGGTGTTTCACGTGGCAGCACATTCTATACTCTTTCAGCCATCCGATCTGAAACTTGCCGTTTTGTCATTCCTGTTTTTTTTTTGTTCCCATAAGTGTAAAAGTTAGAGGCTGAGAGGGGCGATTTAACAGTTTATTCAGCTGTACCTCTGTCAGGCTACGAAAGAGCAACTGCACTCCAGCATCACAGTCTTTTTCGGCAGCCCCCTTGGTGGCAGTCCTGAGGAAGCTGGCCTTGCTGGCAGCATCTGTCTTTCTTCACACTGTTAGCCCTGTGCTAAGAGGTATTAGTTGTTTATCTTACAATAAGCAAGTTTTAAATGGAAAAAGTCTCTGGAGACAAAGAAAGGATCCAACAAGGAACAAGGAGATCGCAAACCCCAATATTACTGAACGACAATGTGAAGGGAACTTAGATGGTAAGGGTATGATTATCCAGGGATTTCTCTGTTCTGGGTCCTTCTCTTGATGCATCCAGCTCGAGCTAAGCCTGCTGCTGTACCATTCTGTTAAATTGTCCATTTTTATGAGATTTGATGCCTGAGTCTGTTCTTCAAGAAACCTAGGGTTAGTACTGCTCTTCCTTAACAGTTTGGCAACCCAGATGGAACCTTAAGCCGTCACCTTTGGATACTGTCATCTCCAAACACGCAACTGCTGGCATGGGGTGAATTCACAAGGTCTTTGGAGCAAGTTTGTCACATTAAAAGGAATGTAGTTTTAAAATTTGTCTGTCAGAGTCCCTGGATGTTCACTGATCTGTGTATCAGAGTCCTAGCAAGGACTTTAACTGAATCAGATTAAAAAAAAACAGAATTAGTTAGCTTATTGAGAGTGACAGAACAGTTTTGAGATTGCCATTGATAAATTCAAAAACTACAATAGCACTACTAATTAAGGTTAATATTGCTAGCAGAAATAATAATAATACAACAACCCAGGAGTAACATTCGGAGGTGGTGGGTTCGGCACTTACTCAGAGAGGTGTTCCTGCCTGGGGTGGAGAAAGAGAACACAGCCCCTCTTCTCGCCTGTCAGGTATTGAGGTTCTTCTCTCACAATTTAACAGTCATTGTCTTTGTCTTTTTACTGCCAAAATTACGATTTCTCCACACCACAGGGAGCATGTAGTATGATTTGGATGGAGATATGAGTGCTGTAATGGTACGTGTTTAGCACGATGTCTATAATTTCCATTAGTATATGCAATTCTGTCAGTTTTAATAGGTGTTTCATAGGTAATAAGGCAAATGTCAGTCATCGGCTTTGATAAAAAGAACCACACAAGTTCCTGTCATCTTCTTGTCTTTCCTGATCAAAAGGAAGGCTGTCCTGCCCTCTCCTTAGCTGGATCCCGTAATAGCCAGGTGAGTCACCACCCCCCCAGATTGCACTAGAGACAGCGAGGCCAGTCTTGGTGTTTTCTGAGCACAGGGCCTCACCTCATTATCAAAATTCCACAGAGGCATCAAAGGGTGAGTGTTAAAATTCACTGAGTAGATTTGGTAAGGACACTGCAGTGGGTTTGTGTTCCTTTCAGCATCAGAGGGGGTGTGAGTCCCTCTGCCCTAGCTTGAGAGCACCAGGATAAAACTTCTATACTGATGCTCTGAAACCGTCTCAATATTGGGCTGGGTTCAAGTCCCTCCACTGCTGCAACCTGATAAGCATGAGCTGCACATAGAAGAGTGTTTGAACCCCTTTTGGATACTGAAAATGGTGGGAAAACCACCCAGCACAAAGAAGGGGATGACCTTGGCCAAGGGATTACTGAATTTGAAAAGAACTTGTGGTACAGCAAATTTATCCAAAAAGTGCACAATTACTTTATGCTGAAAAGACTGGCCATATGTAACTAGAGAAGGTGGCCACTGTAAGAAACCTTTGACCAGTACAGACTTACTTTTCTGTGATAGCGCTTGCAGGACAGGGTCCCAGGACAAATGGATTACTGGTAAATTTAGGCTGATTAGTCATGGGATAGAAATTGCCCAAGTCAGCGCCAAAGGACAAGAAAGGTATTGTCAAAGATAACTCTTGCAGTGGTGGAGGCTACTGCCTCAACAAACCTTCAGATAATGCTCCAACCACATCTGTATCTACCCTATACGTCTAGTGTTCTTTTTTTGCCTTCTGATTCTACTTTGCTGGCTGCCGGACTCTATCCTGCAATTTCTAATGTCTTGCCTAATCTTGCTGCTATTTGACCAGGGATTGCAGGGGTGGTGGGCAAGGCCCCCTGACCTACGTTGCATGTATATACTAACCAAGTTAGGAGTCCCAGTGATTTGTCTCCACAGGGAAGTGAAATGCTGAAATTGAGAGCGGATGCTGAGAAATGTGCTCAACTATTTTCTAACATATGCATTGGTTACAGACCAAATTGGTGAGACACCCAGGTGCCATTGAGGAAATTTTTCTGATCTGACAGAAGAGATAAAATACTTACTAAAGATGCTGGGTTAGCTTGATACGCAGAAGAGGATAGAAAACCCTGTCCAGTGAAGGTTCCAGAATTAGAATATAATAAAGAAGACAGTAGAGCAACTTGTAAGACAAAGCTCCAAAACTTAGTAGAAGTGATCAGCACATATGGGGAATTACAAGTAAACTGGAGTGCAGAAACCTAATAAGCGTAAGCGTCCTAGTGATTTTTGGGAATGGCTCTGGCAAGCACTGCTAAAACATGGAGCCATGACACCAGAGAATTTTAACGATGGGCTTGCAAATAGTGTTTATGTGGATCAGATGGAAGTATTGAAATCCATACCAACAAATCTTGGTAGTAAAACTACCAGGTGTGTAGGATTACTGGTTTCAGCTCAGTCAGTAAACGTAAAAACAAAGGGAGGAATCTCCTCTCTGGCTGTGAAATAGTATCCTATTCACCATTCCTTCTAGCCCCCAAGAAGCTGGGAAGAGTATCAAAAGCAAATAGACTGGTATTTAGCCCAAGGAATCCTGAAAGTGTGTAATATTCCTATACTCCCTTTAAAAAAAGGATAGGTTAGATGGAGATGGAGACCCAGAGTACTGTTCTGTGCAAGATTTGCAGGCGTTAACCAGCTTATGGCAATCTCTGATCCAGCAGTGCCCGATCTCTCTGCCATACATGTACAAATACCTTGTTGGGTGAGGTACTTTACCGTGATTGATTTAACTGTTGCTTTCTTTAGTGTCCCAATAGATGAGGACAGCCATCTTCTCTTTGCCTTTACGTGGAAAGGTCAACAATTAACCTGGACACGTGTTTCACAAGGATTTGTAAGCTCTCCAGAAATTTTTTAATGAACACTGGGAAATTATTTGAGACACATAAAATTACCAGGTGAATCAGCTCTTGTACAATATGTAGATGATTTGTTAATAGAAAGTGAGGATGAGGATACCTATATAAGAGACACTGTATGTCTCTGTAGTGCTTTAGTGGAGAAAGGACATTGTGCATCTCTGTTCAAAGCTTCAGCTGTGTCAGAATGAAGTCAAGTTAGTGTTTGCCCTAATGGAAGAACAGCAAATAATAGACCCAGAAAGAACAGAGGCAATAATGGAGTTACTACATGTTACACACATTGGATTAGAAAGAAACAGTTGTGAGGGGTCCTTGGAGCTGTGGGATTTTGCCAACTGTGAATTCCTGGGCTGAGGGAAACTGAACCTCTGACAGTAGCAAAGAGAAATGAGAAAGTGGAACCAGTTGGTTAGAGTCTGGAAAGTGACCAAGCCTTTAAAGCAGTCAAAGGAGATTTGGCTCCCATTCTTGAGCTCCCCAATTATGCAAAGTGCTTTAATCTATATGTGCACAGCCAAAAAGGATTAGCCAGTGGAGTGATAACCCAGAAGTTAGGCCCTCACCAGAGGCCAGTTGCATCCTACTCCACACAACTGGGTTCACTTGCAGCAGTAGCACCAGGCTGTATTAAATCAGTGGCAGTGGCAGCTACAATATTAGAAATGTCCCAGCCCCACAGTTCAGGATATTTGGAAACAGTTTACATCCCACATAAAGTGAAAATACTGTTGAAACAGTGTACCACCCAAGGCTTATCACCACAATGTACACACAGGTATGAACTGATCCTTCTAATGGCAGATCATATAATTTTGCAAAGAGGTAATACTTTGAATCCAGCAATCCTTTGCCTGGTAAGGGGAAAGAGCATCACCAATGTGAACAGCTGTGCACGCTTCAAGCAAACCACAAACAGATTTCAATGGTGTTCCTTTGCAGAATTCAGATCTGAGTCTGCTTGTAGATGGCTCATGCTACTATCTGCGTGGACAACAACCAAATGGATATATTGTGCTCTGCCAAGGGCGAGTATTAGAATCTGAATCTGTTCCAATAAGCAGAAGTGCACAAGAAGCAGAGCTGGTAGCCTTAAAATGTGTGGCACATCTGGGAAAAGGTAAACAAGTCAATATTTATACTGATGATGGAATATGCAGAATTGGAGGAAAACCAATGCTACAAAAAAGACAGGTGTTTACTGTGGCTAGGTGGTTTCATGACAAAACTCGGGTGGGAGCAGAGGCAGTAGCTAATCAAGTTCAAAAAGCATGGGCAGGAATTTGTGCTGCCACAGAAAATATCACTCATGGCTGCCTGACTTGTTGAAAGTTCTCAAATACCAGGCTGAGCTCAGAGTTAGAGATCTGACCCCGGGCCTTCTTCCCTTTTCAACAATTTTAACTAAATTCTGCAGATATGTGATCTGCTAATGGATACAAACATTTACCGTAATAGCAGATCAATTATCAGGTTGGGTGGAAGTCCTCCAGATAAGAAAAGCTGATGCAGGTGAAGTAGCAAAATTTTTATTGAAAGAAATTCTACCTTGATATGGGGTCCCAGTGTCAACAGTCTGCCAGCAGTTCTCATGTTACTATAAACCTGATGTATCAACTGTACAAATCACTGGGAATAGAAGAAGCCTGCATACCCCCTATCACCCACAGTCTTCAGGATAAGTGGCAGGGGTGAACAGAACTCTGAAAGAGTACAGCAGAGGTAGGTGCATGCACTAGTTTAAGATGGCCAAAAACATTAAACTTAAATTCTATGGGATGTTCAAAATATATTGCAACACACCACTAGAGATTCTCTTTGTGAGCCACTGAGCTATACCAGGAACTTACAAAACAAAAAGGAAATATGCCCAATCATATCAACCCACACCACCTGAGATTAAGGTACATGATATGCAACCTGGAAATGAAATCTTAAAGTATTTTCATGAAAACCAAAGTTGGAACCCACATAGGAGGGGTCATACACTGTATTGCTGAGGTCTTGTTTTGCAGTTAAAGTTCTGTGGAAAAAAATTGGATACACCATTCTCACATCAAATGAGTGGTGAATATCCAATGAGCTGCCGGATAACAAACTCCTGGAAATCTGCAAAAGATGACATAGAATGTTTCACTACACCTGACAGCTCTGGTGACTGCTACAGCACGGCTAAGTATAAAACTAAAAGCTATGCAAGACCCAAATTGGTGTTAAATTCAGAAAGAAACAAACTACCTAGATTGTACAGGATCGAATTTCTTGATTATTGAAAAAGCTAAAGAAGGGACTCTTATTTTTTACTGTGAATCAGATAATACCACTGGTGGAAAACTCTCTTCAGGTGAACACCAACAGCTAGTACTATATATAAGATCATGGGCAGTTATATATAAGATTATGAGGGCAATCACACTTTCAGGAACTGACTGATTTATTGCTCTTCAATTGCCCAAATGAGCCACATGTGACCAGCAAGCCCAAACTATTCAAGCTTCGCTGAACTTACTGAAAGTGCTCAAAAATAACAGCAGTGCCAGGCAGCAAGGCTGTGTCTTGCTGCACTGCAATCACAGAACATAGCATCAATTTTTGATTGAGAAACATATAATAGAAGTACATGTCCCTGAGTTGAAAATCATGATTTTTAACTTGGGCTTTGTGACACAATGAATTGCCTTTTTTTTTTTTTTTTCTTTTAAAAAACTCCCAAGAAATGCCCTAGTCAAACTTCCAAAATCTGGGTTTGTACTCTACAGAATAATGCCCTTTCTGTAACTGGGCGTGCTATTAATATGTGTTCCTACCTGGACTGAGACATGGAAATCTTTTCAGTTATCTCAACACACGCTCTTAGTTTTGAAAGGTGTCACAGAAGCACTCCCAAAACAGATAGGGCAGCTACTCAAAAACGAAAATTTATTTCGATCAGGAGATTTCCCAGTGCTCCAACAGACCATAGTACAAGTTCGGATACCTGTCAGGAAGAAGACACCATACAACTCGACTTAGAACTTCCTAAGTTTCACAAATATTCCTTTTTAGAAAGATGACCCAAGATGTGCACACATGAAACCTGTGACTCAAGGGTACCCCAAAGAGGGCATCATTCAACCACAGGGGGCAAGGGAACATTCAAGGAGAAATCCAGAAGTATTCACTCAACAGAGGGGTGTGGGAAAGGAGCCAGTGTGAGGTCTCACTCAGTCCCAGGAAGGGTTCACTCAATTCCTTGGGCAGTGTCCTGATCCAAGGGGAGAATTGCCCGCTGCACACCCGTTGCTCTGAGGAAGACTGATGCCAATGTGTTCTCCATCAGATCTCTGTTTATAGCCTCGTGGAGTCTGATCCGTGGTCAGTTCTAATTAAGTGAGACCCAGCACACAAAAGGTAAGGTAAACATCTGAAGGGAAGTCATCAGGTTTTAATGGCTCTCCTTTTCAGGTCTTTGGCAAGCTCTTTGACAAGCCTTTCTCAGGGCAGATGCAACTGCCACAAAAGGAAAGCTCTCATATAGCACACTTAATAGCAATACAGATTTTTTCCTAGCAGTCATTTAATAGTTATTTACACTACTAGTTGCACACCTTGCACATAATATTTTATTGATTACGATGTCAGAAAAAGCCCTTCCTGGGTAACAAGAATGGTACTAGTAGCCAGTGTGGGACACCAACATCAATGGATATTGCTGGACCAAAGCTTTTTCCCTTCTTATTAAGTATTGTTTGTTTGTATTTGTTACTTTTTTTCTGAAGGCTGTACTTCATTCTGTAAGTATAATTTTCCAGTAATATTTTTTTTTTAAGAGAACAAGAAGGGGATAGACACATATCTAAAACACAATTACAGAATAAAGTAAGATAATCTTTGTTAATATTACTTCAAAAAGTAGTTCTTTTCTTCATAGTGAATATAAAAATAAGAGTTGTGGGATTGTATATGCACCATGTCTTCTGAGCTGGGTTTTTGAGGTGATATGAGATAGACTTCTACAACCCCAGAGGGGTGAGCTACTGTTGCAGGTTAGGGCTGGGCTGGCCACTAACGCGGACAGATGCTCTCTAATCCCCTCTTCCCCCGCCCGGAAATGGAAAGAGAAAAGGGAATGAGGCAGAGAGACTTACAGGTTAGAGAAGTAAAACTGGAACAGCTTTAATGAAAATAATGGAAATAATGGTGAGAAGATAAAAGTAGAGGACTATATACAACTACAGATAGTAGCCCGATATCAAACCCACCTCCCTCCCCCGATAGCAATCCCCACTGGTGCTGCAGAGCAGGAGGCACTGGGGCAGCGGTGGTGGGAGCTGGATACAGCGAGCTGGATTCGGGAGCTCAGGATCCAGATCAAAAGCAGGAGGTCAGATGGAGTCCTCTCTGGACACCGGCCATTGCAGAAAAGGCGAAAAGTAGGGTGAAAAGGGCGAAAAGGGACAAAACTCTCGTGATCACTCAATTTATACTAGATATGACATATATGGGATGGAATACTCTTGTTGGTCACCTGTCCTGTCTGTTACCCTCTGGAGGTGCAACCTTTTACTCCCTTGTGACCCCTCTTACTACCCGGCACCCCCAGCGTGGCACACAAGAGCCAGCAGTGGCCTTGGTGACTACAGGAATAAGTATAAGCAAGAGCATTTCTGCATCCCAGTCCCAGGCAGTGACTGTAAACATCAGGTGTTATCACTGCCAGTAGCACACACTGTCTGCAAAAACATGCTGCTGACTTCAGAACGTGCAGCCTTTTAGAAGGCACTAAACTGGAAAATAAAAATCACTAAACAGGACTGGGATTTTAGCTAAACCCAGGACAGCTATATAAAGTGATGCTCAGGCAAAGGTCTCCCTTTTCCAGCCTTGGTATTAAAAGACACACTGCCTTCTTGCTTGTTCAGCAGAAGCCAGTTCTCTCCTGCACCTCTTGTGGTCAGGGTCCAGCTCTCCATCCCTCACTATCTGAGTTTAGGGAGCTTTTTGATAGCTAGTAAATCCATCAGCAAAATGACAGTAATGTCATCATGATTCTGCCACAGAATGTAATTTTTCAAATCCAACTTGAACCTCAGTGTGGTAGAGGTCAGAAATTCTGTGAAATGAGATGAGGATAAGGAGATATCACTCAGTAGTTTCCATCACAGACAAAACAGTTTACTTGGAGAAATTGATCAAGTTTATTACCAATTGTATCAGAGAAGAGCAATGAGAAATAACCACCAACTCAGCTTCACTCCTAAATGTCTCTATATCACACTCTTCCCCTGCTCCAGTATGAGGTCCCTCTCATGGGAGACAGTTCTCCACAAGCTTCTCCAGTATAAGTCCTTCCCACGGGCTATTGTTCTTCATAAACTGCTCCAGCATGGGTCCTTTCCATGGGGTGCAATAGCTCAGTAATAGAGTGCTCCAGGGTGGGTCCCCCACAGGGACACAAGTCCTGACAGCCAACCTGCTACAGCATGAGGTTGTCTCTCCATGGGACCACGTGTCCTGCCAGGAGCCTGCTTGAGCACCGAATACCCGTGGGGTCACAGTGTCCTTCATACATTGACCTGCTGTGGCATGGCGTCCTGCATGGGCTGCAGATGGACATCTACACCACCAGATGGACATCTACACAACCATGAATGCCCATGGGCTGCAGAGGGACAGCCTGCATCACTATGGTCTTTACCATGGCCTTTACCATGGCCTTGTATTGGGTTTGCCTAGCTGGATTTCGGTGACAGGGGGCCCTGTAGGGGTGGCTTCTGCAAGAAGCTGCTATAAGCTTCCCCTGGGTCTGACAGAGCCAATGCCAGCCGGCTCCAAAGAGGGACTCGCTGCTGGCCAAGGCTAAGCCTGTCAGTAATGATAGGAACGCCTCTGTGAAAACATATTTAAGAAACAGGAGACAGGTAAAAAAGAATTACACCATAAAAAAATGTCAGAGAGACAGAGGAGTGAGAATATGTGAAGACACCAAGGTCAGTGAAGAAGATGGGGCTGGAGCAAAGTACCCCGGGCCATGGTGAAGACCATGGTGAAGCAGGCCGTCCCCTTGCAGCCCATGGCTGTGATGCAGTGTAGATGTCCACCTGCAGCGCGTTGAGGACCCAACGCTAGAGTGGGTGGATGCTTGAAGGGGGCTGTGACCCCATAGGTAGCCCATGCTGGAGCAGGTTGCTGCCAGAGCCTGTAGCCCGTGGGGAGAGGGAGAAGCTGTGGCAGGTTGGCTGATGGGACTTTTGCAATGCTGTGGGAGACTCCAGCTGGAGCAGTTTACCCTGAAGGACTGTACCCCATGGAGAGAGACTCACGTTGGGGTAGTTTATGAAAAACTGTCTCTCATGAGAGGACTCACACTGGAGGAAAGAGTGTGAAGACTGTTTCCCATGAGAGAGACCCCGCAATGGCTCAGGGGAGGAGTGAGGAGTCCTCTCCTGGAGGAAGATGAAGTGGTGGAAATGTCATCGGACTGCAGCCCCATTCCCTGTCTCCCTGCACTGTTCAGGGGAGAAGGTGGAAAAATTGGGATTGATGTTAAGTCTGAGAAGAAGGGAGGGATGGGGGGAAGGTGTTCTTTTTTTTAAGATCTGTTTTCATTTCTCATTAGTCTTCTCTGATTTGTTCTTGAATAAATTTAACCAATTTCCCCCAAATCAAGTCTCTTTTGCCCTGGACGGTAGATGCGGATGATCTCCCCGTCCTTATCTCAAAACATGGACACTTCGATATGTTTTCTGCCTCTGTCTGGCAGAGAAGGCGGGGTGACAGAGCAGCTGTGTGGGCACCTGGCTGCTGGCCAGGGTCAAACTACCACAGCTTCCAGGGGAATCTCTGCTCCAGTACCTGGAGCATCTCTTCCTTCTTCACTCTTCTTGGTGTCTGCAGAGCTGTTTATCACACATATTCTCACTCTCCTCTCTGGTTGCAATTCTGAGGTAAACTTTTTCTTCCCTCTTCTTAAATATGTTATCACAGAGGCATTACCACTATTGCTGATGGGCTTGGTCTTGGCCCACAGTAGGTCTGTCTTGGAGCTGGCTGGCATTGGCTTTATTGTACGTAGGTGAAACATCCAGCAGCTTCTCACAGGAGCCAGCCATGTAGCCTCTGCACTACCAAACCTTGTCACACAAATTCAATAAAAATGAGGATGGTTCAGAATTCCCTATATTTTCTTAAATCCATCTTCATATACCTATTCAAAACCCTGCAGTGCTAATAGAAATCATATTTCACATGTATATCACAGCCAATATCAGAGTACTGTGCCACACTGGGTCTATGTCTTACAACAGGTTTAGTGATAATATGTAATTAAGTTCCACGGTAGTAATGTGTGGGGGGTTAATCTACCTATTTCTAAAATAAGGCGTAACTAGAACATTTTTGGTACAAGCAGTTATATTTCAGTGGTATTTCCATTTTTAAAAAGAGCTAGCACAAGAGCAAAGCTGTGCCTGCGCACACGCACACCACACGCGCTGCGGTTTGCAGATGCATTGCCAAGTTCCTCCCCCTGACGTTGCACAGTAGAAATAAACTCTCTGTGGAGCAGAAAGACCTAAGCGAGGTTTGTGGATCAATAGTACTGATACTAGCAATATTCCAGTTCAGCACCATTTTGACAGAAGAAATTAATGTTTCTCTGCTTACAGTCAGGCCTTTGTTTGCATCTCAGTGCGCAAGGGTTTATAAGCCTAATATAAAACCTGCTGAAGTGAACAGAAGTCATTCCTTTCAGTGCAATGTGTTTCAGATCAGTCCAAATATTTATTAACAATACTAATGGTGTTAGGCATCAGCTTCTGTACTTTCAGAATTAAAACAAACCTCAAATTACCAGTGAATTCCTTTGTAGTTCTTTGTGTAACTCTTAAAATGTATTCCTATGTAATTCTAAGCATGGAATGATGACCAGACTATGTACACATATCACACAATCCTGTCAGCAATTTACATGAAGTCTTAGTTACTATCAGTCAAGCTACCTAACATCCTTTGCTGAAGTCATGATGATTTTGTGGTATTTTTAAAAGGTAAATTCATCAAGTGCAAGAAAAATACAGTTACTGGGAGATTTTTGTCTTTCTTGTCTAATATACGGTTAAAAACTACAACAGTCAAAAAAGTAATGGATGCAACAAGCCTCAAAATCTCAGTTCATATGAATGCAAAGTCATATGGACTGCACCACACACTCAAACATCTGTGGACAGTTGAAAACAAATTTCCGAACTTGGTGCCACTTCCTGTCCATCAGGCAAGTAAAAGATTGCAGCATATATACCTGTAGGCTTTCTAAGGGCAGGAGAGTTTGCACCTAGTATTGTAAGTCCTGGCAGCTTAATTACGCCCTTTAGGATTTTCTTTCCCCACTAATATGAATTTTCTCCCTATACTGAATCTTAACTCTCATATATTTTTTTTTTTTAGAGTGCACTTTGTTCCATCTCTCTGAACATGATGTTCTCTTCAGGCATTTCTTCACCTGGCATAGCCTAATGAAGACCAAGTATAGACATTCAAATGAGTACTGTTTAGGCTTTTTGAGTGACATTTTCATTTTAAAATAATTTATCCGGCTTTCACATAAACAGTAAATACACTTTTTGATACTGCCCAATATAAAATCTGAACATTATGCAAAAATTAGGAAGAAAACAGAGTCAGACATTTTTTCAAAATGTATCAAATATTTCTAAGAATGAGGTACATCCTAGAAAACATTTTGCCAAGCTCAAATGTTGCAGAAATATCTGTGGAATAATCACAGAACCACAGAACTTTTTTGGGTTGGAAAAGACCTTTAAGATCTTCGAACTCAATGATAAACCAGGTCCACCACAAAACCATGTCCATAAGCACCACACCCACATGTCTTCTAAATACCTTCAGGTATGGTGACTCAATCACTTCCCCGAGTAGCCTGTTCCAATCTTTCACTATTCTTTCAATAAAGATTTTTTTCCTAATGTCCTATCTGAATGTCCCCTGGTGCAACCTGAGGGCATTTCCTCTTTTCCTATCATTAGCAACTTGGGAGAAGAAACCAAACACATCTTGCTACAGCTACTAATACGGTCTCCCCTCAGCCTCCGTTTTTCAGGTTAAGCAGCACCAGTTACCTCGACTGTTCCTTGTAAGACTTGTTCTCCATATCCTTCACCAGCTTCATTGCCCTTTTCTGGACACATTGCAGCACCTCAATGTCTTTCTTGGAGTGAAGGGCCCAAAACTGGACATAGCAGTCAAGGTGTGGCTTCACCAGTGCCAAGTACAGGGGGCAATCACTTCCCTCCCTAGACACAGTTTTTTTTATACAGGCCAGGATGCAATTGGCCTTCTCGGCCACCTGGGCACACTGCTGTCTTGTGTTCAGCTGGCTGTCCATCAACACTCCCAGGTCCTTTTCTGCCAGGCAGCCTTCCAGCCACTTCTCCCCCAGCCTCTAGCGCTGCCTGGTGTTGTAGTGACCTAAGTGCAGGACCTGGCACTTGGCCTTGTTGAACCTCATACAATTGGCCTCAGTCCATGGATTCAGCCTGTCCAGGTCCCTCTGTAATGCCTCCCTACCCTCCAGCAGATCAACAGTCCAGCTTCATGTTGTCCATGGTCTTGCTGGAGGTGCACCCAATCCCCTTATCCAGATGATTGACAAACATCTTAAACAGAATTGGCCCCAATCCTGAGCCCTGGGGAACACCACTTGCGACTGGCCACGAACTGGATTTAGCTTCATTCACCACCACTCTTTGGGCCAAGACATCCAGCCAGTGTTTGACTTAGTGAAGCGTGTGCCAGTCCAGTCCATGAGCATCCAGTTTTTCCAGAAGAATGTTGTGCAAACTGGTGTCAAAGGCTTTACTGAAGTCCAGGTAGACAATGTCCACAGCCTCTCCCTCATCCACTAAGTGGGTCACCTCATCATAGAAAGAGATCTAGCTGATAAAGCAGGACATGCTTTTCATAAGTGCATGCTGACTGGGCCCAGTCACCTGGCTGTCCTATACATGCTGTGTGATGTCACCCAAGATGATCTGCTCTGTGACCTCCCCCAGCACCAAGGTGAGACAGGCCTGTGGTTCCCCAGATCCTCATTCTGTTCCTTCCTCTAGAAGTGTGTCATAGTTCCTCACCCCCAGTCCACTGAGACCTCCCTGGTCAGCCAGGACTGCTGGTAAATGAAGTGGCTTGATGAGCATTTCTGACAGTTCCCTCAATACTCTTGGGTGGATCCCATCAGGCCCCAGAGTCTTGTGTATGTCTAAGTGGATCAGCAAGTCACTGAACATTTTTGCTTGCATTATGGTGGCTCCATTCTCCTCTTAATCTCTGTTTTCCAGCTCAGGGGCCTGAGTACTTGGAGAACAACTGGTCTTATTATTAAAGACTGAGGCAAAGAAGGTGTTAAGTACCTCAGCCTTTCCCTCATCCTCTGTCACGATGTTTCCCTCTGTATTCCGTGAAGGATGGAGATGCTCCTTTATCCCTCTTTTCATTGCTAATGTAGTTATAGGAACACTTTAATTGTCTTTTACAGAAGCAGCAGAACTATTTTTTAGTTGGGGTTTGGCCCTTTACATTTTCTTCCTGCGTAAACTCACGACATCCTTGTAGTCCTCCAGAGCTGCCTGCCCCTTCTTCCAAAGGTCATAAACACTCCTTTTTTTCCTGAGTCCCAGCCAATGCTCTCTCTTCAGCCAGGCCAGCCTTCTTTCCCACCAGCTCGTCTTTCAGCACACGGGAACAGTCTGATCCTGTGCCTTTAACATTTCTTTCTTGAAGAATCTCCAGCCTTCTGGGACTCCGTTGCCCCTCAAGACAGCCTCCCAAGGGACTCTGTCAACCAGATTCTTAAGCAGGCCAAAGTTTGCCTTCCAGAAGTCTAAGGTGGCAGCTCTGCTGACTCCTCTCCTTACTCCGAGAGTTGAGAACTCTATCCACTTGTGATCGCTGTGCCCAAGACAGCCTCCACATCACCCACAAGTCCTTCTCTCTTGACAAAAAGCAAATCCAGAAGGGCACTTACCCTAGTTGTCTCCCTCATCAGCCCTGTCAGAAAGTATCTTCCACACACTCCAGAAATGTCCTGGACTGTTTCTTCTCTTGTATTCTGTTGTATTTCCAGCAGACATCCAGTAAGTTGAGGCCCTGCATAAGAACAGGGGCTAGCGACTATGTGATTTCTCCCAGCTACATCCAAATATTTCATCTGCCTCTTTGTTCTGATTAAGCAATCTATAACAAACTCCTACCATGATATCCGCTTTGTTGGCCTTCCTCCTGATTCTTATCCATAAGCACTTGACCCTATCATTGCCATCATTAATCTCTAGACAATCAAAACACTCCCTAACGTACAGGGCTACCCCACTGGCTCTCCTTTCTTGCCTATCCCTTCTGAGGAGCTTGCAGCCACCCAATGCATCACTCTAGTTGCACAAGTCATCCCTAATGTGTAGTAACAGACAAAGCTTTCACTTTTGATGTTAGAACTCCTCTTTACTAATATGAAGTTGCCTTTGACAGTGCAATTGCTTCTTGCCTACACTGGAAAAGCTACCCAAACAATTTCACGTCATTTTGGTCTCCTCCTCACTGGCTGTTCTCTTGGCAGTACATCACATTGATTTCCATGAAGCAATCCCAAATTTGGGACAGCATCGACCAGGGTGAGCAGAGCACAGGTAAAATTGCCCTAGTGCTGGGTTTAGTTCCAAGCACAACATTAAGCTCTGGTGATAGCCAGACTTACAGTGAGCTCACTGGCTGTGGAAGCCTGAGGGATGCATCTTGTCAACACCACTGACCTGCCCCTTAGTTTATTACCGTCTGCTTTGTGTGATTTTCCAGCCTATTTTCTGCCTCTCCTCCTCAGCCTTTATGATAATGTTACCTTCAATATCCTTTCTGTCTTTCTTTCCCAGTTAATCTTGGGCCTTTTTCTCACCATCCTCCACACCTCTAGAAAACATTTGTTTGAGCCAACAGGGCACTACCTTGCTTTATCATTCCCACCTCTCCCCGTCTGGGACTCAGAACTCGCACTCTTTAATTGAAATGCCAGAAAGAGCTCTGGCTTAAAATAAATGGTCACAGGATCTTGTTTATCTTGCCTCAACCACCCTGCCCGAGCCTGCTATGACAGTGCGGAGTATGGCTCCTCTGGGACACCAAGCACAGAGCAGGCTAAAGGAGCAAGCACATGCCTTGGTGGTGTTAAATTATAAATAAAACAGCAGCAGCAGGCACCCTCTCTGAGCACAAAAAGCAGAAGCCTCCCTGTAACTCATTTAAGTCCCTTCTTCAGAAGCAAACACTCTCCATTAGAGTCTTGAAATCTGCTTTACTTTGGAGAGTACAGCCCTTCAAGCTGAGCTCAGAAGTGAGTCTGGCAGTGTAATCCTCTCTGGCAGAAATCTCCAGAACAGGCACACAATATGAAGAGCATTGCCTGTGTACGTTAAGACTGATTTTGCCCCAGCATTCACTGGAGTTTGGCACCACTGGTATTTGTGTGTTCAGTGGTGAGAAGACGGTGATACCACCAGTGAGTGAAGTCCTTGGAAAAGAGTTTGAAAAAGCCAAAGGGGAAAATGAGCATCCTATTCCTTTGCTGGCACCAGCTATTTTTATCTTGCCTATTTTGTTGGCCCTGAAACACTGTACCTTGCTGGTGTGATGCTGGTGCTAGTGTCAATAAGAAGAGAGAGCAGGATGGATGCAGGAAAATGTCCACAAGCCCGATATTAGGACCATCAAATTGGTAAGTGCAAAGATAAAAAGCAGCAATGGAAAAAGAGTGATCCACAAGAATCTTGCTGGTAATCTGACTCATTGTTAAGGCCCCATTTGGCAACCTTCCCTTCATATCAGAACCACCTAGCCAATAAATCGAGGGTGAAAAACATAGGGAAGACTTCTACCACTACTATCAAGTTTCTTCATACATATGTTTCATGAGTACCTATTTACAGGCACAGATATTTACAGACACAGTCAGGTGACTATCTGTTAGTCTGCTGTGAGCAGGGTAGGTAGGCGTTGCATACTGAAACTTTTCATGACTGATACGAAGACTAGTCTGGGACTCATTCTGGAAACATGCAGATTTCTGAGTTTCCAGTTTTCTTCATTTGCACATTTAGAAAAAATAGTTGGCAAACAGTGACACAAGACATATTAACCTGCGGAATGGTTCAGTTGTTGAAATGTTTGCACATTTTTCAAACATATAATCTTGGATTCAGGTTCCAACTGTCCTGACAAACGATGAAATGATGGCTTTCATGTATTGCAGTGAGAGATGCATTTATTTTATACACAGGCTCATAATCAACTTTAAAAAGATAGCTAGCACTGTCATTATTTTCACAGGGAAAGTACATTTCCCCTCCTCTTGATGTTCATATCCAACAGAACTTTTTTTATCCCCTTAAAAGTATATAACTATCCCCTTTTGTGTACATAACTAGGTGCATGCTCCATCTGAAGGAGTCAATTTTCTCTCCAGGCTCAAGGTGATTTACGCAGCTGAGCACTAACTACAGGTACTGATGATGTAGGGGCGAGCTGTGTGTGTGGCATTCGTTGGTGAAGACTAGACATCCCCACCCGATGCCCCCCTTTCCCTCCCTGCCCACTGATGCTTTAATTGTCAGTTTTCCTGAGGGTGTGAAGTAGGGGATTAGCTGTGCTTCACAAACTCTGGCAGCTCCATGCCTGTGCGCAGGGTAAGTGCTCCAGCCTTCTCCAGGGCAAAGGCTGGGTGAGCAGCATCAGTGAATTTGTGCCTGATGGCAAACAGCACCAGTCCTCTCTCTGCATTGAAGAACAACAGTCTGCCACCACTGTAATCCAACAGGATGCCAATCCTGGCCAGCTGTTCTGTCACATGGACATCGCTCATCGCACCGGTGTGAAGAAATCTGTAAAGAAAGCTGCAGGAAATGGAAACCGGAATACAGTGAGTCTCTTCATGATGATTTACCAGAAATAACCTATGGCTTAAGTCCCACATATTAACAGGTGGCTGCATACAGCAGCACATCATGTGGTAATAGCATTTTGCTCAGTATGTAAGCAAAGAGAATGTGGCATTGCTTCAAAGCCCTGCATGGCACGCTGATGAGCCCTTCCAGTGGGCATCTTTGGACTCTCAGGGTAAAATCAGACTTGATATAATCATATTAGTCTGTATCTTTCTTATTACTTGTCTTTGTGGGGATACAAACACGAACTGTGCTTTGGCAAAACCCTCTGCCTATCAGATTTTTCATCTAGCTAGTTTTGTTCATCCATCTATATAATTTCACACACGTGAAAAAGCACTTGTTTAGATCAAGAGTGCCTTTACACCATTAACAGGGTTATGCCTTACAAACCTCCGAGGAGCCCGGCACTGGCCTGCTGAAAACTACCTCAGTACCCCGCAGTCCTACCATAGTGGCAGGTAGGTGCTTATTGTTGTGAAGGACAAGGCAGGAGAAGGCATTCCCTATGGAGACTTGACATCTGCAGATGGAAATAGATTCTTAAAAGACTGCATTTATGGAAATAAATACACTTGCTTGGATTTTGTGAAGCAGTTCAGGATATAAGCCCGGAATGTCAAAGCAGTGGCAAATTAGTTTTTAAGTTTCATGCACTCAGTAGGTGAAGGGTAGTAAACAAATCTGTTTGAGATTGTTTATTATTTTTTATTTTTAAGGTGCTTTATAATTTTTTTTTTATTAAGAAAAGGTCTAAAGACTTTCTGTAGTTGTCCTTTTCTTATTACTCAAATTTGAAGAAAGAAAGCTGATGTGTCTTTTCTGCTCTCATGCTCCTTAGAGCGGGCCAGCTTTATTTATGTGAAGAACAACTAATTTCCCAAGCAACCAGACTGACTCAACTTTACCTGGTTTGTGTAGGACAGCACCGCATGCACCAGGAGGTGTCACTCAGCCCCAGGACACTGCTCTGTGTTATTCCTTCATGGCAAATCCCAATCCTGTAGCTTCTGCAGGCAGAGACAATGATTTCCCAGTAATGATGTCCCCGAGCAGGCAGCAGTTCACCCAGGACTGAAGGAAACCTGTTCATGGAAGAAGTGTACAGTAAAGTGAGTGCACCATATTTCATACAGTACACTCAAAGACCAACCATACGGTGATATTTCTCACAGTCATGCCATGAAGCAGTGTCTAAAACTACTAGTGGATTGCACTCTGTTCTTCTAACTGCAGGACTTTATCAAAGATTTGAATGTTGTTACTGAGAGTAATTTCATCTTTGGTTGAGATGGACTCATCTTAAGGAGAGAAACAATACAACTTTATCCCAAATTATCTTAAGTTCGTAAAAGGTGGAAAAAGGTGGAGACAAAACATGGTCCTCAAATTTAGGACAAGAGGCAATGGGTGTAAGTTGGAGTGTAGGAAGTTCAGCAAAAACATTAGGAAAAACTTTTTCACTGTAAGGGTGACAGAGCACTGGCACAGGCTGCCCAGGGAGGTTGTGGAGTCTCCTTCTCTGGAGAGTTTCAAACCCCACCTGGATGCATTTCTGTGTGACCTACTCTAGGCGGTCCTGCTCTGGCAGAGGGGTTGGACTAGGTGATCTTTTGAGGTCTCTTCCAATCCCTAACGTTCTGTGATTCTGTGTGAAATTTAAGTTTGTTCAGACGAGAACGTGTGGCTGGTTTAAGTAGATATAGTGATAAACATCTTGTGTGTGTGTGTGTTCAGCTCTGACAGTAAAAAAAAGTGTTTAAGCAAGTAATACCTCATTTCCTTTGAAGATACGTTTTTTAAGAAACCATGTCAGTATGGCACAACTTATAGAAGTGGATCTGTGCTTGTGTTGGACTTTTTATTAGTATGTAAAAAAAAAAAATTAAAATCATGTTTGCAATGGATGGACGTAGCCTGGTACAACCATTCTAAACACATCCCAGGAACACTACATAGTTCTCCAAGGCCACAGATGCTTCGGAGAAGATTACCAAGAGTGCCCTCAGTAAAGGAGCGAAGTATGAAATATGGATTACTTCTAGTCACAATATATCAAAAAATAAGCCTATAAATCTGGCCTTCTTGGGGTAGACTGAAGTGCTCTGAAGGATTAACCAGTGACCATGGACTGAGGCAAACCCAGTGGTCCCAGCAGGTACCATTGCCTTTGCCTCTGGTGCTTCCTCAGTGCAGCACTGACCTCTTTCCACAACTTACATCAACAATGCTACTGGCTTTACTGAGATACTGCAATGCTTGAAAGGAGAGTCAATCACACAAAGTCCAGGGGCTGCATGGCTGAGAGGATTCTGTTCTACAGATTTAGCTAGTGCCATGTGAAAGCTACACACAGGCAAAAATATGAGTGAGGGATTCATCCTGAACCCCGTAGGTGGTCATGTTTGTCATGCTGCTACTCACCCAGTGAATTTGGTTTTCTCAGGAAGGCAGATCACCGTTGCATTGGAGGAGAGTTGCAAAGCGGGATGGGCTGTGTCACTCAGCAGGCGAAATCGAGTTCCTAGTACAATTCATGACAAAGAAACACCAGTTCTGAGAGCCTGGCAACGTTAGCGTGAGGTGAACCAAAATGTTAAGCAACAATTACTGCCATCTTAGATGGACAGAATTGTGTCTGCTGGCAGATAGGTATGACAGAAAATCAGGTGCAAATGCAAGGGATCTTCCAAGCTATGCCCAATGGGACAGCAGTCTAATATTCAGAAATGTAGCTAGGTGATAAAGAAGTCCTCAGTCTTTAAGAAGGTTGAACAGTTTTTAATCAATTGCTTTTTTAAAATAGCAAATTTGAATTTTGAGGCTTGTTTGGAAGAACTGTACAAAATCTAACATTTTTTATCAGGAAACCTTAAAGTTTAAATCCATTATTTCTACTACATTTTACAATTGCTCTGCATACTTCCTCATCTCTGAAACCCAAAATCCAGAAGTTTTTAATTGTGAGAGGCTTTTTTAAGGTTATTTCATCTTTTATCAGAATGTACTCTGCCAAATTCTAACTGAGATCTTTGAAGAATATTTTGTTATTACATACCTCTGACAGAATTTAATGCTTTTGCTTCTGAAGTCACATCAGTTCTACATTGATATAAATGCACAAACCTCAAGTGTACTCCCTGATTGTACTAATTTTGAGCAGATAAAATACAGTCCCTTTTATACCAAGAACTTACTCATTCCTGTATGAGAAAGTTCCTGTATGATTTCCACAGGAAAATGATATCTTTGGCTGCTTTGCACCCCCATCCCATTGTTCCGACATCAAAAAAGGGTGATCTACCTTTAGTTGAGATGAGAGCTGCTTCACTTTGTTCACTTGCCCCAAATGGGTTGACAGCCCTCAAGTAGAAGAAATAGTTCACATTGGGCTCCAGGGATACTTTCAATTCAGGTTTCTTTATACCAGCAAAAGATCTGAAAATTTTGAAGATTTTCATACGTGAAAATGTAGGCAGATATCCAAACTAGGAAAGACTAATTTATGCAAACAGCTAAGCCACCCAACAGTATTGTTGATTACTGAAACAACAGGCACCATACAGAAACTCCAAATTAGAAAGACAAACACTGTTTTCACAGGAAAAAAAAAAAAAAAAAAGGAGGTTATGTAGGAGTTTCAGCATTTTACTTGAAGGATCCTCCTCACTTTGTCTGACAAATTTTTGCCTTTGTTCCTGTACCACCTTCTCACTCAGTGCAGTGTAATGCTCACTTTCTGTTCATTCTGCAAGATAAGTTATTACATAAAATGCAAGCAGCACAGAATCAGATTCTCATCTGCCTTCTGTGAAAAGTCTGAACTGCGTTTATACTGCCTGGGCACATGTTCCAGATCCAAAAGAATGGATACCCTTATTTGAGACCACACAGAAACCACACACTTCTTATAACTCCTTGCTCACAAATTGTTCATCAACAACGTGTTGACTCTCCCTCCCTGAATGTCCCATACAGTGTAATAGGCTGGGTTTGCACGAGGCAGTACAGGGAAACTTCTGCACAGTACCCTGTTTTGACTAAGTCTCCTCTTTGTGGTGCCTCAGAAGCTCCAGCCCTCACATCCTCAAACTGATGTCCCCAGCACACTGCCAAAAAGTGAGAGTCAGCACCCACTGCTGTCAGGTGCTGTGAAGTGCCAGTGAAAGTACCTTGCATGGTTATAATGACACTGATTTTATTTTCTATATTCTCAAGAGTATGAAAGACCAGCTTAACAAATTCTCATACATTGGTTCCTGATTTTCCTTCTTGTTGCCCAGTACAATAATGGCAGAGTCAGACATTATATACTCACTGCATTGTATGTGTACAGTTTACAATCATTCATCTGAATAAAATAGATAATTTCC
Source organism: Trogon surrucura (assembly GCA_020746105.1). NCBI lineage: Eukaryota > Metazoa > Chordata > Aves > Trogoniformes > Trogonidae > Trogon > Trogon surrucura. The sequence continues at coordinate 67,130,602 of CM036658.1, forward strand.
TCCCTGAAATGCTTGTAGGAATCTTCAAAGCAAGTGCTTAACCTCACAAACAGGAGGCGTGCTCTTTGAGAGCAGGCAAGGCATTTTCCCTTTCACCTCAAGTTTGAGAGTGGATCCCAGGACAGTCTCCCTCCTGCAGGTAATGTCTCTTATGGGAAACTAGATTAAACAAATTACCTTTCACAGCACTAATTACCATGGCCCCAGAGGAGTTAAGGCAGTCAAGCAAGCAGTCAGATCAGATCCTTGCTATTCATTTGTAGTGACTGTTTTTCCACATATGTCCCACCAGAGAGCAGTACAATCTGAAGAATAATCAGTGCTCAGGCATCAGGATTTTTCACATTGCCTGCCTCGGCTGCATTTGTCACGTAAAGGTAAAATTCCACAGTCCTACACACACTGAATTCCTGCTAACATGACATAGAGCTCCATGTCTAAGAGAATGTCACCCTGAGGGAAGACTGGTGCATCATCCTTATCAGTCTGTAGCAGGTATTTTGCACTGACAGCTGTCATTAAAAGTGATTGAAAGCTCTGAGAAAAAACGCTGAGTGCTTCTGTGACCTGTTTCTTCGTTGTGGGTTTTTTTGGTTGTGGTTTTTTTTTCAATTTGAAAGAATTTAAGAACATTTGGGGCTCTTGTGTGATCAGTGCAGGGCTACGTCAACTTTGGGGAATGTGTCACCTTAATGCTGAAACTGATGCAGTAAACAGAAGTGGGTTGCCCAAACATATTAGCAATTGAACTATTTGCTTCATTCCCATGACTAACCAAAGCTCTGACCAGGAGAGCACTTCAGCAAGACACTGGGAGCTTGGCAGGCTGCTCAGTTCTTACTGAAGGGTTCAGGGAAGAGGTGCAACCTGCTGAGTTGCCTGACGAGAACCTGAGATTTTCAGACTTGAAAGGGGGAAAAAACTAGTCTGAGTATAGGGACCAATAGAAAAAGGAAAGATGAGTTGAAAACTACAAGATGGGAACTGAGCAAGGAGGTAAATATAAAAGAAGTGACAGAAAGGAAAACTGGGATGGAAGCAGAGATAGGGGGAAAGAAGTGGAGCGTCTAAGATTGAAGAAATCCATGCTTTGTTCATGCTTCCTAGACAAGTGTCATCCACTCTGTTTCTTGGAAGCACTACCCTGACACCTTTGATGTGAATCTGAAGCACAGACCACCAGGAAGAAGTTTTGGCAGTTACAAGTGATATGAAGGAAGGACATGCTGAGCTATTTGTTGGAAGATGTTTGTGGGAACATGTATTTCAACAGGTCTTGAACACACGGACGGCCTCTGTATGGATCCTTCTTCTGTCTTCCAGAAAATGCCATGTAAGTCAATATCCTTTCAAAGAGATTAGGAGATCTTTTTCAGTATGTGCTACTTAACTGATGATTAGTTAATAAAACACAAAACCATTTCTAAATCCACATAGACAGGTACATTCTGGTGTGATGAGTAGGCCTGGTGTATTCATATTCCGGAGTCTCGATCTCACTGTCTGGATGTTCAGAGATTTTGGGTCCAGTCAAGTGCAGAATAGGGTCAGCCAGCAAAGCTCAGATCCCAGTCCCTTTCAAGTCTGAAGTTCTTCAAATCAGAATTTAGTTGCATATTTAAATTTGAGGGTAATAGCATGCCTCTTTTCAGTCGTAACAGCGAGACAGAAAAGTCTGAACTTTAAGGAGATCTGTTCAGTAAAACAGTGATCAGATTTTTGAATAGCATTCTCTGCTTGGTAATCTATTTTAGTCAGCTTTAAGCTGACTGAGAATAAGAGCTCATCAAATTTAGCTACAATTAAGGCTTAAAAAACAGTCCTACTGCTGGATCTAATAAAAAAGAATATGCCAACAAGAAGGAATTTCATTTGCAACACTCTGGGGCAGGTTCAAGCTCACAAGAGGCTGCGTGCAAAGACAGAATAGGTATTGCTATCACCTTTCCTTCTGTCTGGAGGATAAGGTGAAGGGGGAAGTAAATACTGAGGACTCTCTAGCAATCACTGTGGTTTGCCATGTTTCTGGTTGACCCTACTATCAGTGATAAAAAAGAAAGGATGAGAAGAAGGTACAACTACTGCTTAGCCCACAGCATACAAGTGACACGTAGAAGAAGAGAAAATGCTTCCTTACTGTGTTGGGAGAAGCCTGCTTCATTTCTGAGTTCTTGTAACAAGTGTGGCATCTAGATCTTCCTCAACTTCACTTTAAGTATTGAACTGTGCAATTTTGTTCATGAAAGAGAATTCCACCTACAACATATAGAGTGCTAGCTATTTTCTACTTTGAATACACCTGCCCACTTTATAGATGATTGAAAATGTACTAATGTTATTATCAAAGCATGAGGCATCCTGGTCCTTATCCTAAATGCTATTATATTTGCACTGTCCTCACAATGTCTTGGTATCATGATATAAAACTCAATGTATAGAAATTCAATAAACACTTATAAATATTTTGTCTATCTTTTCTTAATCCCTCTCTTTGTAAGCGGAATCTTTAAGTCTCAAAACCCAGTCAAAAAATTTCCGGTACATGCTATTTCAAAGCTGAACAGAAAGGAGCTACGTGTTTCTTCACCATTAAAATGCCAAGGAATATTATAGTAGCAGTTGTGTGTTAAATTTTTGCTATCCTTGGTTTTAGGGCTATCTGATACTGTGTTTTGATGCATGTTTCTCTCATCAGCAACCTCATCTATTTCAAGAAAGCACCGTCTAGAGGATATTTTTTAATATTGCATAAACTCAGTAAATTATATGCCTTGCAGTGATTCATAATGCCCTCTGTGCCATAATTGTCATTTCCACCCCCAAGATCCCACTGAAACAACACCTCCAGACCTGTGCTGGTACCACTGATGTGGAAAATATGCAAGTTTCTGAAGACACATGTAGAAGCACACAGAAGGAATGTACCATGAGCAGAAAAAAGCTCTTGATTCTAAAAATAAAGAACAAATAGCTCTGAGTTTACTCTCAGCTATGCCACAAGCTTGCTTTCATCTCCTGTGTCCCAGATCTGGCTGTTTTGCGGTTAGATCACCAGAGCACCAACCACAGTGGTCCTTGTTGCTATCTGAGATGGTAAGCCCAGCACAGCCAGAGGAGAGAAAGATAACCTATTTTCCACACCTTGTTTCCTAATCTAGCAAGTTGGTAGTGTGGGAAGTGCAGCAGGAGTGAGGCTTGCCCTCCTTTTTCCAGCATCAGATCTGCTCTGTAGGTAAACAGAAAATTGTGGTTGCTAGCAGTGCTGATCCCTCATTGGCATAAAGGATGATACTCAGTCCCTTCCTTATGAACTCACCACATGCCGTACTAATTTCTGCCTCCCTAAGTCTTACAGATTTCTCATGATTTGATACATGGTTTCCATCTGAACAGCCCACACATCTAATCCCTGGACTACATTTCTCACAGTTTTCCATGCTCCACCCACAGCTCCATTGTCTTCTGAACACAAAGAGGCTGAACGTTGAGAAAATAGCAGAGCTCTGGAAACTGAAAGAAACATTTCAAAGCCTCATAAAGATTATGGAAGAAGAATAAACCCAGGAAGGATCTTTAAAACCACGGCAGAAGGCCAGAGACAGATTGTTACAGAAGACTTGAATAGTTCTGGGCCCCTCATCTCAAGAGAGACAGGAAACTGCTTGAGAGAGTCCAGCGCAGAGCCACAGAGATGATGAAGGGAGTGGAACATCTCCCTTATGAGGAAAGGCTGAAGGAGCTGGGTCTCTTTAGCTTGGAGAAGAGGAGGTTGAGGGGTGACTTCAGAAATATTTATAAATATGTCAAGGGGGAGTGTCAGGAGGACGGTGTCAGGCTCTTTTCAGTGATGTCCAATGATAGGACAAGACGCAACGAGTACAAGCTGGAACTTAGGAGGTTCAGCAAAAACATTAGGAAAACCTTTTTCACTGTGAGGGTGACAGAGCACTGGCACAGGCTGCCCAGGGAGGTTGTGGAGTTTCCTTCTCTGGAGACATTCAAAAGCTGCCTGGACGCGTTCCTGTGCAATCTGCTGTGGGTGATCCTGCTCTGGCAGGGGTGTTGGACTAGATGATCTTTTGAGCTTCCAGCCCCTAACGTTCTCTGATTCGGTGATTCTGTGAATTTTATATGAAACTATGTGCTTCAGGTGGCAAGCTGGCAAGGACAGAGAACCCAGAGAGGAAAATAGAGATCTTTTGGGGGTTGGTTTTGTTATGGTACTTAGAAGGAAACTTTTAATGAGGATTTGTTTCCAGATATGCTTCAGATTCTGTCCCTGGGGAACTGGGACTGCTCCAAGACTGCTCCAAGTATCTCCTCAGAGGTACTCAAAAACCACCTAGGCAACTGGCTCCAGGTGGCCCTGCCTGAGCAGGACTGTTGGACCAGAAGACCACCACAGGCCCCTTCCAACCTCAACCATCCTGTGATTCTGCAACATGCTGAAGGCTTCAGAGGGCTGGGCCAGACCAGGGGCTCCACACTTGTCTCCGGCTGTTAGATGGGGGCATTTGTCCCTGTCTGCTCCTTTGGTGCTGTCCCTTTCCTTGAGTGTGCTCCCAGAAAGACATCTGTGAAAGCAGCTTTGTGGGATGGGACCATGCCCTTTTCTCCAGGACTTCCACTGGATGTCTTTCCCTGACCTTTGCTTTCATACTGTTGTCCCAGCAGCAGCTGTGAGAACTTTGCAGGGTTGCTGAGGAGCACAAACAGGAGAGAACTCCCATCCAGGGACTGGGAGATCACTCAGCCTCAGGACTGCTGCAAGCATGGAAGGCATAGGCTGTCTGTGAATGGGCTGCACATTTGGCTGGTCCCCAAGATGAGTGTTGCTCAGGAAACCTGGGAAGGACAAACTCCAAGCTTTCAAGGAAGACAATCAGAAGGGACTATAGCATTTCCATATGCTAGATCTGCATACAGACACAGTTTTGTTCCACTTGATATACGTTGTCGACACAGGAATTCTAAGCTCCCTACAGGTATTTCCAGAAGGCAGCTTCCCACTATATCAGCTACATAAGGAACTGATTTCAAGTCCTGACTTGCACCTTGGGGACCCTGGATGCAAGTATTTCAGTTTGTTCCATCTACTAGTAGGCTCATTTTTCCTTGGCTTTATGTTAAAAATTAAATAGAAATCTTAAACGAATAGTTCTCCATCACTGAAACGTTTTGTGCCGTTGCAGAAGTTTTTCAGGTTAACCTCATAGGGTTGCTTTAGGAAAAAGAAAGAGGGGTATTGCTTTCAGGGAAAATAAGTAATAAAAGATGGTCTTTGACATGGTAGAAAGAGGTCAGAGTCCTTCTATAAAGACAGAAATTTAAACTACAGCAATTCTGAGAAAACTCATGGGTTTGTCCTGTGAGAATTTTTCACACTTGTCACAGTAAAAGGCCAGCTTCTGCCCACAGGGAGTCCAAAAAGTCAAATGTGACTCAGTATAATTATAAACATGTTAGATTTTGCACAAGGTTACTTGAGAAAGGGAAAGGGTCAGTTCTGACAGCTTTTTGCCACAGTTATCACCACTAGCAAACTGTTTGGTGTTATCAACACCTCGCTCACAGATTACAGAAACCGGAATACTCTAAATTTTGAGAAAAAGAGGCAAGTCCAGTTAACAGCAAAGAAACTTGAGGGTAAACATACAGCACAGGTTTTGAGAGTGGCGACATTATCCCTTACCAAGAGGGACTTTGCTTTGTTGACAAGGATCTGATGGCCTCAGGAAAAGTGTATGAAACTGAGGAGGGCATGGCTGCCCTCTGAGAGTCAATAGAGCAGGGCAAGACTCCTTGTATTAATGCAGCACGCTGCTCCTGCATGAAAAAAAGGTCTCCCTGCAAAAGATTTTTATTTCGACTTTTAGCCTATTACTGTGAGGAGCAAGGCATGCACAATTTCACTGTTGTACTTGTCTACTAGAAACCTGTGAATGCTTTCGTCTGTGTAACCAATTTTGACTGCAGGGTACGATGCTCTTCCCTTTCTGCCACATCTCCATGAAGTCTATGTGAACTAGCTGGCTGACTGAAGACCCTATCAGGCTTCCCAGAAGGTGAAGAAGACAAACTCAACCGGGCTGAGGCTTTTCTACAGGGTCCCATATAGCAGGCTACTCCCCAACTTTCAAAGCTTCTCAGACCCTTGTAACTGTATTTTGTTGGAATATTGTTGTTACTGTTTTTAAGCAAGCAAACAAACAAATAAACCCCCCAAATCCCCAAGCCCCAAGGATATAAGAAGCATGATATAACTTTCTCTGAATCTCAGTGCAGTGCATGGTTCCGTGGCCCAGTGGTGCCTATGCCCCTCCTCACCCTCTCCTCTACACAGCACAGGCTCACTGGAGGGGAAGCCACAGAGGGTCTGGCATAAGCAGACACCACCCCCTATTTCAAAACCACGCTTTGGGTTGCTGTTTGACCCCTGCGGCATGCCTGAATAGTCCGGCAGCGCTGGGCTCAGCTGTGCTTTGGAACGCATCTGCCCGCACATCCAGACAGTGCAGATGGGTCACCAGTACTACTGGAACATCCAGATCACTCTTGCTGCGCCCCAGGCCAGCTCCTATCTTGTTCACCACAAAGCAGAGAGCAAGCTGGGAGAAGCTTCTTCATCCTGCTCCCTCCCATGGAGCTCAGCTGCCCTCCGCTGACCTGTTCGGGGATGCGACTGCTGCAGGACAGTGACTCTTCCTCAGCCAGCACTGCCCTGCAACTTCTGGTTGATTGCAGACAGGCCCCCAGGGTTTTGGCCCCAAATGGAAAGGGTTGCCCAGTTAAGCAGAATAAAAAGCAAGTATTTTTATATCTCAGCCTAATCTCATAGATTAGTGTCCATCCTGTAAGTTGCTCAGCACACAGGAGCAGATATCTTCCCTGCGTGGTTGAAGGCAGAATAATCCCTTGGGTGATGACCTGCGGTCTTGGGGGGCGTTCATTAGTGGCTCCCTAATCTGACCAAGCAGCTCTTGCAACAGTGGCACTGACCTGAGACCCTCTCCTTCCGGTGAGTGCTGTCGGCAGTACTCCAGGGTGAAGGACTCGGCCGACGCCGAGGCGGCACGCCAGCGGACGGTGGCCATGTCCCAACATACCGTGCAGTCCTCAGCCTTGATGGTGGGGATGGCCGGTGCTGGGGACACAGCGACACATTAGCCATAGTGTGAGGAGGGAGCCAGGGGCTGGAGAGGGGTGCTGTGAGGGAAAACCTCACCTTCCCAAAACCCCACAGGATAGTCAGTTTTGTCTATCCAGCAGTGATCTTTTGCTTGCTTGTATTTCAGTGGCAGAGGGGTTGTACTATGGGGGAAAAAAACCCATTCTGGGAAAGCTGCTGTGAATATTTGTGCATTTCTGAACATCCTTAGAATGCTTGTGTAAGTTGTGACTTTTCTCAAGCACATTTTCCTAATTTCTGCCAATCTTTAAGGTGCACAGAACCAAGACAGTACTGCCTACAGTTCTCACTGCATCAACTCAGTTCTGTCCTCAGTAGTCCCTGCATGCACTGCATCAGAAAAAAAGGGTGCTGCTGCAGAACTGACAGGGAGATGCTGACTTTCTGCTTAATTATATCCTTAATTATATTTTTAGAGCCTCAGTTTAAGAACTACAGGTCCAACTGCAAGACAGAAAATGGAATGTAAAATAGCACACTGAATGCAAGTAATCAAAGGCTATTGTGTGAACATCTGACATCGTAAGCTGAAAACGGATCACTTGTATTCACTCAGTCTTTCCCTTTCCAGGGAATAGCAATGTAAATGAACCTTAGAAGATGTTGCTGAAACACTCATAAAGAGTTTTAATACCAATCCTTAGGAGAAAGGTTATTAATTAAAAAAAAGTCACAGAAAGATTTTTTGCTCTGAAAGAGATGAGGTTCCAAAAAGGAGTTCTAAGACAAAAGTAGAAATGGGACAATTTTATGACAAAATTTTCTTAAAGAACTGTAACAGGTGTTCCAGATGCATTCTGTTTTTAAGAAAAAAATTGTTATTAGTAGAGAAGGAAATAAAAGCATCTACAAGTACATATCAATTACTTGATTTAGTTAAAATCACTCAGCAGCTCAGGTTAAGATGTACTTGAAGTTTTACTACAGAAACAGCTAATCTAGGTTTTCAGCAGAATAATGAACCTCTGGGACAGATTCTCATCTGCTAATACATCTGTATAGCTGCCTTAGCAATAATCCCTTAATTGTCTTTTGTCATATTTGAGTATTGTCTCTTTTTAAGGGCATCTTTTCCTAAAGAATGAAAAATTAATGGCTAAATCCCCTAATACCTACATTCAGCAACTGACACACATACCTACATTAATGTATGTGTAAACAGTATGTCACAAGACATCAAGTTTTTTTAATTTTGTTTGAATTTATCTCTCTAAAGAGTAGATGGAGTGAGCATACCAGAAAAACATGTTAATATGGTTCTGAGATTTTAACAAATTAACTGCAGTTAGAATATATAAATTATTTCCTTGTAATATTCAAGCACTCATGAAAGGACATTGTAGAGAGGTGGGCTTTGGTCTCTCCTCACGGGTTACAACTTGATAGGACATGAGGAAATGGCCTCAAGTTGTACCAGAGGAGCTTTAGGTTAGACATTAAGAAAACCTTCTAGACTGAAAGTGTTATCACAGACTGGAAGAGGCTGCCCAGAGAAGTGGTTGAATTGCCATACCCAGATGTGTTTAAAAGCTGTCTAGATTTGGTGCTCAAGGGCATGGTTTAGAAGTGGGCCTGGCAGAGTTAGGTAATGGTTGGACTTAATGATCTTAAAGGTCTTTTCCAACTCATTCTATGATTCTATCTAATAAGAGACAAAAAGACAAAATGATAAACTCTGACTTTGTCCTTCAGATACACAGTGAGAATCACATAGGTTTTGAACAACAGAAGAAGGTACATTCACTCCTATGTCTTTAGGGCTGCAAAGAGCCTTCATCCAGGGATCAGTCTGAGACAGATGGGGCAGGGGAAAGGGTAAAAGCATAATTGGTGCCTTTAGCATCATTACCTCACAGAAAATACTGCTTGGAAATGGCATGTTCCCCAGGGGAGGGGAGGACAAGCTGTCAGTTTGGGTGGAGGGGGAGCAGGAGACAGGAGGTGCTGGGGAAATGCTGCAGTAGCACCTGCCTACAACTCCCCAGGCCCTCTGCCACCTCCGGGGGTAAAGCAGAGAAACCCTGTGGGTGCTCTCAACACCTGGAAGAGGCACAGCTTTGATACAGTATTAATGCATAACCACATATACCATCAAATTATTTTCTTGTACGTGCCAACTTTCATCTGAACTACTAAAAACTCTAAATTTTTGCTTTTTACTTGATCAGGCTACTTAAAGAATAAAAATATTTTAGTTTTTTTATCAGAGTAGCCAGGTTCACACTGAGGAGCTCTTTTCCACTACTGGTGCTCGTCTTTCCGCCTTTGGTGTAAGGAGGTGCAGGGGATTTTCATCTGTGAGTGCTGGACAGCATCCCTACAAGTCCATCTGGGTCTCAGTGGACTCCGTAGGGAGCATGAGGGAAGGCATTTAATGCACCGTTATTTGATCTAGTTTATGTGTTTTCTTAAAGAAAGAGGACAAAGGAAGGCATCAAAGACTTGAGAAAATAACTTCTTCAGAAGGCTTTAGTTTTGGGAAAAAAAAGTTGCTGAGCCTCCTGCCAAAAGGCAAAGAGATTTCTTAAAAATAATGGCTCCAGAGAGGTGAGAACATCCTTTTAAATTATGATTTATTGGCTGGTAATAACTCATTATTATTTGACCATTTTGCAGGAATTATGCACCATGGTGACAATTACATTGTTAAGGCTATAAAATGTGACTTTCTACTTTGAATGCTCTAGAAAATAATCTTTACTTAAAATGTGAATAGCAAATTGAATATCAAGGAGAATTATGAACAAATTTGAAGTCTAGTGAATTTCAAGCAAAAAGCTTGAAGCTCTGGTTGCTGCCAAGTAATTTCAACAATACATTCAGAGTTGCACAGAGTTATTTCATTCTAAAATCATTAAGTACCCTTGTCTGTATTTTGTCACTGCAAGAACACAATGATTGTTTTTATCCTGTAGCACTAAAAGAGTTGTCTGGCAAGAAGGTCTCAGACACAAGATGTTTCACTTTGCTCATAATTCAAGAAGCAATAGTTTTGTCAATACAAATTATTAAAGGAATTACAGCTCAGAAAAATTAATCAGTCAAGTGAAACTCATAAACAATACTCATCTACTCAATTTATACCACTTAAACAGCAGCAGAGCCTCTCAGCCATACCTGAAGATTTGTGTCCCACTGAGTTACACACAGCATGTAGCCTCAGTAAAGTAGATTTTCCTTTGAAAAGTTAATAATTTAAATCAATGCAACATAGATGTATTTGGTAGGATGACAGAGAGGCAAAAAGTGCAGCTGTCATCTCTATTTTCCACAGGAGAAGCAGCAGCAGCAGGTGACAGCTGGGTGGCTTTGCCACAGCTTCCCTGGAGCATTGCAGTGCACTCAGAACAGAAATTCATAATGTGTTGTCCCAATGTCCCAGTGATGAGGCCTGAGACTGGGAACATCTTCAAATCTGAATGCCTTCAAGTTTCCTCCCAGGAGCAACTATGCTACTATCTCTTTGCAAAAAGTGAAACAGGTGAGAGTTGCCTGCTATGTGCAGGATGAGCTAAATGAAGCAGTTTTTTCAGTTTCGGTAAGACTATGGATTAGAGCAGGTCTAAGGACTTGAAGCCTATAACAATCAAATGCCAAAATACATACATACCTGTTTTAAAAATGGCTTTTTCACTGGGTAGGCTACAGCCTGTGCCATTCACAGCCATGACCCACACACTGTAGCAGTGATCTGGCTCCAGGTCCTCCAAAATGCAGTGGCTCTCCTTCACTGTCACTCTGTACTCTTCCACCAAAGCTAGGAGCAACACACACAAGCACAGGACATCACACTCAGGTGTTGCACTGGTGGGGCCTACAACCACACCTCTCAACTAGCATGTAAAAAACAGTCAGCTAAAAAGTCCAGAAAGCGTTACTAGCCAAGATCTCCATATTTCACTCTGACACAGCCTTTACAGAAAATTTCTGATATGACCCAGTATTGAATGCACTCAAATCCCGTCGATGGCAGGGGGAGATTATGGCCTTTAGTCCTGCTGAGGACTAAACTGCAAATTTGGGACATAGAATCAGAAGTTATCAAGTCTGGTTTCACTGCTCTATAACAGTAATTTCTCATAATGGTCTTTATGGTCCTTAGTTATAAATCAGCTACTATGAAAAGCCTTTTGCATCCTCCAGCATGCACAAACATACACATGCACACACTCACATACACACATGGATTTGTGCAGCCCAGTTGCTTAGAGTGACTTTATGACCAGTCTGAGCTTTTTAATGAATGAGCATTTCAATTCTGTTTCTCAATTTCATATATAACAGTTGAAATATTTTAATGTAATTTTGAAAAAAAATCTTTGTCTGCATGTGGAAATACTGTGGAAATACTGATTATCTTTTCCTGTCTTTTTTTTTATTAGGCCACATTTCTAAAGTACATGGACCTTAAAAACCTAATGAAACCTGTCCCATTGGAAGCAGCCCTTAGGAGTACACATGGGGCAGCATGGACACACCCTTTCTGAAGGTCCGGCCACATCATAAAGGGGCACCTCAACAGTAATGTTGCTACTGCTCTGCAAACCACTTCCCTATGCTTTACAGACCACGATATTTATCTTGCATTTTGGAGGACAAAGAGGAGGAGAAGAAGAGGAATCTAACTCAGGTTCTCCTCCACTGTTACCCACCCTTAGTCCTATGTGTGTCTTCACTCTCCCCCTTTGCTCAGCACCCAGGGACCGTCCCTGCAGCTTAGCTTCCCCTCTGCTGAACCCAGACCAGAGCAGAAAGGACTCTTGTCACCACGAAGGCAAGACCTTACGCACCTCCTGCATCTTTGCCAGCTTGTGGCTCCTCCATACAGTAGACCTGGAAGCAGTCAATGGCGTCCCCGTCGTTCACAGCCCAGTAGATAGCAATGGAGGTGCTGGTCGCTGAGTTTGGTTCCTGAGGTACAACAGTTGGTGTCTGTGGGACTGAGAGGAAAGTCTGCCATTGTTATTCACACTCCCATATTTTCAGCCAAATTACCTACAGGTTTGTGAGGCAACTCAGATGCTTATTTTCACTCAGGTTTCTCATTTCCACAGAACAAGTACAGCAAGTACATGAAATATGGAATACTAGTGCAGTTTTATAGTAATAGGTCCTTCTAAACTAGGAACAGAAAAAAAAGTAATTGCTTGGCATTGGAATTGGTCCATTTCCCTTGCAGTGTGGACAAAATAACATCCAGTCCTAATACTGGCACCACCTGAACCCGGCACAAAGCATGGGCCTGTGTCCAGCCCAGCTCCTGCATGATGGTCCTGACCTGTAGGGAAGTACATCAGGAAACAAACATTCAGATGATGGTCCAGACCCATGGAGAAGAACACCAGGAAACAAACAGCCATGCATGGCATTCATATTTGCTTCCAGCCTTCAGCAGGGAGGCTCCCAGGGCTGTGGCAGTCCTGGAGAGGCAGAGCTGTCACACAGCTCCAGAAATCCTTCTCCATTCCCATGAAGATTTGCTCCCTTCAGTTACAAGGAGAGCTCTCCAGTTCTGAGCTCCACTTCGAGGCACATGTGCTGATGAAACCCCGAAAAATTCCTGGTAACTTCAGACTACCTCCCCAGAAATGCCAGAAGACCCTGCAGCCTAACACAGGCTCCTTTGGGTGACTGCCTTCCTTTCCTTGCAAGACAGGCACCAAAGGAAAGGACACCTTACGAAGAGGATACTCATGAAAGTAGTGACTGAAAGCACTTTTTTTTGCAGCAAAGAGCGTTGGGATAGCTCACTGGTGGAAGAGGGAGCTTGCAGAAGAAAGCCTTCTCCAGACACAGATGTACAATTGCAAGAAGAAGTACGTGAACCTTTTGCAATTTCATGGTGTTCTGCATTAACTTGTCATAAAATATGATCTAGCCATCATCCAAGTCAAGAGTACTGGCAAATGCAGTGTGCCTAAAACAATAACACAAAAGCAATTCTTATCCTCCACGTCTTTGCTGACCACACTCATTCAACATTCAAAACATTAGTGAAAAAAGTAAGTGAACCTTTGGAATCAATAGCAATATGAGCTTTAACAAGGGCAAGTGCCAGGTCCTGCACTTGGGCCATAACAAACCCCTGCAACACTACAGGCTTGGGGAAAGGTGGCTGGAAAGCTGTCTGGCACAAAGGGACCTGGGGGTTCTAATTGACAAGCGGTTGAACATGAGCCAGCAGCGTGCCCAGGTGGCCAAGGAGGCCAATGTCATCCTGGTTTGTATTAGAAACAATGTGACCAGGAGGAGTAGGGAGGTGATTGTTCTCCTGTACTTGGTACTGTTGACTGAGATGATGGCTAGATCACATTTTATGACAAATTAACGCAGAACACCATGAAATTCCAAAAGGTTCACAAACTTTTTTTTTTGCATCTGTATGTGGTTGATCCTAGCAAGGTGGGCAGAGGAGAGGACCTGCCACACCAGAAAGGGATTCGTGGAGTGTGCCAAATCCACTGACACCGACAGCAGCACGGATGTGCATTAGGAAAAGGAAGACTCTGACACATTGGGGAGCAGGATGTTCCCTGAAGCCTTGGGCCACCTCTACCCGAGGGGGACTCGTACTGCAGGTGCACAGCAATGTGCTCCTGCCTAACAAGGTCATTGTCTTCACAGACCCTGAGGACAGAGAATCCTTGGTGTACTGGTTAACCCCAGCTCTGTCAAAGCACCTGAACCCCAGCGGACAACCAGAAGCATCCCTCACAAAGAGTGCTTTAAAGACCTCTAAGACTCCCCAAATTTTATATAAACTTAGCATCCTGATCGGCAGAGTTCTATCCCTGATGAGATATTGTTCTCCTCTATGATTATGGCTTAAAAGAGTGGGAGGGGAAAGAAAGAAAAAAGAAAAAAACCCCAAAAGATGTTCATTGTTAAAGTGATTGCAGGGAATGAAAATACATGGCTCTATTTCTTCACTCAGTAAATTTCCATATTGCATGAATTCTCTTAGAATCTCAGCAAAAAGCTTTTGCTTTTTTTCAGTTATCTTCACAGTAGTGATGATGATCCCCTGTGGCATGAACAAGGCAAATGCAGATGCTGGTTGTTTCCTTATGATTTATACAGAGTTACCAGTACAGTAGGGTTACATCTGCTTCTCATTGAGAAAAATTATCCTTCTCATTGCTAAAAACAATCCACATTTCATCTTTTGACTGCATCTAGAGATGGTCAATTTAAAAATCGGTCTTCTTTAGGAAAAGACTTCCTTTCAGTGGACCGCTGGGGAAACCAGCTGGGTTTTTTTTTTTTTTGTTTTTGTTTTTTTTTCTGTGAAGTTGCCTAGAAACTGCTATTTATGAACACAGAAACCCCACAACTGCAAAATTTATTATTATGCCAAATCGGAACAGAAGCTAGCTTAATGAATGAAACTTCTGGGAAAAAAAATATCCCCCCCAGACAAATAAAAATTCAGTATGGTAACATTGAGAAACATTTGATTTCTGATTTCCTTTTGCATAATATGAAACAACTTTTGAAAGGAAGTAATTTCAAAGCAAGAGGTTGAACTATCGTCTTTAGGAAGAGAATACTTACGTATTATTGTCTTTAGGAACAGAATACTTATGTATTATCAAAGTGCCAGTCCCTTTTAAAGTGAAAATTTAAGTCAAAGAAACTGTATTTGCACCACAAGTTTGGCTAAATCCTATTTTCCCACAGGAAAGTGTGACATTTTCTCATCATGTCAGTTTTCATTGAAGTGCTGTCATGTAAGGAAAGTTTTCCTTCATGCTACCTATCTGTTTAATAAAATACTATACTTTCTGAAGGAAAAATATGTGGACGGGAGAAACATAGTAAATTCAGTCAATTCACATGTGTTTTATCAGATGGCTTCAGTTAAAAAAAAGAATCTGAGACGTCTGACATTTGCTTCCAGTGTGTCATAAATGATGTATTCAAGGCATTCAATCCCAAATAAAATTTTGTGTAGGCTTTCACTTCTATTTCCTTTCAGCACAAATTCGTGCTGACAAACTCTTCATTGACAGCTGTCCAGATCCCGATAAAGTTTATAGGTGTACATACAGGCAGAGCAGAAAACCCACACTGGCAGTTATTTCAGAGGACATGAAATAACAGGGGTGAAAAAAAACATTTATCACGTGCAATTTTCGCTATTGCCCTCTGAAGCACAGGCTCTTCCCACTTTCCGTTCATGTGGGGTTTTCAGATGCCTCTGTTCATATAGCACGAGCCGAGGGACCTTGGCCAGGCCCCTGCTCTCCTCCCCACAGCAGTGATGCTGAGGCTGTGCCCCTCGGAGGAAGAGAACTCAAGAGACCCTTTGACTGCTGCTTCTGTCCCGGCCTAGAATTTCTCAAGGCCTGGAAGATTTACAGGTATAGACCTTCTGCTGGTTTGAGGTACAGATAACTGAAATGATGCAAGAATCTCCCCCTTTAGTGCTTCTCCCGCTTTTGCTCATCTTAATGTCCTACTATAAGCCAAACACTTGTGCACAATTAGACTTCATTTTACATTCAACTCTGATTGCTAATTACATGGTTTGCAAATTTATACTTCCCAGATAGATTCTGTTTTTAGCTTCCTAAAATTTCCAAAACGTTGTCCATATATTAGCTTTTTTTAAAGATGATATTCAGAGATTCTTACCAGCCACATGTTTTAAGGGGTGCTGATTGCTTTGTCCCGGACTGTCCGCATAGTGCTCAAACAGTGAGAAAGCACTGGGCATCTTTTCTAAAGAGAGAGTAGTATCCATTGCAGTAAGTAGCCTGTTTGGAAGAAAACATATAGCCATCCATATAAATCCCTCGTGGCATCATATAGTTTTCCAAAGGCTAGACACAAAGACCATGCAACTTACGCTTCTCTAAATATTTTCCATGAACTTGAGGACAACATGCAAGGGGAAGCTGTTTCCTCGATTTTGAACATGCTGTGATTTTGGATCAGGAGCACAGTGAGAGCGTACACAGTCTGCATACACTTGACCCGTGAGGACGTGAGGATATGAAGTTCACAGCAAGACTCCCAAGAGCCCAGGGGTTTGGGCTTACTAACGCTGCCTTTAAAGGTTACAAACCTTAGAGGTAAACTACAGCAGCTGACTCCAGAGATGTGATGTAAAGCAGCTGCTTGCGGCAAGCAAAAAAACGTGGAAGGAAAATAGAGTCCACTTAATTAGTTCATACTTGCTGAGTTCATTATAGGAACAAAACAGGTTTTTTTTTAATTCTGAGGCAGAAACAGCTTCAAGGAAATGAAAGATTATTTTTTTCAAGGCAACTGAATTTTACCTTTCTCCCGTTCTTTTTTTTCAGACATCAGAATAGTTAATTATGATTAACAGGGAGGTTGGATTAAAATGGTCTCTAAGGTCCCTTCTAGCCCAGGCCATTCTATGAATTAACAAACTATGAATTAATCTTAACAAAGCACAACCAGTGTAATATATACTTTCTTTAGAAAAACGTGCATTGTTACATAGACTTGTTTTTAATGTTTTAGCAAGTCAGGTATTATCAAAGTACAGTAATACCCAAACCCATGCACAAAAGGGAACAAACATTAAGTTTAGTGTATAAGTAAACAACTGAAGTATACAGAAAGCCTTGGAAAACTCTTTTGTCTGACTGAATCACCCTACTTGTATGCAATAAACTACACGCAGGTACGTGGCCAGACTCTCGCATTTTGACTTGCAACAGTCAAGTCCAAATTTATAGTCCTAATTCTTCCAATTAATAACAACTATGAAGAGTGATATTTGGCACATTCTCTTCAGAACACTCTCCTGCCATTGTAATTTGACTGCAAACTGGAATCCTCGTGCCATTGTTCTAGCCCAGTGCACGTCAGTGCGCGTGTCCCTGTGGTGGCTGAGGCAGCACTGACAAGGGTATGTGTGATACACACCGTGCAATGCCCAAGCACTTAGGTGGTGGTCTGGACAAAGTAGGTTTGGGGACTGGAGGAGACTGCAGCCAGTCTGTCTGAATATTTGTAGTTCACCTTGGAAAATTTATTGGGAGAATACAGGCTTATAGCTGAACATTTTTCTCATAAAGAATAGGTCTCACCAAAATGACTTCCTTGAGGAGATCACACATGGCAGAGAACAGTTTGCGATTTATTTACAGGTATATGCAGGCAGTCCAGGATGTAGCTGTGACAAGGCACCAGCCCTCTGGCACTCACTGAATCGGGCAGTGCCAAGGAAGAGACATGGGAAAACATCAGCCCATTGTCTCCTGGTAAGTTTCAGGAAGCTACTTAATATAATTTTTTCTCTTATAGTCCAATAACCCCAGCCATGTAACTGACACTTTGCATTATAACCTTTCAGAGACCAGGTAATACAGAACAGACTAATAAAAAAAGAACATACCAGTAACATCTAAGGGAGGGAAGCAGGGTCAACATATTTTTAGTATGTATGCATATAATGCTAACTGCAAGGAACATCTGTTTAAAAATGTCTGCATAGAGATGTAGAATTGAGCTGACATTTTGAAATGTTACTTGCTTAATTGATGTGTTACAGAGTATGTGCAAAGCACTCCAAAACCAGTCAGTTACAGCAACAAGTTTAAAACCTCTTCTCTTAATTTCATTATTTACAAAGTTTATAAAAGTAACTATGAATATTAGCAGTGTTTTCAAATCTTGCAAATAATAAATGAAGCATCCAGCATGCTAGACCTAGTACTCACTACAGTGCACTTAACCCATACTTCTTATACCTTTTATTCAATTCTTTAGATGACTAGAGGAGGAAAAAAAGAAATGTATTAACAGTTTTCAAAACCCTGAAAATCTTGAAAAGCCACTCATCTTACAGGCTTGCTACTCTCCACAGACATAAAATGCACACAGTTTTATTGACTTGATGCTGCTCATTCACACCAGCACAGAATTCGGTTTCTTAAGAATATTCCACTTCAAAGCTCTGGCTCAGCAGGCTAGTAGAGTTTAAATCTGTTTTTAAGCTCCTGAGGAGTCAGTATTCAATATCCAGGTTTAAAGACCAGAGCACAGTCAAATACTTTCTCAAACCAAGGCTTTTACAGAAAGAAATCACCTGCACATTAAGAACACTTGAATCCAAATCCTGGCTGAACTCTCCTTCATAAGTTCTTTTTACTAGAAATTGGGTGAGATTTGTACTCATGAAGTGAGAGTTTCTCCCATGCTCCAGAAATCTGCAGTTAATGTTTCCTGGCTTGTGGACAGAAAATTTCCTGTCCTTTATCACTAACAGAAAAGGATAGGGAGTTAAAAAATTATCGTACCCTGCAAAAGAATTTCAGATTACAGAGTTATCTTTTTGCTAAGGTACTGATTCAGTACCTCACAAAGTTCAGGAAAATAGGCTATATTTTTTGCCTACCCCAAAATAGCCAATCTACCATTGCATTCAATTGTTTGCAGTATAGCAAGATACTACGTAGCTTGGAGCAGGGGAGAAAGCCAAATACCACTGCACCATTTCTATGACTGCTGGTATACGGGCTGGAGGCTGGTATTTTGGAAGGAAGTTGATGAGGTCTTCTACAGGCAGCTGAGAGCGGTCTCACAATCACAGGCCCTGGTTGTCGTGGGGGATTTTAACTTCCCTGATATTTGCTGGAAGGACAACTCAGCCAGCCAGCCACAGTCCAGGAGGTTCCTCCAGTGCATCGATGATAATTTTCTGATGTAAATGGTGGAGGAGCCGACTAGGAGAGGAGCACTGCTGGACCTCATCCTCGCTAACAAGGAGGATCTGGTTGAAGCAGTAAAGGTTGAGGGCTGCCTTGGCTGCAGTGACCATGAAATGGTGGAGTTCAGGATCTCATGTAGCAGAAACAAAATAGCAAGCAGAATTGCAACCCTGGACTTTGCCAAGGCAAACTTTGGATTTTTCAAGCAATTACTAGAGAAAATCCCATGGGCAAGGCTGTTTGAAGGTAAAGGGGCCCAAGACAGTTGGTTAGCGTTCAGGGACTGCTTCTACCGTGCTCAAGATCAGAGCATCCCGACACGTAGGAAGTCAAGGAAGGGAGCCAGGAGACCTGCGTGGCTAAACAGGGATCTGCTGGGTAAGCTCAAGGGCAAGAGGAGAATTTACAGATCTTGGAAGGCAGGGCTGGCCACTTGGGAAGAATATAAGGCTGTTGTCCGAGGGTGTAGGGAGGCAACTAGGAAAGCAAAGGCCTCCCTAGAATTGAACCTGGCGAGAGGGGTCAAGGACAACAGGAAGAGCTTTTTCAAATACGTGGCAGATAAAACTAACACCAGAGGCAATGTAGGCCCACTGATGAATGAGGTGGGTGCCTTGGTGACACATGATACAGAGAAGGCAGAGTTACTGAATGCCTTCTTTGCCTCTGTCTACTCTGCCGGAGGCTGTCCTGAGGAGCCCCGTTCCCCTGAGGCCCCAGAGGAAGTCAGGGCAGTGGAGGAGTTTGCTTTAGTCGATGAGGACTGGGTTAGGGACCAATTAAGCAATCTGGACATCCATAAATCCATGGGTCCAGACGGGATGCATCCACGGGTGCTGAGGGAGCTGGCTGATGTCATTGCTAGACCACTCTCCATCATCTTTGCCAAGTCTTGGGAGACGGGAGAGGTGCCTGAGGACTGGAGGGAAGCAAATGTCACTCCAGTCTTCAAAAAGGGCAAGAAGGAGGACCCGGGTAACTATAGACCGGTCAGCCTCACCTCCATCCCTGGGAAAGTGATGGAACGACTTATCCTTGGTGCCATCTCAAGGCATATCAGGGATAAGAGGGTCATTAGAGACAGTCAACATGGCTTCACCAAAGGGAAGTCGTGCTTGACTAACCTCAGAGACTTTTATGAGGATATAACAAGGTGGATAGATGATGGCCGAGCGGTGGATGTGGTCTACCTTGACTTCAGTAAAGCATTTGACACAGTCTCCCACAGCATCCTTGCTGCTAAACTGCAGAAGTGTGGTCTAGACTCTTGGGTAGTGAGGTGGACTGTGAACTGGCTGAGGGGAAGAAGCCAAAGAGTTTTGGTCAATGGGGCAGAGTCTGGTTGGAGACCTGTATCCAGTGGAGTGCCTCAAGGGTCGGTACTGGGACCAGTATTATTCAATATATTCATCGATGACTTGGATGAGGGACTAGAGAGTACTATCAGCAAGTTTGCTGATGACACCAAGCTAGGAGGAGTGGCTGACACACCAGAAGGCTGTGCTGCCATCCAGCGAGACCTGGACAGGCTGGAGCGTTGGGCGGGGAAAAATTTAATGAAATATAACAAGGGTAAATGTAGGGTCTTGCATCTGGGTAGGAACAACCCCAGGTTCCAGTATAAGTTGGGGAATGACTTATTAGAGAGCAGTGTAGGGGAAAGGGACCTGGGAGTCTTGGTGGACAGCAGGATGACCATGAGCCAGCACTGTGCCCTTGTGGCCAGGAAGGCCAATGGCATCCTGGGGTGTATTAGAAGGGGGGTGGTTAGTAGGTCGAGAGAGGTTCTCCTTCCCCTCTACTCTGCCCTGGTGAGACCCCATCTGGAATACTGTGTCCAGTTCTGGGCCCCTCAGTTCAAGAAAGACAGGGAAGTGCTGGAGAGAGTCCAGCACAGGGCAACTAGGATGATTAAGGGAGTGGAGCATCTCCCTTATGAGGAAAGACTGAAGGAGCTGGGGCTCTTTAGTTTGGAGAAGAGGAGACTGAGGGGTGACCTCATTAATGTTTACAAATATATCAAGGGTGAGTGTCACGAGGATGGAGCCAGGCTCTTCTCAGTGACAACCACTGATAGGACAAGGGGTAATGGGCTGAAACTGGAACATAAGAGGTTCCGCTTAAACTCGAGAAGAAACTTCTTCTCAGTGAGGGTGACGGAGCCCTGGAACAGGCTGCCCAGAGAGGTTGTGGAGTCTCCTTCTCTGGAGACATTCAAGACCTGCCTGGACACGTTCCTGTGTGGCATAGTCTAGGCATTCCTGCTCTGGCAGGGGGATTGGACTTGATGATCTTTCGAGGTCCCTTCCAATCCCTAACATTCTATGATTCTATGATTTGAAATGCTGTTTCATTTTGCATGAATGATCAGCCCGTATAAAGTAATTTGAACTTCTCCTCTCTTGCATCCCAGGATACTTTCTCTGCAACTTCCAGACTCTGTGCTAATTCCGTAATGGAAAGTTATTGTCCCAGAAATTGACATCCTCCTCAAGACTGCTGTTACACTTCTGTGGATGAGAGAGCGCCACGGCTCGCTCATGGACAAGTCTTGCCGCACAAGGACAATCTTGGAGGACTCAGGCCACTAATGACTAACCTGCAAGACCCTCTGAAACCCGTTAATGACTGATGACTGTATGAGCTATGCAACTCCAGTGATGGGGACTCACAAGGAATGTTTTTACATCCAGAAGGGACTATTACAGATACCCACCATGTGCACCTTTCTAAACATAGCTTATTGTCATGGTTTATCCATGGATGGAGACTAAGCACCACACAGTCACTCATGGTTTTTCAGCAGTAAACATTTATCACACTCAGTAATTTGAGTATAATAACCACTGTCTGTGTCTGCTTATTTTAAAAAAAAACCAAAACAAACTACATTAAAACCCTACAACAGCTCTGCACTGGAAAATTTTCAACTACACTTTCATCTTTCACCTTTATTTTTGACATAAAGTACCTTTTACTGTAACATTTCTGACTCCTTAGTGGATAATTAATTCTAGATAAACTATTGAACTGTCTCTGAGCCTTTCCTTCATAGTACAAACCAGAACCACTTTAATGGCATAAGTCACATTTCTATCTTGTGCATAATCTTTGCAATTGTCTCTGAGCATTCATATCACCAAAGAAATGATTTGGCAGTTTCAGAGTGAAATAGCTGAGCCTGTAGAATTTATTTATCTTAAAAAAAAAAAAAAAAAAGGAAGGTGAATAACTCATTCTCAGCCTTGGTACAGCATAAGTGCTTTCCTAACTAGTATCATGAAAGCTGTGGTATGAAAATAATTTTTACTTACATTTAGGAAAATAAATCCATCAAGTTCTTCCATTTCTTTTACTGTTGTCTCTAAAGTTTCCTTTGCTGAATCAACAGTTTGCTGGAAGTTAACCATCTGTTCATACAAATACTCCATTTTCATCTTCTTCACTTCCTCAAAATTCTCTGATTTCTCATCATATTGTGCTACCACTTTCTTAAGCATCTCTTCATTCTGCTTTTCTAATAACTCTGCATTTTTCTTACAGTTTTCCTGCAAAATAAAAACAGATGTAAACTGATTTGCAGAATAAAATTACAACATTTAATGAATACACAGAATTCCAAATTACCCATACATGAGCCATCCACCAGACTCCTTCTGGCATCCTGACAATAAGAGAACTTTATTTCTGCAAGCAAGCTCATCTGCGAGATATAATGCTAGAGAAATATGTTTAAAACAATGGAAGATTTTTTTTTTTTTACTTTCAGTGTTTTAAATTAAACTTCTATATTTAAGCACTGAGACAGGAAGTCTGACTGCAAAATAGCTAAAAATCCATACTTCCAACTGAAATTAATATAGTACTCAAAGCTTAAGAATTTGCTCATTAAGAACTTAAGACATTGGGCTACTCCTTTAGATGTTTCATAAAGGATTCTAAATTAAGACACAGTGTGAGCTTTTTATAAGCATAATCAAAATTAAGGAAACTTTTTCTTCAAGTGTTTGACAGTCACATTTTTCCACTTTGCAATAACATGTAAAAAAAGCAATTTTTTCTTCCCCTAAAGTTAATACCTTCCAGTGGGAGAAGTCAATTTAAGGACTGGAAAAATAGCCCATTTCAGTGGAAGAAAGGACACTACAAAACAAGGCAAGCATATCTTAGAAGTAATTTTGTCCAGGAAAAAAACCCAGTGTGCTAAAACAGTGGACTTACCTCAACAGCGTTAAATAGAGACTCAATATCACTCACAAATTCTTCAACCTTCATTGACTTTTCTTCCAGTGCTATCAGCAATTCACTTAACCGATTCTGAAATGTAAAATCTCTCAGTAACATAAGCACGTTATTTATAAAGCTTTTACAAGCAACTTATTTTAAGTGAATATTCTTGTTTTGCCATCAGCCATCATTGGAACAATTGCTAAATTAAGTTCACATATCACCCTGGCTACAATGACGAGGACGGAAATAGCAACTGGAACAGTCACAAAACTGTTCCCAAACCAAACAAAGTGAGCTCAGATTGACAAGGTGCTGGGCATCTGTACTGCTGAACATCACAAATTCTAGTGCAGCTTTGCTCAAGACTGAGGATGCTCAGAGCCTCATGAGAGTCCTCAAGAGATCACATGAACAAGCTCATAAAAAGTGAGATAACACAGGCAATTATGAGGCTAATATCTTATGCATAATTAGAATTTTAAAGACATTTCCTATAAACCAGAAATCATTAAAATCACCGGTTTCATTAGATGTGGAAACAAAAGTGGTCCAAGGGACAAGAGGTGCTTCACAACTTCTTTTTAGTCCTTCTTACCTTGTGTGAAAGCAACCTGGCCATCTGCTCAGGTGTAATTTAGAATTTACAAAACTACTTAGTTTTAATTAACTGGCATATATCTAACAGGAAATTTAACTTCCTTTGGTAACAGCTTCCTGTCATGGCAAACTTTCACAGCTAGATCTGTTGAAAACTAACATGACTTTCCATTAATCATAAATGTCACATTGCCTGTACAACCGCAAGGTCACTTTATAAATATTTTGGGTCAATCACCAAATTCGGAAGCAAAATTCTGTTTGTTAAGATACTCTACAAAATCTGACAGATGCCATCCACAGCTCATATAATTTACTGTGAAGCTGTGTTCCTACAGTTAAAATCCAGATGACAAGCACTCTGCCATCTTAATATTTTCTCAGTAATTGTACAGAAGTAACCAGAAATATACAAATGCTATTTCAGAGTAACCTGAGACCTGAGTGCTAGAAATTATGTGAAGCCAAGCCTGCGTTGTGGACACATTTAATATTGGCTGTGTGTCTGTGCTCCACAGCCAGGGAGTGATATCATGGAATGTTTATTTGTAGCTTAACTTGACTTACTGCAGTGCAAGTACATTCAAGGGATGGCTGGGCTCTGTGGCTTTGTTACTGACTTACTGGTGGCTAATTATCACTCCTAAGTCAAGCACGAATGGCCATATATGAAAAGCAGCTCTGCTGTCATGCATCTGCACACCATGGAGATAGCTTGTAAATACTGATATTTGAAACTGCCACATTGATTCCTCCAACTTTTAATTGCTTTGCATACGAGTTAACATAACAATAACATGAAAACCTGTAATAAAAGCCCTTCTGGATTAGGGAAATTGCACAAAATCCGTATTACCGTCAGCAAAATATATGTCAAGAAAGAGACCTCACCTTTCAGATACTGAAATGAGATTAAACAGTTGGTTACCAAAAAAGGAACTCTGTATACTTGTACATGAACAAATCTGACAGAGGAAAAGTAAGAAAGCACATGCGTGTTGTTGTCACTTGCAGAACTGCAATTTAGTGAAGAACAGCTTCCTCAGAAATTAAAGCATTTTTAGTAGTATTGTCAGCAAAGAACTAGGCTACTGAAATGGAGGGCATTTTTATTTATCTTTTAGAGTGGTTCAGTTTAGAGATAGTGTGAAGAAGTAGGACTTGCTATACTCTTGCCTGCATTACAATTAAAATACTGTTGGCACAGATGAACATTAACCGAACAGAAAATTGGGATGGCATTTCAACAAAACCCTGTACTATATGAAGTGTAACTTGTCTAACATCTCCAAGCAACCCACACATGGAACTGGGGCAGGGAACACTTTGTGACGATACTGGCCCCCACATATGGAGGTTTCTGTACCTTGTCAAGTGAAATGAGATGCTGATACTAAAGCTCTCTTTTCATGGAAGCAACAATTTTTCCATTTCTCCCCCTACACATACAAACCAGAACAAAATTACACAGGTGAGAAGGCTAAAGGATGGAATGTCTGGTAACAGCTACATATAAACAAGGCCATTTAAACTTCTGAACAGATGAAAACACCAGCTTAGCAAGCCTAGGACTCCAGAGAATACCTTAATAAGATTGTTTCCCTTCAAGACCTCCAACAGTTGTTTAGGAATAGTTTTTATTTTATAGATACTGTGACCTCTGGACTGGTCTCTGGAGCCTCTTCCCTGACAACACAGGACATCCAGAGAAATTAGCCTCAGTAGCAACTTCTCTCACCCAAAATTATTCTTACCTTCATCTTGGTTGCAGCATCATCTAGTGTTGTGACATCGTGATCTTTATGTTCTCCAAAAAGCTTGTCAATAGCAGATATTGGGCATTTGCAGTGGTAACAATATGTGTCTGTTTGCACTTTCTTCAGTTCTCTTTGTGGGCTCTCAACTTGAGGAACATTTGTTGCTGATTTTTCAGGGTACGCCACCACAAAGCCTGAATCTTCAAGCTCAACAGGTGTTTTTCGCTCTGGCTCATTAACAAATTCATAACTATCACCAGCATGCTCAAAAGAATCCCTGTCTTCAAATAATAACTCCTCATGTGTTAACTGTGATGATATTTCATCTTGCAAAAGCTCTTCTTGTGTAATCACATCATAGTCCATTGACTCCGCGAGATCTTCATAAACGTCGGGGTGCTGCTCCTCTCTTTGCAAGTCTGGCTTCTCTGCTCGCTGAATGCCAGGGGCACAGGAGAGACTTTCCTGAGTATATTGGTAATCTTCACTGTTTTCAACAGGAGTCCTGACATATGGGACAAATCTTTCCATTTGAGGAACTGCTGCTATGTCATGTTCTTCCTGCTTGTTACCACTTTCTTGATATGCAGCTCCCTGACATTCCACTACTTGACTATATATTTGATTACCTGATTGCTCTGGCAACTCCTCAGTTGTTTCTACAGGTACATTTGCTTCTTCTCCGTGTTCAGTGTTATCAGTTCTTGTACCTGAAAGAACTACTCTGCTTCCAAAAGGAATGGCATGCATTGGTTTACAAATTGTTTGCTGAATGTCACTGTCAACCTGGAATTGCTCTCTCTCCACAGCACCCCTTTCTGGCAGTACCTCAGTTCTCTCAGGCTGAACATCACCAGGCTCCTGCTGGTGTTTGTCCTCTGAAATCTGAACTGAAATTCCTCCATTAAATGACTCCTCCTCTGGCATCTGATCCTTTTGGGGCCCTATGGCCTTACTTGGAATTTCATCTTTAAGAATGTATTTTTCAAAATAAATTCCTGTTCCATCATCTGTGTCTGAATTTCTACTGGGGAAAGACGCATTGGAATTACCACTTTCCTCATCAGAGGGAGTCTCATCCTTTGTCTTTTCTCCTACTGCTTCTGCATAGAGGTCCTTGTATAAAAATGACAGGGCGGGTGGCTCCTCTAGAAGCTCTGGATTAACTGCAGCAACAGTGGTAGGGAACAACAGAGATCGTTCTAGCACTCCTTCTTCCGAATCAAAGAGTGGGGTCCCTGGTGACTTCCGTTCATCTTCTACACTTGTAACCTTTTTACTGCTAGTGTCATTTGATTTCTGCAGAGGTAAAGGATTTGGAGCATCTACACAGGACTGCACTTCGCTTTCTCCTTTCACCGTTCCATAAAAGACTTCATCCAAATCCTCAAGTAAGGAAAACTCCTCTTCCAAAGTGTCTGTCTTAGTGCTTTCTTTAAAAGATGTAGCTTCCTCCACAGGTTCATTGGGATCTTCTGCCACAGGAAACAATGAACTTGGTCTTTCAAAATGTGGTTTAATTGGGGATTTGTCATCAATTAACGTATATTTTTCAAAATAATCCATATCAGTCATGCTATTATTAGGATCCAACACTGCATTATTTTGGTTTTGTGGCAACACGGGATTTTCTTGTGTTTCTCCAGTTTCCTCAACGTCATCATTTTTGACCAATTCCTTTAGTTCAGGGCTTGCAGGTTTTCCCATCACTGGGCTTTCCGAAAATTTTGTGGTTATTCCTGAAGCTAGGGCTCCATGGCCATCATCAGTTAATTTTCTTTTAAATGAAGGAGTTGTTTCCAAGTATTCTAGTTTATCCGGCATGTGCTTACTTTCTTCTTGATCAACAGAAGAAATATGTGTAGGAGCATGAATATTGAGTATTTCATAACCTTCTGAAATTATATTAAATAGATCCTTTTCTTCAGTAGTCTCTGGAGCATTCTGACTGTATTCTACGGTACTCGCACGATCCATTTCTTTCTCTTCTCCTCTCAGGTTATGTTCAGGCACTTCAGACACTTTGTATACCTCCAGATGTTGCATTGTTTCCATTTTTGTAGGGTTTCCAGTGCTAGTTTCAGGCTCTGGAACTCTGTCTGGACCTTGATTGTCTCCTACCAGAGATGGTAAATCATACTTTTGCATTTTGTGACTAGTGCCCAAGGACACTCTGTGTGAAATTTCACTTGACACTGAATCAGAAACTCTGAAAATCTGTTCTTTATTCTTTGTAGCACCATGAACTGTAGGTTCTGTGCAACTTGTGGCTGGGAATTCTTTTGAACCCAAATCAGAAGTTGCATTTCGATGAAGTTGCCTGTCTACTTCTGCAGCTCTTATTGGACTAACTGAGCAAGCCTTCACCTCTTCTGCCAGCCATCTAGCTAGCCCAAAAGATGGAATATCTGAATTATGCTTTTCATCAGAACCAGAGCTAACAGACTTGATCTCTGTTGAAGAATAATGCTGAGTTTTTTCTGCCACATTTTCATAAACCAGATCTGAGGAAACAGCTCCCAGATGCTCTGAGGATGTATCCTTTTGATCTGCAAAATATTGTTGTGTTTCATGTCTACCCTCTCCTACAGTATAAATGCCAGAAACCATGGTGGATTCCTTTCCAGCTATGCCTACTTCGTCAGATAAATGTGATGGAATATTTTGTTTCTCTTTATCATTCATGAAAGACACTGATACTGACTTTTCAGGCAATGTACGAAAAGGTACAAATGAATCTGATAACACGGCTTGCTGTTCTGCTACAGTAGTCACCTTTGACTCTGTGGTCATTGACCTTGGCACTGCCTGCACATCAGACCCAACTTCTTGCTTATCCTGCTCAGTAGTGAATTTGGGGGGACTTCTTAGCTGCTCTGATGACAAATATTTTGTGTCTGAGAAATGATCTTGAGATTCTTCCTCAGCCTGGCTTTCTGTGTGCATTACAGAGACACTCCCCAACTGCATTGTCTTCAAGCTTGCTGGTTTAGGTGAAGAGAGCTGATTCTTTTGCAATTCTTTTTCATTATGTAGTGGAATTGCATATTTACACTCTGATTGTGCAGACTGGGGAATAAGTGGCTGTATGCTTTGCTTTTCCTCTTCAGAAAGGGACCACGAGGGAACCAAATACTCAGAGGCTGGTTTTGAATAAGGTGGAATTTCTTGCTCACATGTTTCATCAGCTGAATAAAGTGGAACTGAAGGTTCAGACTCCAGTTCTGAAGGTACAGTTAAATATTCTTTACTTTCTAGTGTTTCTGCTTTATCTGTAGAACACGATAAATTTAACTGTTCAGATTCTAATTGCATAGCTGTATGGAAGTAATGTGGAGTCTGTTCTCTCTCTGTTTCAGGTAAAATTGTATGTTCAGCCTCCGACTGTGCAGCCATAGGCAAATTTAGATCATTTTTTGCATTCTCTGCTTCTTGTCTTGCAAAGAAGGAACCTGATTCAGGCTGCGTAGTTTCTGACTGCTCTGTTTTACAGCGGGTGTAAGATAAATCTAAGTGCTTGGCAGACAGATTTCCAGTTAGAGGTGAAGCCTTTGGACTTCCTTCTGGTTTTGCTTCAGAGACAGAATGTGAAACACACAAAGGTACAGTCACTGTTTGTTCAGAAAAAGATGAATATTGTTGAATTTTTTGGCTCTCTCCTTCCCCAGCAGAAAAGGATAAATCTTGTTCAGTTTCCATCTGAACAGTTAGAGATGAAGCAGTCACAGTATCTCTGTTCTCTGAATGTCCTCCTCTCAGTGGGGCCATTTCATGCTTTTCTGTTTTGTCAGTTGGACTTAATAAATATGATTTTTCCAAGTCTGGTTGTGCAGTTCCCTGCTCCTCGGTCCTGCCAAAGGTATGTGATACAGGTGTTTCTGGTTGTTCTGTTTCAACAACAGAATACTGCAAATTAATGAACTGTGGTTCAGGTTGGACCCCATCCCTCTGCTCCATTTCACTTGTGAAATATGATGTCTCTGGATGCTCCAGCTGAACAGTCTGTGGCTGCTCTGCTTTGCCATAGGAGTACAATAAATCTGCTGGTTTCATTCCATGACCCTCTGCTTTGCCAAGAGAACAGGACATATCTGGACGATTTGATTTTGGTTGTTCTGGTTGCAATTGCTCTGCTTCTCCTGTGGAATATGAAAAATTAGAAGGCAAGAACCCCGTTTGTGCAGTTTCCTGTATTTTTCTTTTGCCAAGCAAATGTGACAAGCCTGATTTCATTAAGTCTAATTGTGAAGCTGGTTTCTGCATTTCTTCATCAAGGGAGTGTAAAAACCCAGTCTGGGCCATTCGTTTTTCCTCTAGTTTGCTAAAGGACTCCAAAAGCTCTGGCTGTTGCAGCACTTCTTGGGAAGGTTGTAAGTGTTCTGATTTGCCAACTGAATTGGATAAGTCCATTTGTTCAACCTCTAGTTTTTCAGTTTCCTGGTGCTCTTGTCGAACAGTAGAAAGTGGCACAACTGGATAGTTTGATTTCTGATGTGTAGATTCCTCTGTTTCTCTAGTGGGGTAAGATAGCTGTCGTAACTCTGGCAATACCATTTCTTGTTCTCTTTTGCCAGAAGAATACAATGAACCTGTACATTCCAGTTCACTTTGCACAGTTTGTGTTTCAACTGTTTTACCAAGGGCATACTTTAAATCTTGCTGCCCCAGATCCATTTGTGTGCCTTCTTGTGACAGTGTTTTGCAAATGGAGTATGATAAACTGGGAGATTCCCACTCTGGATGCTCCACAACCGGTTGTGCTCTTCCTTCTTTTTCTGTCTGGCCAGTGAAATGCAGAAAGCCCTGATGCTCTGCTGCCACTTGAATAGTTTGTGGTTGCTCTGTCTTCCCAGGGCAAGATGATAAACCTGGTTGTCCTGATACAAGTTGCACGGTTTCTTGTTGCTGCATTTTATCAGTGGAATATGATAAATCTGAATGCTCCAACTCTTGTTCTTCCATTTCTTGTTGCTCTTTTTTGCCAGAGAAGACTAGGAATTCCACTTCCAGTGGAGCCTTTTTTGGCTGCTCTGCTGTGCTATGTGAACTTGAAAACACTGGCTGTTCCAATTTCAGTGGTACTGTGTCCTCTCTGGGTAATGTATAGGTTTCCCCCTTATACTTGACCTCCCATTGTCCACTTTGCATTTGTTCACTAATAGAAGTGGACAAATAAAGATGTGGTACTTTGCCCATGGCATCCGAGATGTCTGGGTGTTCAGACTCCAGTGGGGCAGCCCATGATGGCTTTGTTTTGTCAAAAGAATGCAACAAACCATGTTCTTTCAACTCTGGCTGCGTTGTTTTATGAGGTTCTGCTGTGCCAACAGGGAATGACAAGTCTGCATATTCTGATTTTGCTTGGGAACTTTGCAGCTCTTCTGTTTTCTCCGTTGAGCACTGCAGCTGAGGGTGTTCTGCCTGCATTCCTGTACCTTCCCATTGTTCTTCTTTGCTGAGAGATGATGAAAAATCACCTGGCTGTTCCTGCTCTGGTTGAATCTTTTCTTGCTGCTGTACTATGCCAGTGGAATGCAATAAATCTGGATCCTCCAAATCCACTCCAGCAATTTGAGGTTGCTGTGCTTCACTAGTTGAATACAATGAATCCATTATTTCTGCTCCTGATTGTATGATTCCATGGTGTTCTAATCTGCCAGCAGACAGATCTGAACGGTTTGATTTTACATGTTCAGTGTCTTGTTCTACTTCACTAACAGAATAAGATAACTGTGAATGTCCCAATTCTGACTGTGGTCTCCCACCTTGTGCAGATTTTTCGAAAGAATGCAGGAAGCCTGTCTGCTCATCTTGAGCAGCTTGTGCTCGCTCTATTTTTCCAGGGCAAGAGGATAGACTTGGTTTTCCTACCAACAGTTGTGTGGTTTCTTGTGTTTGTGTTTTATCAATGGAATATGATAAATCAGGATGCTTTGGCTCTGATGTTTCCATTTCTCTTTTCTCTGCTTTTGCACTACGAGATGATGCATCTGGAGCTCCTAGTTTCTCTTCTGCAGCTTGTGGATGCTTTGCTCTCCTGACAGATTGTCCCAAGGCTGTGCTTTCCATCCCTCGCTGCCCCACTTTGTGAGCTGGGGGTGACAAGTTTGCGTGGCCCAGCTCCAGCTCGGCAGGTGGGAGTTGCTCTATTTTATCATGTCCGTAGAATGATCCCAGCTGGGTTGTTGCCTGCACTTGGTCAAGAGAACTTGCTAAACCACAGTGTTCAGGTTTTGGCTGTGCAGCTTGCAGTCCTCCTGCTTTGAAAATAGAATAAGGCAAGTCAGGATGTCTCTGCCCTGGTTCTGCCATTTCTTTTTCTTCTTTTTCTTCTGCTGTACCCACAGGATGGAGAATTTCCATTTCTGGCTGAACTGTTTTCTGTTCTGTTTTTCCAAAATGGTAAGTTTCCTCAGTTTCTTGTTGTACTCTTTGTGGCACCTCTGCATTGTCCAAAGCATATATCACATCAGCATGTTCTGTCCCTGCTGGGGCCATTTCATCATCTGGCCTGTCAATTGAAAATGACAAATCTGGCTGTTGCAAGTTCTCCTGGGCATGTTTTAATTGCTCTGTTTTACCAGGCGAATATGGAAACTTTTCTAGCTCTGACTTCTCTTTTGTGGTTTGATGCTGCTTTTCTCTGCTAACAGAATTTTTTCTGTGTTTCTGATCCGACACTACTATTTCTTGTTGGTTTGTCTCATCAGTGGAATGTGACAAATCAGGATGCTTCAGTTCCCATGTTCCAATTTCTGTCTCATTTGCTTTGCCAAGGGAATATGTCAAATCTGAATGTTTTGACTCTATTTGTGCAATTGATGGAGAAGCTCTTTTTCTGGCCACTTCAGGCAATTCTTGATGTTTAGGCTCAAACTCTTGAGTTGCTTGTTCTTCGGCTTTACCAAAGGAAAATGATAAATCTGGGTATTTTGAATCCAATTGTGAAATTTCTTGCTGGTTTCTTTTGCCATCAGAACATGACAGATTTTGGTATTTAGGTTCCACTTCCATACTTTGACTTTGTGCTACTTCACCCAGAGTACCTCGTGAATCCAAATGCTCTGACCCTTGTTGTGGTTCTCCCATGAAGTATGAGAGCTCCAAATGTCCTGTCTCCTGCTCTACAATGTTGCCTGGTTTTGCTTCATCACTGCGACTTGAAAAATCTGGATGTTCCACCACCAGCGGCTCAGTTTCTTGTTGCTTAAAACTAAATGGTAAGGTTGGATGCTCCATCTTTCTCTGTTTTTCACATTCATGAAAGGAATATAAGAAACCTGGATATTCTGAACTCATTTCCATTTCCAGTGGAGCTTCTTTTCCACCGGAAGATGGCAAAACTGTTTGCTCCAGCTCCAGAGGTATATCTTGTTGCTCGGTAAAATGCGAGAGAAATGGTTGCTCTGATTTTTGTTGTGTCATTTCCTCCTGCTTTTCTGTACTTACACAAAATATCTCATCTGGATATGCTGGTTCCGTTTGCATTTCTTCTTGCATTTTTTCACCAAAAGAGTATGGCAAAGATGGATTCTCTATCTCCAGCTGAGATCTCTCTTGATGTGCCAAATTAATTTGGTCTGTGACCTGTGCCTCTTCTTTCTCCCAGATTTCTGACAAATTTGAGTTTTCCATTTCTATTTGCATAGCTTTTTCTTGGACTGTTTCCTGCTGTTCCAGCTCTCTTTGTACTGTATCTTGTTGTTCCACTCTGCCAAAGGAATATGATATATCTGTCTGGGCCACATCCAGTGGTGATGTTTCCCATTTCTGACTGTCAGCAGAGGAACAGGAGGGAAGTGACTTCTCCTGCTCCACCTGTGCCATTTCCCAGGGCTTTGCTCTGCCAATTGAATGTGGAGACTCCAAAGATTGTGACTTCACTCCTTCTTGCATTACTCCTCCAGCAGTAAATGAGAAATCCCTATTTTCTGAAGCTAGCTGGACATTTTCATGCTGCTCCACTTCATGAATGACACGTGATGGTTCCAGACCTTCTAAGTCTTTTTGTACAGCTTCTTGTGCTGTTCCTCGCTGGGAATATGGTGAATCTTCTTGTTCCGAATTTGGTTGCAGTATTTCCTGCTGTTCTATTTTGCCAGTGGAATATGACGCCTTTGGCTCTTCCGCTCTCAGCTGTGAGGTTTTATGTTGCTGTCCTCTTCCAGTAGAATATGACAAAACTGGATGTTCTGACTGCAGTTGAGCAGTTTCTCCTTCCATTCCCTTGGCACAGGAATACAGCTTACCTCTACGTTGTGAATCCTGCTGTACAGGCTGCGACTGCTTTCCTTTTTCATCAAAATATGACATAAGAGAACTATCCAAATCTGCTTGTGCCAATTCTTGTTGGTTTGCTTTATTTGTGGGACATGGCAAATCTGAATGTGCTGTTTCCACATACTCAGGCTGCTGTGTCTCAGCTCTTCTGGTGGAATCAATTATATCTCGACCGACCAACTGGAGTTCTGTCGTGTTTTCTTTCTCTGTTTCTGCCATCAAATGTGATGAATCTGAAGGCACCAGTGCAAGCTGTGCTGTTTCTGCTTGCTCTGATTCCTCAGGAGAATAAGCCTCTGGCTGTTCCAGTTGAAAATGAACAGATTTTTGTTCTTCTGTTTCTTCCCTAGAAAATAAAAACTCCTGATGTTCCATTTCCAGCTGTGCACTTTTCAATTCCTCCACTTCTTCTCTGGATAAAGAAAAGTCTGGATGACCCACCTCCAGCTGTTCACTCTCTGATTCCATAATTTCTTCTCTGGAATATGTGAAATCTGGGTGCTCCATCTGCAGTTGTTCACTTTCTGATTCTCCAGTTTCTTTGCTGGAATATGAGAAATTCGGATGTTCTATCTCCAGCTGCGTGTGTTCCGATTCCTCTATTTCCTCCCTGGAAAAAGAAAAGTCTGGATACTCCATCTCCTGCTGTGCACTCTCTGATTCTTCTGTTTCTTCCATGGAATAGGAGAGATCTGGCTGCTCTATCTCCAGCTGGACACTCTCCAGTTCCTCTGTTTCTTCCCTAGAATATGAAAAATCTAGGTGCTCTTTCTCCATTTGGGCACTCTCTGATTCCACTGTTTCTTTCATGGAAAAAAGCAATTCTGGGTATTCTGTCTCCAGTTCTGCACTCTCTGATTCCTCTGTTTCTTCCTTGGAATATGAGAAATCTGGATGCTTGGTCTCGAGTTGTGTACTCTCCAATTCCTCCATTTCTTCCCTGGCATGTGAAAAATCTGGATGTTCTGCCTCCAGTTGTGCATTTTCTGGTTCCTCCATTTCCTCCCTGGAAAAAGAAAAGTCTGGACGCTCAATCTCTATCCGTTCATCTTCTAATTTCTCCATTTCTTCCTTGGAAAAAGAAAAGTCCAGATGCTCTGTCTCCATCTGTGTTCTCTCTGATTCCCCAATTTCTTTGTTGGAATATGAGAAGTCTGGATGCTCCATCTCCATTTGTGCACTCTCTGCTTGTTTAGTTTGTTCAATGGAAAAATCAGGATGTTCTGAATCTAGTGCTTTATTTACAGTTGAAGTTTTCTGAGTTTTTTCTGTTTCTTTGTGAATAGGATATGAAATGCCAAAATATTTAGAATCTATCTTTTCAGGAATAGGTGGATTTAGCTGAATTCCTTCCTCTTCTGTTTCCTGAAGGGATGAGGAAAAGTCTTGTTTGGATTTTGCTTGCTTCTCTAAGTGAATGTTTTGGGTTTCTGGTGATGGGGTCTTTTGATCCCTTTTTTTTTTAGCAGAATACAATAGACCTGAAGGCTCAGGTTCTGACAGTGCAGTTGTTGATTTGCGACACTCAGTTTCTTGCTTCTCTGCTTCATCTACAGAATGTGGTAAAAGCATATGTTCAGACTCAGATTGTGCAGTTTCTAATGACTGAGGAATAATGTCTTCCTGTCTTGTTTCAGATAGAGTGGAGTATTTGGATTTGGCTGGTGGACAACTAGGTAAGTAAGACTGAACTGCTGACTTCTGTGCTTGCCTCTCAGGATGCTCTGACATGGATGCTGCAGGCAACATAGGTTGGGTACTTTGTCTGTCTAATTCATTAACAAAATCTGCTGAAACAGACTGCGGTGCAGCACTGGGCTGAATTTCCTGCTCCTTTAGTTCAGTCACATAATCTGATGCTGTCAGCAGAGATTCGTCTGGTTTCTTGTTTGTATTTTCAGCTGAGGGAAGCTGCATTTGTTTCTCTGATTTATCATCAGACTCCAATGGAATGGAGGCTGTTTGCTCTGTTATTAACGTTTTGGCTACAGCTGAGTAGCTTTGCTGCTTTCTAGTTTCTTCAGCAGGGCAGGACTTCAGTGAATGTACTGACACCTGATCTGGAGTCTCCAAAAGAGGTTGTCTGTCTTTTATTTCTTCATCTTGAAGAGCTGTTTCTGCACCAAAGCTTGAAAATCTGCCTGGTTTATCTTTAATTTTAATGGGTTTAATATTTTCAGATGAAACATCCTCTTTATTAGTAAGCCGTTTTTCAGGAAATGTTGTTGGTGAAGAATAGCTTTGAGTTGCATGTGCTGTGGATTGTTGTCTTTGCCTCCTTCTTCTCTCTGAGGGTGTTTCAAGATTCCTACTGAAGCCTCTCTGGAAAGGTTTTGGGTATGTTCCTTCAGAAAGTGAACTGAACTTCTGCAATCTTTCTTTTACTGATGTTTCAAGGAAATGTTCAGAATCTCCTGAAACTGAGCTACTTCTCTGGATTCTGGTTTTCTCCCCTGTTTCAGGTGCTGGCTCAGTCCCTCCAAAAATTGAGTTGAACAGCTGGATTCTAGCTTGTACTGGTCCTCCAAGGATCGGCCCTACTTTTCTCAGTCTGCTCTCTCTAAATATTGATCTTATTGGAGCACGTTTTACTGGCTCTTCTGCAATGTTCTCTAGATCTT
Source organism: Trogon surrucura (assembly GCA_020746105.1). Classification (NCBI taxonomy): domain Eukaryota; kingdom Metazoa; phylum Chordata; class Aves; order Trogoniformes; family Trogonidae; genus Trogon; species Trogon surrucura. The sequence continues at coordinate 67,166,966 of CM036658.1, forward strand.
CTTTGTCACCCAACATTTCCTCATCTGTGTCTTGTGCTTCCACCTGTTCAACGTTCAACACGGAGGCCTGCACATCTTGTAGAACAGCTCTTGGTTCTTGCCTCTGCATTCCAGAAGAGTCACGTTTTTTAGTGCCCTGGCCCCCCTTCAGGCTTGTAGCCATTGGCACCCTATTTGAAGATTTGCGCTTCCTTTTCCGTATTATCTTACCTTCATCCATAATAAAGATTACTTTTCCTGGAGGAGAACCCACTGGTGAACTTTCCATACTGTAAAGATCAGAAGTTGTACTAGTTTCTGAGGCCCAGGGAGTTGAACATCTGCTCGAACTAGTTTCCCAGGTTATCCCACTGTCCTCACTTTGAACTGTTACCATAGAAAAGGAAGGGTTAGTCATGATGTACTGCAGCTTGGGTTTCACATCTTCATTTTGGATAAGATCTTTTAAACTAAAAGTAAAAGAACAAAAGAACAAAAGAAAAGAAAAGCTGTAAAAACACACAACAAATTAAATTATTGCAGTAAAATCTAAACTTTTGCATTAAAGCAAAAATACTTTTCAAAATTGTAAAAATACTGTATGTGCAGAGATTTTGAAACAGAAGCATAAGGAAAGTCATATTCCAGATAAATCTATTTCAGATAAATTCTTGTAAAGCCACATGTTGCAAGGTTGGGTCAAGGAAAGAGAGGCGTTTAAATGCCGGAAAAACAGTCTTTGATCTGACCTTGTTTTTCCAGTGTGAAATTGAACTGATTCTGCAGCTACTCGTGTTGCCTGATCTAGTTGAGAGGCGTCCCTGCCCATGACAGGGAGGTTGGATTAAATGATCTCTAAGGTCCCTTCCAGCCTAGGCCATTCTATGATTCTGTTCTCCAGTGTATGTTTATCTCACAGTATAATTTAAACTTTGCATTAAAGACTTAAGGGATACTGTCAGTGTTTTAACAGCACCCATACTTGCTTTGCCCAAGTGTAAATGATTATACAATGCTCAAAGGCGTAGAGAATCTATCTGCTGGCTCGTTACTGTATTCTCACACGTCCCATCCTCTAAACACTCTACATATTCAACGAAGTAATTTAGGACACATTCAACAATAAAACTATACTGAGCCCTCCTCAAATGAAATAACAACGTTTTATAAAGCTAACTTTAAAACTTACGATGTGTAATCAAATACACTGTCATACGCTGCAATCGAGTCTCTCAGTTAAAAAAAAAGAAAAAAGGCTGGAGAAATCTTTTCTGTGAAGCTTCAAAAAAAATCCAGCAAAACAATATTAGAAATAAGAGTGTAAAGAATAGCAAAAGCAATTAAAAGGTTGGGTTTTTTTTAGAAAAAGGTATTTTCATAGATTCAGTAGTTATTTCAAATAATGCCATGGAAATGGTAATCAAAACACTAAACCTCAGTATTTCTTGACTAAACAGTAGTTCATTTAGGAAAATTGTATTTGTAGCTGATGGAAAGAAAAGATGAGTCTTTGTTGGCAAAGGAAGAGGCTTCAGTAGAGCAGAAGAAGTGGTGGTCACTGTCACTTGCATAGGAGGATGCTAGTCTACAACCACACAACCTCCTACTTACGTTGGACAGAGGGAAGGAAAACTTTCAAAGTGATCAGGATAAAGGAATTCTTCACCAAGAGTGAAGAAATCTGTCTCCTGACCATGGGATGGGGTGGGAGAAGCAGAATACGGCCGACAACTGCCATAGGCGGCTACTCAGGACCACGTGGGCGCCAGAGATGTTTGCAGGCTGCAGAGGTGAGGAGACATCCCTGGGGAGCCACTGTCATTGCTCCGGAGGGTGCTGAGTGCCTGGCAGAGGGCTGAAGGAAGAGAAGAGGAAATGCCAAAGGGAGCTGTAAGCGCTCCACCAAGGAAACTCTCTGACCTAAAAGATTTTTGTAAAGGACATACCACAAAAATCGCTCAGTATCTCTGGGAAACAAAAAGGTAACTCTGACTCTGACAGTGCAGGCCTTGCCTTCCCATGAATTCACTCTCTGGAGCACTGAACACGAAGGGTTGCCCTGGGCTGGCCCATGCTGAGGTCTGTGCAGACCGTGGAATCTCTGATACGCTTGCTGCTGACTGAAGTCACCTTCTGGGACAGCAGCCTGAATAGGCAGTGATGGGACAACATGGCATCAAAGTCCAGTGGTGGGACTTAAATCCAATTGTGGTAACTGGGCTGGTCTGGAGACGGTGACTAGCGGGACAGCTTGGACTAAATCTCACAATTCAAAGCAAGTCTGACAGTGTAATTCTAAATAATCACGTCTAAGAAAAAAAAAAAAAAAAGAAAAAAGGCGTCCTGAAAAACTCAACCTATGTCTCAAAGAGATGTACAGCTGATTATCTGCCTTGGTATGGTACTCTCTAGCAAGGTTAGCTTCATAAAGTAAAATATACAGGCTGGAAGAAGATTCAAAGCAAACGACTGTATGTCAACTTTGCTGCTAGCTTTTCCTTTGCCAGTTTCATGGCTTGGCATTAAGATGATTTGGTCATAGCTAAACGAAGGGAAGGGAAGGGAAGGGAAGGGAAGGGAAGGGAAGGGAAGGGAAGGGAAGGGAAGGGAAGGGAAGGGAAGGGAAGGGAAGGGAAGGGAAGGGAAGGGAAGGGAAGGGAAGGGAAGGGAAGGGAAGGGAAGGGAAGGGAAGGGAAGGGAAGGGAAGGGAAGGGAAGGGAAGGGAAGGGAAGGGAAGGGAAGGGAAGGGAAGGGAAGGGAAGGGAAGGGAAGGGAAGGGAAATGAGAAGAAAAAAGAAAAGGAAAAAGAAAAAGGAAAAAGAAAAAAGATCAATAGTACTAAGGAAGTTTTCGTGTCTTATTTGAGTCCACAATACGAGCTGACTAGTCTTTTTCTTACATTTTTCAGCTTCTAAATCACTCTTATGTATTTTTAAACCTATTTTTCTGCACTCCCTGGTGTTATTAAATAAAACTCCATGCAGAAGAGAGCAGAACTCCCACTTCAGCTGGTATTAGTGAATAAGAATGGGCTGTCCTTGCCCTGCTATGCAAAAAGCTTAAATTATTCACATCATTGTCATGTTTCCAAGGTTGTAATCGCAGTCCATATTCCTTTAACGTGTGATGAGGTGCTTTGTATTTTCAAGACCAGAATGAAAGACACAGATTCAAGCATTTCCTTCCAAGGTACTTCCAAATGCTGCCCTAGTTTTGTATACAATTTGTGTTCTGCACAGCAGTAGCTAAAAGGCCCCTCTCTAGTCAGAGGAACTGTCTGCCATTGCAAAAAGTTGTTTGCAAGTGTTTCAGCTCCATAAATGCAGATACGAAGGCCCTGACACCCAGGGATAAAAGCCAGTTCCGCCTTTTTTTTCCATTTCACACCCCATTCTGTTGGCATGTGTGCTTTCAGTTTGTTATTTCCCTGCTACGACATTGACTCAAATTTATAATTTGTGAAGACACTGACAACTGCTATTGTGCTTCCTGCCGTAATAGCTCAAACCCAGATATTTCTTACCATCTCTTTCTGTTTCTCACAGCCCTCTGTTTGTCACTATGACTTCCATGCTGTGTCCACAGGGATTTCAGGTTTCTAGACCAGCCCAGCAGGCTGGGCACACGTTCCCTTATGTATCATACTGGAGAAGAGCTTTGACCTTCCCAGCTGCCAAAGCAATTTTGTTCAGACATTGTGAGTGAGGTCTGTCCATCTGTGCTACCCCACCACTCTTGCAGAGAAGCACAGCCAGCCCTTTGGCTTTCTAAAATCCTCCAGAGCCTGCCTTCATCCTCTTCACATCAGACCTTGTCACTCCTGCTATCATCAAAATTTGTTGCTGTTGGCTCCATCACACCTCGCAACCTGAAAACAACCCGGATAAAATGTCCGAGATGTCAAGCTGTGGCAGTGGCCTGCACTGACACTCCCTGATGTCTCCTATTTCAGCCCAGCAGGCACAGTGCAGAGGAGGTGGAAACTGGCACTAGCTAGCTTGCCTTTGCAGTTGAAGGAAGTACTTAATTTTTTCTGTGTTCATATTTTTGTTCTGTATATTCCTCTAGTCTCTGCCTTTACCGCACGTCCCCTTTCCTCCCATAGCAGTCAGTATGCTCAGCAAGGTCTCTGCCTATAGCTCTGCATTTCGTAGGGCTATCGCTTGTTCATCTCCTTCTTCAGGGTAAGAGAACTAGGAGCAACAGAAAGTCACTACTTTAAACCAGGCCTTTCACTTTTTAACCTACAGCTAACTTCCCTCTGTGTTCATGATGCCTCTTCTGGCAACACAGTGGCCCATGCATATGTCCAAATTCAGACTAATAATTATCTAAAAGCGGTACATGGCTACTTGCTCTGCTACAAAGCCGATTGTTACTAAGAGTAGCTGGGAGCCAGGAGCTGTGGCCTTCTCACACATTCTCTGATGCTTTCAAATGTCTGGGGAGGGACACAACCTGCTGTGGTGCTGGTGCCTTCCAGACAGCAGGTATGGTCAAAGCCTCAGGTGCTGCTTGAGAAACCGCAGCACCTCCAAGCTCCAGAGATCTGCCTTGTGCATTCAAGATTCTCCATGGCACAGGCTGTGGAGGGAGCAGAGTTATGATTCTTTGATCCACATGGCAGACTTCTTTAGACAGTGGTTTATCCACTTTATTGAGACTTTATGGGGAATTTCTTGACCTCTGAGTATTATTTTAGATCTAATCTGCAATGTAGGCCTTTATCAAGGACTCAACACTCTTTAAAGGGCAAAACACGGCATGTCCGGCTCCAGCTGCCAGCAGGGGCTGGGATGTGTGGTGGGGTCACACCCATCCCTGCTGCAGCACTGCCGCCACGATGTTTCACCCTGTTCAGCTGCTCCTGGTGCCTTTTCACTCGAGCCTCTGGATCACCATATTGAAAAAGCTCACGTGGGGCAACAGAAAGCCCCCGCTTCCTGACACGCTCACCTTTCCAGCATACGTGCCTGCAGCCAAACAGCTCTGCCAGAGCCTTCCACCTCAGCCTGAGGCAGGCACTGCCTCATCTTGGAAACTAAAATCACAGACTTTTCCCCATGTCTTTCTCTGATGAGAAGACAGTATGCCAAACTTTTCCTTGTGAAGACAAATTCCCACCACTCTCCTTCCCATTTCTTCTTCCCCACTAACTGATTTCCTGTCATTCCACTCCTCCACTCTCCTGCATGCTGCAGCGTCCCCACTATGGCAGGCAGTCCCCTTCTCTGCTGTGCTTTCACTTTCGTCTGTTTCACCAATCATTCTAAGCTGCACTTGGCTCTAAAGCATCCACACCACTGATCTTCGAATGGAAGGACTGCTTCATTTCCAAATGAATAAATAAACAAACAAACAAATAAATAAATAAATTCCAGGACCCTTTGTCTTCATTTACTCTAAGACCAGTGGTCTTAGGTTACCACTAAGTGGATAGATAAAACGAGCCCCATGCCCCTTTCAGGCAAACCAGCTACCTGGAAACATGTATAACTTTGCTGTAGGGCTATTTCTATGCAAGCACTGCATGCACACACATCCAGAGACCTTCCCACAGCAAATCAGCCAGGAATGGTCCAAGAGACAGAACTGTGACAGAGAAGCTCACCCATCAGACAGCTGATAGAGACACAGATATTCCAGTGGACATGTAAACCAGATAACCAGTAAATTACTTTCCCAGAGCTAGATTTAATTCTCACTGTTATCAACACAAAAATAAAAAACTATGAACTTCATGCTCATGCTTGCCTTAAAACACGTAATATGTGCTTTCAAAGTATTTTCTCTGTTTAGATGATCAATTCTACATGGAGCTAGAAGCAAAAAGCATCTGCCATGATCTATCTATCTCAGATAGTAAAACACCCAAAGGCAAGAAAATATTGCATGAACCCTCTGAAGATGAGTGGGCTATTTACGCTGACAAGGATATGATGCCTTAACCCATCTTTATAACAGGATCTATGATGCATGTTAGTTACGTTACTTGCATAAAAACCTGTGTTAGGAAACCAAATTATTTTAAGATTACTTTTTAAGATTTTGATTTTAATTTTAAGATTTATTTATTTATTTAATTTCAGATTGCTTTTTATGTGCATGCATTATGCTTTTGGGGCAAGTCATAAGCTCTGCTGCAGCTTTTGTTATTTTGTTAGCCACGGCTGCTGCAGAGGGACTGGTGTGGAAGCGGAGTGGATTGGTCAGGGCTCAGGGGTTGGTGCCCTGGAGGAACATGAAGACTCTTCTGCTTCGTTCACACAGGCACTTGCAGACCTTGCGCCAGCCATCTTGCTGGAATAACTCTCTAACAAAGTAGGTGTCAGCATACTTAGTACCATTAAAAGGTGGAAATGGGGAATTTCCCCCTGACTGCAATGCTGCATGACCAGGTGCGGTTAAACTGAATGCAGATGTGGAAGACAAAAGCAGCAGAGAGCAGAGGGCTGATAAAAAATAAATACGACGGCAAGGTCCAGGACAGGCTGTCTTCAGCCAAGTTTGCATATTGCTTACACCCCCTCCAAGCAATGTTTGCAAAGCATACACACACACACACACACAAAATATCTGTTCTGCAACAGGGGCTTGGAAACCTGTTTGTCAACAAGTAGTTAGCTTACAGGCTGAGTATGTACGTACCAGGGGCTCAGCCTCATTGTTCTTGCTTAGCCAGCACCTCCCACGAGTTCTGTCCAGGCACTCAGCACAGGAGAAGCCCTTGAGCTCCACCATCGTGCTGACATTTGCAGCAACAAAATTTAAGTAATTAAAGAGTCAATTTTAGTTAACTTTACTAAGATATTGCCGAGCGCTTGGTGCAATTTATCTGTGCCAAGCCCAAAATTTTACATCTCCTTTAACATATCTAATCAAATGGATTTAAATCTACTCAGTTACCACTGAACACAGCTGTTATAAATCTTTCCAGTAGACTGTGACCTCTTTTATTAGTGAGATAGTGAAGGATAGAGATAAACTCTGCAATGCTTAATATAACTGCGAGCTAAAGAGAATGGTTGCTGTGATTTAATTAGCCGCTAAGATGCAATGCAGAAGTTTATGTCGCAGAAGCTGCCAGTCAGGATCAAGACCGAGCAGTGGGGAGCTGCTACAGGCACCTGTGGAAACGCCATCCTCCCAGCACAAGCAGTAAATAACTGTCAGGCTACATAGAATTCCCTCCCTTTAAAGGAAAAGTCACCCATTCCCACTTAAGCTTTACAATTTGAATTTCATTGCTAGCCATTTAATTGCAGATTCCATTAAAAAATATCCAGTCTCAGTTGTGTTTCAGCTGTCTGCAACGGAGTAGCTCCACTCCACTGTCTTAGGCTGATTTTTTTTGTAGGATGGCACCCATATGCAAGTGCTGCTTATTGACTCATAACCCTTCTCTTTGCCAGCACGGGACTGAAAACTCAACACCTCCCTCTGCAAAATAGCCGCGTTACACACTGAGGGTGCCCCCACCACCAATTTTTTTTTTTAAAAATAACATTATGCCCTCTGCAAGGAGGTTTTCCTGCAGTCCTGGGCTACATTTCCATACTTGGCTTTTGTCCCCACAGCACTCGGGATCGGTTAGGCTGCACAGAACATGCCCTTGCCCGTGCCCCCGCCTTCTGCCATTTTTTTTTCTCCAAGTGACCCCCAGGAATGTCAGGAAGTGGTTTGAACTGTAATAGACCGAGCGTGGTTTACAAACACAGGATGGCCCCAGAGCACTTAGGCTTTAGGAACTGTATGACTCAAATTTCTCAAAAATAATGGTTCCTGGAAATACTTTAAACTGTCGATGCCTTTGGTTCTTCCTACAGTGTCCACCCAAGCACAATAGGCTTTACTCAAGACAATGAAGAAATGTTGCGACCCAGTCTGCGCTGGGGAGATCTCAGGCCTCACGGACTCTTCAAAACCAGCAGTGCTGGCACAGTGGAGGAGCCTGTCCCTGCGGGTCGGGTTGCAGACGCCTCCGCGTCCTGTGTGGGACCAGGGCCATGCGTCGGGCAACGGGCCACTGTCTCGCTCGTAATTTTCCTGGCGGCGTATTAGGACAACTAACTGTTTCTGTGCCAGAGTTATTAAGAAAAATAATAAACAACTAATTGAAGGGATAAAATATTCCCCATTCCAACGCAAAAAACAGCCACACAAATTGCAACCAGTGGAGGTGAGCATGTACAACATTTTTTTCCTTTTTTGGGGGAAGGAGAGACTGAAGAGGGAGTGAAAAGTGGGAAGGAAGAAAGAGCTGTAAAAAGGAACAGATTTCTACGCGCCATTATAGTCTTTGGCCATTTTCTCCCTGACAAGCAAAGCTGCAGAGCATTTAAGATCAATATGTGACAAAGAGTCAGCCAGAGAGGGAGGAGCAGAGGGGGATGCCACTTGAGCTGGGATGGCAGAGGATCTTTAAATAGAACAGCTTTCAGGGAACCCGAGGCAGGCGCTTACTGCAACAGAATTTAATTACAGCCCTACCCATCCAAAAACCACCCCATTAACAGCCCCCCTTCCCCTTTTCTATGGGGCACTGAAGGGGGAAAAGCACTCAAACCACAATCTGACCCCGATCCTGCCTGCCCCAGGGCTGGTGCTTTGGGCTGGCTGGAGCTGCCAGCTCCCCCACAAAGGCTGTGAGTCTCTGGGGAGGCAGTACCTGTTAGTCAGCTCCTCTGCTTCCTCCTGATCCACAGCTGCCGCCTTCTCTTCTTCCTCCTCCTCCTCCTCTTCTTCTTCTTCTTCCTCCTCCTCCTCCTCCTCCTCTTCTTCCTCATCCTCTACAAAGGACGAGGTCTCAGAAGCCCTGTCACCCTCGGCGCCGCGGCACCCCTCCATGCCCTTCCCAGCTCAGGCCCTTGACGGTGATTTTTACCCCCGACCCTGTCCTCCCCAGGGTTGCCTGAAGCAACTGTCATCCCCAGCAGCTCTCACTTCTCCTGACTCAGGGCAGTCTTTAAATAGAAGGCAGTGAAGTTACAGCGCAGGGTGGCTGCTGGTCCTACCCCCAGGTCCTAGCACCAACCGGGAGCCAGGACACGTGGCAAAACCCGTTGGCGATCTCTCCGGCTGCTGGCAGCCTCCACCCGCCTGCCGCTGCTGAGGAGGTGTCAGCAGCAGGGGGGACAGGGCTGGGGACCCGGTTGACCTCCCCAAGCCACCTCTACAGAATTTGGGGCTGACGGCACAGATGAAGCAGAAGGAGGTCTCTGGCAGCCCCAAGAAAAGGTGTGTTTCATATGTTCAAAAGTAAGTTCAACTCTTGAGCACAGCCGAAGCTCCTCAAATTTGAGCTAGAGAGGCCAAATACAGCTACTAGGGGATGCACTCGAGACACCTGCCTTTAATAATACCGTACTCTAAGAGGTATCAGATGCACTGTAGTTAATATAGGGAATATATCTGAACCCCAAGTTTGTTGATGTGTTAAATCACAGGACTTTCCTAATACCCTCTTTGAGTTGACTTGAACTAATTTTAAAGCAAAGACAAACTACATTACCATGTAAAGGTTTAGGTCAAGCCATGTTTACCCTTTATTACTCTGCATTTCACACAAAATGCAGTGCTTTTCACAGACAAAAATGGAAGTACTTCCAATGTGTACCATCCGAAGTACTGACTTTTTTAAAAACTTCCACATTATTTCAAGACATTGTATACACTGTGTAATCCCTTTTTATTTTTATTTTTTTCTTCAAATAAATAGCTGGTTATAAATCAGCCAGTGAATTCTTCCTTATAAATACAGAAACACCCAAGCAGGTATTTCCGAGTACGAGCTCTCTCTGCGATGCTAAATTAAAATTCTACTGCCAGACTCACTTGAATTATCTTCTAGACAGTACGTACAGATAAAACCTGTTTCCTCTCTTGACCTACCCATGGAGGTACACAATTTACAGGGTCAGAACACAATTTCTTGAAGAAGTGTACTTGGAACATACATTAACTTGAACTCCACGTTTTATCATGAGCACAGAGACTGTGTCTACACAGCACTATAAAACTTAAGGTAGAGGACTTCACATTCTTAACAGATGGAAAACAAGAGCATTCCAATCTTCTACAAATGCTTATATACAGAGCATACATATATTGCACAAGTTTTGATTCAGTCTTCAGCACAGCAAAGGGAAGGCTTTTATCAGAGCCTCTTCAAATTATTTCTAGACCTAGTACCCTCCCTTCTGTACTTCTCACAACTTAATTTGACCTGTACATTGATCATGCTCTTCCTACAAGCATCATAGTCCATAAAATCAGTAAGGGAAAGATTTATATCAAATACATCAGGATTAGAGACAACAAGAAAATTTTAACAAAACCACTACAAAATATAAGTGAGAGAACCCAGAGCAAATAGAGTCCATTAAACCAAGAGTGACATTCTCTGATGGACTTAACACCAAATATACTATGATTAGCGTCCAGTGACCCATATCCAAGTAAAGCATTGGTTCTAAACAGGCATTTAGGACAGTATTCACAAATGCTAACTTCAGGTTATCTACAAACCATCTTACATCCTTTTATCATGACTGTCGATTTCTCCCAACTATGTCAAATTTGAGTCTTAAAATTGTTTTACATTGAATTCTCTTGAAGGGATTTCTTAAAAATAACCTCTCATACTGTCAGAAAACTTACAGATAAAGGGAGTACACTTACACAATCACATTTGGGAAGAACCAAGAATAAGCGAGCTAGATGAGAAACCTCCAAGTTTCGCAGTATACAGCCTGTGCCAGTTTTGGCGCTAGTTACTGGTGAACCTTTGGTCCTCTCACACACCTCTGAGCCTGTTAATTAAAAGCACTGCTAGAAGACTGAAGAGAGTTCCTAAAATCCTAGACAAGACACTAGTAGTTTCTGACTTTATATACGGGAAGACGTGATAGGCAAGCTCAGTGCCAAAATGACTAGTCAAAACCAGTCCTAGAGCTGAACTAAAGAGTTCGTATTTCATGGTGGTGAGAAGCCTCAGAGAAGTCAGCATCTTGCACACATGTTGAAATGTCGGTCAGCCATGAAAAACACCTTTTACCAAAGGTCTCCCAGGGAAAAAACTATTCCTGCTAGGGTGTACACTAAGGGATGTGTGTGAAATTTTTCATTTTAAAGCTGAGGAAAAAGAGCTCCACGCCAACATTAAGATTTATGATAGCCATTAGTGGATTTCTTGCTCTGGATATCTGCCCAGAGTAGATGAAAATCCAGGTCATTAAAACTCTGAACAACTTCAGACTATGTAGAACTGAATCCAAAGTTAAAGTTCAGCTCCTACTCACTCTTCCCAAATCATTTATTTTGCGGTATTTTATCTGAAGTTGCAACCCACCATTTAACAAATATCATTATGTTCACTTACAGAAAGTGGTGTTGCTCTTGTTCACCTCGACAGGAGAATAATACAATGTGACATTGGGAGAAATTTGTTTTCCAGACCTCTCAGATTACTTTTTAGTATGTGAGAGCACTGCCACTTTCTGTGCTCTTGCCAGATTACTCACTAGCTTCCTTTGCTACAAGCTACACTACCTTGCACATTGCTTAGCTAACACAGTAAATTACTGGGGAGTTTTCTGTAGTTAGAGAGAATGAGACAAACAGGCTTGTTCCCAAACAACTGGAGAAAAATACCATCCAGACTTGGTATTTCTGATTCTAAATTAGCTTAGAAGAAGTGTGCAAGCTTGAGAAAAAAAACCACAACTTGCCTCTTTCGGAAGACAGAGGCCATTGTGGTTACAAGATCTCAGCTTGTATTACAAAGATCAGAGATGGTGGGACAATTTTTACAGTTGCACAGAGCTACCACTTTTTTTTTTAACTGTATATTTAAAAACAGGAAGCAGCAGTTTCAAACATAAAGCAGTAATCTGTGAGGTATATTGGCACATCAGGTGATGTAATGCAAACTCATAACACATAGACATGCACCTCACTTGAAATACCTTTCTGCCAAGTATGAACATGTGTGTCCCTTCTTAGTTATCCTACACGGGAAAGATTTGGATTTTGTAGACAAAGAGACCAGCAGCACTTTTTCCCTTTTTAAAAAAAAAACCAGCTCTTCCCTCTCCCCAAAATCCACCTAGGGATTGAAAACAATCTTTGAACCCAGACATCATCCTGTACTAAAAACTCATGCTTCCATTTTACATGAAGCAGGTTAAAGTGAATTTTTTCACTGAGACCAATTCTACCGTCTTATAAAGAGGAAGGGCAGTGAGGGGGACCATATGCATGGAGGGAGAATGTTTAGTCAGATTAAAACTGTTTAAGTTGCAGAAGGAACCTGTTTTAAGAGGCAAGCCAAAATCTTACATAGTCTAGATCACGACGAAGTGTGCAGTAAAGTAACCTTACAGTAGACAAATCATTTACAGCTCCCAGAACTTTAAAACTCTAAAACTTCAAGCAAATTAGAACTTAAAAGTTGCACAAGAAGAAATCATATTATTTAATACAGTAATCAGTTTTCATTCTTGTCAGGGACAGTAATAGACAAAACTTTTACCTGTACACAGATGCAACGCAGAACACCCATACAGAAGCTACATTTTCAACAGGGGCTTTACCTTTTTACAGAGCATTTCCTTTTCTACTTAATTATAGGAAATATCTGAAATATGCAGTACAAAATAACATACACTGGAAAAATAAGCTGTATTTTCCATATATAAACTTTATTCCACTTTGTTTTTAAGAAAACAAAATATGAATTTGACATCAATGATAAGTACAGTTTTAACAACGAATTGGTCTTCAATAACAAACATATGAGGCACAAATTGTGCTGCAAGAGGTCCCAAAGAAGGTCCATGATGACTTTTTAGGAAAATCTAAAATTTTCAAGATTATTCATTTAAACTCAATTTACAGTAGCTGACCAATTTACAAGTATTTACAGAAAAATAAGACCAGCTTATTGAAGCAGTGGTAGGGGTGTGAGGTGTTTTGGTTTTGTTTTGGGTTTTTTTGTTTTGTTTTCAAAGCAGACATCACTACTATTTCAAATATGCTAAAGAAAGCACTGAAAAGTAGCTTGTCTAGTCTGTGTGAATAGGAAGCCTTTATGTATATGGATTCATCCTTTTTTATTTGAACTTTTTTGTAAGTAGAACTGCTACTTGAAAATTCCAGCTCATATTACAGTTCTTGATATCCAGAACATTATCAACCATAATTTAGCTTAAATTTTAAAAATTGTTTCTTATTGTTCCATGTAAAATGAGGATAAAACTGGAAAGTGCCAAGTTGAGCAAAACTGCTCACTGTAATTAAGAAGATGTGAAGCACAGGCTGTCCATTAAGAAGTAGGTACTGCGTGCAGCGCCTCAAGGACATAGACTCACACACTGTTTAAAACTCTGAACATCTTCATTTCATCGTTAAATGTGTCTGAATTAAAAACTACACAGAATACAGAAACAAGAAGTCAGTATACCCCCCCATTTGCCTTAAAACGGATTTGTTCTTGTGGTTTGCTGTTTGAGTTTCTTCTAAAATTTCCAGAAAACATAACTTTGAATTAACAGCTGTATCAACAAATATCAATAACAAAATATGCAATCTTTCTTATAAACATTTCCTTAACAAAAGTTTACAGAGAAAAACATGTCATAAGAAAACCACAGGGTAACTGCTTTTTATTTTGATATTGTTTTTTAATTCAGCGGAACCCAGTAAGAAGAAATTAAAACAAACTGGTTATCTTTTCTGTATGGCTGCTCTTAGAGGTAATATATAGTTCAGGTCTTTCTTGTCTCGTAATAGCTGCCAAGACTGGGGAAAGAAATACAAGGTTTTAAAAGCCTGAATAATCTTTGCCATGCATACTTAAATAATGTTGTAAGCAGTAAGTCTCAGATCCAGAAAAATAAAGTTGGTACTTTTCCCCTTCTTGAAAGAGGGATTTGGGGTGTTGTTTTTTTTTTTTTTAAGGGAAGAAAGAGATCCAAAACATACACAAAATGCAATGAATTACTGAGGAAGGTACAGCCTTTCAAAAAAAAAAAAAAAAGAAGGTGTATTTGTGGAGAGACAACATTATTTAAGCATTATATTGATATTCTGACTGCAAAATAATTGTCTCAAATTCACACATGTCAAAGCTCCCGATATGTTGCCCTCTGACACGATAAGTACTTAAATGTATCTCTAAAATAAGTTACTTCAATTTTATTCTGTATTCTAGAGTAATTTTAAGGACAAGTTTGTGACATTTTTAGGCCATGAACATGCAAATAACGGCAGTGACTCTCTTGTCTTTAAGTAGAATTCATTTAAACCACAACGTGCAATGGAAACCACAGAAAGAATAATTTCTCAAGGGCAATGAAACAGCAGATTCCTTCCACTTCTTAAATAAAGGAAAAGATATTAATAAGTAGTTGCAGTTTTAAGCACCTGTCAATCCTTAGGGTTCTTAGTAACGAGGAAATTTTTTCAGGGCCATAACACTCTAGGTACATAGGCTTCCAGAAAGCTACAATCAAACACCTACTTTTATGCTTTTCAGAAAACAGCACAGGTTTTAAATCAATTTTTAAACTGAAAACACTGGAAAGATATTTCATAGAACATCCATAAAATCAAGTATTTTATGTAAAAATATATGAGCAGTTCAGTATTTTGAATGCTAACATGGTTAAATAGAAGAAAAATGACGTTTCTGAACAGAATTACAAGGCAAAGTTGTTATCCTTTTCTGATTAAGGCAACACCTTGTAGCATTTGTTCTATTAAAAGTATCTGGCATCATTTTCCTTTCTGATTGAGAAGTGCTCAAGTTATTTAAGGACTTGATTAACTGGAGTGATCGGGAGCCTCCAGTGACAGTGTAACAGGGGAGTCTGACTGGTTAAAGCTGGAAGCCAGTTCTGTGCCTTAATTCCTAGTCATAACCACGTTACAAACAGCCAGAGATCTCGGGAAACTAGAATTTGAGCTGTAAATCCAAATGCAATGCCTACGCATCCTAGCAAGGCCTAAATCTTTGCTGGCTTCAAAACGTCCTTGCCTCTTCCACTGACTGTAACAGTGAAAGCTCCAGTCTGAACCACTCTTGTTCCAAAATTACGTGTGGCCTCCCTAAAGAAAAATACCAATTTAATTCAGTTGTCAAAAACCAGCAGAACACCGTTGGTGGTGATATTTGTAAAAAAAAGGGGAAAGTAAGAAGTATAAAACATTATTATCAGTCAATCAAATTCATGTATGAAGAAATGATGAATAAAGATGAAATTGTAATTCTAAAGCTATTAACCATCATTAGAATTCTACACACACAAGAAAGTTTAAGACAAAGGGTTTACTATTCTAAATATTTGTTTCAGCTCAAGCCTGATGCTTGATGGCAGACATGAATACTCTTACTAAATTTTCCACGAAAACTTTCAAAACTAGATTTCTATTATTTATATAGTACAAAACACAGATATTCATAACACAAGTATCGGGAACAGGCAGATTCAATGACTAGCATTTGTGTAACTATTTTGAAAACCAAAGAAAACAGAAAAATTAAATGAGATGCACTTTTTACCTGCATAAATTCACATCTGATCCTATCAAACTTCTGTTTTTCATGTACAGCTCTAGCAGTGTTTGTTCCATCAAAGGGCTCTGCAAGATCAAACACAAACATTAAAAGCATTAGAAAAACACAAATAAAATCTAGAGCTAGGCCGTCTTCACTGAGCAAGCAATCAGACAAAACCCGGAAGGGTCAACGTATCGTTGCTACCCTAGTGTTTTGAGTGGCTGATTTCACTTTGTTTCTCAATCTTTATTTCTATGCAACATCCATTCGAAACAAACAAGCTCCAAACTCTGAATGTGGTCAAGCGGTATGTAATTCATAATAAAGTCAGTTTATTATGTCTACTAAAGCATGCTATGATTGTACTGAATTTATCCATCAGTAATTATTTGTTACAGCTTAATAGTCTGTATCAACATATCAGATTATGATTTTGCATGTTAAAATATTTTGAAACTTAACTACACATGCCTCTTGAAACTGTTCACTTTAGACTCATGTCAATCACCAGTTTCTGACTGAAATACCAGGAAGTGCAGTAAAATATTTACTGTAACTTTTTATATATGATGTATCAGGTGCTGTAAAAATATATTTTATCACTTCATGCCTGTTTTAAAATATCTACTCATAAGTCTACAATTCAGGGCTTTCACCTTCTAACAGACTAAAAATTTGTGACATCTTCCCTTTTTTTCCTGACATAATTAATACTTTGGAATTTCTTTTTTTTTTTTTAATTTAAGGATTAAAAATGTATTCCCTTCCAGTATGTCAAGGAGGCCTACAAGAAAGCTGGTGAGGGGCTTTTTAGGATGTCGGGTAGTGATAGGACTAGAGGAAATGGATTGAAGCTAGAGATGGGTCAGTTCAGATTGGACGTGAGGAAGAAGTTCTTCCCCATGAGGGTGGTGAGACACTGGCACAGGTTGCCCAGAGAGGTGGTGGAAGCCCCGTCCCTGGAAGTTTTTAAGGCCAGGCTGGATGGGGCTCTGGGCAACCTGATCTAGTGGGAGATGTCCCTGCCCATGGCAGGGGGTTGGAACTACGTGATCTTTAAGGTCCCTTCCAACCCTGATGATTCTGTGATTCTATGATTCTGCTTATAGCAATAGATACTAAAAAATTATGATGCAGACTGTGCATGAAAATGTGCTACAAAATAGATTTCATAGTCTTTTTTGCCTTATTAGAGAACTGCTTAAATTATTTGGTACACTTCACTCTGGCAGAATGTAGGAAAGTCCGTAAGGGCCACAGAACCACCGAAGTATTTGCTAGATTGGGTAGCCTTTTTGTTTAGTTGGTTATGAATTGCTTTTATTCAGATAGGGATGTATAGTAAAACAAAGCATTAAGCAGACATCAGACAGGCTTATGCCATTACAGAGACTGGGAGTTCAGATCTGGAACATGCTCCAAGACATTGGGCTTCTCATTTCTGCAAGATATTTAAATTCAGAAAGAAATGGTTTCGTGCAATAAATTTTGTATTTGGTAGGTCTCTAAAAGGTTTCTCTTCAACCTACCTATAAAGTTTTCAGTAGACGTTTACAGGCAGATTTATTTTAGTTTAGAATGCATCATACATTTAGATTGGAACACAAAAGCTGTTAATTGAATTAAAAAGGCACATATTCCTCTAAAGTCAGTCATGTAATTTGACGTGGTGCCTACTACCATGAAGAATTCCATGTCCCTTACCACATGAAGCAGTAGAAGATTTCTCTTACGGTGTCTTAAATGTGATGTTAACTCTCTCTTTAACGCTAGGACCTCTACATACTTCATGTTCAATCAAGAGATATATATTTTTAAAGCAACAAGAGCAAAACTGTACAGTCTTCTGAAGCCATCAGCTGGTCACAAATGCTGGATTGCGTCTTCGCATTATTCTTTCTGCATATTTACTGACCATCAAAAGACAAACTCATCCCCTGAAGCGCAGCAAGAATAATTTAGCAATCATTGCACCACTACATTTTCTAACCATCAAGACAGTGAGAATCTACCGTAAGTTATTTTGTTCACACACGGAGAGGAGAATATTAGAAACAAAAAAATGCAACTTTGACACTGACGCTTGAGGGAAAGGCTAAAAGGGATTATCTTTATAAATGAAAATATAAGAAATCATAAAACTTCAGAACTGCTGTAAACCAAGCCCTGAGGAATTACTGTTAGAATTATTTTTAATATGTGGATCTGAAAGATTTAAAAGAACAAGTATGAATCAGGTGCAGCTTAGACAGCTTCTGATCCAGTTTCCAGAAACAACTATCAATTTAATTGTCTCAGAAAATTGGTGTGTTTCTAGGCTTTCCAAACACTGTCTTTTTCAACAGAAGAGTGTATGATATTATTTGATACAGACACGATTTAAACCAAAACCAGAACAGTCGCTAGCAATTTATAGCTTCTGACATGGACTGTTCACAAATACAAGCTAGAAGCAGTGTTCCCTGTATCCCCATAATGGTACTTGCCTGCCAGATTTTAATCTGTCTGAAAAGAGCATCTCTACTATATTTGTTTCTCTAAACAGCAGAAATACAAGAATTAGTCTTAAGGCCAATAAAATGTAAAGCAGAACATAAATTTTGCTTTGAGTGATCCTAGACATAGTACTACATGCAGAATTACAGCAATCTGCAGGCACGCACTCATGTAATCTATCAACAAATATATTTAAAATATTAAAAAATAAACACAGTATCAACTGCTCATATTTAAGTCTACTAACTGGAAAATCTGACTTGGAAACCAAATCGTGTTTACATGTTTAAAGAGCTTTTAAAAGCTTCTTCTGTAAGTACACAGAAGTTTATCTACATACTTCGTTAAACTAGTTCAGTTCAACAGCTGTTACAAACATGAAGCCCACTTTGAGCTGAAACTGGATGTTTTGTTTTCCCCCTCCAATTTAGAAGTAAAAACTTGGTAAAGTCTTGAAGCACACTGTAAGGAAAGAATCAGCTGTGCCACTTACGGATAATTCTACTTTTGAATAGTTCAAGTGCAAAAGACTCTCCTAAGGAAAAGCTGTGTGGAACCAAGACCATTTAATCCAAATTCTAAAGCGCCTATTTTGTGTGCTGATACTCCCATTTTCCAACCTGACAGAAAGAAAGCCTAACTGTTCAACCACTTTGTAAGGCCATGAAAAATTAAGAGCTTGAAACAGTCATGACTCCTGTTCCCCCTCGTGCCTCCACCCCAGAACACAGCAGATCAGCATCATGTGGCAGCAGCAGACACAACTGTTCAGCATTCCTACCTCCCACATTCAGACCAGAGCCTCAGCAATGCCAGCACTATGCTATCCTAAATCATTTCAGCTGTGCAGATACTCTTAATACTCACATTTTTCAACTCTGAGACTGCAGAGTCAAGCATGCAGTTATCTTTCAGTGTATTTTTTCCCCCCTAAGACTGGTAGTTGGGGTTTTTTTGTTCCAAAGTCAGATAAAGAAACAGTTTCCCATCACGTGCCTTCACACTGCCATCCATATGATTACAGCCAAGTTGCGTGAGCTCTGGGCCACAGAATAACTAACCTCCACAGTGAGTAATTATTCTCTGCACAGAGCAGTGTGAATGCAGGGAATTACATGCATAAACATACAGGTGCACTCCCTCCTCCAGTAATCTTAAGTAATGTCTGTCCAGCCACAGGACTTCTGGCTTATCCCCATAGTCCGCCAGCAAATTTTTCCCAGTCTCTAACAACTTTTTCCATATCATCTTTAAGGTCCCTTCCAACCTCTAACGATTCTGTGATTCTGTGATCATTTGGCTCCTGTCCAAGTTCTATTCCTCTTCTCTTCTAAAATGTCAACCCTTCACACCCTCATCCTGAGATCCTTCATTTTTTTTTATAGTCAGGGCTCAGGCCACCTCTCCCATTTCAAACCTTTCCTCTTCACCGTTGTGTCCTAAGCCACCTACTTCTAACTCTGCTCCCATTCCATGGACCTTTGTCCAAGCAATTACAGCAGTTGCAGGGCATCAAGAGCAGATGAAACAGGTTCCCTGTAGGTTGCTACTGCCCAGTTCAGCCTGCACTAAGAAGGCTGAGACCTGCAACTCCAAAAGGTAGACTGTGTTTACCCTCCAGTTCTGGAGGGCACCATACAGTCTCCACAGGAACTGTACATTCCCAAGCCACAAGTGGACCAACATATACACAAATCCAGTAATTGCTAGGATTTGGGATGCCAGAGTCTCTAGAGTAAAGAATATTTTAAGACAGCAATCAGAATATGTGCCTGCTATGTTCTTTCAGAAGCTCTGTCTTGGTAAAACTGATGACTATTTTTGCAGAGCAGGAAAACACACATTACTGTCACAAAAGCCAATCCTTATCAAAGTCCTAATCCCAGTTCCAAAAGTAACATGGCCATGAGTGTTCTTAGCGAAAAGGTCAGGAGAACTATTTTTAAACACTATAGAACTTAAAGCTTCCCTCTCAAGTGTTTTTGGCAGGACTGTTTCCACAACGACTTACAGTCATTAAAATTAATTTTCTGAATAATTATACTAAAACACAACCAAGGTAAAATCTTACTAACAGATTTACACACTCAGTGTCTTAACAGTTAAAAATGATTATGTGGCTTTACATTTTTACCTTCTACACAAATAAATTTGTTTCTCCATTCAATACCATCAGGTCTTGGAATAGCTTTGGCCTCACGAACTGAGATCAATTGATGGCTCCAACTAGGGAAAAGGAAAACAATTTGCAGAACTTTTAACTCTTGATTCTAAATTAATAATATCAGTTCACACTAAAAAATTGTCAAATTGCTATGCCATAAGCCCGGATAACAGAGTACTATAATAATGAGTAATTTCATGTTACAGTCATAATTCACTACATAAAAGTAAGGAATGATATGTAGGAAACAAGAAAACTTTCCACAAACAGAAGTTTATTTACAAAAACATCTGCAAAACAGAACATCACAGGTATCTAGGAATAACATACAATTGCAACAGAGTATTTTTTTTCTAAAAACAATGTGAATGTGGCTTCAGACATCTACATTTATTTTTAAATTCAAAAGAAATTATAGCTTTGAATCTATCTTTCAGAATTTTCTGTGGGGAGAAAAGGAACATAAGGTGTTTAAGTGAGGATGAAGTCACATACTGTATTCCATTAAAAAATATTCAACAGTATAAAGATAGCTTGCTTACAGGCCAGTCTTCCTGGTGCAAGGAACCCATTAATAGAAAGCACTAACACTTTGCATATGCTGAATTTTAGATCTCCTACAAGTTCAACAACAGAGCAACAACTCAAATCCATGTTTCAAGATATTCTACTGCTTTCTGCACACAATTTTATAACAACAAAATTACAGGAACTGATCACACTGAAACAGGAACAGCAGGCAGTTCACAGGGCAATCTTTACAACGTGCCAAGCATCTTTATGATCTTTATGATGCTTGGCAAAACAATAAGCCAAATGTAAAGGAAGCCAAATCAACCACTTGCAGTTTTACATTCTTACTCAGTCAGTTTTCAGCTGCTCTTAACTAAACAAGGAAACTATCACATCAGCGAAATGTCTGGATCACCATCATTGCATCACCATATTCCTTCACTAAACTTGCTTTAGAAATAGCTCGGTAGTGTGCTGCTAGTTGTACTGGTGTCAAGTACACCTGATGTGCTCTCCTGACTGAATCCATCTTGACATAATGCAAAGAGAGAGGAGCTTGGCTGGGTGCATTAACCACCTGCAGTAAATCTGTAAATACCGACTGTAAATCAAAATACAGTCTATAATTCATCAGTTAAATCTGGAAGAACTCTGTGCTCCACAGGCCACAGATGAGCTGTCATAACTCAGTTTTAAGTCAGTGGTGATAAGACAGTTTATGCCAGCTAAAAATTTGTGCTTGTACTTGAACAAATTCTCTTGGATACAAGTCATGATTAAAATCACTTATGAAAGTCAGCTGTCTGAATAACTGCACTTCTACAGAACATGTATATTACTCTTCTACTTATGAATACGAATACTTATGAATGTGAATATTTCAAAAAGTGCAGGATACAGCATATGAAGCATAGTTTATGCTACTTCAAATTGCTTATTAACCCATTGCTGTGTATATTTAAATTTCTTTTGATGTGTTCTTTAGAAAGTAAGTACAGGTGATGATAATTTCTAGCATTCAATGCAAAGTAAAGCTTTCATTCTAAGGCATCACTCTCCCTTTCCTTAATTCCCTGACAGACCACTTTTGAAGGAATTCAATACTGTGAAACACTAAATATTTTCCTCTCTCGTCTTTTTAATATGCTACCATCAACACAGATTTAGCAAGAATTTCCGATTAATTGCTTAAAAAAAACAAAACCAAAAAAGATAAAACCAGCATGTGATTAGAGCACCGAAGAAGCTTAAACTGCAGCTCCACAACATTTGAAACTGACAGTTCAACTCTTCCAAAGTCTAGTGGGAGGTGTCCCTGTCTGTGTTAGAGGGGTTGGAACTAGATGATCTTTAAGGTCACCACAAACCCAAAGTGTTCTATGATTCTGATTCTGCTTTTTCTAAAAGCTTATTTAAAAAAAATATATCAGAGATCTAGGCTGGTGAGGAAAAAAAAAGTTCACATAAAGTTATTTGATCTATGTTTGGTTAAACCAGGCAGTATTGTTTCACTGCAAACATACAATTCTTGACTCCTGTTTCTCTAGGTTACCCTTGGCTTGATCCCTTAGCAAAAGATAAAAGCATTTACAACACACCACTTCAGCAAAAAGCAACAACAAGTAACATTTGTAGCTCTTTAAAGAGGTTTTCATTTAAACTTGAAAGCAACTACTTTAATAATCTCATTAAATATTCACTAACCCTGCCTTGGTACCAAAATCAGCCAGGAGCAAATTACCAGGAGCAAATGATTTGTGTATCGATTTAAACGATTTTGGCTTGCGCACAATAACTTTATTATTGCCAATATAATGCAAATATTCTCCGCATACACACTTCCTATTCATAATTTTATAATAACCATTTAACAGTCAATTCAATTATCAGTTATTTCTGGAGTCACTGCCCACATTAGATATATGCTCCCTATGGAGAAGTCAACAATTTGAAAGAAATTTGAAAGAAAAAGACCAGACATTTCCTGGTGTTAAATGTGCATGAACATGCTACAGATAGATTAAAAAGCTTAGCTATTCCAGAGCATTCTTATAAGCCAAAGCCACCTGCATAAAAACACTGAGAAAGGTACAAATTGTAAGCATGTTATATTCAATATACTATTAAAAAAATGATCCCTTTATCACCTGACCAATTCTACCCTCAAGAGAGCCATGAGCAAACGTATTTTATGTTTTTTCACAATAATGTAACCAGTCTTTCATCATGTCCACCAAATACAACTTAGTAAGTGAATGATCTTAAACAACTGCTACATAACGTAAGACGACAAATTTAAGAGAAGCACAGTTCCTGAAGGACCATCTCTAGGCTCCTTAGCAGTAATTTCAGAGGAGCAAGGCCTTGCTTCAAGGTCTCACTCTGTAAAGAGACAGCCAAGTGAAAACCTGCTGCCTTCACTCACAGCCACAGAAATGAAATCAGACACTCTCTTCAGGGAACCTGGTAAACATGGACCAGTTTCCAAATACTTTCTTTTGAGAACACCTCCATACATTTTTCACTTGGTCACATTTACTGCTTAATCATCAGACATTTGATATTTCGAAACACTGAAAGTTAAAATGGAATTATGAGCATACTTTTAGCCAGCTGTATCATGGGAAACATTACGGCTAGCTAATTATACAGCTATGTTGGTAAATTCAGCTTTGCCATACGTAGTATGTAAGTCATATATACAGAAATTTCCAAATCATATTTCTGGTAACTTATGAAGGGGGATAGAAATTACTTCCTCTGGACATCCCAGAAATCCCAAAGCAGGACTGTGGAACGGACACTGCACAAATACATAACAATCAGTAATTTTCTGAAACCATTTACAAGCTAAATAAACAAAGCAGATTAAATGCATAAGGGGAAAAAAAACCCCACAGCACAGGGAGATGAACTTATTCACAGCTGCAGAGCACACCAGGCTCCTATTTCTTCCTCCATGCTGCACCTGTCTCCTCCTTTGTATCCTACTGTTTAGGACCATCCCCCCCGTAAATATTATTCACTACATAAAGTAAAATACAACACAGATTTTAACTGAAAAGCCTACTAGGTTTTGCTATACTGAGGAGGAAGTTTGTATCCCTCCCTCTTTCCTTCCATCTTCCTGACCAATGCATCAGCTAAGCATTCCAGGCAGATGGCATCAATGACTCATTCTGTCCAAAAGTATGATCTTCAAACATGATCTGATCATTCTTGACTGCATACTGCTCTTTCAGCAAAACAGATCCTGTGTATCACACCTGGTAGTGTTGTGTCCTACTCCATAGATAGGAACCTACTGAAGCCACTTTTATGACAAGTGAAGTAGCATTCTCTTTAGTAATCTCTTCATCAAACACATTACAGTTCAACAGTTTACTGGCACAGTACAGGTACTTAAATGCCACCTAACTTGACAGTCACAGTACCTGAAATATAATTTATATTTTTGTGCATAAAAACACCAGTAAATGTTTTACTAGGAAAGCAAACACTGGAAAAAGTACAGATTACAGCAATGAAAATATTCACAAGATTCCCGAGTAAAACAGTAGTTCCTCTATGAAAGGCAGAACTAACACAGTGCTTTGTGGTGTGCATTTAACTCTTATTCCCACCTATTATGTTGTCTCCATCAGCAACCTCAAAGCAAAGACAGCAGATAGTGTGGATAGTGTGACACTGTACTTGTTCTCACCGGTTGGCTATGATACACTCAAAAATGCCTGAACACCACATTCTGTTCACCCTTTCCCCTGCACGTGCATACCTTGGATTTCTCTTCTCCAGCCAATTGCCAGGTTTTATGAAACTACATGGAAAGTTAGTACCTTTGAGACACACACCCTGCTCCTTTCAAACTGGACTGATAGTTGTCAGGGATACACAGTTGGTCAAGTAAACAGTTCACCTGGCTAGATTTTATTGCTGTAGCAGAAAGAGTTTAAAAATAAGATAGGCTGCTGCATTAGGTGTGCCATTTCCTGATATGACTTCTCATCTATGTAACAATTTCAACACAGAAATTCTAATGAGTATATTTACAGATGGGTTTGGTTGGTTGGTTGGTTGGTTGGTGTTTTGGTTTTCTAAAAAGAATATCACCAGTCAGATTTTAAAATATATTATTACGTACTTAGCACTGGAAAAACAAGCCAGGCATTCTTTTTTTTGTTGGTTATTTTTTAAAAACCTTTTCTTCCTTTGATGTCATTAAACTATCTTACTTTCATTGTCCACTTTTTCAAGATTTATTTTAACCTGAAGCACATCTATGCCTCTCTGATTAAATTTAGGCAACATTTTTTTCTCATTTATGATCATCACAAAAAAAAATTCAGTTATTACCATCAATTTGCATACTGATACTGGAGCATTTTAAGTCTTTGTGCTTCTTGCTTCCTTATCCTGCTCTGGCAGTGGGGTTAGACTGGATAATCTTTCGAGGTCCCTTTCAACCCGTAACATTCTATGATTCTTAGTATATCCTGCACGTCTTTCCTGGACCAGCTACTGACCTATGCAGAAATCTGCTCTTGACCATGTTTCCAAGCACTCAACTCAGAAAAGTCAAACGAGATACATTTTTGGCATTTGCACAAGATCTTCTCTGCCAGCTTGCACATACAAACCAGAAACTTCTTCCTTAGCGCAAAAGATATTTATTTTCATGTATGAGATGATTAACAGCTCATTATACAGACTAGTAGTAAAGGATGAAATGTAGTGTCCCATACAAATTAGGAACTTGACAGTATCCTCCAACAGTGTTTTCTAATTTACCTGACTAGCAAACAGCACCTTGCCAGCTGAAATGGCAGCTCCTGAGAAACTTTTACAATGACAGATCATTCCCTTATCTGTAGAAATAATTGAAGGAAAATCCTTTATGTGAAAACCTCTCAGTATCAGGCTTAAGCACACACAAAGTGCACTTAGATCATGAGTTGTCACAGGACATAGGGATTTAGCTTACATATACCACATGTGGTGCACATACCAGCGATGTTTTCTTTTAAGGATTTCATGATTGTTCACTTCTTACATTGAAGTAAAATATGAACACTTCAAAAATTATAATGAGTATTCAGAAGTTACACATTCTGTTCTCCTTCCCATAAACAGATACGATGCACATACACAGAACAGCAACATGTATGAACTAACTGCCTTGGAAGCAAGTTATTCAGATCTTGAAAGTTACTGAAAAGCAACCATGTGGTATTTTATACGGACAAGCCATTTTTCTATGAAATTCTCAAGTAAAAATTCAGAAAAAGTGTAATTACAGCATTCTCAGATGCCCTCACAATTTTGGCTTTTCCTTCTCTTCTGCAAGAAAGTCAAGATGCCAAAATTAAACTCAGTATCCAGCAAACCAACAAGGTAAGCGAACCAAATATATATGGGAGAGTTCTTCACTACCTGTGGCCTGGATTGATGTATATTATAGTCAAAGTAAGGAGCCACCTGGTCAGTTACCTCCACTGACCTGGGACAACAGAAAAAATGAGCAGCTATTAAAGTCCAAATAATTCATATCAGAATCAATACCTTAAACTAAAACTAAGAACAGATCTCTTCGACAAGTATAAGCAATTTTAGTATAGTGTAGTACAATAAAACCAAATTATTTTTAAAGGACAAAGCCCTTCAACTTCTGCCAGCTATTTTACACAATAGGATGCTTGGCTAAGCAAAAGGTGTCAGGCAATCTTTATTGGCATTCTTCTTGTCCCTTATTCTTTTTAACCATTTCATCTCTGTCAGTTAGCATTCCTGCATTACTGCTATTCTTTCTCTTCAAGGGTTATAAAGTGTTGATATATTGAATAGAAGGAATAAAAGTTTTGCACAGAAGGAATAAAAGTTTTGCATATTCTAAAACACTACGATGAGCTTATTACTTACTCAAACTCTGTGGCATAATATTTGAAGAAGCCTATTAGCAAATCTCCAAGGCTTGATCCATTTTTTGAGTGGTAAGGAGGAATAGTACATGGAGCTTGATGAACAAGATGCAACTGCATAGTAGGGTCAAAAGATTCCTGTCAAAATAAAATCAGAGAGTATATATATACACACACATAGAGCCTTAATCTAGGTGCATATATTTACCAAAATTAAAAAGCTGCCTAGCATTTGCTTATTAGATGTTCAAGGACAAGCAAAGGACTCTACTTCTCCTAGGTTCCTCTGCTGGATACTAGTTACCTCCCCTAAACTCAGGTAGAACCATCTCACACAGGAGTGTCCAAGACCATCCCCTGCCTTCTGTTTGCTAAAGAATTTTAACACAGGATAATCTTTAAAATGGACTTGTGTTTACAAGTTACTAAAACCATGTGAGCAGAAGCTGAGTCTGCACTGAGCTGGGTGCAGCTGAACTGAGATAGCGTAGGTGAAGGTAATATACTTACACCAAGCTTCCATTACTGCGGTACAGAAACAATCCAAAAGGAAAGCCTGGCTTATTTTTCCCACAGCATAAAGTTAAAATTGCCTATGAAACCTCATTCTAATATGAATCTGCAATCTCCCACATAATGAATTCAAAGACTGCAGCAGCACCTCCTCTAGCCAACCTATCTGCAAGAATAATAATAATTAAAAAAAGTTATACAAAAAACCTGAATACACAGAACACAGCTTTTAAGCTGAAGTATATTTTTCTTGGGGGTGAAGAGGAAGAAAAAGTCAGGTTTGCTATAAACAAAAGTAATTTAAAAAGGAATCTATGTAATACTGAATTAACATGGTTTTAGTCTTGCTGTACTGTTTGGGTGTCCACTGCATCCTCGTTCTGAGAAACTGGAATACATGGAAAGAACATACCTTCTCTTGCTAAAGAAACAATTTTCAAAAGCTGCTAATATCAGGATGCTACATTTTACAGCAGTGTTGTACATTTTAAGGAAAATGAACCCAAGATAGACAAGAGCAAACTTTGCATTCACATAAAGAAATATTTTTATGTGAATTCATAGAATCATAGAATGTTAGGGATTGGAAGGGACCTCGAAAGATCATCAAGTCCAATCCCCCTGCCAGAGCAGGAACGCCTAGATTATGCTACATAGGAACGTGTCCAGGCAGGTCTTGAATGTCTCCAGAGAAGGAGACTCCACAACCTCTCTGGGCAGCTTGTGCCAGTGCTCTGTCACCCTCACTGAGAAGAAGTTTCTTCTCGAGTTTAAGCGGAACCTCTTATGTTCCAGTTTCAGCCCATTACCCCTTGTCCTATCAGTGGTTGTCACCGAGAAGAGATTGGCTCCATCCTCGTGACACTCACCCTTGATATATTTGTAAACGTTAATGAGGTCACCCCTCAGTCTCCTCTTCTCCAAACTAAAGAGCCCCAGCTCCTTCAGTCTTTCCTCATAAGGGAGATGCTCCACTCCCTTCATCATCCTAGTTGCCCTGTGCTGGACTCTCTCCAGCACTTCCCTGTCTTTCTTGAACTGAGGGGCCCAGAACTGGACACAGTATTCCAGATGGGGTCTCACCAGGGCAGAGTAGAGGGGAAGGAGAACCTCTCTTGACCTACTAACCATCCCCCTTCTAATACACCCCAGGATGCCATTGGCCTTCCTGGTCACAAGGGCACACTGCTGGCTCATGGTCATCCTGCTGTCCACCAAGACTCCCAGGTCCCTTTCCCCTACACTACTCTCTAATAAGTCATTCCCCAACTTATACTGGAACCTGGGGTTGTTCCTACCCAGATGCAAGACTACAATTACCCTTGTTATATTTCATCAAATTTTTCCCCGCCCAACCCTCCAGCCTGTCCAGGTCTCGCTGGATGGCAGCACAGCCTTCTGGCGTGTCAGCCACTCCTCCCAGCTTGGTGTCATCAGCAAACTTGCTGATAGTACTCTCTAGTCCCTCATCCAAGTCATCGATGAATATATTGAATAATACTAGTCCCAGTACCGACCCTTGAGGCACTCCACTGGATACAGGCCTCCAACCAAACTCCGCCCCATTGACCACAACTCTTTGATTTCTTCCCCTTAGCCCGTTCACAGTCCACCTCACTACCCGAGAGTCTAGACCACACTTCCTCAGTTTAGCAGCAAGGATGCTGTGGGAGACTGTGTCAAATGCTTTACTGAAGTCAAGGTAGACCACATCCACCGCTCGGCCATCATCTATCCACCTTGTTATATCCTCGTAGAAGGCTCTGAGGTTAGTCAAGCACGACTTCCCTTTGGTGAAGCCATGTTGACTGTCTCTAATGACCCTCTTATCCCTGATATGCCTTGAGATGACACCAAGGATAAGTCGTTCCATCACTTTCCCAGGGATGGAGGTGAGGCTGACCAGTCTGTAGTTACCCGGGTCCTCCTTCTTGCCCTTTTTGAAGACTGGAGTGACATTTGCTTCCCTCCAATCCTCAGGCACCTCTCCCGTCTCCCAAGACTTGGCAAAGATGATGGAGAGTGGTCTAGCAATGACATCAGCCAGCTCCCTCAGCACCCGTGGATGCATCCCGTCTGGACCCATGGATTTATGGATGTCCAGATTGCTTAATTGGTCCCTAACCCAGTCCTCATCGACTAAAGCAAACTCCTCCACTGCCCTGACTTCCTCTGGGGCCTCAGGGGAACGGGGCTCCTCAGGACAGCCTCCGGCAGAGTAGACAGAGACAAAGAAGGCATTCAGTAACTCTGCCTTCTCCGTATCTTCTGTCACCAAGGCACCCACCTCATTCATCAGTGGGCCTACATTGCCTCTGGTGTTAGTTTTATCTGCCACGTATTTGAAAAAGCTCTTCCTGTTGTCCTTGACCCCTCTCGCCAGGTTCAATTCTAGGGAGGCCTTTGCTTTCCTAGTTGCCTCCCGACATCCTCGGACAACAGCCTTATATTCTTCCCAAGTGGCCAGCCCTGCCTTCCAAGATCTGTAAATTCTCCTCTTGCCCTTGAGCTTACCCAGCAGATCCCTGTTTAGCCACGCAGGTCTCCTGGCTCCCTTCCTTGACTTCCTACGTGTCGGGATGCTCTGATCTTGAGCACGGTAGAAGCAGTCCCTGAACGCTAACCAAATATCTTGGGCCCCTTTACCTTCAAACAGCCTTGCCCATGGGATTTTCTCTAGTAATTGTTTGAAAAATCCAAAGTTTGCCTTGGCAAAGTCCAGGGTTGCAATTCTGCTTGCTATTTTGTTTCTGCTACATGAGATCCTGAACTCCACCATTTCATGGTCACTGCAGCCAAGGCAGCCCTCAACCTTTACTGCTTCAACCAGATCCTCCTTGTTAGCGAGGATGAGGTCCAGCAGTGCTCCTCTCCTAGTCGGCTCCTCCACCATTTGCAACACAAAATTATCATCGATGCACTGGAGGAAACTCCTGGACTGTGGCTGGCTGGCTGAGTTGTCCTTCCAGCAAATATCAGGGAAGTTAAAATCCCCCATGACAACCAGGGCCTGTGATTGTGAGACCGCTCTCAGCTGGCTGCAGAAGGCCTCATCAACTTCCTCACCCTGATCTGGTGGCCTGTAATAGACACCCACAACAGTATCTCTCCTGCCAGCCTGCCCCTTAATTCTAACCCATACACTCTCAACTTGCTCCTCATCCATGCCTGGATGGTATTCAAGACATTGTAGTTGCTCTTTCACATAAAGAGCGACTCCACCACCTCGCCTGGCTGGCCTGTCTTTCCTGAAAAGGACATAGCCACCCATGACCACATTCCAGTCATGTGAGCTGTCCCACCATGTCTCTGTAATTGCCACCAGATCATAATCTCCTGCCCGAACCCAGGTTTCTAGCTCCTCCTGCTTATTCCCCATGCTGCGTGCATTGCTGTATAAGCATTTCAGGGAGCAAGCTGAGCACACTGATCTCACCCTAGGGGGATGGGAGGCCACCCGGTCCTCATAATTTCTAGAGCACTGCCCCGCTGCAATCCCAGCTATAACCCCATCCCATTCAGGGACCTATTCAGTCATTACAGTATCTCCCCTATACTATCTTTACAGTAGCGGGATACCACTGGACTCACTGTACATTGTAATGCTATTTCCATGTTCACAGCCAGCAGTGCTTCCTCTCAGAAAAATGATCAAACCATTAAGATTGGAAAGTTTGGGACTCCAGCTCTCTTTTGCCAATTCTGGTAAAACATCCTAGACTCCTGTGCCACACCTTTTAGGAAAAAAGGCCATTCTTTTGGCTATGAAAAATTTCAAGTCTTGTTCTCACGTTATCTAACTTTGCAAACAAGATTTTACAGTTAGCAGAGCCTGGAATTCAACAGCTTATGAGCCAACTACACATCAAAACCACGGAGACGGACAGACATAATAAGCAGATCTGCAGCACAGAAAGATTCAAAAGGGGAACAGCTGTTCCTGTGTAATATAGCATATACAATTCTAACCCTGAAGTTAACCAAACAGATGCAAGAGTGAAAATCACTTCTTGCCCATTCCCAAAGTTGTAGAAGAGTCACAACAAATGAATTCAGTATTAGCAGCATAACTGTTCACAAGGAAATGGACATGGGGTGAGGGGAAAGACTGAGAACAAGGGCTGTTCACCTCCAAACAACACAAATCAGAAATGCAATGGAATTACTACAACACGTAAGAGTAGTAAGTAAATGTTTGGAGGTGGCACACATTTTTGAAAAGGAGAACATGATTTTGTATTTTTTTTAATCCTTTTGAGTGTTCAAACGCCTGAGAACTTTCAAAGCGCAAGAAATATCTGTCACCATAGTGAGGTCAGCATCCTTAGCAGCTAAAAGTTAGCTTTAGGCTTACTGTATTTCAGAATAATTAATCAGTTATTTTCTTAAGCACTATTACAAGCTTAGATTATGCTGCTTTTCCTTATTGATTTTTAGTACACTTTATTTACATTTCATATATTCAAAACAATTATAAATTAACTTTTATTAGTGTTTGTACATTATGTGAATAAGAAAAATAAACCAATATTTATGCCAATAGCAAAAGGCAATATATCAAGTACAGTTGTAACAAAACTTACGGGAAAAAAGCGTACATGTGTGCCTGTATGTTACATCCAGAAAAAAAAAAAAAGAGCAAAAGGATATAAGACACAACTTTATCCAAAGATTTTTTTTCAGTATGAAATAGGAAGTTACAAAACCTTGCAGAGTTTTAAAACCATAAAACTGTATTTTGAAAAGGGCAATTATCATAGAAGAACAGTTTAGATGAACGCATTTTTCAGGATATATTGTTCACCTGTTCTTCACTGGGTTGCAACTGATCAAAAGTCATGTAAGCAGCAATGACAGATTGATTCCCCATTGAGGAGCAGGAAAAGTACCACGTTCCAAAGATTCACATCCGTGGTAGAAGACATAAAATTCCTAACCTGCATTAGAAGGTAATTTTCTAAATCTTCATCTAGTAATTAGGATCAAAATTCTTCAGTTCTGCAATCTAAAATTACAGTGTTTAATTTTTATTATTTTTTTACCTTCAAGAGCAAGTTCAATTTGCAGGTCCAGGTATTATCATGCATATTAAGTACACTTGCCTCAGCAATGTCAGGTAAACCAAAAGTTTCCCTTACTCAGAAATGCATTTACCTTCAAAACATAGATGCGTACAAGTCCATATAAGTGCTCTAGGAAAAATGCAAGTTACAGTCTATAGCAGCTATTCATTGTAAAACACAATCACCTACTTTAAGAGACATTCATAAATAATTCAACACTTGCTTTAGTGGTTACACCACTATAAAAATTACTCTTAAAAGACAATTAAGTGCTGCAAAACAACAAGCATGACTGAAACTACTTTTCTGGAAAAAAGGATTTTTTTGCACTGAGTTAATCAAATTGGTATTGACATGCTTCTGTTACTGTTAGTCAACTTATTTTTTAAACACTGTGAGTTGCTGATCACCACATCAAAAAGAAAAATGTGTTTCACCTTTCTGAAATACAGAAAATTTATTAATGAAGAAATTGCTATTACCAGATTAGAAAGTTTCACACATAAACCAAAATTAATTATTACTTTAAATAGGGTATGGGGAAGATTCAATGAAAACTTCTGTCAAGATATACTAATATTCAATATATCAATAACCAATGTAATTTGTTTAAGGTAATTTCGTAGCAAACTAATCAGTTTGCTAATTGAGAACAACAAATCAGACCAGTCACAGGATATCCTGGCTCATTTTTTTGCTTTGCCACAGACAACTCATGAAAATCTGTTAGCCTCAATCCCCCCATTTAGCTCTTGTGAACAGGGATCACAGCACTCAGGGAATAACTAGATAAATAGGACAAGGTACAGCTTATAGACTCTGAACATACAGGAGGTTGGTAATAAAATTAAATTACAAACCATCCTTCAAACTAGATTACTATCAAGTAGTCATTCTCTGTAAGCTTTCCTTTCTTATCTTGCTCTGAAAAGAAAAAAATTCTGCTGCTTTAAAACTAGTTCCTAAATTGCTTGCTGTGCCTTTGTCTCATACCATCTGAAGATACACAAAAGAAATTCAGGATCTGATTGAGCAACAAATATAAATGACTTATCCATTATTTCATAATAGCTCAGAAAAAGGCACCCCAAGGTATTTACTTCTTTTTTTGCTAGATCTCTAGTATTTACCTTGGTTACCTGACTTCTCAAGGAAACATGAGCATTCAGCAAAATGCTTCATGTTCAAGCTACATAATACTTATACACATTCTCATTCTACCTTACACACTGGAAAGGAACATAAACATACATTTGAGTATCTTGTTGCACACCTGTGGCTGTACAAGATTCTTCCTTCAAAAAGTTTACAGTAGTAACACCAGCATAGTGTCTTGCCATTTTTGATAGTTATATTCGCACACATAAAATACCCTTCCCCAGTCTTAAAAATGAACATTTAACTCCTGTTTATACTTTTTAGTATTGCAACTCCAACTCAGGGTGAAGCAAATTGTATCTATCCAAGGAATGACTCTTTCCTGCATGAAGGAGCTACAGTAAGCACCAACCCACCTCCTGCCCCACCCCTTGCAAGATATGACTGCTCTTGAGGGTGAGGCAGCACGAACAAAAATGTGCTACCTAGAATCCAAGGAGTTCACAATCCAGGGCACGAGTGGAGAACCACCTCCGTATGGATTTAAGCTAACATGACAGGCTGCTCCGGCACACTGAAGACTCCGGCACACATTCCCTTCTGACTTGCCGTTGCATAAATGTTCACCTCTGGCAAACACATGGGCAAAACAACCAGAAGCTCTAACGGCCTAAGCCACCACAGGTCCTCCAGAATTCATTTGTAAAAATCCTGACTTGAAGGCAAGTTCTACATAGATTTCAGAACCTACCAACACATTTTCTGGGCTACTCTCGTCTAACCCATCTGGCTGTGGTGGGGGCAGGAAGCCTCAAAATCCAATCCCACATCTGATACAGTCCAATACTCCATCTAAACCAGCAGCTGCAAAGCACGTCAGCTCGGTGCCAGCTGGAGACTCCCCCATGGCAACAGAAGGCACAGGTGGGCAGATCTGGTGGCTTTCCAGGACTTCTCACCCTTCGCATCTGCGGTACGGATACACTGAGTCACAGAATCTGCCTTTTGTTTCTCACTCAAGGTAAGCATGTCTCTTTACACAGCACCTACAAATTAAAACAAGCAGTTGCCTTCAAATCGCAGAAGAATTTTCAGGCGGCAGAAAGAGGTGCAGATTTGGTTTTGAGAAACTGTAGGTAGGGTGGTTTGTTTCAGAAGGGCAGAAACAGTGCTTGTGTAGTATTAAGATGCAGACACAGTTCTGACCAGCTACAACCACAGGAAAATCTTATCGTTTCTTTGGATACTGATATTTGCCCATGCTCTGTAATTATTACTGCAAGGTACATGACGAGAATTGTTTTGGTGTATTCTCATTTTCATCTTAAATTTTCTCGCAATATTAGTATTCAGAAATTGTAACTTTCACAATTTTTAAACACTTATTTATATTTGTAATGGTGACAGTAGGCCAAAAATACATTCACAAATTTACAACAAAATTTTTTTTAAAAAAATCTTAATCCATAGTTTTGATTTGGTTTTATAGTAAGTATGTATAAAAATATTCTCTTTATTTTGTGGGCAACCCTAGAATTTTTAGCCCAGCCTCCAAAGACAAAGCAACAACAACAACAAAAAAATCTGTGTTAAAACAAGTTAAAAAAAATGCTGTTCTTACAGTATGTTTTACAAACACAGGAACCTGCAAGTGATTTACCACTTTCACACAACACAAGATAAAACCTTGTGTTTAGTATAAGTTCATTAGATAATCCATTTGTATTTGTATAGTACTCTGAAGGCCTCTACACAGTTCAAACACTACACATATAAATTTTTTCATTATTATTATTACAAAGGAACCAAGAGTTACCTTAGAGCTCTTTCAATTACATGCCACACAAAATTCTATAGCATATGAGCTTGAAGCAAACATAATTAGCAAATTTAGCAATTCAAAAAAACCATCAGATAAAGCTAAGTATACAATGAGAAAATCAGAAGGTATACAGTACAGTAAAAAAAAAATATCAGAGGAAAAAATAAAGACTATAAAATTTTAGCACAGGTATGCCTAAGCATATTTACAAAATTGAAGTAAAACTGAAGTGTACTATATCTCAAAGCTTTCTTCTGCATCTCAATTATCCTCATTACCCAAAATGGCTGACACCACATTTCTGCCTCATGTGCAATGTCATAAAATATTCCTATTTCAGCATTATAGAAAAATATATGCAAAAAAAAAAAAATCACTTTCTCATACTACCTCAGCACAATTACCAACAACAGCATAAAAACCGCACATAGAGAAAGACACAGAACTATGGCAGTTACGAAAAAAGAAAAATTTAAAAAATGACTTGTGAGAAGAAAGGTAAAGCAGAAGGAATTGAGGAATTTATGTAAATAAGTTACAATGTAGAACTATACAGCAACAGCTTTTGTTCCCAGAGAAATATTTTGGAAGACAGTTTTTCTTTCTAGATAATCTTCCTTAGATTAAGTCTCACTAACTACAGTCCTAATTCTGCAGAGAATCAAAGCACATCCATTCACAAAGTTCTCTGCAAATCACCACAGTACGATTTAGACATAACAGCAAAGTCCCAAAAAGGTTTTCTCGTTGAATCAAAGACAGATTTTGTGAGGTCTCAAAGGTCTTCTTGGTAAACATGTATCATTTACTCTTCACACCCAGAAATATCATGCAACTCAACAGCTGTGGGAAGTTACGGAATACTGAAACACCACGGTTGGATGGAGAACACATTACTTAAAGCAGTAAGAAATAAGAATCAAAGTTACAGATGACACAGGGATATTATCAGGCCAGTATAAAGACAATTAGGTCAGCAGCTCTCAGCATTCATTTGCAACTGTGTGTGAAATCTTTTCATATATAACAGAGTGCTTTCACTAAAGAAATTACCAAAACCAGCACGCTCTTGTGTAGTGTAACCGTCAGGCTTACAGACTGTGCTTAACTTAAAAATATTTAAGAGTTCATATATTCTACATAAGCGGCTTCATACACATATGTGATGCAGTGAATTCATAAGAAACACTTACTGGGTAATTTTTCTGGAGAGATGGAAGGACGGGTTCAGGTAGGGCTATAAAACAAAAAAAAAGACTCACGTAATCCACACGAAACAGTATCAGATAGATCAACTACACCAAAGGGTTGGACTGAAATTCCATCTTAAAAACTTCCATGACAAATTTCACTTTCATGCATTTTGTAAAATAAGTTATTCAGCAAATCTATTACTATGTTTTGTATATAGTAGTACAAGGAGTTAATTCAGCTAAGGGAAGCTGTTACTAAGATACCACTACTTGTAGAAGACATGAAAAAGTCTAAAGTAGCTGGGTACAACTTTGCTTTTAAAATTCATGTTAATTCATGGCCTTAAGAAACTCATTTGGATTACCTAAAGGAAAAAAAAAAAACCAGAGCTTCCTTCATTTTTTTTTCCCTACATCTAATAGAATATGATTTTATGACAGCATAGGAAATGTCCAGATAGTATAAAAGTATACATTCTTCAGCTGCCAAGTATTACATACTGAGTTTTCAAAAGTAACCTCACGATAAAACACCCAATACACTGGCATTGCCAGCAAAATCCCCATTAAATACTTAAAATACAGTCTAATGCTATTAGCTGGTCTACTAAATGACAAACAGGTTACAAAGATTATGCAGACACTAACAATACTAACAACACAAAATGAACTAAACAATTTAACTTTTATGAAAGTCATGGGTATGCAGAACTTCTATTGTGCTATACAAATAACAGGGAAAAACTTACCTCTCAGGTCAGGTTGTTCTACAGATAGAAAATAGTCCTAAAGTATTCACATCCCACATAAGCCTTAGAGCAACAAGAGAACTGTAGGAGCTCTACTCACACCAAAGCTTTAACATCATGTTTTCAGCATGTTTCTCTGTAACAATTGGTCTATTTCACTCACTAGGGAGAATGGTAATTAAGTTCAGCACACAGGACTTGGGGCTTAATTCACCCTTCAGACAAGTCTCACAGAAGAAGAGACAGCACAGAATCTTTTATCCATAGGGACTAAGAATCAGGACAGAGGAATTCTCAGAATGTGCTTGAGGTATCTTCAAAGAGTATACTATATTAACTAGCAGAACTACTAAGAATATGATCACAGCTGCTTTAATAATATTTTTATTTTGTTTGTGGGTGTTTAGAAGTATGAGAAAGCATCTTATTTCTGCAACTGGATAATTTCCAGTTCTCTGGTACACTAAAATAAAAGGCAACAAAATCTGAGCAGTACAAGCAATCAAGACATTTTATTTGGGTCTGTATGCTATACTAAGAGGATGGAGTTAAGGGGAAAAGTTACCACTTAAAGAAAGTTGGATCTGTTACCTGGAGGGAAGTACAACAGTGATATATCTACAAAATAAACTCAAGCCACACTAACCTTAGGTCTAAAGACTTCCACATGAGTATAAGAATATGGAAGTGAAATAAGCAGTGAAGGAATGTTAATTTGCCTAGTGAAGAAAGGGTCACTATTTACTGCAAAATAACCCTTTATTTTTTTTTTCCCTCCCCAGTAACATCAACAAAAGTTCTATTAGAAACTCTATGCCTAGGACACAAGCTACTTTCAGTAGCATCCCATGTATGTAGCAGAAATAGAGAAAAAAGGTTAAAATCTGCATGAATGAAGTATCAGAATCTAAATAGCTGGTGTTCAGAGCTGCGCTTCCGCCTTTTTTTAGCAGAAAAGGTACAGATAAAAGGCTCTTCTTTAGTTTACAGACTCCTTCCCAGGCAGCTGACTGATCACAGTCTTGCATGAAAAGGATTGTATGAACTTTTTTTTCCCTTCCCCAGACAACTGTGGCAGCTGCCACTGATAACTACAGCAAATGCCCTCATGCTTGCAGGGTTGTTAACACTCCGGCAGGCCTACACATTTATACTTCCTTGTAATGACTACTCCCTTCCCTTTTGTGCCTTACTTTTATGCACAGCTCAGTAACTGGCTATCCATGACTGCACACAGCACCCAATACAAGTCTCTAGAGTAACTGGTAGAGTAAAAACAGATTTAGAGAATAAACTTCCGGGTGAAAAGGCCTGTTCCCATTAAAAGTGTAACCCTATCAAATGATTATCAAGTCACTGTTAAGATGGTTACTAACTACTAGACTACGTAGATACTTTTTCTCCTCTTCTGCTTGTGCTTCACCTTTGCATTGCAACCTTTACATCCAGTAGTTGCCCAGATTTTTAATCTTGTATCTAATAATCACTTTGGCATTTTCAACTTCATTGTCATTTCACCTCCTTCAAATCAACATTTTTTTTCTGACTGATCTTTCCTCCTCCCCTCTCTTGTGTGTATTAGGGATCTACACTGAAGTACTCAGTCACCTGGT
Source organism: Trogon surrucura (assembly GCA_020746105.1). Lineage (NCBI taxonomy): Eukaryota > Metazoa > Chordata > Aves > Trogoniformes > Trogonidae > Trogon > Trogon surrucura. Next base: position 67,205,643 of record CM036658.1, read on the forward strand.
TCCAGAGCTGTGACAACAGACTTGGCTACATTTTCTTTCCACAGAAACAAAGAAATCTATGGAATTCCATCACAGCAGATGTAGAGGAAACAAACATAGTCATTAGATAGACTAGCTTATGTCCTACTATTCTCATGACTGGTACATGAACAACAAGTACACAGTATGGGCACCAAGGAATTCAGAAGTAACCTAGCCAACTGGATCCCAAATACACAAAACACCCTCCTAGGTCCTTTACTACACATATTGTCCAGCTGAAAACAAGACACCAGCTTGAGTCAATTATCATAAAAAGCTCTCCACCCTAGCACAGAGCAGGTGTAGCACAAGCTTGAAACAAATAAATAGTCAGCTATCCAAGCTACAGCAAGTATCTACATTCCGGGCCAAACGAGCTGTCAGAAGAGCTAAATGTTGTTTCTACCTGATTTAAATAAATAAAAACTTAAAAAAAGAGAAAACCTATACAAACTGACACAGAGGAAAAGTCTAAAATGAAAGCCTACACAGTTTGTCCACAGATATTACCATAAATGTTAAGAGCTAGTTGTCATTAAAATGACATGAATAAGAATAATCAGCTTGTTACAAAAAGATTAAAACAAAGATGCAAAACCAATACAAGCAGCAAAATATGAAGTCTATGCATAAATTGACAGGAATTGAGAAAATACTTCTACAGGCATGCTACTCCACAAGATACACACTTTAGGGGTTCCTCACATTCCTTTCTGAAGCCACTTATCTCCTAATAAACAACTAACAAACTCAAACTAAGCTACACTGTTTCAGAAATGATTCCATGAGCCTTAATCAAAAACTGCAAATTAAAAAAAAAAAAAAAATCACAAACATGGACTTCCACTAATGAAAGAACAAAATATGAGGATAAGCTCATTTCAACATATTCCTCAAAACCAGATCTGAGCAGTACAAGCAATCAAAATATTTTATTTGGGTCTGTACGTTGTACAAAGAAGACTGTGTTAAGGGGACTTAACTCCCACGTGCAGCATGCATTTCTTGAATTCTCAACATAGATCCTTAGTTTCTCAGGTAAAGCTCTCCAGCTCCATACAGGTATTCAATGTTTCAAATACACTTAAGTCACAAGAAAAGATACTGCCACTGTCAGTCAAATACCCCAACTTCTAATGGTCTTCAACACAGGTCACCTTACAGAAGACAGGAATCAGTGTAAAAATCTAACCACATGGTAGTGCATTCCCCATGTTCAGTCCTTCATTCACTAGAAGACAGAAAAATGACCCCAAAGCACTTGTTATTTCTTTGCACTTTCCTGGATGTTCCTAAATTAAAACACAAAACAAAAGAGAACACAACCACAAAAGAAAACCCACTGAAATTGTTGTGATTAAGTTTCTCCCTTTGTTAAAAGGCAGATTTCTGTTAAGTAGAGCTTGAGTTTATTTTCCCTGTGTTAAAATCACACTTTTGTTAACTAGCACTTGAGTTTATTTTATAGTTACGGTGTCTTGCAGGTACATTGATTTTTTTTTTTCACCTTTTTAAGGCTGATAACTCTGCCTCCAGAGAAGAGATCCACTTGTTAAAGAAAAATGAAGCATTAAGGTAATGGAGTAAACTCACTTTATTTTCAGATTTTTCTGTGTGGAAGACGACTCTTGAAAATGTTAAAGAGGAATATTATTATATTAATATTAAATATTAATATATTAATATTAAAGAGGAAAATATGAACTTCAAAAGGGACAGTTTCAACACGTAATAAAAAATACTCACTCTGTAAATAGTGCAAAACCATCAATATAAGACTATAGCTGTTTAAAGTACCACGACTGGCATCGTTTATCTCATGAACATGCGCCCACTTCTTAATAACAAGTGCTAATGGACGAACTCGATTCTCAACTGCAAGTAAAATAAATACATCTCAAAAAAAAAAGCACATTTAATTAGACAACAATCAATCAACATCAGTCCTTCTTGATCAACAGGATACTGTTGTATTCTAAAATTAACTAAATTCTCTAAAATGGTCGCAAAAGGTATTCTACAATTACTATTCATCTTATTAAAAAAAAAAAAATCAGTAAAAAATATTTGCATTGGAAAACAGCCTTTTGATTAGTAAGGTCCACAGACACATTACAAGGGGTATGTCAAGTAACTTGCAGATAGGACAAAAAGGGATGCATCTGTCAACGCAGCAGTGTCACATTTTACTTTTAAGTTCTCTCCAGATCATTGCACTAATTTTCCCTGAACTAACTTGCTGCCAAGACAGAACACAGCTATCTTTTTATTACTTTTATTTAGGTTATATAAACTTCGATGGCAGGCAAAAGAGTTCTCCTGGTTGGAGGACACAGCTCATTATTAAGTTTTCCTCAGGATCCATACAAGCAGCACCCCCTGCATACAGCAGTAATTTTAAATTTGCCTTGTCCTCAATCACTTTTTACGTATATAAGATATCAGATACAATAACTCATTAAATCAAGATATAATTACAGTCATATTACAGGTACGTTTATCTCAATTTCTGGGGAACAGGGACAGCCTTCTAATTAATGTAGTAATCTGTTGTAGGAAGATGTCACTCACCACTACCTCCTAGGAACCTTACAGTCTACATAATTTATTATTTGCAGGTATGTTGAAGCAGATCATTAACTCAGTCAACTGCCTCATGACAGCCTCACAATGATTATATGTTCTGAAGTGTCTTTTCTAACCTTACATCATTGTGCAAGTTTTGTATTTTGCACATCAGGACAGGAATATATCAACAGATAAAACACTTCATCCAGCACAAGACATTCTACAACAGCATCAGTTGGAGCGCCCTCTGTAATTCTGAAAGTTCTATCAAGCACGTGATTTTCTGACAACCAGTTCACAGTGGTTCAGCACACATGCCCCTCTAAGTGGTAATCTCATTCCTGACATTATTCACCATAAAAAAAACCAAACAACATGAGTATTAACACACTAACTGTGAGATGCAGAATTACTGTACAGACATTGTATGAACATGTATTAAATAAAATAGAATTTTTCCAAGAAAGAAAATAGACTCAAATTCCAAATTAGACTTTTTTGGGGGGGTGGGGCAGGGGGGTGTCACAATAGAAAAGTTCTCTCTTTAGTTGACCTTGTTCTGAAATAAGATTTTCTTTCTGCTTGTTCCTGTAATTAGTACATAACAAAGTTAGTTAGCAACGTTGCCAGTAAACTTTTCCTGATACTCTTTCAGCATTCAATAAGCTACCCCCTCCAGAAAATGTTCAGTAATGACATTTGCTCAAAGCTAAAAGGTCCTGCTTCCACTAAGTGAAAAATACCCATCATCAACTGCTGATTTAATTGCAGACGTGCCTCCTTGGGCAAACAACTGATAACACAACACCACAGACTTGAGTTTCTAGCCGTGCTTAATCTACCTATGTTTCCTGTGGACATTCTGATGTTTTCCACAGCACCTACACAGCAACATAGAATAGCTGATTTCAAAAAAGACAGAAGAGCATCCACAGAAACATTTATGAGGGTTGGTTTTCTGGTGGTTTTTTTTGTTGTTTTAATCACATTCACTAACATACCTAGTACCTTGTTTGCCTGAGCATCTAATTTGTTCTAATGGAACAAGGAGACCCATACATCTTCCACATCAGAGGTAATTTGATTTTTTTCCTTCCATGCAGGGTGAAGCCCTTAAGCCACAAATGTAAGTGAGCAGATCAATACTTGTAATTCTGTCCACCCTAGTTGAGATGACTTAAATATATAAAGAGACTGTCTGACAGAAGTTTCTATTTACTTGTTTGCCTTATGACACCTGAGAGTTTTCTGGTCAAAAGAAGACAGACTATGCTTGACACAGTTTGCCTATTTAGGCAAACCACATTGAGCAGATATCTTTTCAAGAAGTTTCCTTTAGCTACAATTCACTCCATGATCCCAAGACAGTATCAGTATTTATCCTTCATAGGAAACATAAAATTAATTTTGCTGATGTTATAAAAAGGGCACGCCAAGGCAGAACAGAAGGTGAGATATTAGGATCCCTTCCACTGCTCTTCTATCTGGACTCTGCCCTACAGTGATTTGCTGAAATGAGTACGGGAAATCTGTGGCAGAAGTTAAGAACAACTGTATCAACATTAGACTTGAAGGGACCCCTCACCTGTGGCTGTGAATGACAAAGATTATTTCCCTAACCTTTATAAGCTTGGAAGGAAATCCTTCTCCAGGTATATGCCTATCTGGATGTATGAAGAAATCACAGTTAAACTGATACAAGACAAGTTGTAGACTCTCCAAGTAGCGTGAATATAGAACACTGAAAACTACTCTGACTGAAATGAGTAAAAAATAACTAGTAAAAGTAACTTCTAGAGATAACAGAAGGGAATTCCTGTAGGTAAAAACTGAATAAAGTGGTACAGGAAGAACTGCAAATGGCCTAGAAGAAATGGCCTGAAGTCCACTCCTTTTTCTCTCTACTCCATTTATCTGCCAAATGACACATGATGCTAAGAAAACCTTAGTTCAGCACTAAGAGTGCTGTTCTTACTAATTCCCTTTCAGAAGTCTGTTTCACAATCTCTCCCTAAAACACAAGCTCCTGAATAGACACAAACTGATCTTGGTTTGGGGTTCATATAAAAACTGAAGCAGTATGAAGCAACTGAATCCAGGGAAGATTCTGTAACTACGTGCACAACGAGCCACACACTCTATCGACAGCTGTAAGGAAATAAAAGAAACCGGAAATGATACCACTAGATAATCATTAGTGTAATGATCTAGCTATCTGCACAACACTGAAATAGCCCTTGCAGGTGATATGTGGACCTTAATATGAATAATCTTTATCTTCTGAATTTTATAACATTCAATTAAAAACATATCTAGTTGATACATCAGGTTTCTCCATAGCTTTAAGATAAGTTCTTGTTGCTCAGTAAATATATCTAATGAAGGCAATTAGGTAACTTTATATATATATAAGAATCTAATAAATTCAGCTGAATTTGTTTATCAATATCAAAATACAAACTCAAAAAGCTAAGTTTACAGAACTAAGAAAATACATTAAAAACTTACTCTGTGCATAGGTTCTCAGAAGGAATGTATTTCTTATTCCTACAATATTGTTTACGTTCAAGTCAAACTCCACACAGCTATTGGGGATGAGGGAACAAAAGAGAAAAAAAGGATTCTTATCAATCATCACGATGTTCAATTTCAGAATATTTATTATTTCCTTAGAGACACAGGTAGAAAAAAACCCATAACTTTAAGATAATACTCTGGAAACCTTCAAACAGAGTTTTGGCTATGTGATTTCTACTCTGGTTTTGATTACGGTACTTGAATCGCTTATAGACTTGAATTCCATTGTTATAAAAATGTAATTGTTGTTTTACATAGAGAATATATAGAACCAAATATAGACCTTAGGATAACTTAATATATCAAATTTTTTTGATTCCTCACAAATCTTTTTCCCAACTACAGCTGCACTACATGATTTACTATGGATAAGTTTTAATGTCAAGAAGGATTCTCTCAGGTATTAGTTCAGGAAATCATGCTAATGAACTGAGAAGAACTGGAAGTCTTCTAAGGGCTAGAACCTCTTTCTGCAATGATGGTCAGAGATAATCAGCAAGGACTTTGAAATGAAAACTGTTTATTAGTAAACATTGCATGTTTTGTTATGAAACAGCTTCACTAACTGTTTCGTGCTGTCAACAGCAAAGAACAAGGCAACCAAGCACCATCTGCTTTATTTGTAGCACACCCTGCCCTGAAGACTGAGTTTCATACTGCATATAGAGCTTTACTACTCACAGTACCCACAAAATTGTACTAAAGTAATGACGATAACCTATAGCAACACTGTAACTCACACCAAGAGTCTGTTATTGACAAAGAAGTAGCTACCTGCAATGTACAGCTACTTCCATTTCATATATCTATGTCTTATTCACACAGGATTTGTTTGTCTGAATATTTGTTTAGATTTTCTGAAATTATTGAAAGGGGAACACGGGCCTGGAATTTATTAAATTGCATAGAACACATCAATTTGATGCTAACAAAAAGTTTTTGACACCATTAACTACGTTAAAGCATTCTTTACACTAAAATATTATATAATTTTAAGGCTGAATTAACACAAGCATAACTTTTACCTGTTTTAAGAGCATCGTACATAACAGCACAGGGAATAACAAATGCGAGATACTGCTTGTCAGTTGTAAAAATAAGTATATGCGAGATACTGCTTGTCAGTTGTAAAAGTAAGTATAAACAGCAGTAAGAATTAGTTGCATATGTAAATATAATAAAGAAATACGTCATGCTACATATGTAATTCCAATTAACCCCAACTGTCAAGGTTACTATTTGCCAGATGTTGATTACGCAAGTTCCAGTGCAGTTATTTTGTACTTTAATATGTGCATTTAATAGCTGTTGCAACTATAGCAAGTGAAAAAGGTTTTGTACTGTTGAGACTCAAGTTCTAAAAGCATTAAAAGAGAGGAAGAGAGTCAATTGCACAGCAAATGCAGCAAAAGAGGAACCTTTTGAATCCTCTTGTTAAATAATCAAAGGCTTGTAGCCTAATCAAAGTCTGGTAGCAGAGCCAGCACTGGAATTATTTCCTGGGAAAGGCTACTAAAAATCAGTAAATTTCTAAATGCAATGGATCATTCCTTACTGTTGTAGTGCTAAAAAAAAAAATCCTTTAAGATGGAAAAAGAACAAATACAAACTGAATGCTTTCTTGTCCACCAAATCAAAGTGGGAAATTGTACTTTTCAAGTATATATGGACCATTGTCAACACATTAGAATCCAGAAGCAGAGATACCATCCACTGAATGCTGCCATCTTCTCCCAGCATCCAAGCATCCTGTGAAAGTCTGTCATCTTAAGCTTCTGGATCTGGCTAAAATAAGCTTAGTGCCCTAGGTACACAATACCCAACTCATTTTTCAAGACCTCTGTGAAAAAATGAATAAGCACGTATGTAGGTGTATGAGCCTACAAGAGAGAGACGGTGATACGAGACTGGAAAGAGACAGATTCTTAGGAGAAGGAAAAAAAAAAAAAAGGCAAAATATGGGTGAAGATGACAGGTTATGGAAGAGAAAGATAATAGCAAAGAGAGAGAAAAAAAAAAAAAATCCCAGCCCAAAGTCACATCACTCTCCACTGTTCCTCTCTTCCAGAAAAACACAGAACCCAGATGATAAATAGTACTGTTTTTTTTTCCTCTGAAAAAATGTAACGGTCAGCTTCTAGTTTAAGAAGATTATAAAGAATTCTTTAAATCCTGTCTTAAGGTACACGAATATCAGACTGCTACTATATTTGCAAGTGACCTATTATTATGGAATATAAACGGCTGCAAAAGAGACTTTAAATGCCTACACAAAAGACTTGAATTTTCTGACACAATCAGTTCCATATTTAAGGTTTCTTTTTAATATTTATTTTCTGATTTTAAACCGGAAAAAACACCTTCATGTTGTAACCTGATGTTTTATTCAATACTTGTAGTAGGAATTTACCATTTCGTGTATCTACAAAAAGACCACCGTTCTTACACGCTGCTAAGCCATATAACCCAAATTTTGGCTTGAAAACTTTAATACGTTCAGAAAGCAAGGGAGAAACAAACTTCTGTGCTGTCAGAAGGGAAAGAGAGAAACAGATAAAAACATTCAAATTTTTAGAAGGTAGGCAAATATACAGCCTTAAATATGGGATCAGGTGTAAATTAAAAAAGTCTACAGCAAAAACCCTAACAAGTGTTACCTAATCTCAGATGCAAGAAAATCTTAAATGGATATTTATTAGTTCAAATTGTAAATATCATAGATTCAGTTTTTATCACAACAGAGCTTCTCCCATAATAAAGGTATATTTTGACAAAAGCATACCATGACATGCTTTTATAAAGAAAGGCCAAAGTGGGCTTATTTCTTTTTAAGACAGAGACAAGGTTGCAAGAAGCATATAGACAGTAAAAGATAGTTGGATACAAGGGAGTTGTCCAAAGTCCTACTTGGAAATAGTGAAACTATGTTATTACATGAAGGTGATAAAGTCTTACAAAATCCAAGCCCAAAAAAACAGGAAGATGTGAACACTACCTGTACTCATACTGTGATTTTCATTTTTTTCCTGTCAGATACTTTTATCACACACCGTAAAACACATACTGCTCTCTGTCATAGTATATCCCTCTTTATCATTCATTTTCAGGTCTTCATAGTGAAGATACAATGAATGAAATAACAGAGAATACTTCCAGTCAGCACAGGTTAAGGAAAGAAAGGTGTTGCTTGACCAAGCTGATCTTCTTCTATGACAAGGTGGCTCACTTAGTGGATGTAGGAAAGGCTCTGAGTGTTATCTACCTGGACCTCTGTAAAGCCTTTGACACCTTTTCCCACAGCATTCTCCTGCACAAACTGTCTGCTCACGACTTGGATGGGCATACCCTTCACTGGGTGAAAACCCATCTGGAGGGCCAAGCCCAAAAAGCAGTGGTGAATGGAGTTAAATCCAGTGGGCAGCCAGACACAAGTTGTGTTCCCCAGGCTCAGTTTTGGGGACAGTTCTGTTTAATGTCTTTATCAGCGATCGGGATGATGGGATTGAGTGCATCCTCACTAAGTCTGTGGACGGAACACAGCTGGGTGGGAGCGCTGATCTGACGGAGGGTAGACACACTCCACAGACAGGCTGGATTCATGGGCTGAGGCCAACTGCATGAGCTTCAACAAGGCCAAGTGCCGGGTCCTGCTCTTGCCTCACAACAACCCCAGGCAGCACTACAGGCTTGGGGAGGACTGGCTGGAAAGCTGCCCTGTGGAAAGGGACTGGGGGTTGCTGGTGGACAGTCAGCTGAACAGTGTGCCAACGGCATCCTGGCTTGTATCAGGAACAGCGTGGCCAGCAGGAGTAGGGAAATGATTGTCCCCCTTTACTCAGCGGTGATGAGGCTGCACCTTGAATCCTGTGTTTAGTTTTGGGGCCCTCACACCGAGAAAGACATGGAGGTACTGAAGGGTAATGAAGCTGGTGAAGGGTCTCGAGCACGTCTTGTGAGAAGCCGCTGAGGTAACTGGAGTTGTTCTGCAGGAAGAAAAGGAGGCTGAGGAGAGGCCTTATCACCTTCCACAACTACCTGAAAGGATGTTGTAGAGAGGTGGGTGGTGGTCTCTTCTCCCAAGTAAGAAGTGACAGGATGAGAGGAAACAGCCTCAAGTTGTGCCAGGGGAGGTTTAGACTAGATATTAGGAAAAGTTTCTTCACCAAAAGGGTTGTCAAGCACTGGAACAGCCTGCCCAGGGAAGCAGTAGAGTCACCATACATGTAGCTGTGGTGCTTAGGGACATGGTTCAGTGGTGGACCTTGCACTGCTAGGTTAATGGTTGGACTTTACGATCTTAAAGGCCTTTTCCAACCCAAACAATAAATGTCCTATAAAAACAGGACATAAAATTATTAACTAAAACTGTGAATAGAACATGGAATAATGCTTTGTTAAATATCAGAATACCTCCCTAAAAGACAGCAGAATATACTCTTCTAAAGTTAACAAAAATTTTTCAATCAAGAAAATGTCATCACAAGAAAATGAAGTTCTAGTGTTGTTTCTATAGTGTAAATGCTGTGAATTGGTCCTCAATTAGCTCAGTTTTATGTGCAATAGAAGCAAAGTTATCTTTTGCAACAGTTTTCTTCCCACTCTTGTTTTTCTGTCAGGAACCATTTACCAACTGGAGTCCAATAAATGCAAATATCCCAGAGAAATACGTGATGCACTGCCATTAAACTCACATCACAGAAACCAAACAGCAGCTCAACCACAAAAGGTGTTTCAGGCCATCAGGGAAGTAAACTGACTGCCACTGCATGCTAACTCTACAAATCTGCAATACAACTATAGTACAGCACAAATAAACAAAGCAAGATTTCAGCGTGACTAATCATGCTGACAATACATAGTATTTTCCCATGTTAGAGTCTAAAAAATCATGTTACACAGAATACTTGCCTGACTTTATCCCTGAACTTCACTATGGGCACTTTTGCTCGAATCAGCTGAGGTCGCTCAATGTAGCCTGCTGAAAGGGAGAAAAAATATGTAGTTAAGTTTCATGTAAGATGCTGATCTTATAAACCAGTCAGTATGACTCCATTTTACCTTTACCTGCAGCAAAAATAGCAAGGATCGTGGAAAAAAATGCAAAAATATTAGTGGAAGCTTTTTCTGTGAGAAGTATATTCAAGAAGTCTGAACATAAATAATGCAGATCTACAATACTTTCACTGAACAGTTCAGTACTTGTAATTAAAATCCTCAACAGCTATAACAGTTACCATTAAGGAGGAAGGGAGCAACCACATATCCATCCAAGACTGTCAGACACAAAAGCCTAGCACTACACTGTAGCAACGAGCACATGATTAGCTGCATACTTTTTCATCACGTCTAGTTTGCTTATAGTTGAAACGATGTAATTTACTGATCAAAAAACACTAATGTAACTGCATCTTCACTATACACTGATTATGCTTAAAACTTCCTTTACAAATTGACTGATAAAATGCACACCAAGAAATACATTTCCTATCAAATTGTTACTGAAAAGAGGACAACACTTTCCATTAAAGATGAGACAAGGCTTATTTGCCTTTTGCTTTAGTGGTAATAGGACATGCAAAAAATACACAGTCACAGGACTGCACCTCAGATGATTATCCACACAGCACAGACACACAGGCTCAGTGACAGACCACTCAAGCCAAATCATAGCAAGTTCTGCCAGACTCACGCAGGGCCAACAAAAGCACCTTTGCACTTGGTTCCCCAAAACTGCTGCAATTTCCCATTCTTGACAGTATCTCAGGTTGTATTTTGTAGTTGCACATGATCGTGAATAAGAAATGAAACGAATAAAGCAATGGAAAAGACAAAGAAAAGCAGACCTTATAGGTTATGTTATACGAATTCAGGCAAAAGGGACAATCTTATTGATTTCTTCTGTTCCAGAATCTAGGACCACTTGAACTTGCCAATATCTAATATAATAATTTATAGACACAAGAAGAAAATGTAACACCAAATTAGCACAAGTCAGTATGACAAAGGTACAAGTAATACAAACTAAAAATAATTTTAAATGTTGATCTTTACTTTTTTTGGGGGGGCAAATAAAATTCTATTTCTATTAGTTCAGATAGCAACCTTGACTGAACAGCATCGTCTCCATTACATCTGGATGACAACTTCAGGTTTGGTTAAATCCTACTGTACAGTATTAAATTATAACAAGTTTTACCTTGTCCTTTTTTTTTTAACTTTCTGGAAGTGTATTATGGATACACACATTTAGACAGATATGATTTGAGGTAGTTCTTTATCTAGATTTGAATGTATTGTATGATCCTAAGCAACACACACTGGTAAGCAAGCAGTACTCAGAAAAAAAAAAAGGACTAGTCTTATTAATTTACAAATTTTAAAGGAAGAATCTTACAAAACACCAATCCATGTTCACTGAACATGCAATCTAGCACAATTTGCATTTACACAAGCATCCCCTCTTTCTAGCTGCACCTGCAGACACATCCAAGCATCCCTCCTCCCAACATCCCAGAACATTAAGTGAAGCTACCAAGCATGTAGAGCTCTCTGCCTCCTTTCCTTTCACTACCAAATTTAAACCAAAGAATCCCAACGCATTAGCACATAGTAAGTAGACAACAGTGGGTATTTTCTGCATGACACAGCAATTCAACTTTCGTCACTATAACTTTTCACAAGTGCCCTGAAGTTAAAAGAACTCATTCTAGGGGCAATCTACTTTCAAACAAACCTTTGTCTGCAAAAACCTCCAAACACTGGATGCATGCTTGTGCCAAATTAGATGGCTAAAAAAAAAATATTAAATACCAAAACATAATCCAAATCTGTTTCCCAAGATGAAACAAGTCAAAGAGGCTGTCAGAAGGCAGTAACTTGCATCTGGCACCCTCTTTCTTGGCTCAAACCGGTGACCCTGTTAGCAGAATCTCTATCGTATATTAGATTGTCACACACACACGGGAAGAAACAAGTCACCGACACAGGTTGTGGAATTCTGAAATACATACAGGTTGAGTAAGTGCCTTAGTAAACTGACTATCTGACCCTAAAGCTATGACCAGAAGGTCTACACCAAGACAGGCATAAAGAATTCCACACAGCTGCTCCACAGTTTTGGGCATGTCTATGCCACTTCAGCTGTAGTGAAAAACAATACAACCACCTCAAAGAAGACTAAGCACCACTTCATAAATAACTTATTAAAGCATATTTTCAGATTAAACACCTTACGTCTCTCTTCTCTTCTACAGAATAAAAGATAACGCATGTGTACAAAATATTATTCTCAAACATGATATATGCCAAAAAGATCTTTGGCATTCTGCACATGTAGCCTGGTCTTATTGTTACAGTTATACTATAGAACCAGAAACTGGGCAACACATAAATCTGAATCTAGCATTATGAAGAATCTAGGAGAGTACAACTCAGGACACAATGCATTAATTGTTGCTGTTTGGAATTTGATTCGCCCACCCACCTACATGGTCCTTCAAGGTAATTAGAGTTCAGGTTCCCTTCCTTGTCCTAGCCTGTTGCACATTCCCCACCAGACAACCATCAGTCAGACTCCACTCTGATACTCTAGTCTCGGCACTACTGCAACTCTTTGCAAAACTGAGAGAAAATAAGCTCACTGTTACTTATACAGATAGTAAACACTAGTCAACCCAGTACTGCTAAGCTGTTTTTCAAATTAATCCTGCCCAGAGAGAACTGAAAAGAGTAACCAGTTTGACATTTATTTTCAGTGGTTTCGATTATAGTCTCTTCAATACATTATAACAGCTATCACTCCAAATTCATAGAATCATAGAATGTTAGGGATTGGAAGGGACCTCGAAAGATCATCAAGTCCAATCCCCCTGACAGAGCAGGAATGCCTAGACTATGATACAAAGGAATGTGTCCAGGCAGGTCTTGAATGCCTCCAGAGAAGGAGACTCCAAAACCTCTCTGGGCAGCCTGTTCCAGTGCTCCGTCGCCCTCACTGAGAAGTTTCTTCTCGAGTTTAAGCGGAACCTCTTATGTTCCAGTTTCAGCCCATTACCCCTTGTCCTATCAGTGGTTGTCACCGAGAAGAGACTGGCTCCATCCTCGTGACACTCACCCTTGATATATTTGTAAACATTAATGAGGTCACCCCTCAGCCTCCTCTTCTCCAAACTAAAGAGCCCCAGCTACTTCAGTCTTTTCTCATAAGGGAGATGCTCCACTCCCTTCATCATCCTAGTTGCCCTGTGCTGGACTCTCTCCAGCACTTCCCTGTCTTTCTTGAACTGAGGGGCCCAGAACTGGACACAGTATTCCAGATGGGGTCTCACCAGGGCAGAGTAGAGGGGAAGGAGAACCTCTCTCGACCTACTAACCACCCCCCTTCTAATACACCCCAGGATGCCATTGGCCTTCCTGGCCACAAGGGCACACTGCTGGCTCATGGTCATCCTGCTGTCCACCAAGACTCCCAGGTCCCTTTCCCCTACACTACTCTCTAATAAGTCATTCCCCAACTTATACTGGAACCTGGGGTTGTTCCTACCCAGATGCAAGACCCTACATTTACCCTTGTTGTATTTCATTAAATTTTTCCCCGCCCAACCCTCCAGCCTGTCCAGGTCTCGCTGAATGGCAGCACAGCCTTCTGGTGTGTCAGCCACTCCTCCCAGTTTGGTGTCATCAGCAAACTTGCTGATAGTACTCTCTAGTCCCTCATCCAAGTCATCGATGAATATATTGAATAATACTGGTCCCAGTACTGACCCTTGAGGGACTCCACTGGATACAGGTCTCCAACCAGACTCCGCCCCATTGACCACCTCTTTGGCTTCTTCCCCTTAGCCAGTTCACAGTCCACCTCACTACCCGAGAGTCTAGACCACACTTCTGCAGTTTAGCAGCAAGGATGCTGTGGGAGACTGTGTCAAATGCTTTACTGAAGTCAAGGTAGACCACATCCACCGCTCGGCCATCATCTATCCACCTTGTTATATCCTCATAAAAGGCTCTGAGGTTAGTCAAGCACGACTTCCCTTTGGTGAAGCCATGTTGACTGTCTCTAATGACCCTCTTATCCCTGATATGCCTTGAGATGGCACCAAGGATAAGTCGTTCCATCACTTTCCCAGGGATGGAGGTGAGGCTGACCGGTCTATAGTTGCCCGGGTCCTTCTTCTTGCCCTTTCTGAAGACTGGAGTGACATTTGCTTCCCTCCAGTCCTCAGGCACCTCTCCCGTCTCCCAAGACTTGGCAAAGATGATGGAGAGTGGTCTAGCAATGACATCAGCCAGCTCCCTCAGCACCCGTGGATGCATCCCGTCTGGACCCATGGATTTATGGATGTCCAGATTGCTTAATTGGTCCCTAACCCAGTCCTCATCGACTAAAGCAAACTCCTCCACTGCCCTGACTTCCTCTGGGGCCTCAGGGGAACGGGGCTCCTCAGGACAGCCTCCGGCAGAGTAGACAGAGGCAAAGAAGGCATTCAGTAACTCTGCCTTCTCTGTATCATCTGTCACCAAGGCACCCACCTCATTCATCAGTGGGCCTACACTGCCTCTGGTGTTAGTTTTATCTGCCACGTATTTGAAAAAGCTCTTCCTGTTGTCCTTGACCCCTCTCGCCAGGTTCAGTTCTAGGGAGGCCTTTGCTTTCCTAGTTGCCTCCCGACATCCTCGGACAACAGCCTTATATTCTTCCCAAGTGGCCAGCCCTGCCTTCCAAGATCTGTAAATTCTCCTCTTGCCCTTGAGCTTACCCAGCAGATCCCTGTTTAGCCACGCAGGTCTCCTGGCTCCCTTCCTTGACTTCCTACGTGTCGGGATGCTCTGATCTTGAGCACGGTAGAAGCAGTCCCTGAACGCTAACCAACTGTCTTGGGCCCCTTTACCTTCAAACAGCCTTGCCCATGGGATTTTCTCTAGTAATTGCTTGAAAAATCCAAAGTTTGCCTTGGCAAAGTCCAGGGTTGCAATTCTGCTTGCTATTTTGTTTCTGCTACATGAGATCCTGAACTCCACCATTTCATGGTCACTGCAGCCAAGGCAGCCCTCAACCTTTACTGCTTCAACCAGATCCTCCTTGTTAGCGAGGATGAGGTCCAGCAGTGCTCCTCTCCTAGTCGGCTCCTCCACCATTTGCAACACAAAATTATCATCGATGCACTGGAGGAAACTCCTGGACTGTGGCTGACTGGCTGAGTTGGCCTTCCAGCAAATATCAGGGAAGTTAAAATCCCCCACGACAACCAGGGCCTGTGATTGTGAGACCGCTCTCAGCTGCCTGTAGAAGGCCTCGTCAACTTCCTCACCCTGATCTGGTGGCCTGTAATAGACACCCACAACAGTATCTCTCCTGCCAGCCTGCCCCTTAATTCTAACCCATACACTCTCAACTTGCTCCTCATCCATCCCTGGATGGTATTCAAGACATTGTAGTTGCTCTTTCACATAAAGAGCGACTCCACCACCTCGCCTGGCTGGCCTGTCTTTCCTGAAAAGGACATAGCCACCCATGACCACATTCCAGTCATGTGAGCTGTCCCACCATGTCTCTGTAATTGCCACCAGATCATAATCTCCTGCCCGAACCCAGGTTTCTAGTTCCTCCTGCTTATTCCCCATGCTGCGTGCATTGCTGTATAAGCATTTCAGGGAGCAAGCTGAGCACACTGATCTCACCCTAGGGGGATGGGAGGCCACCCGGTCCTCATAATTTCTAGAGCACTGCCCCGCTGCAATCCCAGCTATAACCCCATCCCCCTTCATATCTAGTTTAAAGAACGCTCTATGAGTCCCGCCAGCTCATGACCAAGGATCCTTTTTTCCCTTTGTGTCATTTGAACCCCAGCTTGTTTCAGTAGATCAGGTGCCCTGCAGATCTCCCCATGGTTAAAAAATCCAAAGCTAGACCGCTGGCACCACCCCTTTAGCCAAGTATTAATCTGCTGCACGTTGTCAAACCTTCCACTATTTTCCCTCATAATTGAAGGAATAGAGGCAAACACAACCTGTGCGCCTGATCCTTCTAGCATCCGCCCCAGTGCCCTAAAGTCCCTTTTGATTGCTTCTGGCCGTCTCTCTACTATCTCATCATTACCGATCTGCATAACCAAAAGCGGGTAATAGTCCGTGGGTTTGACCAGACCAGGAAGCTTCTTGATAACATCCTTAACTCGGGCCCCAGGGAGGCAGCAGACTTACCTCTGGGTCGGATCAGGGCAGCAGACAGGGCCCTCTGTTCCCCTCAGGAGGGAGTCTCCAATTACGATTACCCTCCTTTTTTTCTTAGATGAAGAAGTCCTAATGCGTGTATCCGAGCGACTCACCCTAGACAGCCCTATGGGTGAACCCTCCACTGACTCTTCCTTGGCCTGGCTCTCATTGTCTAGAGCCCCATACCTGTTTTGCAGGGGCAACCGGGCAGGTGAGGGAGGCCGGGCAGGGATTTTCCTTCCTCTCCTGGCAGGCACCTGCTTCCACTCTTCCCTATCCTTTAGGTCCCCCCCTTTTGCCTGATGGCCAGAGGTGGGGGGATATTCAGCTCTTTGCAGAGCTTGCTGCTCGCCATTCAGGACGTGACTCCACCGATCTGTCTCTCTCTCCGACTCCCTAATGCTCCTCAGCCTTTCTACCTCCTCCTTCAGTTCAACCACCAGGCTGAGCAGATCGCTCACCTGGTCACATCGGACACAAGTGTCACTTCCACTCCCCTCCATGGCCAGTGCCAGGCTCCAGCATTCTCTGCAGCCCGAGGCCTGAACACCCACATGCTTATGTGGGGCCTCTGTCTGGGTGCCCACAGTTTTTCTAACAACCATTGACCTGGTGACAACCATAGTTGGCTCTACAATACAAAGACTCTCTGGAAAGCTATGCACGGAATAGTTTACAGGCCTTTCAAGTACTTGCCTTTTAACAAAGACTTACCCTTCTAGGCCTTTTGTTCGGTGGGCAGGGACTCGTCTCTGCCCTCCCCAAGGCTTCTTATACCCTGAGGGCACAGTTAGCAGCTGATCCCCGTGTTTAAAATCGCCGCGCCGCTGAGGGTGGCTCCGCCCACGCTATCTCGGGTGTCCGCCCTGGAGCTGCCGGTGCGGCCT
Source organism: Trogon surrucura (assembly GCA_020746105.1). Lineage (NCBI taxonomy): Eukaryota > Metazoa > Chordata > Aves > Trogoniformes > Trogonidae > Trogon > Trogon surrucura. The sequence continues at coordinate 67,222,910 of CM036658.1, forward strand.
CAGGTGTGGCTGCTGTAGCCGGCTTAAAAAAAGCCCTCCAAAAGCTTTTTGCCAGCCTTTTTTTGCTTAGATTCCTTCCCCAGTGCAGTCTTACCTGCTCTGAAGCTGGGCTCGACAGCAAAAATATTTCACATTTCTAAAAGACATTGGCTTGAGTGTAGAGTTCTGGCAATAATAGTATTACAAAAAATAGGTATATGCAGGTATCTGAACAAACAAGTTGAAAAGTTACACGTACTCTACTACTCTTTGAACAGAAGATACATAACTGCTATCCTTACATCCCTCTACTCTAAGAGAAACACTGCTATGATCAATTTCCCAGAGGTGAAAAAAAAAGCATGCAGATCTATTAGCTTCTGAAGTCTAGCCTGGGGGAACTCTGTCCTCCCCTCACCAAAATTACCCCACAAGCTATTTTGAAACTACAAATGACAGCAGTTATATTTGGCTAAATAAGCTTTAATCAACTCCCTTGTTTCAGAAGCATAGAACCTTAGCACAGTTGAGCTAGTCTGTAAATTAACCCAATCCAAATGGAAAGACCCATATGGCAATGAACCAGGTGAACATTTTCAAAAAACTTGTCTATCAATTCTATCCACAGAATACCCATACAGAGACACAAGGACAGATGGCTACATATAGGAAATCGTGCCCACAGAAATGTTAAGATTATGAACAGATAATCCCCAAGAGGTCTACATACCACAACTAAGAGAGTCTGACAGGAGCGGTAAATCAGCAGTGTTCTGTCCTGCCTTACCTTCCAAAGAAGGTTTTGATTAAATGAAGCTGACCAAAGGCACTTCCAAGACAGAGAATTAGGAAAGCATCAAAAATGAGCAATGGCACAAAAAAAGCCGGCAAAACCAAACCCCACAATCTTCAGGGTTTGCTCCCACATGTCCCTCATGTCTTTCTGCTACTTGTATTCTGTGACAAACAACCTTGATTTTGTCCAAAGCTGTCACATAACACAATCTCTTGAAAAAAGAACGTGGTGATAGTTTGTTTAGATGCTCCCTTTCTGATTCCTGAAAACACAACTATTTCACCAGTGTGCTTCTCAGAGAGCACTGGAATGCCTTGCATCCTAGGAAAACCCAGAGTAAGTTCTAGATGACTTATGCAAACATCAATATACTACAGCAGTAAGCCATTAAATATCAGGTTCCTGCCCTGCAACACATCTATCACTTCTCTTCAAGTGGGTTCTTGAAATCTGGGTATGCATACTTGCCAACGAAGAAATTTTGAAATCAGCATTTACATTTACGGTTTAGTCCTTTTATCACTGCAGGACTGTTCAGAACTGCCCTACAAGGAGTAGCATCAAAAAATATATCAGAAGTCTGAGAAGCAGGGGAACACAGTTGTTGATATGAAGACAGGGACTTTTACAATTTAAAGGATGGTACAAAAGCCTCTTTCAAATAGGAGGCTTTCACATTTAAGCCAAGAACTGCCCATGCAAATTCCTCATCTGAAGGGAGTTTAAACATCAGTTTAGAAGAACTGTTAATTGGCCCATTTCTCCTATACGTACTAATACTGTCACCACTCAGCATGTTCTTCACTAGGCACCTAAGTTAAATTATTGCACTGTTATCAAGCCCTGCCTCCTCCCCTCGATCAATTCTACGCAGCCTATTTTGAGCGACAACTTATTTTACAAATTCTTAGGAGTACTGTCATTAGTAAGGCATTGCAGTCTAAAGGAGTAGAAAAAGTTCATTAACAGAAGTTTCCCAAACAAAAATCTCCTTCCTCCCTATCTTGTGGTCCAATATTTCAAAGTCATTTTAGATGCCACCTGTTCTTGAAGTCCATTTGCTTGCAAGGCAATCACTATGTTTTCTATTATCCATCAGCATCAAGGTAAGTAACATTATTAAGTACAGGTTTTCTCCAAGCAATATTGTGATTAGAAGCTAAGACAAGATGCAATTACATTAGTTTAAACTGTGCATCAATACTTCTTCCAGAATTACCAGCAATCTTACCACCTCACTGTAGCCAGGAACTTACAAAGTTTAGTATTGAAGAGTGTTTGAACTAAGCTGAGTATATGCCTTGCTTCAGTCTTCTGATTTACCTAAAATATGATATTAAAATTAAATAAAAAAGTTGCTATCTCATTTAGACGTTCCAAATAAGCATGTTTTAATCTTCAAATAAAGTTAATTCTTAGAATACGGCATGAACATGTATAGCAACACATTCCACAGCCTGAATATACATTTAGTGCAGCAAAACCCAGACAGAACTCATAATTAATACGCAAAGTATCAGACATCGTAAGACATAAACCATAGAACTTGATGAAAACCTAGCACCACTTACAGAAAATGTTCTTTCATTCTTTTCCAATGATGCTTCAATTCTTTCAGATTTATGTTCTATTTAATTTTCTTTTTTGTTACATCTTTCCTCTCAACCTAAATTCTACTCATCAATATTTTTTCTCTGCAAACATACGTAAGATATTTTGCGTATCAGATTCATTCTCGTACTTGCTCACTAACACTAGTGGCTCTAAATGTAAGTAATGAAATAAAAAAAGGTACTTATTAAAAGTTGTTTCTGCATCTAAAATGGGTTAGAATTCTGTAAAGAATCTTCTTCATGATTCTAGGCAATTTACTTCTCTTTTTCTGTGCTTTTTTTCACTTACGGAGTGAAGTTAATGCTATTTTTTTAAAGCTTTATTAGGTTAAAGTGTTTATAAGGTTAAATTAATATTTGCAACATTATTTGGCCTACAGTTTATAGCTATTATGAGTGCAAAAAGGTGTTATTAAATGAAAAAGATTTGACCATTTGTTTCATTTTAAAATCCAGCCTTATAAAATGCACATACATTTTTAAAATAGACTTTATTTAGCCATATATGTTTTAAATTACTTACTGGTTCTTCTTTAACCACCAGGCACAAGTCAGCATCACTGGTACGAGTACCAAACCCATTCAGTGAGGACCCAACCAAAAAGAGCCTGCTTTCTGTAACAGAAAAATCACAGAACAAAAACTGATGTGACACATCATAATTTAAGATGAAATCAGTACTGCAAACCTGACAAACATTCAAACTGATATTAAGTAATATAATTCAAAACATACGTGGAAAAATTTGCTGAATTTCTTTCTGGAGTTCTGTTCTGCAGAGCTCTTTTCTGTTCAAATCACATATCTGTTGTTGACACGCGTGAAAAATCTCCAAAACCTGCTGACTTAACTTGACACAAACATTCAAAAAATAAAGATATAGAGAAGTGAACTTCTTTCCTGCTAGGGATGCCATTACATGGAACACAGAAGACTGCATTAAAAAAAAAAAAAAAATCCAGCATCATTTTAAACAGTCTATTGCATTGCCTAGATTTTTATCGAATTCATATTGAAAAACTCCCTGGAAGAAATTTATGCAAAGTTTTCAACATGTATTTGTTCAATCTGTTATATATTCAGAGAAAATAATTTTTGTTTCACCAGCATCTGCAGCTTTTCAGGGAATAAAAAGTGAAGGACCAGAGGTATCAGACACTGACTTTAACATTAAGAGCTTGCCTATCAGGAATACAGAGAAAATTAATATTTAGACTGATTCATATTTCTTTTGCTATCCCACACAAACTACTAAAGAAGTAGTCAGATCTTTGGTGGAAAGTGTTTCTCTTTCAAAACACTTAAATGTTAAAACCAAGACGCATATTTATACTAAAAAAAATGTTCTGTTACATTGGTGCAAATAATGCATGAAGGTTGATTAGCCACGTTTTCTTGGGTTTTCATCAAAAAAAATCAAAATACATACTTCCAAATCCACTGTTCACCTAAAGAAGACATCTTCTATATTCCAGAACAGCTAGGACAGTAACTTTTATCATCTTCTGAAGAGCGGCAGAGGACATCTTAACAGTATTCATTTAGAATGGGCTTCTCTCACACTACTAGGGTGGGGTTTTTTTCATCAGGATTCTCCCTGTCCCCAATCATATGAGCAGACATGTAGCTTTCTTGACATTAGTAACTAAGCAACACAAGCAAACAACAACCCTATCCCCCAAAAATACTCCAAACGCACACAAGGAAGCTACATATCATCATGATGGCAGCTACATTTACTGAAACTCCTTCTGACAACAGCTCAGTGTTAAGAGACTCCATGACACTGCCAAAGAACTTTGCAGAAATACTTGTGGTCTCCCACTGCACCACTGAACCCTGCCTACGTAGAAGGCAGATGTAAAGCACAGGCATACAAAGATACTACCTTATCTTTGGCCACAGGGAGTGTGGTTTCTATACGGTCTTGCAGTGGAAGGACATATCCAGTAAAACCTGGTAGGTAACGTGCATTGAGCAGTGGTGACTGGATTGATGCTGGGAATGAATATCTACGTTCTTCTGGTAAAGGCACTGCTTGGTTAACTACAGTTGTTTCAGAATGATGTGAATGAAATCGCTGCCTTTTGACATTTGTAGTAGTCTGTTCACATGGTCTCCTACAAAAAAAAAAAACAACGCAGCAACTTCTCTAGCTTGCAATCTCTAACCTACGATTAAAAGACAGTTCTGACAAAGTACAAACAACAATGCTTAATTATGTAACTATTTCACTAAAAGCAAATATTCTACAAAATAAAAGGCATGTCAATCCTAGATATTAATCCCAGAAATAAACCTGGAACAGGAAAAGAGAACACACAACTACAAAGGTGCAGCTACTCTTGAAGTGAATTGATGCCACCGCATTATAAGAGTGTCTGCATTAAACAACAGAAACCTAAATGCCAAGTTCAGTTAAAGAGGACAGCTCGAAAAGCTGGTCAAACTACTCTGGTAATAACGTAGCTTTTTCCTTTTTTAAAAAAATTACATAAAGACTATGTAATTTCTCTTAAATCAGCATAAGTGCAGTGAAAAGGTTTGTGAGTTCTGAATACCCAGTGATGAATAAAATAAACTCATTAGTGGGAAGGAGAGAAAAAGAAACTTATCACAATAGTTGTCCAAAATGTAGCATCTGTCTGTATCTTAGACTGTACAGACAATACCTCTGTAATCTGGGCAAAAAAGAAACATTACCCATTTCACAAATCAAACTGATTGTATTAGGCAACACAAGTCATAATCCTAGTGTCTCATTTCCAAACACTGGTCCACTACTCTATATTTCCTCAAGTCATTTCTCACAGGAATTCAAATATATTTGGAAGAGACTGAGTGATCTTACAGACAGTCCCTTGGCATCTGAACTCTTCATTAACAAAAGGTTGTATTGAAAGCTGACCAGTGTTTGAAACTGTGGTCCATTCAGAGCAAAGAATACAAGAGTACATTCATGTCGTGTTTATACATCAAGTACGGCACAAAGTTAACCAGTATGGGGGCACTCACGCTTTTTTTTTAATTAAAAAGCATAAAATCAAAATGTTTATATATATCAATGAATTAACTATACCTAATAATTAATAAAATTAATAAAACTACAGTCGCTTCTTTTAGTTAGAAAAGCTGGCATCAAAGTAGTCTGGGGACCTGGAAAAATATTATTAATAATAAAAATTTAATTGACGAGAGTTCGAGGTGTTGCCAACATTAAATCAGCCTGTGTCCTGCATCAAATCTTCTCCCATAAAGAAAAAGAGATGGGCTGCTGTCATAGGAGACTCTCCTCTGAGGGGAATAGAATGTCCAATATGAAGACCAAACCCACTTCTTAAGGAAGTCTGCTGCCTCCCTGGGGTCTGGGTTAAAGATGTGAAAAGAAAGTTTCCTACCCTGGTATAGCCTTCAGATTACTATCCATTACCAATTTTTCAGGTAGGCAGAGATGATGTTGCAACAAGAAGTCCAAGGTCAATCAAAGGAGACTTCAGGAGCATGGGGCTATGGGTTAAGGATGTGGAGCACCAGTAGCATTCTCCTCTATCCCTCCGGTTACAGGGCATGATGAGGGAAGAAACAGAAAGGGTCAGTAGATCAATACCTGGCTCTAAAACTGCTGGCACCAGCAGGATTTTGAGTTTTCTGATCATGGGTCAGTTTACACGACACCAGGGCTGCTGGCAACAGAGACTACTCCTGTCACAAAGCAAGAAGGATCTTTGCACCGAGTTAGCAGGGCTCATTGAAAGAGCTTTAAATGAGATTTAAAGGGAAAAGGGAATAAAACGAGACTTGCTATAGTCAAGCCTGGGGACAGCACTTCAGCTTTTGAGAGTCAGCACGCTAGCAAGGTCCTTCACACTGCCATCTCTGTGGAGGCAAAAGATGGGAGATCTATGGGGCAGCAAAGATGCAAGGCTTATTGATGGACTAGAAACTACACAAGCGCATGAGAATGGTCCTGTAGGAATTAGGGCTATCAGAACTATGACCTAGTTGCCATTACAAAAACATGGTGTGATGACTCGCACAACTAGAGTGTTACACTAGGAAGCTACAAACTCTTCAGAAGGGATAGCCAAGGAAGGAGAGCCAGTGGGGTACCCCGTATGTTAGGGAGTGCTTCGACTGTCCAGAGATTAATTATGACGATAATACAAAACTGAGTGTTTATGGGCAAGAGTCAGGGAAGAGGCCAACAACGCAGATATCGTGGCAGGAGTCTGCTACAGACCAACCAACCAAAGAGGCAAATGAAATATTCTGCAAGCAGCTGAGAGAAGTCACACAATCATCAGTCTCTGTTCCCATGCAGGCCCTTAACTTAACAGATGTCTGCTGGAAATACAGCAGAGCAGACAAGGAACAGTCCAGAAGGTTCCTGGAACATGTGGAAGATACATCCTGACACAGCTGGTAAGGTAAATGACTAGGGAAGATGCCTGCTGAATCTGCTGTTCAGAGAAGGACTTGTGGCTGATGTGATGACTGGAGGCCCTCTGGAGCACAGAGTGCCTAAAATGACAGTTAGTGCTGCTCGACTTAAGACACACATCTCTGGGGCCAGATAGGATCCAACTAAGAGTACTGAGCGTGCTGGCAGAAGTGCTCTCCAAGCCACTTTCCATCATTCACCAGCAGTCCTGGCCGACTGGGAAGGTCCCAGTGGACTAGAGGCTTGCAAACATGATGTCCACTTACAAGAGAGAACAGACGGAGGATCCAGGCAACTACAGGCCTGCCAGTCTCACCTTGGTGCTGGGAAAGGTTATGGAGAAGATCATCTTGGTGCCATCATGCAGCATATACAAGACAACCAGGTGATCAGAACCAGTCAGCACGGGTTTAGGAAAGGCAGGTGTTGCTTGACAAACTTAATCGCCTATGACAAGGTGACCTGCTGTGGATGTTGTCTACCTGGACCTCTGTAAAGCCTTTGACACCTTTTCCCACAGCATTCTCCTGCACAAACTGTCTGCTCACGACTTGGATGGGCATACCCTTCACTGGGTGAAAACCCATCTGGAGGGCCAAGCCCAAAAAGCAGTGGTGAATGGAGTTAAATCCAGTGGGCAGCCAGACACAAGTTGTGTTCCCCAGGCTCAGTTTTGGGGACAGTTCTGTTTAATGTCTTTATCAGCGATCGGGATGATGGGATTGAGTGCATCCTCACTAAGTCTGTGGACGGAACACAGCTGGGTGGGAGCGCTGATCTGACGGAGGGTAGACACACTCCACAGACAGGCTGGATTCATGGGCTGAGGCCAACTGCATGAGCTTCAACAAGGCCAAGTGCCGGGTCCTGCTCTTGCCTCACAACAACCCCAGGCAGCACTACAGGCTTGGGGAGGACTGGCTGGAAAGCTGCCCAGCAGAGAGGGACCTGGGGGTGAGAGGATGAGAGGAAACAGCCTCAAGTTGTGCCAGAGGAGGTTTATATTGGATGTTTGAAAAATTTCTTCACAGAAAGGGTTGTCAATGAGCCGCCATCCCTGGAGGTATTAAGAAGACATGTAGATGTGGCACTCAAGGATATGGTCTAGTGGTAGACTTGGCACTAATAAAGGCTAAACAGTTGAAAGAGAAATAGCATACAGGAAATAGTTCTGAAGACAGATTACATAAAGCTTCCTCCCTATCAGCTGATTCACTGAATTATTACAAATACACAACTACTCATAAGCAGAACTGAGAAGTGATCTTTTTCTACAGTTCCCCATAGCATTCTCCTAGAAAAGCTGGCTGCCCATAGCCTGGATGGGCATATTCTTGCCTGGATTAGGAACTAGTTGGATGGCCACGTCCAAAGAGTTGTGATTAATGGAGTTAAATCCAGATGGTGGCTGGTCACAAGTGGTGACCCCCAGGGCTCAGTGCTGGGACCACTCCTGTTTAACATCTTTATCAATGACCTGGATGAGGGGATGGAGTGCACCCTTAGTAAGTTTGCAGATGACACAAAACTGGGAGGACGTGTTGATCTGCTGGGAGGTAGAGAGGCTCTTCAGAGAGATTTGGACAGGCTGGATCGCCGGGCCAAGGCCAATCACATGAGTTTCAATAAGGCCAAATGCTGAGTCCTGCACCTTGGCCACAATCCCCAGCAGCGCCACAGGCCTGGGGAGGAGTGGCTGGAGAGCTGCCAGGCAGAGGGACCTGGGGGTGTTGGTGGACAGTTGATTGAACATGAGCCAGCAGTGTGCCCAGGTGTCCAAGAAGGTCAACAGCATCGTGGCTTATATTAGGAATGGTGTGGCCAGTAGGACCAGGGAAGTGATTGTGCCCCTGTACCCAGCACTGGTGAGGCCGCACGTCGAGTGCTGGGTGCAGTTCTGGGCTCCACAGTACAGGAAGGACATTGAGGTGCTGGAGAAGGTACAGAGAGGGGCAACCAGAATGATTAGGGGACTAGAGGGTAAGTCTTATGAAGAGAGGCTTAGGGAGATGGGGCTGTTCAGCCTGGAGAAGAGGAGGCTGAGGGGTGACCTTATCGCTTTCTACAAGTACCTGCAAGGCAGCTGTAGTGAGACGGGTGTTGGTCTCTTTCCCCTAGTGAATAGTGACAGAACAAGAGGGAACAGGTTTAAGTTGCACCAGGGGAAGTTTAGGTTGGATATTAGGGAAAACTTCTTCACCGAAAGGGTGGTGAAGCACTGGAATGGGTTGCCAAGGGAGGTGGTGGAGTCACCATCCCTGGATGTTTTCAAAAAACAGCTGCATGTGCCACTTGAGGAGACGGTTTAGTGTTACAGTGGTGTAGGGCTGTAGGTTGGACTTGATGATCTTAAAGTCCTTTCCAACCTTTATGATTCTACAATTCTAAATAAAACCATATATTCCTCTGAAATTCCTTTCTGTTGCAACTAAAGTAACAAGAAGTTATGTAAATTCAAGTAAATGTAGAGTAACTGTTTCCAGAAAAATTACTCTTAAAACAAACTTATATATGCCTAAATTTAACTTTGTCTTTGAAAAATAAAACATCATATAATTAAGAAAATCAGGAGAAACATCCAGTGCGTCATTAGAAAAACATCACAATCCCCATAAAACATTGAGGATGCAGTCTTAACTTGACAAATTGACAGGAAGAGAACACTCAATTTGTTGACATGAACTCTCCTATAGTCAAACCCACACAGACTACAATCTATCAAGTATTGAAATAGAACTAGTAAAGCATCCAACACCTGTTGGAAGATAAAAACTACACACATTAAGCCACTCAGAAGTACCAAAATTCTCAAAAGCAGGTACATGACTGCTTTCAAGACACAATATGGCCTGCTTCATCAAAAAACATTTCATCCCGTATTGCAATTTCTAGCAAAACTCAAGCTGCATTGATATTAGACAACTGGTATTACAAATAATACCTAAGTGATATTAGACAAGCTCCACCCCAGATACATTACAACCAGAATTAATCACACACAAATAAAGAACTTACTTCCTCCCTCGGATTGGCGTGGAGGCATCAGACGTATGAACTCTACTGCCATTTCTGCAGGTCATTGTCTGCGGTGTAACAGCCGGAACAGTTGCAAGGTTCCCACTCAAAAGAGTCCTGGAAAGACTACGGTCCATTACTACTATTCATACGATAACTAAGATGCTTTCTATGGTTTGTTGAATTTTCTTAAGTGAATGTCAAACTCAGAATACCCTTTTTTTTCTTTAGAAGCAATACTTTTATCTTTTCTATTCAAAATGAAGAGATTTTTCACTAAAAAGAAATAAATAGATGGTTCTTCTTCACAGCAGACGTATAAGAAAAGGCAAACTAAACTAAACTAAAATACTGTTAAATTTAAGAGCCTAAAGAACACTATTCCCCATTTTCCTCAGTAAACAAATACAGTTAAAGATATTTAAAACTGAACTGTGGATTATTAACTCTCATCAGTGCAATGGCATCTCATGCATTATGCACAACACAGACAAGCATTAAAACCTGCAGGTCACCAACAGAAACAACACAGTTCTGTTTTACACATGACAACTTCCTATTTTTTTTTTAAGTTTAAAGCAGTTTAATGTTAAAAACAGTGAAAAATAGCCTCCACAAAAAAACCCTTCTTTCAAAAGACCACTAACCCTTTTCTCAACTCAGTCCCGACTATCAAATCGTACTGTACTGTACTTACACTGTATTCCAAGAACTAAACTGAGCATCAATAATTTGCTGGTGAGAGACAAGAGTAGGTGGTAAATTTAGAGGAAACTTATTGGAGAAATTACTTTGGTTTTGATGTTTTGGGGGGAAAGGTGGATGACCCAAATTGGAGGAATTTGGGAACATAGTCCTGTCTACTTGAAGTGAACATGTATCCTTTTACCTACATTAAGGAGAAAAAAGAAAATAAATTAGGCAACAAGAAACACTAGTTACCTTCTAAACTCTTGGTTTGAAAATTCAAATAATGTAGAATATATTTCCAGAAATTGCTTATAAAAACGGTAATTGTGGGTTAGTTTTACATCTCTTTTCAGGACAAAGCACTAAACAAAAATATCAAACACTCTTAAGTTTCACAGTTAGTACTTACTTTATGTTTAAAAACGAATCTTTATTTGCTCCCCTCTGTTTTAATTTTAGAAGAATTACATGACACAGACATAAGATTTTTCATCTCAAGGAAAAGTAACATATTACAGTGAAATATGTTTCTTATTTCAAACATTCACAGTGACATTCACAATATACAGGAAGAAACACTTGACTACATCATAGGAACATGAAGATGCATCTGACTGTGAACTATAAGTTCTTTTTTTCATGGCACAATATGCAAAGAAGCAGTCAAATGATGACAGCAACTGGAAAGTAATCTACTCCTGCTTTAAGAATATCAGATATATTGCATCATTTTGCTTGTGCTTACTGAATGGATTTTGTGACAGAAAAAAAACTGTAGGTTTACTATCTTTCAGATTTAAAACTGATTCAGGAACAACTGACTGCTGCTTGATCTTGATCTTATATTATATGCATTATACATTAGCAGAAAGGTTGGATGAAAAAGGAAATCTCCACCTCCACAAAAGTCTAAACTGTGTATTGAATCCATTTTGCAAACCATTAATATCTTACCTCTTATTGGAAACAATAAGAATCCAGACTTTACATTGGAAAAACTTAATCAGAAGGTTTTTACAAACCAGTTATGAGCACCACATGTATCTCTTAGCTGCAGTGAAAACCTGACATATTTTCAGGTTTCTTCATTGGTTTTTTACTTTAGTCTTAAATAAGAACCCTGCAAAGATGTGTCACTGACAAACACAGCTGTATATGACTGATCTCAATACTCTGCATATGAATATTTATCGAATTAGTGCAATGCAGATTCAAACACAAGAGGAAGAAGTTTTTTCAAGCAACTTTTAACTGGAACATTTAGAAGACTTAAGAGCAACAGTAGTATTCCCCTGATTATTACATAAAAAACCTTTTTATCAACCCAATGCTACGGTAATATAACCAGAAAAAGTGTCAACAGGTCCATAGTCCAGGACAAAAAAATCTATCACCCCACAGCAGTGCAAGCTTGGAATAAAACTAACATATCACTTTTATGTTCTCTCAATCAAACTAACTAAACACATGTGTATAAATGAAATACCTGTATTAAGTTACATTAATAGGCATTCTCTCATGCACTGAGGTATTCTCTCTTGCACGGAAATAAAGCTGTTAGGAATAACTTTTTTGTAGTAAGGTCTCACTGTTACCAGATCCTGGAAATCTTCTTTCACTGATCACTATGGACCTGGCATGTTTTAACCTTCTCAGACTGCTCTGACTGTCAGAGCCGGCAGCATGGAACACAAGCAAAAAAAACCAAAAACACCACGGAGTATATTTGGTCAGGTTTGACTTCATTTTTTACTTCTTGAGAACCCAGACATTGCTGTACTAGCTTCACAAAAAAACTATCAAGATTAGTGCTCTCACAGTTTCTTCTCCACCTCCTTCCTTTTTCTCTCTTTCTTTGCTTGGAGGGGGCAGAGGGTACAGGGGCAGAGGGCAACAGGTAAGTATTACGTATTAACTAAAGTTATTTCAGGATGGCCACTTTCAATTCCACTGAAGACACAAAAAAAACAACCCCATGACAATAAAGTCACCTGACATTTACGCTTAATCTGGATAATATTCACGTGGACTCCACTGCTAGTAGAGAGAGGCCTTGTAACAACTGCTAACACACCTCATTCACCCCTGAGCATCACACGCAGTGCACACAGGCACTTCACGGGTATAATTCACCAGTAACGCAACCACAACTCACGACTGGACTGCAGAGGTAACGTCTTCGGTTCAGTCTGAACTTGGACATAACACAATGAGATTCAACCAAGGGGTTACCTTCCCAAAACCCAAAAAACCCCACAGCGCAGCATCGCGGCTGCCTCACAGCAGCGATAACGGCGCCCACCGTGACGTTCAGCAGGGGTAACCTTGGCGGAAGTTGCCAGGTTCCCAAAAAAAAAAAAAAAAAAAAGAGTTTCGCGACCGCTACAGCGCGGCAGGAAGGCCCGTCCCAGCGGGCCCGCCCTGCCGAAGCGGCGACCGCCGCTGCGCCCACCCCCGGAGCGAGCCCGAGCACACACGCCCCTCCCGGCCCAACGGGAGGCAGCCGAGGCAGCCCCCCGCCGGTTTCCTCCGCCCTTTCTCCGCGCAGGAACAGGGGAGCCCCGCACCGCGACACTCACGCCGGGCCTGAGCGGTGGCAGGAGGGACGGGCCGGCCCGCGGGTGGCACCGGGTGGCCCCTCGCTCGCCGTACCTCGGAGCCGGAAGTGAACGGCACACCACCACCCCCCCCACCTCCCCCCGCCCCCAGCCGCGCGCTGCCCTCTGACCCGGATATAGAGCCGCCGGCAGGACGTGCGCGCCGCTCCCGCTGCTTCCCCGGCGCCTGACACACTCCCGCGCGCATGCGCGGTGCCTGCGCCGCGGGCAGGGCTGCGGCGGCCCGGTCCGTGCGCGGTTCGGTGCGGCCCGGGCGCCGCGCTGGGGCTGCGGCAGCGTCACGTACCCGTAAAGGCGGAAAGCGAAGGGTCAGCCTCGGGACCTGCCTCTGCTGTGAGCCCGGCTGTCGCGGTTCGCGAGTGCCGTGTCGGGCAGAGGTCTGAGGGGGGAGTCGGCGGAGAAGGTTGCAGCAGACGGTGCTCCGCTGGCGGCTTGGGTTCTGGCCAAGGCCAAAAGACGGAAGTGACAGCGCGGGTGTTCTACCTTCTGAAGTTAGCGACCAACGCAGCCGCTGCTCAGACGGATGTCAGAAAGATAACGTTTTAACAAATGGGATAGGCTTTGGCCACCAGAGACTGTAGGTGTGCTAGGGTAAATCCAGAGCCAATAACAGGCCGAAGCACTTGCACCCTGAAGGATCAAAAGTTAAGAAGAGCCAAATCAAGATCTGATTCCTTCCTTGAGAGGACAGTTAGTGTAGGTGAACTCTTGGTGTTGAGTAGGCACTGAAGCAGTGAGTTTGTGCACACAGATGTCCTTGAACCTCCCCTCCTGGAGGGGGAAGGGGTAAGCTGCACGGCTGCTCAACAGAGAGCTTCCTCCTGGAGGGGGAAGGGGTAAGCTGCACGGCTGCTCAACAGAGAGCTTCCTGCTGGAGGGGCTGCCTGGCTGAGAGCAGACCACAGCTGCCGTTGTCATGAAGTCTTGGCCACTCACAGGAAATGGATAAGAGAGAGACAAAGTGCGGGGGTCCAGGTGGAGTGTGGTTGCGAATGGACTGGCAAGGGAAGATCTGGGCTGCAGAAGTAATCCTTCCAGCAGGACTCTTTCACCTTAGCCATGGCTTGGCATGTCTGAATAAGGGTATATATAACTATGGCCATGGGAAGCGTTACATTTATGAGAGACAAACCCGAGTGGCATATATGGAGTAAGGCTTCAAAGGTGGTGCCAAGGAAAAGCTTAGCCACAAAGAAATTTCCCCTACCGATTTTTTATTTTGGCCACTTTAATTATGGTTTTATTATATATTTGAAGCTGCCTAGGGACCATTCGACCTGTAGAACTGCCCTCAAAGACTTCAAGCAAGGCCCTCTTTGGGTTTAGCTGGTGTTAGGGCCCTCTGTGTGGAGATGACAGTTCCTAGGGGTTTAGCCGGAGTGGGACTGCTGGCAGATGGTCTCTGCTGCGAAAGGAATTCTCTGGGCACTTCTTTATCTAGGTCGCGTTTGGGGCTGTCTGGTGTTAAAGCTTTATATAGCATTAAGATTCAAAGAGAGACAAAGCCTAGGGATCTAGATGAGGCAAGTCTGTAGACAGATTGCCAGGGCAAGATGTGGTCTACCAAACCAGTTCTCTCCTGAGAACGCCTTCATCTGTGCTATGGTTTGCGTTTTCTGGGTTTACCTGGCCACTTTAGGATTAGAAAAGAGAGAAAAATGAAAGGGTACTGTTGTGGTGGGGCTGCAGAAGGGATACCAAGGACAGGTTTGTGCATCACAGAGAATTCTGCCACGAGACCTTTTCTGTCTTGGCCATGGTTTGGGGTCTTTGACTAAGATCAGCCCACAGTTAAGATTAGGGCTAGGGGTCTGGTTTCTAAATGTTACAGAGTCCCAGTGTTAGTTGTTTGGGGGTGGAGGTGTTGATAAGGATTCAAAATGCGAAGTATTTGGATGAAACAAGAGTTCCTCTGTGAAGGAATTTAATCGTGAAAGACCTTGACCAGAGGATGAGTAGCATAGTAGTTTCATGAAAATCCTACCAGTGTCCAGTTATGCAGGACTTCTGATTTTCATCTGGAACTCAGCCCTCTGTATAAGCTTTATATTTGTTTGGAATCAAAACTTAACTTTCCAGATTCTGCTCAAGGCAGAAACATTGTTAAAAGTCAGTGGTATGCCTCCTGCTAGCTGGAGTTCCACATCTGACCCATTCAAACAGTGTTCTCCAGACCATTTGACCATTCTTCTCACCATAATCTGTCAATTAACTGATGACATGTGGTTCTTCAAGGCTTCTCACATTTGCCGTGGGACCTACAATAACTATAACCTAATACAATCAACATATCTAGTAACAGGCAATGTTTCTAGCAGTGTATTAAGCATCAACTACAAAAAAAAAAGAAAAAAAATGAGAAATGCATTTATCCAATTAAAATAACTTATGTTCCTGTGGTTTTCCTAGTCTCCTTTGTCTTCACTTCTTGGTACAAAGCACCCTGGTGTTTTGTGTTTGTCTTAATCTAGATACTAAATCTAACCCCCTTTTTTTTTTCAGAGACCTTTCACTCTTACAAATTTTTTTCCATGTCGTACCTGCATACGCTTGTCAAAACAGTGATGCATTTCAGTGAGGCACCTGAAATACCCTGACGTTTTACAAATCACCAGCAGCCTTCTGAGACAAATCTCTATCCTTTGACATGCTGAGAGCTGTTCTATTTTTTTTTTTTAGTATGTGCCTTTTTACTTTCTGACCCTGTCTGTGATCTCAGAAAGTTTACGGGTTAGATTCTGTTCTTTCAGAAAAGACTTGCAAAGCCTTACTTCTGGGTTTACTCCTTCAAACCAAGAGTCAGACTGCTTTTCGAGAGATCCTCAACAACTGTACAACACGGAATCTGAGATAGCGCTAGAGATTCCAGATCCTCAAAATAGAATAGGATTAGAAACAGTCATGTATTTCTACCTCTATTGCTTTAGAATAAAAAAGGTGTGTTTATTGTAACAGAATACTTTCTAAAAAGCTAATTTATTGGAACTACAACAAAGAAACTGAATGACCAGTTAAAGACATTTCTAGTCTCTAGTAGCAGAAGCTGAATTCGTCTTCTAAAAACCGTAAACAATATTTAGTTCTATTAGATAGAAAAGAGTGGTTTCCAGAAGTCATTGTTAAGAAGATTTGTGATGAAACACTTGCAATCTCTCTTGTAGATTGAAAACAGTTATGCAACTTTAAAGTTCTGTTTGGTGCTATCTGGAATTTTCTGTAACTTTTGGAGCTTGAGTGCTCCAGGTATAGTTGCTGTCTGAAGGTAGATAGTGCTGGGAAATTTGGTCAAAGCAGCTCAACATGCAATAGTTCAAAGAGAAAAAATGAAGGCAAATGCCCTATTCACCTGTGGAAACCTTTTTCTAATCCTAAAAAGTGAGTAGGCTGTTTTCTGTATCTCTTGGCACCAGACAAAGCCTGTGGGGAGTGAGACAGGTGTATGTTTAGAATATGCTTTACCATAGCAAACAGCCTTATGAAGGAACATTTGATACTGCTGCTTTTAAAAGTGATTAAGAGTGATTGAAAACATATATTCAGGTACTTATCCTTTCCCTACTGGGAAATTACTTAACTTATTTAAAATATTTTTCAGTTTTAAAACCAGCTGTAATATATGATCATTTATGATGTTATTAGTCTCCAGGACTAGGTCTGAAGTAATGAAAGTTGTATCAGTACTGTGCTTCATTTTAAGTATCCCATTTTCGTATTCTGTACTGAGACCAAACATGGCAAGTACATTAAAATAAGAAATGTAACTCCAGTGAAATAAATGGAGCTATAACAAGGATTAATATGGTAGAAGGATCCACAGTAAAGACTGCAGATTTTTAATCATGATACCCGTATGACATGCTTTTCAGTTTATTTAGAAATCAGGATATTCTGGGATTAAAGCCAAACCAGAGACTTAGGTCTAAAATAAATTTTATGTACCAGGAAAAAGCAGCTTTACTCAGGAAAACAATACAAGATTTTAATAATCATACACAGAACCTGAAGTAGATGTACATTAAGAAATAGTATTTAAAAAAAGCACAGATCAATTGCTGAAGGTTGTTAGGTGTCCATGTAAGTATCCACTGCATTAAAAACAAGATTCAAAAGTTTAGCAAGGAAAAATTGAAGGAAAAATTAATAATTTTCTTAATTAAATGAATACAGTATTTTTTTCCCACTGTGAAGCATCCCGGTTCTGATATTCAATGCTGACCCAGGCTCGATGATTTTAATGTATATCTTTGTATGCTTGCTTTAGTGCTTTTTAAGTGAGAGGTCTGTTGATAATTAAATACAAGTTGCTATTTTTTATATATGTGTATACATATCATGTAATATACAATACAGTTTTTATGAAACTTAAGTAGTGTATCCTAGGCATTGATATGACACTGTTAAATAGATACACAAACATGTATGTTGTATCTATGAATTTCAACTTAAATTTATAAAATATAGATTTTATAAATCTATTGCACTGATTTATAGCAAAATATATTTTTACAGTTATCTTTATTTGGGATGGTCTGAAAACATGTCTATATATGAATGATCCTTGTATCTGTTTCCAATGAGTTGTTTGTATTGCACCATTTTAGAGTACTGTTGAAATACACTATTTGGTTTTTATAAGAATTAAGGCTTTTGTGATAAATGGTTAATGCTGTGCACTGGTTAGATTTGCATTACTGAAGAACTTTGGTTAAGTGTTTTCCTACATTTTAATATTTTCTCTTTCATGTCAATAAAGATGAGTTTTAAAATAAATAAACAGGATCATGAATTTTGATTGAAACCAGTAGATTAACTAATTCTGCAGAATTCTACAAATATCTTTTTTCACTTAGTTTTGTTTTAATCTGTTGTACTCTTGGGTGGATACTCATGTTCCCCAAGTCCTAAACCAGTCAGTAAAGTATTTGAAGGGTTTCCCTAGTGTGTTGGTTCCTGAGGGTTACATATTTAAGGTGGAATTTTATTATTGTTACAAAGGTCTAGTAGATACTTCACTGTGGCCCGGGTTTTATCAGTGGCTGAGAAAAATCAAGTTATCATTAATGGATCTGGAGGCAATACCTACACATTAACTTAACTTTGTGCATATGTTGACATCCCCAAACAGGAGGACAGACAGATACAAACTTTTTTTCCCTCTTGAACTAAGCATTTTATACAGACAGGAGGTATTAGCTGTATTTTATACTTGACTTTACTAAAGGAAGCATGCACTTAGAAAAGTCTCAGCATGCATATTGAGATTTGAACAAGTTGGGAAAGTGCTACTATGAGTTAATAAATAAAATATAACTTGCTGCCTCCTGATTTTTTTTCCTAACATTTCCTATGAAAGCTGCCAAAGGTTGAGTAAGGTGTGGCAAGTGGCTGATGATGGTCAACTTAAATTCTCTTGTATTACATGTCTTCACTGTCTGCAGGTTTTTATGTTTGGTTTTGATTGCTTACTCTTTTGTGGAAAATGCCATCTGAACACTGGGTTTATTTGATTCAGGAGTTTTCCTGTGTTTAAGACTTAAATTTTGTCAGTTGGATGTAAATCATGACAGTATTTTAAGGAAAAAAATTTTGTGTAGCTGCTTTGCTGCAAAGATATGTGCCTGTCAACTAAGAAATTCCTTACTCTTATACCCCCAGAGCAGATTATTAAAGCTATTACTATTCTGGGTGTTGTAAGATCCTTTACACAATACCGATTTTAAAGTTTGCCAGATTTCAAATACATTTGGCAGAAAGAGGAACATTTTCATGTACCGTAAAAACTTTACACTAGTGTGCAAGAATTTTTACTCAAAAAATCGGAATATTTTTGTTAGCAAGTTTAAAGATTACCTTAAAGTTCATAATATGTATGAATGTGTTTTCTTCAGGGCTTTTCTAGTGAGTTTTACAATAGGAATAACTAAAACCATGGATTTTACTTAGCATTTAAGTAAAGCAGCCTATAAAGACTTGGAGCTATATACTTTGGCTCCGGCTCTCTCAAATTTCTAGGATTTATGGCATAAGTAAGCTCTAAAAGTTACTTTCATTTTAAAATGCAGGCAGCCAAGAGGTGGACACATATCTGTGTTTCCATACACACTGAAGTCAGTTACAGAAGTCTAATCAAGAATTACAGGTTCAAAATTGGAAAAAGTCGATCTAATGCAGCACTAATCCACAGCATTGCTTTTATTCACAACCAGCATTTTCTTCCAGGTGCATGTGGTATATCTTCTTTAACGAGTTGTAACTCAAATAAACTATTTTTTTTCCCATTCTGTGTTTGCAGACGTGTTCCTTCTTGCCTTCAGTTTTAATCTGACATTTTTCAGGCTGGATCGTTTTTCAGCCAGTGTCATAGGGGAAATGAAACGGGGTTCCAAAGGGAAGCTGCGCGCACCTTATCTATGAAGAGACTACCAGATATCCATAATACATTACACCAGCTTGAGGCACATTCAGTCTTTGTTGTGAGCTATGTGTTAGTACAGTTTCTTCTGAATAATTTATAATGTTGCTATGCAAACTGGGTTAGTATTAGGAGCCCTAGAAATGTCACATTTCAAAATAATCCTTCTATTGGTAAAAGTATTCAGTGTGAAACACGATATTAAAGCAACACTAAAATTGAGATTTTGATATCACAAAAGGCAGGAAATGCAGAGTTAGGGTTGCCATGGAAACCTTAACTCTACACCTTTAGGTAGGTAGTATGCATGGTTTTAATTACTTCCTCTTCATACGACTTCATATACGTGTCCTTTTATTATGTCAACTCCAATTATACTGAATGGTATTTACGATACATATTACTTGCGCTGGCTACTCAGCAAACATCAGAAGTCAGATACTAGTTGTGGCTGACTGTATCTTGCACTGTAATATTAACGTTATTTTATGATGTGTATCTAGAAAAGAATATTAGGACTAACTTAGTGGCCAAAGTATTAAGACTTTTTCTGAGTTGGAACTGCACAGTGTGGCCATCATATGGCACAGTATCATCAAAAGAGCAAAATCTTCGAAAACACAGGCAATTACAGGAGGTAAACTGAAAATGTTACTTCATGGCAGTTTAACCAGGATGATGTTATGCTTCTTCAGGAAAGCATAAAAATACAGCACTGGTGCTTCACAAATGTGCATTGTTCTCTCCAGTACTTCATCTTGGACTTCACAATGATGTAGCTTTTGCTCCTTCTCCTCCAGTTTCCTTCCCAACAGCTTGGTGAGCAGTACAAAGCCTCTGCAAAGGCTACAGACATGAAAATTGTCCCGCCCAATTCCACATTCCTGTATCTGCCTGCTAAAGGGGCAGATTTATATCAAGTTTTGTCTTCTTTTAATTAGCATTGGCTCAGTGGATATGCAAGGAATGCCCAGATACTGAACACTAGGAACCTCTAGTCCAGACACCTGGCAGCAAGCTAGAATCTCAGTACTGTCTTGAAACTTGTGGCAGCTTGTATAGTATATTGCCCAGAAGAAGTCCTCTGTGCATGACAGCAATTCATAATGATGCCTGGGAGAATCTGTTTCAGGAAAGGGCACACTTGCAACTAAAATTACCAGTATGTTCATTACAGTTTGGAAGATTGTAATCAAAATATTATAACAGTGCACCACGAGAAAGATTTCAAAACGAGAGCCTCATTTTGAAGTTGTTTCTCCAACTCCTAGTAGCACTTTTGGAAGCACTGTTTGGGTGATAGTAAATATATTATTAGTATGAATATTAAAACAGCACAGCCTCATGTTCAGGTAAAGTAAAACTTTTATAGTTTTCATTGTTAAGTGCATCCCAGAAAGCAAAAAACAGGCTTTAAATGTGAAAGAATATCTCACTACCTCCCAGCAGCTGGGGTGACTGACACTCTGAGCCTCTTAGTTCATGGAGGAGCTGTGTCAATCCTCTTAAAAGGGAGAGCTACACACCCTGTCCTCAGCTGCAAGCCAGCTGCATGAAAGAAGTGTGCATTTACTTGCTTTTTTAAAAAAAGAAGTGAGCATTTCTTAAAAGGCCTCCTTAAAAATTCCTCTTTCACATGTTGAGGTTTTTATCTGGACACTTCCAGAAGACTTTTTCCAGAATGAAAAAAGATCTGTTGTTCAAGTAGGAAATATGCTGTATTTTTTAATAAATCCAAACTGACTGAATCCTCTGCTTAGAGTCTTAATGCATGTCATCTTAGTTGTTTAAAAAGAAAGCAAATCATAGTTTGCTATCATTTTGGCATTTGAGTTATTTCTTTGATGTGTCCTCACTTTATATGTGCCTCATCTCTGCATTTCTTGTAGACTAATACTAAATTTATTATTTATTCTTTATTTGCTTACCCTGTGTACCAAAATGGTGTCATGGCAGCAGTTAAGATCTTAAAGAATTTATGCCTATTCAGTAGGAGAAGAAGCATATCCTGAAGGCTGTAGTAGTTACGTTACAGCTACACATATTTAGGGTAATATTAGACCTTGAGTGTGAACTTAGTCACAAGTATAAAACAAATGTTCAAATGGGGAAGGAAAAGCATGATGTGTTCTTTCAAGAACTAGTTTAATACCTTTTTACCACTATGGTTTTTCAGAAATCCAAAAACCGTATCATTAGCAAGTGATGAGAAATAGGAAATCAGCACATTTAGTTATGCTCTAATGCCCTCAGACTACAAATAGCTATGTACATGAATTGTCCAGTATATATGAGAGTATATGCTTACCTGTTTGTAGTGCTCAGGTCCATGTTCTTTCTCAGGGTGAGCAATCAGCTATTTTATTACCTCAGTTGTAAGAGAAAATATATCATTGTCAGATGCTTTTGCCATGAAAAGTTATGGCTTATTTGAAGACTTGGCAGCACATAAATATGCACAGAAAAAATACTGCCCCCACCAGTACTCCTCTACTAGTATCTAACAAACAGTATATTAGGATATTATTTCCTACACCTCTTTGCCTCTCTGAACGTGGATGGCATTTAAAAATTATATGGAAAGCATATAATTCCAGTTTACATGACTTTACTCCTGCTCTGTTAGAAGTATAGTTTCATTATTTTTTGCTGTTCAAAACCTCTTACTGTAGTTTTGCTTCCCTCACGACCCCCATACAATAGGAGCAGCTCATAAAAGTAGCATTCACAGATCTGTTACAGCATTAGTAAAGGAAGAATACTGGCATTAACTTTGATCTCTTTGTGGAAACTGACACAGTGAGTGTTTAGAAAATTTTGACCAAAATGTTCTGGCTAAATCTAGCTTTCAGCAAACCACTACTCCAAAGATGCTTGAAGTTTGCTGTATGAGGAGTAATAGAGCACCAAGCTCTGCAGCCCTCTTTCATTGTAGTTTCCTGTATTCTGGAAGACCCGAGATTTTCCTGGGCAGTAAGCAGGAGCATAGCAAGGAAAATACAGATAACCTTTGCTCAGTGAGAGAGAAAAACCTGACCTGAAGTTGCACTGGAAATGTTCTAAACAGAATTATCTGAAAACAAGTTTATCTATCTATCTATCTATCTATCTATCTATCTATCTATCTCCCTCCCTCCCTCCCTCCCTCCCTCCCTCCTTATACTTTCTGAAAGGCTTGCTATCTGTAACATCTAGGTAACTAAGTTACAAACATCAGTCTTTTCGTCACCTGCTGCATGCAATCCTAGTGTCAGGTATATCACAGGGGTAAAGACATAACTGCCATCAGGGAGATGCAAGACCTTGCTATATTGCATGCATTTCTCCACTGCTATGCAGTGCAGCAGCTTTTTTTTCCCACGGTGGGAGTCAAATCACCACATGAGCTGTGCTTAGCAAGTCTTCCTCATGACAGACACCCAGGTTTGGTACTGCCAGTGCATGAAATACAGCTTCTCAGAACCTGCATTATGGGGGACACTAAAGAAATCGCATGCATGAGAAGGATGTGTAGCAGCAGCTTCTATAGTCATGTAATAGGTGTTACCTGAATCTTTGATCAATATAGTTTTTTCAGGGGCACATAACAACATAGATTCATACATTAGAAGTTCAATGGAAAAAAATGCCAAAACGTTGGGAGGCATGAATAAGACCACTTCTTTCCAGGACCTTGCTAACCTGTTCCTGGCACTTTTGTTTTACTGAGAAATAAGGCAGCTGCCTAAATCCCAGGATGCTTGAGGGTTCAAACTGTGCTTTCCTGGCCAAGAACAAGCCAAGGCATACTTGGTCTCAGTCAATAGACAGGCCTCCTTCCCCTGCAGTGGCTTCTGGGAAACTGTGAGGATCCATGCGAGGATGGACGACATGACACCAATATGATGTTCCAAAGATCGCCACTTAATTGCAAAAGTAGCACACATTTCACAGAATCACAGAATCACAGAATGTTAGAGGTTGGAAGGGACCTCAAAGATCATCTAGTCCAACTCCCCTGCCAGAGCAGCATCACCTACAGCAGAGCGCACAGGAACATGTCCAGGCGGGTTTTGAATGTCTCCAAAGAAGGAGATTCCACACCCTCCCTGGGCAGCCTGTGCCAGTGCTCTGTCACCCTCACTGTGAAAAAGTTTTTCCTCATATTTTTATGGAACCTCCTGTGTTCCAGCTTCCACCCATTGCCCCTTGTCCTGTCAGTGGATGCTGCTGAAAAGAGCTTGGCTCTGTCCTCCTGACACTCCCTCTTGACATATTTATAAACATTAATGAGGTCACCCCTCAGCCTCCTCTTTTCCAAGCTAAAGAGACCCAGCTCCTTCAGCCTGTCCTCATAAGGGAGATGTTCCACTCCCTTAATCATCTCTGTGGCTCTGTGCTGGACTCTCTCAAGCAGCTCCCTGTCCTTCTTGAACTGAGGGGCCCAGAACTGGACACAATATTCCAGATGCGGCCTCACCAGGGCAGAGTAGAGGGGCAGGAGGACCTCTCTCGACCTACTTGCTACTCCCCTTCTAATACACCCCAGGATGCCATTGGCCTTCTTGGCCACGAGAGCACATTGCTGGCTCATGGTCATCCTGCTGTCCACCAGAACCCCCAGGTCCCTTTCCCCTGTGCCACTCTCCAGCAGGTCAGTCCCCAACCTCTACTGGCACATGGGGTTATTCTTTCCCGAGTGCAAAACTCTACACTTGCCCTTGTTGAACTGCATAAGATTTCTCACCGCCCAGCCCTCCAGCCTGTCCAGGTCTCTCTGAATGGCTGCACAGCCTTCTGGTGTGTCAACCACTCCTCCCAATTTTGTATCATCAGCAAACTTGCTGACAACATTCTCTAATCCCTCATCCAGGTCATTGATAAATATATTGAACAGCACCAGCACACATTTATACTGTTCTCGCTTTCCTTAGCACGCATCATGCGTATTGTGATTGGCTACAGGCTGCCCAGCACAAGCTGTTCACGCGCCACTCTGCCTCCATGGATTGGGAACTGCCTAACAGACATGCATATTCTGTGTTTCATCCAACCGCCTCCTTAAAGTTGATAATTTTGCAGTTTCAAGATCTTGCCATATCAACGCTTTGTCCTTTGCATGACTCCTGCTTACTGACTTGTTTAGTTCTTTACTAGCGTATCCAAATAGCAGGACGCAACAGGAAACAGGCAGCCTGTCCCAGAAGAGAGGAGCAGCCCCCTTCTGCCTCCCAGATGCAGCCCCGGGGCTTGGGGCTGGAGGAGTTGGGCTGAAGAGAAAGGGTGAGACGGCTGGGACTGGACGATGACAACAGGGAGGGGCCATTTGGGTGTGGAGGTGTCAGGAGGAGGACTCAGCAGGAACGGAGCTGTCAGCATGGCCTCAGTCCATGGCACCTGGCTTTGCAGGTCATCAGGACAGGTGACCCAGCTGACGGTCAAAGAGCTTGAACAGCCCTGCCCTGGTGCTTTGAAAGGGAAGGTGTGGAAGGCATGGGTGTATGGGGCAGCATTTATGTTAAAATTCACAGCACACTCCAAGAAATCCTCCCCTCTTGCTTTCCTACATTGTGGCGACCATGCTGGAAAGCATTCGCTAGGTAGCTTTTGCTTTGAGTCTTGAAGCAAACATGACTGTCCTGGGTTCAGCTAGGATAGGGTTAATTTTCACTGGAGGCTGGGAGGTGGGCATAGCGGGGTAGCTGAACCAAACCAGTCACTAGCCAAGGGGATATTCGATACCATCGTGATGTCATGCTCGGGGTATATAGAGGGAGCTGGTCAGGGCGGGGGTCACTCTCTTTTCTACCTGACGTCCGCGTTACATATTACTCGCGTTATATCTGGTTCAATACTACTGTTATTTCGCTGTTATTGATATCATTTAGGTTTCATCATTAAAACAAACTGGTTTAATCTCAACCCCACGAGGCTCTGCCTGCGGCTCCTCCTCCCGGGCTCTCCTCCTCACTCCGACCACGTGGTTCTTTGTCTCTCCCTGCCGGTCAGTCGGCTTGAACCACAACAGGGGGTTATAGAGGATGAATCCATCTATTGACCTCGCTGGGTACTCCCCTGCAGTGTGGCAGGTGGAGGCACTGGAGGACCCTGGAGCTGTGCTGCCCCATGCCCCTCGGTGCCTCCACACAGGTCCCATTCTCCTCATGCTGGGCTGGTTGTTGGCAGACGGCCTTGGACACAGGTGATAGTGTCACTGTGGGGATCTACTGCCCTCCTGCTCCCTGACTGCCATCCTCTGCCAGCACATGGATGAGTCAATCACATTATCCTTGTAGTCAATGCCTGGCTTCACCATGTGCAGGATGTCGCTGAAAGGCTGCATGCAGAGCGGGCACAGAGCTTTCATGTCAGCCCACTGCCAGATGCAGCTGAAAGAAGGCTTGGAAGCATCCATGGATGTAGGCTGTGCTGCTAATCTCTCCCAGACAGATGGGGCACAAGTTGTCTGTGTCTGCTTCCCAGTGCTCTGCCTGCTGCAGCTGTCTGGTGGTGGATGCCACAGCAGAGCTCCTCTGCTCTGGATCCTCCTCAGGACACAACTTCATGACCTGGCAAGAGACATGTTCAAAGTGCCTGAGATTTCCTGGCACTAGGGATGGAAAAGCAAAGAAAGCCCCAGAAAGTGGTGGGAGAAGGGAGACAAGGACCTCCCAAAGGGTCTGTTTGTGAACTGAAAAGTGTCCCGAGGGACAGTCAGCCCCAAAAGCTGCCCTTGCCAACTGCCAATCCCCCAATCCATCCAAAAATGAGTCTGGGGTGCAGTCCTTCATTGGGGAAACTGCTCCAGCGGGAGTCCCACATGACATCGCGCAAGTCCTGCCAGCCAGCCTGCTCCAGCGTGCGCTTCCCTCTCTTCACGGGTTACAGGCTCTGGCAGCAACCTGCTCCAGTGCGGGCTTCCCACGGGGTCACAGTTCCCTTCAGGCATCCACCCGCTCCAGCGTGGGGTACTCCACGGGCTGCAGGTGGACATCTACATCCCATCACAGCCATGAGCTGCAGGGGGACAGCCTGCTTCACCATGGTCTTCACCATGGCCCGGGGGACTCTCTGCTCCGGCGCCTGGAACACGTCCCTCTCCCCCCTCCTTCTCCACTGACCTTGGTGTCTTCACATATTCTTGCTCCTCTGCCTCTCTGCCACTTGTTGTGTCACGCAGTTCTTTTTTTTCCCAGTTTCTTAAATAGGTTTTCACAGAGGCGTTCCTATGCTATCACTGCTGATAGGCTCAGCCTTGGCCAGCGGCGGGTCAGTCTTTGGACCTTCAAGCAACTTCTTGCAGAAGCCACCAGTACAAGTCCAGAGAACTTTTCCAGGTGTTTAATAGCTGGAGTCCTGGAACTTAGGTCACCTCTCTCCTGAACTCGCTGGCACTCATGGGGTGGTATGGCAACCATAAGACACGAAAAGTCTATGGCGAGAGGACCCAGTCCAAAACCATGCATGCACTCTAGGATGGAGGTGTGGAGCTCTAGTTTTCTTGCTGCATACGAAGACCCCAACTCAGCAAAGCAGCATTGCTGAGCTCGCAGGAGCCAAGATGAGCATGCAGGTTATAGCCGGTGACATTATGCTTGTGTTGGCCATGGCGGCTTTGGTCGCACTCGTTGTTTCTGTATGTTTGCTTTGGCGATGCGCTGACGAGTTTTATGATTTTTGTAATAGACGTTGTTTGTGTTGCAATTGTTTTGATAGGCAAGAGCCCCCTTCTCTTCCTAATCCCCCAATGCCAGAAACACAGTTGTAACCTCGATCGGGAATATGTTTTAGTTTTGTTGAATGTGTTTAACTCAAAAATGTTATAGTTTAATTGCTGATGTTGTTAACGTAAAATATGTAAATAGTACGCTTATTGTTGTAATTAAGTATGTTCATAGTTTGAATGGTGAAACTTGGGCGGGAAGAATGAAAGTGTGTCCCCGGAACCGAGTGCTGCAAAAGTCACCCGCGAGAGCGCCACGCGGTTTCAAGAGCCAAGAACTGTTTGCGTTGGAGAAGATGGATGACAACGAAGGACTGTGTTAAAGAAGATGGAGGACATAATCTTGGAACTCGGGACAAGAGGATTGCGAAAATGAAAAGACTGTTACTTTCAGTGTTTTGAAGTTTGATAAAGAAAATATTATTAAATATCTGTATCAACTAGTTAATGTGTCATCAGCAGGGGGACCAAGATGTCAGCAGGGGGACCAAGGTGTCAGCAGGGATACCAAAACAGCCCAGAAGCTTCTGGATCATTGTTAACTTTCCAGGAAGATAAGCAGCCTCACTCTCAGCGTCTCCAGGTCGTAATGGAGGCGGGGTCTATCAGGGAGGCTGGCTGGGCGCTCCCCTGCAGCCTGCCGGGTGGGGCTGTTGGGGGGGCCCAGGAGGTGTGTTGCCCCGTGGCCCTCGGTGTGTCCCTGCAGGCCCCCTTCTCCCTGTGGGGGGCTCATTGCTGGTGGCCGGCCTTGGGCCCAGGTAGTAGTACCGCTGCGGGGATCTGCTGCACTCCCGCTCCCCAGCTGCCGTCCCGCTCCGGTGAGTGGACGAGGCGACCACGTTCTCCTGGCCGTTGTCGTCCACCCTCGCCGTGTGCAGGACACGGCTGAAAGGTCGCCTGCAGAGCGGGCACAGAGCCCTCACGGCAGCCCATTGCTGGATGCAGCTGAGGCAGAAGGTGTGGGAGCATCCGCTGACACGGGCTGGGTCATTGATCTCACTCAGGCAGATGGAGCACACGTCGCCTGCGCCTGCTTCCAGCCTCCGTGCCCGCTGCAGCCGGCTGGTGGTGGCAGCCACAGCAGAGCCGCTCTGCTCTGGATCCTCCTCAGGACCCGACGCCATGTCCTGGCAAGAAAATGTTCAAAGTGCCTGAGCTTGTCTGGCGCAAGGCACGGAAAAGCAGAGAAAGCCCCAGAAAGCGATGGGAGAAGGGAGACAAGGGCCTCCCAGAAGGTCTCCTTGCAGGCTAAAAAGTGGCACGAGCAGTCCCGAGGGACAGTCAGCCCCAAGGGCTGCCCCTCCCACCTGCCTGTCCCCACCTGCCCCCCCACCTGCCAAATCCCCCTCAGCATCCCCCTGGGGACACTGACCCCGGTTCAAGACCCCCAGCCCCTCTGCTCCCCCCAGACAACCAGCACAACTCACGCTAGCACAGGGTACCTGAAGGAGGCTTTCCGGGAAGTCAGAGGAACTGGCTGGGACTCTTCAGCAGTGCCCACAGCCACGGCACAGCTACAGTGTGGGGTCCACAGCACCTCGCCAGCCAAGGTTTGGCACAAAGGCCACACCGGAGGTGGAGGTGGAGGTGGAAGTCCGCAGTTCTGGTGGAGCTTGCACGCTGTGCGTGTGCGCTCACCGGAGCCCTGGACCAAAGGCGCTGAATAGAGGCCGCAGCTGCGGAAGAGCAGCGATGCCCCTCTGTGACACCACAGAGGTCTCCAGGGCTGCCCCCCAACCTGGCAACGAGCAGCCCAATGATGCGAGTGGGCAACTCTGGTGACCTTGGTGCCACGGGACTCCCCTGACCAGGCTCCTCCAAGGGCTGTTAGGGAGGAAGGACTCTCCCATTGTCTGCAGTGGGAAAGCTCTTGGGAGAGATCTCTCTAGAGGTCATCTTGTCCACCCCCCTGCTCAAGCAGGGCTGCCTAGGGCTGTCTGCCCTGGATCACACGTGTCCAGTTGGCTTTTGAGGATCTCCAAGCATGGGCAACCTGTACCACTGCTCTGTCACCCCCAGTCAAAAAATGTTTTCCTGATATTCAGGAGGAACCTCCTGTATTTCCATCTCAGCCCATTGTCTCTTGTCACTGGGCCCCAGCGGCAGGAGCCTGGATCCGTCTTCATTGCAGTCTCCCTGCAGACATTTGTACACCTTGATGGGGTCTCCCTTGAGTCTTGTCCAGGCCGAGCAGCCCCAGCTCTCTCCTCCCTTGACCATCTGGCAGCCTCATTATGAGACCCAGGAGA
Source organism: Trogon surrucura (assembly GCA_020746105.1). Taxonomy (NCBI): domain Eukaryota; kingdom Metazoa; phylum Chordata; class Aves; order Trogoniformes; family Trogonidae; genus Trogon; species Trogon surrucura. The sequence goes on from CM036658.1 coordinate 67,252,425, forward strand.
CTGTTGGCCTTCTTGGCCTCCAAGGGACATTACTGTGTCATTTTCCATGTAGTGTCCATCAGGACCCCCAGATCCTTTCCTGCAAAGCTGCTTTCCAGCATCTTAGTCAGCCCCCACCACATGCTGGTGCATGAGCTGGTGCATGAGCTGGTTCCTCCCCAGCTGCAGGACTTTGCAATTGCAGTAGTTGTCCTTCCAGCCCATTGCTCCAGTCTGCTGAGGTTCCTCTGGATGGCAGAATAATCTCTTGTGTATCCACGAGCCACACCTCCCAGTCGAGTGTCATCAGCAAACTTGCTGAGGGTGTGCTCTGCCCCGTCATCCAATTAATGAATGGAGATGGAGGATTAATGGAGATGTAGGAAAATACTGGACCCAGTACCGACCCCAGGACACACTGCCAGTGACCAGCCTCCAACTCCTGCCTTAGCATGGCAGAAACTCTGAGGTGATCATCTGCTCCAGTGGGAGTCCCACGTGATGTCACACAAGTCCTGCCAGCAGGGACGGGGCTGTCAGCATGGCCTCAGTCCATGGCACCTGGCTTTGCAGGTCATCAGGACAGGTGACCCAGCTGACGGTCAAGGGGCTTGGAAAGCCCTGCCCTGGTGCTTTGAAAGGGAAGGTGTGGAAGGCATGGGTGTATGGGGCAGCATTTATGTTAGAATTCACAGCACACTCCAAGAAATCCTCCCCTCTTGCTTTCCTACATTGTGGCGACCATGCTGGAAAGCATCCACTAGGTAGCTTTTGCTTTGGGTCTTGAAGCAAACATGACTCGAAACCATCTGGATCTTTATTAGGCTTCTGTGAAACCCATCAGAAACCTCCAAAGCTTCTGAATCTTTATTAGATTTTCATGAAGCCCATCAGCCTCCCTTTCAGTGTCAGCAGGTTGTGGTGGAGTCCAGGTACTCCTTTGCAGCCTGCCAGGTGGAGGCACTGGGGGGCCCTGGAGCTGCATTGCCCCCTGACCTTTGGTGCCTCCCTGCAGGCCCCCTTCTCCTCGTGGTGGGCTCACTGTTGGCCCACCTTGGATGCAGGTGGTAGTGCTGCTGTGGGGATCTGCTGCACACCCTTTGCCAGCATGTGGATGAGCCGATCACATGCTCTTTGTAGTCATTGTCCAGCTTCATCATGTGATGGATACAGTCATAAAAGCCACCTGCAGAGCAGGCACACAGCCTTCGTGGCAGCCCACTGCCAGATGCAGCCAAAACATGAAGGTGTGGAAGCATCCATGGATGTTTGTTGCCCTGCTGATCTCACTCAGTCAGATGGAGGTTGTCTGCTGCTTCCAACTTCCTTGCCCATTGCAGCTGGCTGGCGGTGGCAGCTGCAGCAGAGCCACTCTGCTCTGGGTCCTCCTCAGGACGCAATGATGTGTCCTGGCAAGGGAATATTCACAGTGCCTGAGATTTCATGGCACTGAGAGTGAAAAAGCAAAGAAAGCCCCAGAAAGCAGTGGGAGAGGGGAGACAAAGGCCCCCTAAAGGATCTCCTCGTGGGCTGAAATGTGGCAGCAGAAGCAGTCCTGAGGGACAGTCAGCCCCAAGGGCTGCCCTCCCCACCTGCCTGTCCCCCTCAGCTCTCCCCTCGGGGACACTGACCCCAATTCAAGACCCCCGAGCTCCTTTGCTCTCCTCAGACAACCAGTACAACTCATGCTAGCACAGGGTACCTGAAGGAGGCTTTCAGGGAAGTTGGAGGAACTGGCTGGGAGTCTTCAATGTAGCTGCCTACAGCTACAGCACAGCTGCCATTTGGGATCTGTAGCACCTCTGCCAACCAAGAGTTGGCACAAAGGCCAGATTGCAGGTGGAGATCCACAGTCCTTGTAGAGCTTGCACACTGTGCATGTTCACTGATGGGAGCCCTGGACCAAAGGCACTGGGACAGAGTCCACAGCTGTCCAGTGATGCAGACAGGGAACCCTTGTGCTATTTGAGTGCTATGGCTGGGCTCCTTCAAGGGCTGTTAGGGAAGAAGGACTGCCCTTTATCTGCTATGGGAAAGCCACAGACTCAGGAAGAGAGCTCTGGAGGTCACAGAATCATAAAATCATAAAGGTTGGAAAGGACCTTTAAGATCATCAAGTCCAACCTACAGCCCTACACCACTGTAACACTAACCAATCTCCTGAAGTGACACATGCAGCTGTTTTTTAAAAACGTCCAGGGATGGTGACTCCACCACCTCCCTTGGCAACCCATTCCAGTGCTTCACCACCCTTTCGGTGAAGAAGGTTTTTCTAATATTCAACCTAAACTTTCCCTGGTGCAACTTGAATCCATTCCTTCTTGTCCTATCGCTAGTCACTAGGGAAAAGAGGCCAACACCCGTCTCACTACAGCTGCCTTGCAGGTACTTGTAGAAGCAATAAGGTCACCCCTCAGCCTCCTCTTCTCCAGGCTGAACAGCCCCATCTCCCTAAGCCTCTCTTCATAAGACTTACCCTCTAGTCCCCTAATCATTCTGGTTGCCCTTCTCTGTACCTTCTCCAGCACCTCAATGTCCTTCCTGTACTGTGGAGCCCAGAACTGCACACAGCACTCGAGGTGCGGCCTCACCAGTGCTGGGTACAGGGGCACAATCACTTCCCTGGTCCTACTGGCCACACCATTCCTAATATAAGCCACGATGCTGTTGACCTTCTTGGACACCTGGGCACACTGCTGGCTCATGTTCAATCAACTGTCCACCAACACCCCCAGGTCCCTCTCTGCCTGGCAGCTCTCCAGCCACTCCTCCCCAGGCCTGTGGCGCTGCTGGGGATTGTGGCCAAGGTGCAGGACTCAGCATTTGGCCTTATTGAAACTCATGTGATTGGCCTTGGCCCGGCGATCCAGCCTGTCCAAATCTCTCTGAAGAGCCTCTCTACCTCCCAGCAGATCAACACGTCCTCCCAGTTTTGTGTCATCTGCAAACTTACTAAGGGTGCACTCCATCCCCTCATCCAGGTCATTGATAAAGATGTTAAACAGGAGTGGTCCCAGCACTGAGCCCTGGGGGTCACCACTTGTGACCGGCCACCATCTGGATTTAACTCCATTAATCACAACTCTTTGGACCTGGCCATCCAACCAGTTCCTAATCCAGGCAAGAATATGCCCATCCAGGCTATGGGCAGCCAGCTTTTCTAGGAGAATGCTATGGGAAACTGTGTCAAATACCTTACTAAAGTCAAGATAGACGATATCCACAGCCTGTCCCTCATCCAGTAAGCAGGTCACCATCATCTTGTCCAACTCCTCTGTTGAAGCAGGTCTGTCCAGAACCTGATGCACTGAATTGTATCCATGTGGCTTTTGAAGTGAGCCAAAGGTAACAAAGAAATTACAATATTTGCCTGTTCCTCAGTTGTGGAACATCTAGCCCTTGAGATCCCAATGAAGCAACCTTTCACTACAATCTCTGAATGTCCTTAAAAGGTCTGAACTATAAAAGAGAAACTCCAGCCTGTGGTCCACCAGCAGGACGGAGTCACTTGGCTATTCGGAATAAGTAGTGTGATTTACAGTTTACCACCATTACACAGCAGTGGGCAAGGGTGAAATGCAGACGGCACCTGTGAGTTTCTCTGCTGTGTCTTGACAGCACAGGAATGACATCCTGGGTCCTTTATCTGCATATGGACAAAAAGCTGGCCCTACTGAGAGCACTGCCCCATCCAGTTTCACCCCTCTGAGTTGAACAGTTCTGTACCCTCAGTTGCAGCTCATTTCTCCCCCTCCTCTTTTGATTCTCATATTATCTTTGACTTGCTAGTTCCACCTTTTAAACATTAGGCTTCTTTATTCACTCCTCTACCAGTCTGAAGGCTTCCTTCTACCCTCCAGCTTAGATTTTCCCCATCTTAATTTTTCATTCGGTTTCCCTGCTTGTTACCTTTTGTCTTATCTCACTGGGTTTTAACCCTGGGTCTTTATCTGTTTTATTCTTGATTCACTGTACTCATTCTTTTGCCTACCGTTTCTGTCACTGGTCCTTAGTCATGGTTTCCACTTGTATTTGTGACTGTTTTCCCATACTGTGAAAAGGTGGCCTGACTTTTTATCAAGCTGGTCCCAGTCTCAGTCATTTTCTCTCTTAAGCCTGAGCTGCAGAATTGCAGTAAATTTTTTAGTGTGTGAAAAGTAATTTTTTTTCGAAGTTTTGCCTGTTGTAAATTAGACCAACCTGCCAGAGGAATGGAAGACTAAAATGAAAAAAAAAATACTCAGAATGTTTATGGCCAAATTTCAATTTTCTGCTTCACAGCATGAAGATGTCAGTGCTTAAAGCTTGGTCAAAATCTTTTTATACAGATAAAAACCATTGTATACACTATGACTTTATTCTCAGCAGCAGTTGAAGTCCAGGTACATGGAAACCCTGTGGAAATAGACAGAAATTCCAGATGCTCTTCATGAAAAGATTTACACAAATGCAACATAATTTTCTCCAAATATGACTCTTTCCAAGTCTCAGAAAAACTCATTTCTAAGAAGGAAAACTCAGGCAGGAAATTAAGCACTTTCTTCAAATATTCACAGATTCTATTGTTGGAATGTCTACAGGAACTTTTAAAAAGTAGGAAAGAAGAACTGCTTAAACCAGAAGCTAATTATTCTAAGGCAATCTCATATTCACTGGTGAATGAGTACTTCATACACTATGAGCTTTCAGACCTTGAGAAATAAAAATATTAACATTATTTCAAAGATAGGAAGAATGGATAGAGAAATCATGTGTAATATTTGGAATTTTAGTTCTGCTAGAAATCGACTTGGTCTGGTTTGGCAGGAGCAATCAAAACCAAAGATGACATATGATTGCTATGACTTTCTCTTTCTGGAAACACAGACTATATTGTCTATAATGTAATTATGACTGAAAAGACTTTTTTATCAGTATGTGGCTTCTCAGACATGACCCACAGAAGACACACCAGGAAAGAAGATCCATTGTATGCAAGTAGAGTTTTGCCAGGTTAGGAATGCTGTTGGAAAGGTTTCAGATCCACAATGCTATTACTGCTACATTTCAGACTCTTAAGTAGAAAATACACATTTTGGGGTTGGTTTGATGTTTTTTTTCCACAATATTTTTAGCATCTTCAGCTGAAACTGCAAAAATATCTGGAAGGATATTGGGAAGCATAGCTGAGTGATGCATCTTGATAAAATCAGAGTAATTAAACAGAAATGATAAGCTGACATAATCAGTCTACTGGCATAAGCTGTGCTTTCTGTATGGTCAGAAAAAGCACTGGAGAAAATAACAGCCACTGATAATCCTGACTAAGAAATGAAAGTATTACTCAGGGCTCAGTGTCTTAAAAAAATTCCTGTATGGGTGTAGTGCCACAGAGCAGTGTAGGAGATGTGCGATCTATTTCTGAGGGTAAGACAATGAAATGTTGGAAGTGAGTGCCAGAAAACTAGCATTTGCTGCCAACAGGACAGAGTTAGAAATGTTAGACCATAAGGCATCTCAGGGAATTATGTCATATAGTTGCTTTCAAAAATCAAATCTGGTCTTAGTTTGAGAGTACTGCATTTACTTGAATATAAGGCAACACTTATGATTCTTCTTCTATTCCAACAGAAAAAATGGTGAATGTAAATACCTCCAGAACCCTTTCAGTCCCACTTGTTTTGACAGTGAAGATTCTTCTAGAGTGATGAAGATACAGACAGAAACCTTGTGCTTAGGGAAGAGGATGCCATTTACTCTCTTCCCCTCTTTTCTCTACTTCATGTACAACTTAAACACAGATCCTGCAAGGGAGAATGATGGAGAAGTGATCCCACTCACTGAAAGAAGCAAGTGTGTAGGGAGGGAGATTTGTGATTAGACAGGAGAAATGAGGGCAAGGAAAAAGCATAAAGGAGTAGGAGGAAGGAAGAGATACTAAATAGCAGCAATGGATGAGAACTGAGGGAAATGTGAGGTGCTGGCTCCCTCATCTTCAAAGGAAATAAATTCATTCTCGGTTTCCTTAGGAATTGTGGAATTTATACTCATCTGGTATTAAACAAAATGACAGCTGATGTAAGGGAGCAGCAGTAGCACCCCACCAGCCCAGAGCCCAGGGGGAAGAAGTGTCGGCAGGCTGTGAGCCACCAGAGGAAGGATGTCTCTATCCTTCCAACTACCTTCACCTCCTCCCACATGGAAGCAGTAATGGCTGCCATCTGTGACTGTTGTTGTTCAGACATTGTTTCTGTTCCACCCCATCCTTATTTTGGAAGGCTCCTCTTGAAGCTACCAGCTCCTTGAAGATGAACACTCTTTGAAGTGCCAGGAAGAAATATTTACATAGAGTTTATACTAATTTATTTTTTCACCATTTAATAGCTCTTTTTGTTCTCTTGCTTGTGTTAAGCTCATCCAAAGTATTTGGAGAGCTAAATAGTGTGTGGTGTTGGATATTTATTTTTCTGCTGTCAAATAATGGCTCTGAGGTTCCATAAACATCTTTACCATTTCTCTCTGGTTTTGGTTTACCTAGAATTCCTTTGTTTTGAGTGAGGTGGCTGGAGCTGAACAAGGAATTGCAGTTCAAATCTTTTCAGTGCTTTATCCAGTGAAATGGGATTTCCGTGTCTCTTAAAAGCACATTTGTCTTTTCCATGGCAGTAGCAGCTCCTAATCCATGGGTGATCAACTGTGTACAGATCTGATTTTGCAAGGAGAAAACAGAGGTACCATGGAAGGTTTTGCAAAATGCAGATGCTTGTGATGCTTCTTGCTTTTCCAGCTCTGTTATGTTGCTCTTCCAGGACTTTGGGCAGGGCAGTGGCCATGCTGATACTCACCAGGCTTGAGGTTCAGACAGCACAGCCATTTTGGTTTTTCTTCCATCTACAGGTATCCCACCAAGAGTTTCAACCCAATGCTCCTTTCAGAGGTATCAATACTGCTGCCAAGTTTACAGGTGTTGCCCCAGCTGGTTGGCCACTTAGAGCAATTGTGGCAGAACAGGGTTTGGCAGCTCCATCATTGGCTATGAATATACATGCTAGGAATATGCTACTTTAGAGATACAAACAACAGCCTTTCTCCTGCACCACCCTGTGCTTCACCTTGACTGAAGCCCTCCATCTCACGCTTGACTGTGGCATTGCTTGATGTCTTTGCGAAATGACAGCTGCTGACCTGCTCATAGTTTCCATCAGGCAGCACGCTCTACAGCTCAAGACTGCCTCCATCAGAGTGCACTAGACAAAGAAGTGTTCTAAAATAGCAGGAAAGAAAATAATCAACTTACAGCTGATCCTCTTGTTGTCACTATTAAATTTCTCCATGTTACATTACTCCAGTTTTCAAGACGAGATGACTCTGTATTGTTTCTCCTGTTAATGTCTATGATTTAATCTCCAGGCTTGCTTTCTTTGTACCTGTTTGTGCAGTTGAGCCGTAGGTGGTGTATGTCACTGTGGTTTTGTATCATGTATTAATTTGGGGAATGACAGGATGGAGAAGTGATTTCAGTAAGCTTGGTAAGCATAAACAAAGTTTTTTTTCTACAAGACAAATAATATTAACTCAACCAAATCAACATGGAAACTGATCAAAATTGTAAAAGGATGCAATTGAGACAAAGCTTAAGGTTTAGAGAAAGCTGTCCGAGCTGGAGGAACAATAACAATAAATGTGAAGTGGAAGTAATCAGTTATATGGAGCTTCTATGTTTAACTGTAATAATCAAAGTAGCACTATCTAAATGAAGAGCTAACAAGAAATAAAAGATGAACCTTGAGGTTTGCTTGGAGTGATGTTTTCTTTGTCTCTACAGCTCTGTTCCCTCACCCAGGATCTCATCTGTTCCAGTACTCATATTTTATTACTTATAGAGGAGCGTGAAATATGTAGGACATTTCACAAGTCAGTAAAGACATGCTTGGTATGCCACACGGTGTTGTTCTGGAGATAGCAGTGTTTCTTTGCCCTTGAATCTGTTCACACCTCTGATTCTCAAGTGAACACACAATTCTTTTGCCCAGGGCTCAGTGTGCGTTTGGTTTCTTTTATTTTTTTTTCTCCTATCTTCAGTCTCAGGGATTTCTAGTTTTGCACCCATACGGTGGGAAAACATACTTCATGCAAGCCAAATATGTGAACAAGTTGAAAGGCAGAGACAGATGGAGCCATCTCTGTGATATCTAAACAAAATACTGTGGACATAATGAAATACTAAAGCATTTGCATTAGTGTGTGAGCTGGAGCTGAAAGAACAAAACTGATGCAACACAGTTACTCATATGTGGATTCAGAGCCTTAGTTTCTTTGCTCCTGACCTGCCGTTACTGCATGCATGTCATCTGGGACTTTACGAAGCTAATGAATCTAGGCTCCTAGCTACTTGACATCAAGGAATACATTTATAAGCTTGCCTAGTCTGCATTATTTTTTATCACAGTCTCTTTCAAGCTTATCACTCTTATCAGATGGAAAAAAAGAACTGTTGTGCATCTTTACCTTTCTCCACCAACACCAGGGACTGCCTCAGGCAGTTTTACTGATAGAAGTCTGTACATCTGATTCGATTTTTGGTAGAAAATACACAGAGCTTCACATGTTTCAGAATCAGCACATGAAACTCAACCGAGACATGACAATGGCAGAAAAGTAATGCAGCCTCATCATAACTATGCATGTTCCCAGCATTGCCCACAACAGACTTGAGACTGTTGCCACTTCAAGTCTAAAGTTTTTGTGGCTCAGTGCCTTTACTTTAGGTTATGAGGTAGTGTGTGAGAAATGGGAAAATGAGGAAGCTGGTTTTTTCTCCCTTGTGAGGCAGTCTACCTCACTACTATTGCTAGGAATGATTCATGTTAGGTACATTTCTTGTGCTTTCTTGTTTGTCTATTTGGAGAAGGTTTCCCTTGATATTAAAATTGTCATCTTTACTATTCTCATAGCTGATTACTTTTATAGATGAAAATGTTGAAGGAGGAGTCTGTAAACACATGCGTGTGTGAATTAAAATAATCCCTGAAGTTGTCTGCCCTTTCTCTGTGGGGATCAGGTTGTCAGGTAGATTCTCGCTGTTTTTCATTCCAGCCTCTTCCTGGGATATACTTGGTTCCAGGCAGTAGAGATCTTATGAGAGGACAAGCAACCTTTTGTAAAAGCGACAGCTGTGAACATGCCATTGCTGGTTTTGTCATGTTTTATAGTGGTGTAACACCTATTGGTAGAACTTGTGTCTTCCTACATTTTTACATGGAGGTTGACATCTCCTATCTTATTGATCTCTCCCTCTTACACTCATCGTTTAATAAGCCTGTGGTGGCTACAACATTGCTTAAGCAGGAAAATACCATGAAAATACTGAAGGTGATCCTAGATGCAGCGAGGAGCTGGGATGCATGTTCCACATGGAGTATCCCAATGCCTGGCATTCTCTGGAAGCAGTCACACCTAATGTTTATAAATGCAGGAAAACCTGGGAGAATTAATGGAAGTATTTGCTCGACCTAAGATGGAGTAGATGCCCAGTAAGGTAGTAGGTGGTGCTGGAGCTCGGGCTGCTGTGTTTAGAGGCAGCAACACATGCGATCCGTCTGCATGGCACCATTGAAGAACCGAGGCAAAAATAGCAGAATCTGGCAAGCTCGCAGCGCTCGTTGTTTCTCTGCAGTACCACGAGGGTGGACGTGCTGGAAGCTGCATTTCTGGGGGGTAATTTCAGAAAGGCTGAGGTGTTCCCTTCCCCTTTAGCCGGTGGCGCGGTGGGGTCCGAAGCCTCTGCAAAGCAGCGGCGTGCCGTCCCGCGTGTGGGACAGGGGCCAGCTGCCCTGCAGCGGGGGAGCCCCTGCCGTTCCCGCTCCAGGAGGGAGGGCTAGGAAGTCGCCGCCGCGCTCGCATGCCGGGGCAGCCTCCGCGCCACCTTCCCCCGCGGCTCCCGGCGGGGCTGGCACCGGCTCTCCCCGCCGGGCCGCGGGGCGCGGCGGCGGGCGCGCGCGGCGTTGCCGTAGAGACGGCGCCGCAGGGGGCGGGGGCGGGAGGAGGCGGTCCGGCCGCCGCCAGCGGCCCGAGGAGGCGAACGGAGGCGCCCGCCGCGCGGCGGGCCCCCCAGTCCTACCCACCTCGCCGCCCCCCCCCCCCCCCCCCCCCCCCGCCGCCATTCCCTATTATAGAAGAGCTTCCGGCGGCTTGGACCACTCTGACATCATCCCCCGCACCCCGGTGACGTCAGCGCCGGGAGCGGTGCGTGACGTGGGTGCGTAGGGGAGCGTGGTGACGTTGCTATTTAAAGCTCCCCGGGCGGAGGATGGAGGCAGAGCGAGCGGGTGCCGCCGCCAGCAGGAGAGGGCTGGAGGCGCGTGGCGGCGTGCGCCGGCGACTGTAGGGCCGGGCTCCGCTCGGCTCTTCCCTTCCCTTCCCCCGGGAGGAGCGGGACGGAGGCGCGGGCTGTGTGCGGCGGCTGCGCCTCCCCACCGCGAGGGGACGGGCGGGCGGTGGCGGAGGTGTGAGGCGGAGGCGGGGGATGCGAGCGGGCAACGGCTCGGTGGCGCTGGAGCAGCCGGGCACCGCCTGACGCGGCAAGCGCTCCTTCCCTCCCTCCCTCTTTCCCTCCCTTCCTCCCTCCTGCCCCACCGGCGGGGGTTTGAGCCCGCGTCCTCGCCGCAGAGGAGCGCGGGCTGGGCGGCGGCAGCCCCTCCCGCCACCCGCTGGCAGTGACCGACCCGCCGCGCCCCAGGACGATGCCCGCCCGCTCGCCGCAGAAGAAGGCGTGACGGCGACGAGCGGACCCGCCGCCGCGGGAAGGAGGAGCGGCGCCCCGTATCTCCGCAGCCGGGGGTGGGCGGGCGGGCGGATCGGGGGAGCGCGGCCCCCCGGTGCGCGCCGGCGACGCGCGGCCGCAGCCCGCCGCTAGCCGCCTCACGCCGGGAGCCCGATGCCAGCCCCGGTGCCGCGACTCGCACTGCCTCCTCGGGAAAATGCGTCGGTGCCCGCCGCGCTGCCGGCGGGGCTGCTAGGGGGAGCGGCGGCGTGGAGCCCTGCGCGCACCGCCTGTCCCATCCCGCTCCGCCTCTGAGGCACACGGAGGAGCCCTCGGCGGCCGCTCACGTCTCGGCGAGAAGCGCCGCAGCCGCCTACAGACCCTCGCGGAGAAGGCGACTGCCTCCCCGTCCGCCCGCAAGAGGGGACCCGCCTGCGCTCGCCGCCGCCTCCACCGCCGGCCGGGGGGCCGGAGCCGCTGCCTGCGGGCGCCTGGCGGGGCCGGCGGCCATGGGAGCCCGGCCCGCGGGGGGCGCTCCCTAGGGCGCGGGCGGCCCCGCTCGGCTCGGCGGCTGCGAGCCGGCGGCGCGGCCCCCCGGGCCTGCGCGACGAGCGCGGCGCAGCGGCCCGCCGCCACGGGGCTGCGGAGCTGCCGGCGCGGCGAGGAGCGCCCCGGGGACGCGGCCCGCGCGGCACCGCCGGTGCCCGGCGCCGCCGGCCGCCATGGGGTAAGGATCTTGCGGAGACCGCCGGGCTGGCGATGGGGCGGGCGGGGGCGGAGGGTGGAAGCGGCTGCCCGCCGGAGCCGCCGCCGCCGCCGCTGCTGATCGGCGGGCGCTGCCGAATGCGCACGGAGGCGAGCGGAATTGCCGGCGGGGTGCGCAGGGGCAGGATCCTGCTGCGGTCGATGCTGTGCATCAGCCCGGCACCGGTGAGGGAGAACCTGTGCGCTCCGTGAGGGGCGCACCGCGATCTGCAGAGGTTTAGCCTCCGCCGTAGCCGCGTCCGATCGCTGGAAGAGCCGCCCTGGCTTCCAGATCCCCACTGTGAGGACCTTCCCGGGGCTCTTTAAGGCATGGTCAGTTCCGAAAATGACTGCTTGAAGCTCAGTGTGACACTGTGAAACTTCAGAGCAGCGAAGGCTCGTGTTGACTCCTCTCGAGTCTTCCAAAGGATAAAAAACAACGTGTGGATTTCCCAGGGAAGTGAAGACGGCTCTAAGGAAGTCTGCTTTAGACCAGGTCCCCTAGTAAATTGGGACATCCACTTGCGGTTTTGGCGAGATGAGAAGGAATAGAATCTTTAAAATTAATCTGATTGCATCTAAATTAGTAGATCAAAAGTGACATGGATACCTGTGAAAACTTTGCACAGTTATGTCCTTAGTAATTTGTATAGTGAGATGGAAGAATAATCCCTACTGCCAGACTTGTCTCATAGTGGAATGGAAGCTCATCCACGTTCAAAAGCAGCAGAAACCTGGCGTGATTTGGCTAATTGCATCTTGAAAGCAGACTTTTGATGTGTTAACAAGATGCTGGTTTTCTAAGACTTTATGGCATAATTGAGTACAAATGTTACAAATCATGTCCTTTGTATTTCATTATTCAGGAGTTCAAAAGTGAAGTTCATATATTAATAGGGAATTTTAAAGTATCTCTTTCCTTAAGCTGTTAAGGACAATTGGAATTCTCCAATTTATTAACTTCCTTGCATGTGGAGTGACAACAGCTGCATCCTTGGCTCTGACCTAGCCACTGTGGTTTGTGGTACGAGGTGTAGGAAGGAATCACTTCTTAGCTTTTATTTTAATGTTGTCTTCCCTTCCATTATAAAAAAAATACAATAATAAATCCCAAACAGGATAAACCACAGTTTACAGCTATCTACATATTAAAAAAAAAAAAGTGATAGTGTCAAAAGGCTAAATGATATGGTGTGTTAGGGCTACATTCTTAAAACTACTAAGTAGACACAGAATTATTTAGCTGTTTAAATTCAAATAATGGAAAACCTGTGGTTTATTTAAAATTAGTATCATGTTTATAGATACGTCAGCTAAGTGTATCATATTACAAATATGGAGAACTGCTGAAGAGAAGTAAACATTCTGAGCCTTTCTGAAAACAAAAACCTGACTTAAGCCCCCCCAAAAATAAAGACTCCCCCATTTCATCAATTCAAGTGCTTCTGGTGATTTAGTGTCATAGCTTCTTAGCAAACAGGACAAATCCCTATCTGTAGAGGGAATTGAAATAATCCTAAATACTGAAGTTGTTGATGTGACTGCTGGAGTAGTGTCTTGGCACATTGAGGTCAAGAAGATAAAACTTGCTATCAAAGATTTGGAGGACTCTTTAGACAGTACCCACTGGGGTATTGCAATACAGAGTTCCTTTGCAAACAGTCTTCTAGCAAGGTGGACAAAACCAGAAATGTAGGTATGTGTTACTGGTAAGTTCCCTCCACTCTATATGTGAGCAAGCACATCCAAGCCAGTGCCAGCAGCAACTTGGTGGATCTACAGTTAAGGGTCAGACACTTGCTAGCATTCAGAGCAGAGGTCTTGATTCAATAGCTGTTTTGTATTAATGTGTAAATGCAGTTGCTCACGGATTCTGGAGTATTTCTGGGTGAAGGTATACTGGATTCTTAACACTGCAGTTGTAAAAATAGTCTAGTGATGGTCTACTAAGGTCTTAGAATGGAGTACTGTAGAAGCAAGTTGTAAAATGGTTGATAGTCCACATACCTGGCCGCATGAGGGTCTGTGGGTGTCTCTCATCTCACAAGGGAAGGTAGAAGAATCAAGCCCTGGGGACTGTGTAGGCCAGACACATGGGATGTCCAGTCTTGCTTTTCTACCTACTAGTCTGTCTCTCCTCTCGTAGTTCCTCATCCTTGTTGCATAAAGTCAGCTTTTATCGATAGTCACTGCTGAGTGATGTAACCATTTCTTTGCACAGACCCGTCTGTTGGCTTGATCGCAGAATATGATATTCTGTAATAGGAAAACATGTTTTTCTGTGTAAATAAGGTGACCTCAGTATGTTCTGTCCTGGCTCATGACAGAGTCTCTCTTTTATTCCCAGTATTGAGAAATACAAAATCTGTCAATATTGTATAATCAGTCTTCTGTGAGGAGATGTTTAATTAAATTTAAAATCTTCATGAAATAGATCTGAACATACTCAGGGTATATATTGGTAGAATAGATTAATGTGTACATTAGTCAGGTAAATTATATCTTAAAATAGCAAATCATAATCGTATTTTACTCATCATTTATAGTGCTTTTACTTTTGGCTGGGGCCAGGGGAGATAGAGGCTCGTATTTGTGGACCACACTTCATGTTTAGACATATCATGGAAGCTTCACAGCCATGAATTCTGGTAGGAGTGAGAAGCTGGTGTCCTGTTAGTCTCTTGGATTAATTCCTGGTTTATTAATGGGTAGTCTTCTTTCCATAACTACTTTCCTTTATGGCCTCCTGTGCTCTGGAGAAATGTCCACATTTATCTTACTAGCTTTTCCCTTCACTCTTGCTGAATGATAAGAAATGATAAAGTAAAAGCTTCTGTAAGATGTGCTTGTCTCTGTCACATCATGTTAATCAAGGTGCCTTTATAAAGACTTCAGCTTCTCTTCACTTTTGTTGGATTATATTTAGTGTGTTATCTTCATAAAGGTGGTTATGATATGTGTCAGTTTGAGACAGCAGAATTAGAATACTAGAGTTCTTAAGTTGATTGGAGAATATTGTGGAAGATGAGTATTTTAGGATGTACTTAGTAGTGTTGTAGTTGCCTAGAAATAAGTATTTTAATTTAATTTTTGGCAGTTGGGAAAATGTCTGTTGCTGGTGAGAGTGTTGATCTGCACAAGGGTAGGGAGGCCCTACAGAGAGACTTGAACAGATTGGATTGATGGGCCAAGGTTAACGGGTTGAGCTTCAACAAGGCCAAGTGCCAGGTCCTGCACTTGGGCCACAACAACCCCTGCAATGCTACAGGCTTGGGAAAGGGTGGCTGGAAAGCTGTCTGGCAGAAAGCAACCTGGGGGTTCTAATCAACAAGTGGCTGAACATGAGCCAGTAGTGTGCCCAGGTGGCCCGGAAGGCCAATGGCATCCTGGCTTGTATCAGGAACAGTGTGGCGAGCAGGAGCAGGGATGTAATTCTGCCCCTGTGCTCAGCACTGGTGAGGCCTCAGCTCGAGCCCTGTGTGCAGGTCTGGGCCCCTCACTGCAAGAAAGGTATTTAGCTGCTGAAGTGTGTCCAGAAGAAGTCAACAAGGCTCACGAAGGGTCTGGAAAGCAAGTCCTATGAGGAGAGGCTGAGGAAACTGGGATTGTTCTGCCTGGAGGGGAGACCTTATCACTCTCTACAACTACCTGAAAGGGGATTGGAGAGAGGAGGGGTCAGACTTTTCTCCCTAGTAGCAAGTGATAGGACTAGAGAAAATGGCTGCAAGCTGTGCCAGGGGAGGTTTAGGCTGAACAATAGGAAGACGTTCTTCACTGAAGGGTCATCAGGCGTTGGAACAGCCTGCCCAGGGCAGTGGTGGATTCACCATCCCTGGAGGTATTTAAACAACGTGTTGATCTGGTGCTTGGGGACTTGATTTAGTGGTGACCTGGCAGTGCTAGGTTAATGGTTGGAGTCGATGATCTTAAAGGTCTCTTCCAGCCAAATAGATTCTGTGATTCTTACCCTTTTTGAACAATGAGGAGTTAGTCAAATGCCTTTCTTTAAATCACTCTGGATGCAGAGTCTAATTTTGAAGAGAGGATAGTACAGTTGTAGGGAAATTGACAAATAATGCTAATTCTAACCTGTAGGATGTAAGCTTTTTTTGCAAAGCTCTTTTAAGGCTTTAAAGTACAGAAGTTACATGGAAGTCTATGCTGTTTGAACATATGGGATAGACAAATCTTGGTGTGGAAATTGGTTTTAGTTTGCTACCTCTTTACTTGCTTTTTTAGGTGTTTTCAAACCACAGTCTTGTCCTTAAACTCTTCAGTTTCCTTTTTCTAGCTGGGTAACAGGACAAGAGTGCTATAAAGCTTTCAGGAGCCAGAAGCATTGCTGACTGTTGAATTTGACCTGACTCAGGTTTACTAACCTCTCTTTTTCCTTCCCTTAAGGCTTAATGATAGCTTTCTCAAAACTTTGTCTTAGCAACAGTTCCATCAGCTGTGCTCTTCTGACACAGGAGTATTGCAGGTATTAGAGCAGTAGTTCCATGCTACTGCAGTTCCTGGCCATTTCACTAACTCGGGGTAAAATGATATGCTTATTGTGTTGAAAGCAAGGGCTGCAAAGTAGTTTATGTTGTCTTCTGTAGCAGTGTGGAGAGTGTAACAAAAGCAGATGAACAGTGCTTACTATAGATAACACGCACAAAACCTGATTGTTGGAAAAAACCCAGTAAGGTATAAATGGCTAGACAGATGGAATGTGTGTAAATCAGCTTGAAATGGTTAATGAACTACCTTTTAGACAGCAAAGTGCAGAGACCTCTACCAAGCATAAATTATCTTCTGTCATGATAGTTTTATGGCTGTGAAATAAGCATGAGAAATCCAAAACATCTCTTCTGTCCTGGTGACACATAAACAAGAGTCCTGAACACAATGGGAGATGATTTCCATGCTGATCTAGTGAAGATATTTTTAATGCCATAAGGTTGTGATTGATCTGTTTCAGTATTTCCAAGCATTATAAAGATTATATAGACCATCTCTTTGGGCAAAATCCTAGTTCTGCTGCAAATAAGCATTTGAGTCCTTCACATTCATCATGCTGAGGTTATTTTTATTTTCAGTGTCTCAAGTCCGTCATCAGATGAATGCTTTTTATGTGTGTTCTTGTGATTTCTCTCTCCCAAACAGTGCTTGCCCTACCACAATTCCAGTTATTTTTGCAGGACGTGGTGGAGTCGCTCTTTACGTGAAAGAGCAACTACAATGTCTTGAACACCATCCAGGCATGGATGAGGAGCAAGTTGAGAGTGTATGGGTTAGAATTAAGGGGCAGGCTGGCAGGAGAGATACTGTTGTGTGTGTCTATTACAGGCCACCAGATCAGGGTGAGGAAGTTGATGAGGCCTTCTACAGGCAGCTGAGAGCGGTCTCACAATCACAGGCCCTGGTTGTCATGGGGGATTTTAACTTCTCTGATATTTGGTGGAAGGACAACTCAGCCAGCCAGCCACAGTCCAGGAGGTTCCTCCAGTGCATCGATGATAATTTTCTGATGCAAATGGTGGAGGAGCTGACTAGGAGAGGAGCACTGCTGGACCTCATCCTCGCTAACAAGGAGGATCTGGTTGAAGCAGTAAAGGTTGAGGGCTGCCTTGGCTGCAGTGACCATGAAATGGTGGAGTTCAGGATCTCATGTAGCAGAAACAAAATAGCAAGCAGAATTGCAACCCTGGACTTCGCCAAGGCAAACTTTGGATTTTTCAAAAAATTACTAGAGAAAATCCTATGGGCAAGGCTGTTTGAAGGTAAAGGGGGCCAAGATAGTTGGTTAGCGTTCAGGGACTGTTTCTACCGTGCTCAAGATCAGAGCATCCCGACACGTAGGAAGTCAAGGAAGGGAGCCAGGAGACCTGCGTGGCTAAACAGGGATCTGCTGGGTAAGCTCAAGGGCAAGAGGAGAATTTACAGATCTTGGAAGGCGGGGCTGGCCACTTGGGAAGAATATAAGGCTGTTGTCCGAGGATGTCGGGAGGCAACTAGGAAAGCAAAGGCCTCCCTAGAATTGAACCTGGCGAGAGGGGTCAAGGACAACAGGAAGAGCTTTTTCAAATACGTGGCAGATAAAACTAACACCAGAGGCAATGTAGGCCCACTGATGAATGAGGTGGGTGCCTTGGTGACAGAAGATACAGAGAAGGCAGAGTTACTGAATGCCTTCTTTGCCTCTGTCTACTCTGCCGGAGGCTGTCCTGAGGAGCCCCGTTCCCCTGAGGCCCCAGAGGAAGTCAGGGCAGTGGAGGAGTTTGCTTTAGTCGATGAGGACTGGGTTAGGGACCAATTAAGCAATCTGGACATCCATAAATCCATGGGTCCAGACGGGATGCATCCACGGGTGCTGAGGGAGCTGGCTGATGTCATTGCTAGACCACTCTCCATCATCTTTGCCAAGTCTTGGGAGACGGGAGAGGTGCCTGAGGACTGGAGGGAAGCAAATGTCACTCCGGTCTTCAAAAAGGGCAAGAAGGAGGACCTGGGTAACTATAGACCGGTCAACCTCACCTCCATCTCTGGGAAAGTGATGGAACGACTTATCCTTAGTGCCATCTCAAGGCATATCAAGGATAAGAGGGTCATTAGAGACAGTCAGCATGGCTTCACCAAAGGGAAGTCGTGCTTGACTAACCTCAGAGCCTTTTACAAGGATATAACAAGGTGGATAGATGATGGCGGAGCGGTGGATGTGGTCTACCTTGACTTCAGTAAAGCATTTGACACAGTCTCCCACAGCATCCTTGCTGCTAAACTGAGGAAGTGTGGTCTAGACTCTCGGGTAGTGAGGTGGACTGTGAACTGGCTAAGGGGAAGAAGCCAAAGAGTCGTGGTCAATGGGGTGGAGTCTGGTTGGAGGCCTGTATCCAGTGGAGTCCCTCAAGGGTCAGTACTGGGACCAGTATTATTCAATATATTCATCGATGACTTGGATGAGGGACTAGAGAGTACTATCAGCAAGTTTGCTGATGACACCAAGCTGGGAGGAGTGGCTGACACGCCAGAAGGCTGTGCTGCCATTCAGTGAGACCTGGACAGGCTGGAGGGCTGGGCAGGGAAAAATTTAATAAAATATAACAAGGGTAAATGTAGAGTCTTGCATCTGGGTAGGAACAACCCCAGGTTCCAGTATAAGTTGGGGAATGACTTTTTAGAGAGTAGTGTAGGGGAAAGGGACCTGGGAGTCTTGGTGGACAGCAGGATGACCATGAGCCAGCACTGTGCCCTTGTGGCCAAGAAGGCCAATGGCATCCTGGCTTGTATTAGAAGGGGGGTGGTTAGTAGGTCAAGAGAGGTTCTCCTTCCCCTCTACTCTGCCCTGGTGAGACCCCATCTGGAATATTGTGTCCAGTTCTGGGCCCCTCAGTTCAAGAAGGACAGGGAGCTGCTGGAGAGAGTCCAGCACAGGGCAACTAGGATGATTAAGGGAGTGGAGCATCTCCATTATGAGAAAAGACTGAGGGAGCTGGGGCTCTTTAGTTTGGAGAAGAGGAGACTGAGGGGTGACCTCATTAATGTTTACAAATATATCAAGGGTGAGTGTCACAAGGATGGAACCAGGCTCTTCTCGGTGACAGCCACTGATAGGACAAGGGGTAATGTGCTGAAACTGGAACATAAGAGGTTCCACTTAAACTCGAGAAGAAACTTCTTCTCAGTGAGGGTGACGGAGCCCTGGAACAGGCTGCCCAGAGAGGTTGTGGAGTCTCCTTCTCTGGAGACATTCAAGACCTGCCTGGACACGTTCCTGTGTAGCATTATCTAGGCATTCCTGCTCTGGCAGGGGGATTGGACTTGATGATCTTTCGAGGTCCCTTCCAATCCCTAACATTCTGTTATTCTATGATTCTATGATAACCAGATGTTGAGCCAATACTTGAGGAAAAATGTAGTCTCAAACTCATAGAGCTTGCAATAGCTTGAAATCTTGTATCAGGTCAGCACTTCTGTTTGGGGAGGGCACTGACACCTAACTAGCGTTAGAGTGTTTCTGTCTGCTAATTAGTGAAAGTAATAAGTAGAATTCAGATATTGCTCTTTTGAGAATTTTGTTGGCAAACATTTATTCTTTATATTTGTCTCTTAAGACTCTAATTTGATTCAAAGCTCTTAGCTGATCGCTCTAAATCACAGCTTTCCAAATGTATGTCTCTGTGTTAGTGTACTACAAAGAGAAGAGCATTGTCTCATGACATAACACTAATTTACTAGTAGTTTCTCATTAGTATGGGTGCCTGGGATGTTGTTTTAGCTGAGGCTATAGTTTTCCAATGTGTTCCAGATTAGTGACCATGTAAATGATGCAAACACTTCATACAGATTAGAAACTTAGTTCTTCTACTTTTTAAGCTCTCTCTAATTTTGAAGACCCTCTTAGTAAAGGAGTGAGTGTGGTGTAGAGATACCCAGTGAGGCTGAGACCAGGTCTGGAATGGAACTCACATGAGTGTATATATATATGTGCACACAGAAATGAAATGTGCTTGTGTTTTAACAGTGTGCCCTTTGTATCTGAGACCAGGCTACTGTTCCATCACATGTATGGAAAATGAAATCACTATCACTGACTGGTAACCCCCCATGAAAATTAGTTTCTTGCTAAGTTTTTCTTTTTCTTTTTAATTTAAATATAATTAATTTAAATCTGAGACAGTCCTGCACTCCAGAAAAATCTTAGGCTTCCCCATATATGTGGTTATAGTCTTAGTAACAAGAAACTAACAGTGAACAAAGAGGCGAAGTATTGTGTCGTTTAAAATAAAAATTGGAATATTCAGTCTTTTTTTTTCCTAAGGATAGCATGTGAAGTTGGAATGTGCATTTACAATCCCTACTTAGGTGAAACCCTTCTCAAAACAAAAATTACAAGAGCGTGCTTTCTAGTTCAGGTTTTATACTGTTATCCCTGCGAGGTTTTTTCACGTGTATTCAGTCTTAAAGGTGAGGTGGAATGGGTTTTGAAGCACTGTGATTTTATTCCACCTGGGCCTTGCATCATGTAGGGTTGGGCACCATTGCATCTACACAGAGCCCTAGCAGTGTGGTATTAGTGTCGTCTGCTCCATTCTGCAAAATAATGGAACTCTGTTTGAATACTGTATTGATTTTCTGGAACTGCATCACAAATATGCTTCTGGCAACACACTGCGTTCTGACACACTTCTCTGGTGGCAAGTAGTGGTTAGTGTCACTCATCATTAGTGCCACTCATCATTAAAAAAATAAGTCCAGGGAGACACTGTTTAAATATGTAGTGTATGATGCTGGATTGCCAGATATAAGCATATATTGATATTTTCAATATCAAGTCATGATTTATTTTTTTTTTAGCTACAGATATCAAGTTAGCTAATGTAAGCAATCCACATCACTGATTTTGATTAGTGACTTTTACCTGAATAAATTGAGAAGAACCTGAAATATATAGTTCCTCTCATGTTTTTCTTCTTCCTCTGTATACATGCAAATGATTTATAGGCACTGGTTTTTTGATCTTTGTGGCTGTATTCTTTGTCATCATCTTGATTGTTAAGTTTTCACTGGGAATGCCACCAAAGTGTGGGAACAACAGAAGATGAGGGCTGATTTTTCCTATTTACTGCAGGAAAACGTTGGTGCAGTGAGCCACATCAGTGCTGTAGCCTAGCTGACTGCATGCATGTACAAATACTGGGGTTGGGTCAAGGCAAGTACCATCACAGGTTGAATAGACCTACCTTTTGCTAGAGCAGTGTCTGTTTATTCTGTGGGTATGTACTTAAAAAGATCCACACTCAGAGCTGTCCTGGTCTGGAGTTTGCTCCTTAGTTTTGAAGCTCAAGTCTGAAAAGTTTTTTTGAGACTGTCCACTAGGCTGAGTCATAGCTTGTTGAGAAATGACACGTTTTCCCCTTTCCGTAGTGTTTTTCATAGTAAAAAAACATAATAGGTAACATTTCCAGGATTTAGAATTTGGGTTTTTAGTGATATATTCTGTAAATAGCATGCTATAATCATGAATGCATACTTAATCTTGAAGCTCTTCTTGTAACAGGACATGTAAAAAGATCTTCCTTGAGTTTTGAAAACTGAAGAATGAGCTTTAAACGGTCAACACTTTACAAGTGATGTGTTGGTGAAATAAATCACCTTTGGTGTGTATTCTCACAATTCCTGCTTCTTGTGACTGTTCATTTCCAACAGTCTGCTAGCCCTGCCTTGTCTGTACAAAAATCTAAAAGAATATACTGTATGATGTTGGAGAAAGCGGTGTTTTCTCCAGTGCATGACTTGCTGTGAAGTGTGCAGCCATGTCAGGGCTTCTTAGAGTACGAAGCTAGGAAGATCATCATATGGAATAATATATGCGATGTAGCTTTGTTAACAAATCATTGCATGCAATAACTGATCTCCTAAGCAGGTATTTGGCCAGTTGACTTTGAAACTGGAACACCTGTGCTTTTGCACCAGCCATATTTTTCACTGACTTGCGTATAACTAGAAGAGTTAACCTGCAATTAGACAGGAACAATTTCTTGTAGATTAATCTACTTTCAGCTTCTAGGCACTGATTTTCATGTGCTTTTTGAACATCTGTGTATATGTCCCTCACATGTCAATATTTGTTTTGGGATTTTTTGTTTGGTTCTTTTGTAGTTTGTTTGTTTTTTTTTTCCAAAACATAGGAGGAATTTATGTTTCTGCTTTCTCAAGCCTACTATCCAGGCTTCCAGAGCTCTCTCCATCTAGACATATGTAGAAAAAAAGATAACCACAACGAAAAACTAAACACTTCAAGTACATATTTTCCTTTTTTTGTTTTAGTGATTTAAGGTCTCATCCCCCTGCTGCTGCACTGGGTGGTGTTTAGCGACCTACATCCACTCTAGGGCCGAGTTCCTACAAGGAAGTGATTGGGAATAGGTGGTGGCCTGCTGATTTGAGTCCTAAGTAAGTTTGGTTCTTTAGAAGCACTGCACAGCTCAGATGGCTATGTGCAATGGCAAAACTCACAGGATCTTTTCTGGAAAAAGATACAGGCACTGAACCACATGGTTAAATAAATATTTGTTTTGATGGAATTTTTGTGAAACATGACCACTGAGCTCTGGATTCTCTAAGTTGCCTCACATCTGATGCAAATGCTGCCCATGTCTCTTATAATGTATCTTAATGGGCTGCTCAAGATCTGAGATAATTTTTACTGATAATTATGTATTTGGTGACCTTAAATGTGACCTAGGGATTTAAAAAAAAAATCTCTCTTTTTGTCTGCATTAGTTATGAATTTATAAAATCAGACTGGAACAAAGGCTAGAATAGTTCTATAACTGGTATTGATTGAAGGGCACTATAGGGACGTTTTCTATAACGTGTGACTTCTATTGTTAGCAAGATTTGAGAACTAATATTATTCTGGAGCAAAGTTCATAGATAGAGGAAATCAATTGGCTATTTCCACAATTGTTCTTACAAATAAAAATTTTATGTAGCATGAAAATTTTTTTAAAGAGTCCTTCTTTTCTGCTTCTTAGTCCTAGATCTAAAGAACAGAGCTGCTCTTGAGTACTCAGAGATGAACATGGTAATGCTCAATTCACTTGCACTATCTCAGCCTGTACACATAGGATATAGCTCTAGATGTTCTAAAGGTTACCTTCTTTTCCACCTTCTTGCTTGTCCTGCTACTTCTTTGTCTTATTACTTCTGCCACTGACTATTTATTTTGTAAAACTCAAGACTTTCCTGAATCGGAGGACTTTGTCACTTGGACCAATGTGTGGGATGTTGCATGTGTTCCTGGAATCACTAGGAATAGTTCAACACCCTGGAGAGAGGAGTCTGTCAAGGAAGAATACTGACTGTCAACACCATGTTCAAGTTCAAAGTAATTTTACAAAATTCAACTATCCAAACAGTTCTGCAAACTTGGAAAATGCTATTTATGTAGTGGGAACCTGAAACAGAGGTTTGATTTCATGTCCCATATGTCTCTGGACAAATAATGAGTCTCTTTAAGACCCTAAAAATTGCTAGCTTGATGGTCCTGCAACTTACAGATGGCAGTACTTTTCTGCAGTTCCTCAGGAAGAATATGGGTGGAATTTACCCAGTTACTAAGATGCACACTTTTGTCTTCACCCTGTACAACTCCTGCTCACTTCCTCATTGTAGAGAAGAAATATTGAGAGGGATAGAATGATGATTTCAGACTGTGTGTAAGTTAACTGATTTTTGGAAAACCAGATCATTGAATTCTTGTTTCATATGAATACTGGTTCTACCGCAGAGTACATGACTGTGTGCTGCTATTAAGAATTTATGATAATGCACAGTTTATGATTACCATTGCTGGTGGTGATCACTAACTGAATTTTCATCTTTCCCATTTGAAGAATGCATCTGGTATTCTTCTGTGAGAAACTTGTGTTGCACCAGAAATATCCCTAATCAGAGTGGCACAAGAGCAGTTAACCGTCTTCACTGAAACTTGACAGACATGGTGAACAGTTTAAGTCACCTTAGTGAACGCCATTAGAAAAAACCCAGGGATTCTGATTTCAGATACCATTATGTTTATAAACTAGTATGATTGTGTGCTAGAGGAGTTGGGAAATTAGTGGTCATGGTTGAACTTCACACAGAGACAATTAAGTAATGATTAAAAACTCATACTTTAACTGACAGATACAAAAATTTTGCTCTAAATCATCTTGTTCTATGTTTATGCTGTTTGTCTTCCTGAAGAACTGATCCTCTTTGTTTCCATGTAAAAAACGAGATTTTCTTTTTGCAGTTAAGTGTGGTATTAGTACTTCCTACTCATGACAGACTGGTTACTAGCTTAAGCAGTCATATGTCTTAGTATGTATTATCTAAACACAAAATCTGTTAGAGAGTGGGAGATCGCAGTTTCTGCTACATGGACGACGTATTTGATGCTTCAGTTAAGCTGCTTTTGGAAGTAAATGTGTGAGCTCCAGTTTGGGAAGACTATAGCACATTTAGCATATATGAGTAAATTGTTTTTAAATACAGCTTTCTTTAAAACTGATTTTGCAATGCAAGCATTCTGCAAGTAGCTAATAAACCTGCTTGTTTCTGACCACTGTTTATTTTGTGGAACCAGAAACACTAGGACTTGGCTTCTTACATTTAATCTACCCTGATATTTAGGCAAAGGAGTGGGTGAGGGAGGCCTTTTTAGTTCATGGTACATAGGTTTTGAATGCATTGATCCCTATCAGTTCGTTCAGGGACCTTGTAAGGAAAATGGGTTTTGTTCATAAAAAAAGGTCGTACTGAAATAACTAACTAGCTCTTCACAGGCACTGGTACGTGATCTTTGTTTAGACACTTTCTAACTGTAGTAGCATGTATTTATTTCTTAAATATTTTTTTTGTTGAACTGTTAAGTATAGGCTTCTAGTAGAGACAGTTCCAGTTTGATGCGAAATAGGTAAGAAAATTTCAATTTTGCCTGTCACACAGGCATTTGAGCCAACACTTGCATAAACTGTGTGGTACGTGTTTTATTGCTCAGTTTGTCAAAATGCTGCGCAGTTTCCTGAAATCTGTTTTTTTTTCCTGTAATTACTCTTCCAAGAAGTAGAGTAGCTTCCATCTGGGTAAAACCCTGATATCTACCTGCTGTCTTGGGGTTAGAACAACAGTCATTGTAGGTGCGTTTCTGAAGTGTAAGCTATATTTTGAAGTATACTTTGTGAAGTGGTTGATAATCTAGTTCCAGTACAGCTAGCACATAGTGGTTTGTCTTTCCTAGCCTCCACCAGCACAATCACAGCAAACACATGATCTGTCAGTGGAAAAATTGTTTCTTTATGTTATTTGGATTGCAATACCCAAGGGTAGTATTGATGCAGCCATTGTGTTTCCAGCAAGCTTATGTTCTCAATGAGCTGCTCATCTGTGAGACAGCCTAGTCCAGGTATGGCTGTTCCCCTTCAGCTACAGGGGCCTGTCCCCACGACTCAGCACTGTAGAACATCTCTTGGCTGACATTTGCCGTGCAAACCTGTGTACCTGTTTCCATGTCGGGGCTGTGCAGGGCACCTCCGTGCGCATGCAGCAAGTGGTCATACTGGTGTGTTTAAAAATGGTTTGTGCCCTGTATGCTTGGGCAGAGGCCACGTCTGGAATATTGTGTCCAGTTATGGGCCCCTCAGTTCAAGAAGGACAGGGAACTGCTTGAAAGAGTCCGGTGCAGAGCCACAAAGATGGTGAAGGGAGTGGAGCATCTCCCTTATGAGGAAAGGCTGAAGGAGCTGGGTCTCTTTAGCTTGGAGAAGAGGAGGCTGAGGGGTGACCTCATAAATGTTTATAAATATGTCAAGGGGGAGTGTCGGGAGGACGGAGTCAGGCTCTTCTCAGTGATGTCCAGTGACAGGACAAGGGGCAATGGGTGCAAGCTTGAGCATAGGATGTTAACCAAAAGCATTAGGAAAAACTCTTTTATTGTGAGGGTGACAGAGCACTGGCACAGGCTGCCCAGGGAGGTTGTGGAGTCTCCTTCTCTGGAGACATTCAAAACCCACCTGGACACATTCCTGTGTGACCTACTGTAGGTGATCCTGCTCTGGCAGAGGGGTTGGACTAGACGATCTTTCAGGGTTTCTTCCAACCTCTGACATTCTGTGATTCTGTGAATCTCACCATTACCATGGGAAGTTACCTGACAACACGAGGCATGTTGCTGGGGTAAGCAGAATTTGGAGCTGCCCTAGGAATGCCTTCAGTGATAAATACATTAATAACAGAAGAAAGAACAGAGAGAGCCTCCATCTCCTGCTAGATCCAGAAGGTAATATAGTAATGAAAGATGAGGGTAAGGCTGAGGTGCTTAATGCCTTCTTTGCCTCAGTCTTTAGCAAAAGTAACATCTGTACTGAGGGCAGCCAGCCCCCCAAGCCAAGAGAATGGGACAAGGAGCAAGATGTCCCCCCCACAATTCATGAGGAGATGGTCAGGGACTTACTCTCCCACATCCATGTTCATAAATCTGTGGGGCCAGATGGGATTCACCCTAGAATCCTGAGAGAGCTGGAAGGGGTGCTCACCAGGCCGTTCTCCTTCATTTACCATCAGTGGTGTCCCCCAGGGCTCAGTACTGGGGCCACTCCTTATTAACATCTTTATCAATAATTTGGAGGAGGGGATGGAGTGCACCCTCAGTAAGTTTGCAGATGACGCCAAGCTGAGAGGCTTTCCAGAGGGATCTGGATCACTGGGCCAAGGCCAACTCCATGAAATTCAATAAGGCCAAATGCCGGGTCCTGCAGTTTGGCCACAACAACCCCCAGCAGCGCTACAGGCTTGGGGAGGAGTGGCTGGAGAGCTCCCAGGCAGAGAGAGGGCCCTGGGGGTGTGGATGGACAGCCAGCTGAACAGGAGCCAGCAGTGTGCCCAGGGGGACAAGAAAGTCAAAGCTCGGGTACTGTGTCCAGTTTTGGGGCCCTCACTACAAGAAGGACGTTGAGGTGCTGGAGAGGGTACAGAGGCAGCTACCAAGCTGGTAAAGGGCTTAAAACACAAGTTGTATGAGGAAAGGCTGAGGCATCTGGTGTTTTTTAGCCTAGAGAAGAGGAGACTGAGGGGAGACCTCATCACTTTTTACAACTACCTGAAGGGAGGTTGTAGAGAGGCGGGAGTTGATCTGTTCCCCGTAGTGGAGAGTGATAGGGTGAGGGGAAATGGATTTAAATTGCACCAGAGAAGGTTCAGTTTGGATATTAGGAAGAATTTCTTTACTGAAAGGGTTATCAGGCACTGGAACAGGCTGCCCAGGGAGGTGGTTGAGCCACCGTCCCTGGAACCACTTAAGAGACGACTAGATGTTGCATTGGGGGACAAAGTTTAGTAGGTTGGTAGGGCTGGGACAAAGGCTGGACTCCATGATCTTCAAGGTCTCTTCCAGTTGAAACTATTCTATGATTCTATGATATGATGAACAAACTGCTCTGGACGTCTGTCAGGATTGGTGTTTGGGTGTCCTGCCTTAGGAG
Organism: Trogon surrucura; assembly: GCA_020746105.1. Lineage (NCBI taxonomy): Eukaryota > Metazoa > Chordata > Aves > Trogoniformes > Trogonidae > Trogon > Trogon surrucura. The sequence goes on from CM036658.1 coordinate 67,279,899, forward strand.
GAGTCTCAGAATGTGTTTGGCATATGTGTGATGCGAGTAATCAGGGGAACATATCTGTCATTTTCAGTTACAGCTCAATATAGATGCAACCACTGCTTCCAAAATTCAATAGTGTTTACTAGGCTGTACGTTATCAGAAGGGAGGGACTTGCTGGCATGGTATTGGCATGCTTAAAGTAAATTAAAGAGGCTTTATTGTTCCTGCAGTGCTCAGTGGAATGATTCAAATCGATCTGTTACTTATGAATGTAAAATTAATTTGTTTACCTTTCTAGTGATTTAATTCAGTTCCTTGATACAAATGAAATAATTCAATTCTTGTGATGTGGGTGAGTCTTTTTGAAACTTTGTATGCAGCTGTAGCAATATGGATGGGATTGCAAATTGTTGAAGGATCAGTTGATGGTGATAGCGATGAAATGTATGTTTGTTCATGCCGGTTTGTTCTGTTCACTCCATATGTAAGTTCTGATACTTACACTGGTGCTGGTGGAAACATGACTTCAGCTTTGAGGTATCTGTAGTCAGCTTGCAGGTTGTGATAATGATTTATTTCAGGGTGTTTATTTCTGAATGGTAAGTGTGAAAGCTCTGTTAACTGACTGTTAACTGACAACTTCTTAAATAAGGGGTTTGTGAGTTTTAAGCTGGAAATGAGAGAGATTGGACGTTACTTAGAAGTTCTTCACTGTGAGGATGGTGAGACACTGGCACAGGTTGCCCAGAGAGATGGTGGAAGCCCCGTCTCTGGAAGCTTTTAAGGCCAGGCTGGATGGGGCTCTGGGCAGCCTGATCTAGTGGGGGATGTCCCTGCCCATGGTAGGGGTGTTGGAACTAGATGATCTTTAAGGTCCCTTCCAACCCTGACAATTCTGTGATTCTATGCCAAGTGCAAGGCCCACTAAAATAAAACTCATTTCCACGGGTAGAAGGCATGTCAAAATTAGTGACTTGGAGATGTGAAAAAAGGTGAGGTGGACTTGGTTGATGGGGTGAAAAGTGATAAGGAGCTGTGATCATTTTTATATGAAGACCTACAAAGACGCAAAATGGAAATTTAAAGCCAGCAAAGAGGGCAATGAAAGAAAACTGTTAAGAAGCATTAGAAGGAGGTGTTGTTAAAGTTTGTGGTGCCAAGTGGGGAAACCTTTTCTTACCACAGAAATATGTTTGAAACAAATTCGAAGTGTCTCACAATAAACAAGGAAGCTATGTATTCCTTGGTTTTCCAGTTGTAAACAAGTTGCTGGGAGATCTAGTCTTTAGAATAGCAAAATTATGACTATTGTTGATTGAGAGTTGTCTCTCAAAGCCAAAAATGATTGGAAAAATGGCATTTAAACGCAACATCATCTAAAATACTAATTTTTAAATACTATCACTGTTTACCGTGTAATTACTGATTATCTCAGTGGAAACACATGGTGAATTGATTTTATTATTTTGTCTTCCTTCTATTCCTTTTCAGATTCCAAAGCTCTCATCTGTCTTTATTGTCAAATGCCCCAGCTTTGTCTCTGTTGCTTCATACCTGTGAAATGTGGCCATCAGAAGAAATTCTTGTCGTAGACAATGACGAGATATGATGGAGTGAAGAAAATAACTCTGAGTGTCGAATTAGGAAGTACTGTGTTTACAATATTTCTTGAACTCTGGTGTGTTTTCTAGAACTAAAGCTAATGTAGGATTGCCACTAGTATTTCAATGCTCTGCATAACTGCATGTGCTAGTGACAACCCTTGGTTCTTGGTTCCTTCGCAATGCACTAGCACAGTGACACTTGTCAATGCTGCTGAAGGATTTCATTACAGCAACTAAATTGATCTTACTAAATTTTAGAACAGAAGATGTTGATTTTTGAATCGTCTTCTGCTTTCGTGTTGGGACAAATCAAGAAGTTTCAGTCTGTCGATTGTTTGAATGTGCTTCTCTGGGTGGCATTTCTACCACTGCTGCCTCATCAGCTTTGTATCCCGCCAAACAATATGATTAACATAAAAGAATCTTCATGGGCTTTCAGGGTGCCATTTTTACCCATCTGTGCCTCAGCAAAAGCACGTAAGTGGCCTCATCCATTTTGGCATAATTTTTACCTTGTTTAGTCAGCATTCATCAGTCTAATTAGTTATTTGAAAGTAGTATTAGCAGCTCTTCTCACAAACTGCGAATCATGTTGTAAAGGAAACTACTGAACTTCAGATCTCAAAGAGTCCATGAATTAATTTGAGAGTGTCTGTGAAATGTGACAAGGAAAACATGCCAGATGGGAATAGGGTTGCGTTCTGGAGATTGCAGTACGCTGAAAATCATGTCCTGTCTGTAGCCTTCCTCCTCAGTCTCCCTCCATGCCCCTGGAAGGGAGGGTGGTGCTGGGTCTGCTTGCAAAGCAGAGTATGGCATCCTGGCTCACCAGCAGTGTCTCTGGATCCCAAAGCAACTTCGTGCTCTCACCCTCTCTGCTTCTGTATTTGGAGATACGTGCTTGTTCTGCTGGTATGGAGTTTTTCTTTTTTTTTTTCCCCCTCTTAAAGCTGTGTATCTTGTAATAGTACTGAAGACTACAGAAGCAGAAGGGTCAGCGAAATGGTTTTGGAAAACTGTTTTCTAAGAGGGAGAGAGCCAAGGAGGAGTTGGTTAGGTCAAATGAATGACTTGAAGTGAGGCAAGAAGGTAGGTCTGAGAGACAGATCAAAGCCAGGTCACTTGGATCCTGGTCTAAGACACACTCCATTCTCCTGTGCCTGGGTCTGTAAGCACAGGCAGCATCCTGTCCTACCACCACCACCGTCCTGACAATAAACTCAGTTGTGCCTGACTTTTGTTGTCCTCTGTGGAGAGTGGGGACCTGGACACTGTTTTGTCCTGTGCTTTGCAGCTCTGCCAGCTTCCATGCTGTTGGTGTTACTCAGTTTGGGAGACTGTAGTCTGTGTGCTGTGCTACAGTTGATTTAAAATCTGTGATGTGGAAGAAGCTGTTTACTATTCTGAAGTTTACCAAAAACTGCTATTCTTTGCTGGTCTCTTATGAATGGGAGGCTCAGACAGAAGGGGAATGAGTTTAAATGAACTTCTGGATTTAGGGTTTATTTTGTTCTGTCCAATAGCAACAGCCTTATTTCCCAAGGTATGGTAATCCTAGCTCTTGCAATTTTTATGATAACTATAAATTTAAAGTGTTGTCTGCAGCTGCCTTACAATGCCTGCTTGTAGGGTACTCTTCTGCCTTTCTTCTCTCCCTTCTTCCTCTGGAAGATCCAACATATGGGCTTCCTGAGCATTTAGTTGAGATTGGCACATACGGAGTGTTTCTTGTTTTTTTCTTCTGAATGGACTATTTTTGCTCGTAAAGATGTCATCCATGTCAGTGGATGTGCTGAAATATTATCAGAAGGAATTGATTTCAGAAATGTTTTCTGCCTTACATTTTGAGGTTATCTGTTTTCATGACTTTCCTCCTGTGTTGTACAGAAGCTGTGATTCATTGATGCAAATAACTGTAAATAGTTTGTCTACTAATGAAAGTTTGTAACTTTATTAGTTCTGTCTACTCATAGGTATAAAATTTAGCCTAGCTTATATAAAACTATATCCTTTGCACCTAGTTGTATTCATAGGTGTTTTGCATATACTTCTTAGCCTGTAGTAAGATGGGGTTTGTTTTGGTTTTGGTTTTTTTTTTTAAATCCTGTGGTTTTAACGTATGCAGATGTAGTGCAACTTTTCCCCATTCCTGCTTGAACAAATCTCAGATTTCAGGTAGTCTTTGTAGGGACATTGACTTATCAAAGGTGGTTGATTTCTGAGAATTGTATGGCAATAAAGGGCCAAGTTGAAAGGAATGCTTGTTGAGAGGGCAAGAGCTCAACTCTTAATAGTCAGAGAGGAATCTCATGAGGCATCAAAATGCAGGAAAGTTTCAGGTGGAAGTTTCCTTTTGTTAGATGCTAGAGGGCCAACTGTGAGAATTTTGGTTCAGACCAGTATTTATTAATTCTGCTGTTTATACAAATACTTTAAAACCCTCAAACTTTACCAAAACATGGTGAAGAAGAGGAAGAGGAGTTGGCATCATCACCAGCAACTCCTTAGTGAATGAACAGGGTGTGGGACAGTGCGATATGCTGTCTTGTCAGGATGATATTAAATGATGCAGGTGTAAAATTGGATTAATATGAAGTTCTGTGTCAGATTTCCACTGCAGTGGGTACTGTGGTATTTCTGTTATGTCCAATTTTCTGCCATCACTGTAAGTAATACCAGTGCTCTGTAGTCCTCTGCCATAGGCTGTTTTCCAGGGACTTTTATATGAACCCATCTCAGAATTGTTTCCGTTAGTAAACAGCTTTTACAACTTGGGCAGTCTCTTACAACATGTTGTGATTCACTGTTCACTGGACTAAAGCTACTAAGTCAGTTTGAATTCTAAAACCAGCTGTGACTCAGTCTTTTTAACATCAGCATCACCACTATGCAGTGCAGTTTAAGAGCAATGCTTTAGCTTATTTATATACCCTTTAATGAGTATATAAATGTTTATATACCTTTAATGGTAGAAATTGGTTCACCAATTCAGTGGTGGGGATTTCCATTATCTTCTAAAGTTATTTGACACCTAAGGAACTTAAAAAATCTAATATTTTAATAATTCTTCAGCATTTTTCAAGTCTAATCTGTAATTTCGTAAGATTTTAATTGCGTCAAACCACGTTCTGTATTTCTGCCGTCTTTGAAACTTGTTTAATACTGGAGCTAATGATTAAAGCACATGAGTGAAAAGCTGTAGCATGGGCAAAGGTGGAGGGGAAGGGCCAGAATTTACAGGCTCAGATTTCAACCCTTACTTCCAGATAGTTCTCGCTAGACCATAGGCTAGAATTTACACTTGAAGAAGCAGTGTTGGAGCTCACCAAGCTGATTAAGCCAGCAGGCCTGGCAGCTGTCTTTTGGCATACCAGCAAAGCCTTGTCTCCTCATCACTCATGGCAAAACGCTGGTTTCATAGAAATGTAAGTATGAGCAGATCACTAAATTATTTTGTTCTGACTTCCTGTATTTTATGTCCATTAAGTGCTGTGCAATATCTGATTTTAAGCTGAAACACTTCAGTTAGTCAAAACTTCAGATTGTTGAAAATCCAATGTATAGTATGTAATAGTGTTTCTGGCAAAGATAAATGTATTTTTTACTTAACCTGATGGGCTTAATGAAAGATTCTAGATCATTTTTCTCTCTTAAAATCTTGAATAATTGCTGGTATTTTTTTGTGATGGTGTGCTAACTCAGAAGTGGTTAAAGATCTAATACTAAATGTTGATTGTTAAATGGCAAAAAAATAGTTTAGAAAAATGCTTGAAGGCATGGCTCTCTGCAGTATTATGTAGCTGTAGACCGTATTCTATGAAGAAAGACATTGGACTTACTAGGTAGATAGGCTCATACATGTATTAAGTTCTAACTGAATACAGAAAACTTACCGAGCTTTTTAGGAACAACTTTCTAGCTTTTGCTGACCTTGAGCAAACCTGACTCAAACCCAAAACATAGCAGCAAAAGGAGGTCTAGGAATGTAAGTGTAAAACTAAATAAACTGCTGATGGTATGGGAAAGATTTCAATCTAGTTGCTCGGTTGTAACTTTCACTTTTTTTACTATATCAAAGTTGATTTTGAGACATTAAAGTTGTTACTGTATGTAACATAGAAGGCAAAATCTTAAGATGTACTCATTTCACAATTGTGCCGATTGTGTTTTGAGTGCTTTATGATATTAATTTTTATTCCAAGATGACAGCTGTCAGTCACTTTCTGTCTGGAAAAGTATTTTATTTCACAACAGTTTCTGTACAACCAGGAGGCAGTATGGGACAGCTACCCACAGGTTACCACATACAGCATTTTTAGCAATAGGGAAAATGCTGTGGTTTTCTGTTGCTTTGAACTGTGTTTGCAGAGCTTTTTGACTCAAGCTCCTGAGAAACCATTGGCTGTGTTTGAATGCCACAGCTGACAAATTACCTCTGACTGTAGCTGCACTTTTAATCACTTTCCTCATTTCTTTTCAGGGATCTCTTCTCAAGCTGCTTAGAGTAACAGAAGCTTGCTACAGCTTTAAAAACAAGCTGGGAGAGCATTGTTAAAACTGTAGCAGGGCACTGGGGGAGAACTGTAGTCTTGGTATGATGGCATTTTAAAAAAGCAAAAGCTCTTCGTCCTATCCTAAATATGAGGATAGTCAGCAAATGCCTGAGAGATCATGCAGGGGACTAATGTTGTCCGATAACGTGAGTGACAGATATTACAGAGACTCGGAGCTCCCTGTGTGCAAAATTACCACCTGCAGGTGAAAACGTGTGTGATGGCCACTGAAAGAGTTTGCAGTCCTTATTACTGTGAGAGGGTGTGTGCTGAGCGTGCAGGCTGCCGTGTTGCAGAGTCTGTGGTGCTCCTGGCTATAGTGGGCTGTGGACATCACAGTTTTTGCTCAGTCTCCTCTGTGGATTGAGAACTTGGGGTGTGGCTGTACCCCAGTTCTGAGCACAGGCATGTTATACTGTTTTTGGATGTACCCGGCATCATCTTCTGAAACTCTTAGACTGAAATCTGGAGGGTGGGATCTTGATCTGTTTGCAACTTGGAAATGGGATGTAAAAGACTTACAAGTCATGTTTTGTTGGACTTGTCTTGAAAACAGTCATACGTTGACTCTGTGTGCATCAAAACCAGGAAGTCTGGATAATGCACTTTGGAGTTTTTAAGTCTCTCCTAGGGAAATAGAAATTGCTGAAATGATTGACATAAATGTTTATTCTTATGGACTTTTCATTACTGGATAAATACTTTAGACCTATCAAAGTGGAGCTGAATAGGAGGATCCCATCACACTAGACCTGCTTATTCATCCCCTTTTTCCCTACTGGTTGGGCAAAGATAGCTCTGCCAAGAGATTTAAAACTTCTATTGGGGATCTGAGATAAAGTTTCAGGTCTGGTTTTGTGTTTGTGACAGGGAGGGAACGTCATGCATAACAAAACCATTTTGATTCAGGGAGTTTACTTCAGTTTAGCTTATTGCCAATGAAAATGAAGACAAACAAATAAACAGAAAGCACACCTTCCCTGCAGACATCTCTTCCAGCTCCTGCCAGGTGTCCCATTCTCTCACCACAGGTGTCACTGAGGAGATGGCAGTCAGTGCCTGTCATAGCTCCTTTGTTTTTCTACTCAGTTCCTCTATGGCCCACACTCCCTGCACGCTGCTGCCATGTCTGCTGTCTGCTCCTGCTTGGGCAACTCTTTGCTCCAGCCCCTGCCAAAGTATCATCTCCAGTGTCTCTTCCTTCTCTCCAGCCTCCTCAAATCCTGGTCTGTTCCTGTCTGCACAGTGCAGTGCCTGACCTCATCCCACACAGAGCAGTACTCACCCTACCAAAACCCTGCCAGTTCAGCCCTGTATGCAGAGGGAAAGAAGTCAGGGAGCGTGGCTTCCTGTGTTATTTTCGCGTTATTCACGCACCATAAGAGGAAGCAAGTAGCACATCAGCTAATGTTGTAGAAGTTCCTACCTTCTTTTCAGTGGCCTTGTTGTTTTTACAGTAACTATGAAAACAGAATCCCAGGCTTAAGAAGTTGTGAATATGGCAATGAAAAAGCTTTGGAGTCATGGTAAGCAACAGTGTGGGGAAGAGGAAGGAGGTCTTCAGCACTAGTATTGGCGTGATCTGGAACTTCTAGACATGTCGAAGAATAGATACTTAAGCTTCTTTTGTGAAAGCTTGAATCAACCTAACGTATGGAAAAGTGAAACCGTAGATTCTTATATTCAGTAGTCTGCATTTTTTTGAAAAGCAGATATTAAGATGTGGAAGTTGAAAGAGTGGTTGAAAACACTGTTTGTTCAGCTCTTGGGACACAGGCCTTTCTCCTAAGCCTAACCTAGGGCTGTCACATATCAACGAATGGATTTCTGTGTCAATGATTAAAAAAAAATCTGGTGTTGACTCTACCTGCTTCAGTAGTATTTCTCATGATTCTTTAGTGCTCACTTTGCAACTGAAATCCAGGAGGATTTAGCACTTTTTTTTTTTTTTTTTTAGTCTGTGTTTGATCATTGTAATGTTTCTGTCTAGGCCAATTAAGAACCCCTGTGTATTAGCTTTTATGTTTCTGCCATGCCTGAGTGGACATTTCTAATAGTCAAACTGTGTTACTATGGCATTCCTGTTAGTTTCCTTTCTCTTTACTCAGCATCAGGATATTTCTGGAATTAATGACTTCTCTTTGTAATTAGTGATGTTTTCTTGTCTTAGTTCCTATTACTTTCTTTAATGAATACTAAATACTTTCTGGTAATGAAAGAACGACAGAAAGCTGAAAGAGGAGGAAGAGTAAGGACCTAATAATTTTTTTTTACACAGTTGTTTTTCCTTATTTAAAGCGATTTTCTTCTTCCTATCTCAACTGTATAGAGGCAAAAATAGATTTTATTTTTTAATATATCATAGACTATATATAATATAATATGTTATATAATATAGTTTTTATGTATATTAATTGTCTAAGCGTTTAGCAAGCGAAAAAGGAAAGTACTCTATTTAAGTAATACTAATTATTAATTATTAATGTCCTGTAACTAATATTACTTCAATTGAATTAATTGAAACTTGCAGGCCGGGAGGGTATTATGTTCCATGTGGATAATGGGAGAACAAAAAGTCTGAGTAAAGGTTGATTAGGTGAAATTGTAGGTCTTGTATATGTTTTGTATATTACATTTGTTTGTTTCTGAATGTTTTAACAAATCTAAAATTTAAGTAGCTCTGCAGTGTGTTGGTATAAAAAAGTATGGATGATGTAGTTGTGCAGCAGCTTTGAAGGACTTCAGTGACACATCAGTGACTGATTCTGTAACGCCTTTAGTCCCGTAGACATAAGGTGCTTAACATTTGTTTGAAGAACTAACCATTATAAATGTTCATTATTGAGTGTCAGAATATTGATTTAGTTATAGAGGCATCTGAACTTTAGTGTCTTTGTCAGAAAAAATCCTGTCTACCTCAGCAACGTGGCAAAACAATGTTTTATCCAACTAGTTTGATGAAGGGAGCTATGCTTTTTCCACAGTGTGTAGAAAGCTAGTTGTGCAGCAAAGCTGTAGTTTCAGTTAAAACGTGGAAATAAAATAATGTAACTATTTTATCAGAAGTGATTAAAAAAGCATAAGTCATCTTCACTTAATGCTGTTCCATACCTACATGTAATGTCTGTGTCAGACCCTGAACACGTCCCCCTGCAAAGTGCTCTGGTTTGTCTTTGAGTGAGTCTGCTGAGCAATCAGCAGGAGTGTACAGGCCACCTTGTCAAAAAATTGAGGTTATTGAGATGAGTCTATGGAATATTTTTATGTGGACGGTGTGGGAGAGTAGCACCTCAGGGCTGAACAATCAGACTTTTTCTGACACTCACACTTGCTTGAGTTGTATAGTTTTTGCCTGCCTTTTTCATATCAAAATCCTAACCTGTGCTGTGTTGGAAGTCGCAGATATGTGACAGAATTGAGTATCAGGGATGGTCAAACGTATTCATTCTTTTTAGTTAATGTGATTAGAGCTTTTATTTTCTCCTTTCAATGTCAATCTTAATCCAAATAATCATCAGGCTTCTTAGATTTTTGGTTTGATGAGCACTTTAACTATCCAGAGGTAAAGAACTGGTTGCATTGCAGTTATACCCATCACGTTACATTTGTATATGCTTTAATTGGGAGCTAAATGCAAAATGTATCTAATATTAAGGACAAGAACTAAAGTGATTGCAGATGTTCGAAAGAGCAGTAAGAATTAGTGTAAGCATTCTGTTAAATGAAAGGGCTATAAATGTCACCTTTGCTCATGTGCAAGAGATTGGGACTGTGAAAACAGCTGCCCAAGCCTGTATAGCTTGATAATTTAGAAAAAGAGTTGGTGGTGAAGGTACAGTAACTTTTGTATGGAGGACTAGCGTATCTATTGATTCCCCCTTGCCCTCCTTCCTTCTCCTTTGGCTTTCACTGAAACACTGTTTCACTGTCTTTGGTGTGTATCGTTTCTGTCACTTCTTCCAACACCTGACATAGGAGAACACCGCATCTGGCAGATGAGCTTCAAGGAGCCTTAAGTTCAAGCAGAGTCAATGATTCTGCTGCCGAAAGCAGCTGGTCTCAGCTGCTTTTGCTGCCAAGCAGTAGAGGTATTTCTGAGGATTCGCATGTGCCCTTTTGCCTTGAGGCCAGATTAAAACCCTTTGAGTAACAAAAATCCCAGTTTTTTTCTCCTGCTTTTATTTTGGGCAGAAAAATATATTAAAAACTTACACTTTAAAGGGAAGTCAGGGCAGGGATAAAGAATATGTTTCTTCATATCCTGGAAGTGGGAGGAAACAGGAGTCCAAAAACTTAAAAAATTAAATGCAACATAAAGTTCTGATGCTTAATATCTTTGGGATTTCATAGCAACATTCTCTGAAGAGTACAGCAATCTTTGTCACTAGAATGTAGCTAAATTTATACTGACAGCCATCTTAGTGATACTAAAATATTTTCGGATTTCTTTGCAAAACTTTATGTCCTGGTAATAAACATGGGGAAAATAATTTGTGAATTCTGAAGTACAGTAGAGTTTTTAAACTTAAATAGTTTTATTTGCAAAGCAGTTAACTTTGAACCATGTGTATTATACCTATTTAGTGTTGTTAGGAAAATGTTCAGGTGTGAAGTTCAAAAGAATGAGCATTTCACAAGACATGTTCCTGGCTCTAAAGAGTAGTTGCATTGAGTCAACCAGTTCAGTTTCAGATTATGATTTAAAATTGATTAGAATAATCAGACTATTAAAAGATTTTTGAAAAGAAGGGGGTTTTGAAGTCATGTGTACTCTGCAGCGTGCAGTGTAATGAGCTGAAGTTACAGAAGTATTAATGCCAGTTAGTTTAAAGGTACAGATGGAGGGTAAGGGCTGGGGACATGATGGGATGGGGCTGAATCAGAGATGCCTGTCTTCATCTGACTCTACAGCTGGCTGCTGTTTTTTTGCCTTAGAAGTTATGCATTAATTTGCATATATATTAACATATATGCACTTATCTAGTCTATGCAGCAACACATACAGAAGTTCTTAGGGAAAAAAAATATCATGCAAAGTGAAATGTGTACATCCCAGTGGGCACAACTGGCAGATAAACTTGAGTGCAACGGTGTGATATACAAATCAGGTTCATGATTTTTCCTGTTTATCCATAGGGAACAACCCATCTTCAGCACCCGAGCTCACGTCTTCCAAATTGACCCAAACACTAAGAAGAACTGGGTTCCCACCAGCAAGCATGCTGTTACTGTGTCCTACTTCTATGACAGCACAAGAAATGTCTACAGGATAATCAGTTTGGATGGCTCAAAGGTAAGTTTTACTTCAGAAAACTTACTTACTTCATCAATTTTTGTATTTATTTTCTAGTCTGACGTCCTTGTCTTCTCAGATGCTTTTATCATTATCTGAATAACAGATTACTGACATGTTAAAATGGTACCATTGCTTCATTATGTGTTTTAAGTTTTTACCGGAAAACACTGCTGGATTTAATGATGACCTGTTACTTTGTTAATATTATGAGCAGGCTAAAAACCACATTCCCTGTGAGATGCACTAAGAAGTGCAAATAAGGTTGCAATAACGTGTTTTCATCTCTGTATTTGGTGATCTATTGGTATTGCTAGCTTCAGCTTTATGAAAGACATCTGTCCAGTGCCCATAATTACTTAGTAAATCCCCTGTTACATAATCTTTCCAATTTTTGCTGTAGAGAATGTGAGGATTCCCTCCTAATAAAGATCACCATGGTAAGTTTTTATCAAAACTCAGTTGGTTTGGGGTTATTTGGAAGGGGGGAAGTGCATTTTTCTTTTTCTTTTTTTTTTTAATTACAAAGGATAATGTTGTAAGAAACTTTGTCTAAGAAATTGACACAGAGAAAAAGTACTTGACTGTTACTTAGTTTCTATGCCAAGTGGATGTAAAAGCAGTGACTTCACAAACAGCATGCCAGAAAACTGCAATAAGGACCTTAAAGACACACAGAGTGTAATCAAAAGCTGTAATCCTTTCAAGAGACTTTCGTTTGAAGGTTCTGGAGATGCATCAGTTCATGATGATTGGAAGTGAAATACACTGTTAGAGCGTAGCAGTATTCACAGAGATTTTGTGGCTGTTTATTGAAAGCTGAAAAATACTACCTTGCGTGTTTTAAAACATCCAGAATATTGCTATTTTAAATGAGGAAGGAGAATTTCTGTCGTAAGGAAGCATACCAAAATAGATCTCATAGTTGAAGATATCTGTATGATGCTGCTTGAAGTGACTGAGGGTGGTATCAAAACCTACCAGAATTTTCCCAAGTTCAAGTCTTCCTCTGTTTCTTCCCTTCCCAGCCTTCCTCCAAATGATTCTTTTACTTCTGTCAAATAATTAAAATACCTTTTTTTGGTGACTGTTCCTAAATAAAGACTTTGGTATTGGAACTAGATCAAGACTAGCAGTTGTAATCTGTAGCACCTTAGCTGATCTGCACATTTTACGATATCCTTACTCTGCTTATCAACTGGTGTTCTTCTGCCTTTGTCCAAAGTTGCAACTCCTGCAAAGTGGCTGCTGAGTTAAATTCTCAAGCTGTTTGTCATCTATTTATTCGTTCACCTACTGCAGCATTTCCATTACATTTGCAGTACTCTTGGCAACGTATATTGAAAATGCAATCTATCACTTTTATTTACTATCTCTGTGATGGCTGCAATCCTAGTAATGTTTTCATTCGAGTGTTAGGTGTCTGACCTGTTGTTTTGGGCGTTGCAACACTGCTCTGAAAGATAGACAGGTGAATAGCAGGGGGACCTGTGGAAGAATTGTAAGGATGTTTTCAGCATAATTCTGAGATAATTTTTTTTGTGTTTAATTGAAGCACATATACAATATAGTATGTGCAAAAAGTGAAATACGAAGCATTCTTAATTTTGGATTCTATCCACATAGCGTCTCTGCTATATGGTATACAGCTGAGTGTCAGTAACACTGCTGGCATCTGCCTTACACTGTTGATTGGCCGGACAGAAACATTAAATTTACAAAGGTGAAAGAGCTATGCAATTGATTTCTCCCATTTTAAGTTTTGAAATGAAACTCAATAAAGATGATTTTGTGGGGGTTTGTTTTGCTTTTTAATCAAATTTTACGTTGAAAGTATCTCAAATGCACATGCTGCCAGTGGCCAGAAACACTTGTTGAATCGTGTTGGTTTTGAAGCTGTTTCCCTTGGAGGGAATAGATCCAACCAGGTTTTATTTTATACCTTGCTCCTGGTTGAGGTTTACAGCACGCTGTGGGTTTGTACAGTGGGGAGAATGACGTGCATGTGACTGCTCACTTATGGCAGCTCAGTGTTCTGAGCAGTAATTTGGTAAGTGATGGCAACTAACATGTATGTTCACTTAGACTGCAGTAGGGAAAGTTTGAGAGAAATATTCTTCAGATTTGAGTAATAATCCTGTTTCTGTCTCATACCTTTCCTTCTCTTTAGGTCAGTATGATTCCTGGATAAAATGTAACTTCTATACTGATTGTCTGAAAGTCATTAAACCTTTCTTCTTGAAAACAAAAGGACATTTTTAAGACATGATCTTCAGTGACCTCTGAGGGGTGCTACTGTGCATTTCACATTCTCACTTAAACTTGCTTATGGGGGTCCTAGCAGTATTTTGAGAGAGAAGTGGTTTTTTTGTGTTCCATATTGGTAAGTCTATGAGCCAGATTCAGCTGAGACAGTCCTATAGAAGAAAGTTCTGCATATTTTTATTGTGTTCTTTGTAATGTTATTTCCTGAAACTGCGATGTCCTCTTAAAAATACCTTGCACAAGAAATGGTGCATCTCCCTCTAACTTGACTCCAGAAAATAATCAGTGTACAGGCCACATTTGATATCTGCTTACAGTATCAGGATCCCTATTGCCCATGGCAAAGAGAGCCTGACACAAATAATCTGATAGAACTTGATGGTGGTTTCTGTGAGCTCCTGACTATCTCTTATGCAACCATTTTCTCTTACCACTCTAGTAATCAAGAGAAAGCCTAAAAAGTAAAATATCGTATGCAATATGACATGACAACATTGAGCAGTTGTTGCTAAGGCTTTCAGTTTTCATTAATTACATAGTCATTTCATAGCTCCTTTGAAAAATGTGTTCCAGTACTTCTATCTTCTAGGTGATGGAAGGATGCCTCCATTATTTCTCCATTGACACTGCAGACAGACACTAGCATTTCTTCCAGAATCCCGCTGTCTTTTCCATTTGATTTCTGGCAGTCAGTAAGAACAGAAGAGAGATCAGCTAATGATTCCTGCAGTACTAGTTTACTCTACTAATTTTTTCACAGATGAATGATAGGAAAACATCCCTCATAATTTGTGGTTATCTAAAATAACAGAAGACTCTGGAAAAGAGTGGTTTTCCAATCTCTAGGTTCCATGGGCCTTGTATGTATTATTTCTGAGTCAAGTCTCCCATTAGTGTTACTGCAAGATAGGCCATTTACATTTTAATGACTGTTGTAAAATAAGCTAGTCACACATGAAAGTGATAACTTGTTTAATGCTAAGTACACGTTTTAAGTAAGGCTTGTAAGCGCAGTTCTTCAGTGATCTTCCTTGGAAGAAGTTAAGAAATAGTGTGTGTCTTAGTTATTATTGCCATCAATTTTAGGACAAAATAAAATCTTATTTGACCACGGCTGTATACCTTGTAGTTGTTACATTTGCAGTCACTAAAACGAACAGCTAAGACACATGCCCTATTTTCCAATAGCTGAACTAGTACAAATGGAAAACATGAAAGCTATTTTATTATTTCAACGAAATCTAAAGATAACAAAATCAGTTTTCTTCAAAAGTTAAATGTCTGCTTGTCAGATTGAGTCTGTTCTGTTTTAAAGATATTCTTGTACGTTTATACTAACAACATTCTTAAAAGTTGCTGAAATACTTGACACTTGTTATACTGGTAACTCCACAGTGAAATCTGGAGTAGAGGTGAGCTGTTAAAGGAGCACCTTTTCTGAGTAGGCAAGGCAAGCTTAATTTTAAATTCTAATTTAAAAAAAATACATCTTCATTTTTTTATAAGCTGAAGATACGAAGGATTCGTATCTAATATATTCCAGCAGTAACTGACACTGACTATATCTGTGATATGCTCTTGCACTGCACTTTTTAAAAATATAGTTAATTTAGCATGTGAGAGATCTAGCCTGCTTTTAATTCAAAGATGATTGAAAGCCTTGATTTCCTTGTAAAATGGTAGATCTAATGAAAGGGTTCTTTTCTGTATCACTGGGATATGAATGCAGTCTTCCCAGTGAGAAACTTTGGACTAATACGATTTGCTGGAGCAGAGCCTCCTAATTTTTCTCTGGTGGAAAATAAGGGACTCACAGCAACTCTTTCTCAATGCAATTATTTTTTTAAAAACTTTCTTCTTACCTTCCTTGCAGGGAAGCAATTTGACAGTCACTGCAACCCAACCTAAATGCAGACTGCTGTCGAAACAACTATTCCATTTTTGTTCAGATGGCTTCTTCTGGGTTTTCTCATGTGCAGCCAGCCACATGGTCAGCTGAAGCAGTGAGCAAACTTAGCTGAAAACTGCTTGGTTACTCTGAGGTGTTTTGTTTTTTTTTTTTGCTGGGTTGATTTGCAACCAGATATGTCACTGTTAGTGAAGCAAACACCAGTCCTTCAGGCTTTAAACCTGCCTGCTACTTGGAGGTCAGAGTCATCTTCTACATTGAGGAAGGAGACAAGAAGCATACAAGAGAAGAAGACCTCCAGAAGATGTCCTTTCCAAGAAGTCCATCTTCCTGGCTCACATTATCTCCTCTGTCCTACGTTGCACAGACAAAAGCTGTGGAGCATGTGCAAGCCTGCTGGCGCTGTTTGGGCTTCGAACCTTATGCTTGAAGAAAGAACAATTGTGTCTGATTTACCAGTGACCTCAGTGACCGACTTCTTCTATGTGACAATCTGAGGAGATGTTTCATAATTAGTGTTGGAGGCGGTACTTCAGTCTCTGATCACACAGCAAATCCTGTCCTTAACCCTGATGATGCTTGTTGGTTCACTTGTTGGCACTCCAAAATTTTCCAATTGTTCACAAAGGTAGCCAAAGCTTGCATTTTGAGGCAGAAGTTGTCAGAGGAGACTACCAGCTTGATACGCTCAGTTACATCGAATTTAATTCAAGTATAGTGGAGTTGCCAAAGCCACTGCAGAAGATGCCAATTTTGGTAAATTCATCTGTGCTTCAGTATCTTTGCTTGTCTCTCTAGATGTTATGATACAATGTGTTCTGCTGAACTTTCTTGCAGTACTCCTCTCTGCCACTTGATCTGAGAATCACCATATGCACATGGGAGCTGTTTGTAGGTCTAGCTGGCCTCTGCGCTGTAGATATTTCAGGGTTGCCCTGGGGAATTTAGAGAAAATTTTGTAACTCTCCTCCAGTACTACCCAAATCTCAGCAAACTCAAAGGGTGCAAAGTAAACTCCATAAGTAGTTATTTTAATAGTTAGATTAAGGGCCAGAAGGTTAATCTAGATTAATATCCAGAAGGCCACATAAGTAGTATAGACTGATTTTGACTTCTGTAAGATCATAGAACCGTAGAATGATTTGGGTTGGAAGGGACCTCAAAGATGATCTAATTCAAACCCCTCTGCCATGGCAGGGACATCTCCCACTAGATCAGGTTGCTCAAGGCTCCATCCAGCCTGGTCTTGAACACCTCCAGGGATGGAGCATCCACAGCCTCCCTAGGCAACCTGTTCCAGTACCTCACCGCCCTCAGGGTAAAGAACCTCTTCCTTATATCTAGTCTAAACCTGCGCTCTTCCAGCTTCCACCCATTACCCTTCATCCTGTCGCTACAGACCCTTGTAAAAAGTCCCTCCCCAGCCTGCTTGCAGGCCCACTTCAGGTACTTGGAAGGCTGCTGTAAGGTCTTCCTGGAACCTTCTCTTTTCCATGCTGAACAAGCCTAACTCTCTCAGCCTGTCCATGTAGGAGAGGTGCTCCAGCCCTCTGACCGTCTTGGCAGCCCTCCTCTGGACTCACTGCAACACCTCCATGTCTTTCTTGTGTGGGGCGTTCCAAAGCTGGACGCAGTATTCCAGGTGGAGTCTCACAAGGGCAGAGTAGAGGAGCAGAATTACCTCCCTCAACCTGCTGGCCACACGTCTCTTGATGCATCCCAGAATACGGTTGGCTCTCTGGGCTACAAGCACACACTGTTGGCTCATGTTGATCTTATCATCCACCAACTTGCCCAAATCCTTCTCCCTAGGACTGCTGTCAATTCACTCATTGCCCAGCCTGTGTCTGTGCTTGGGATCGCCTCGATCCGGGTGCAGGACCTTGCACTTGGCCTTGTTAACCTCCATGAGGTTAGCCTGGGCCCACCTCTCCAGCCTGTCAAGATCCCTCTGGATGGCATCCCTTCCCTCCAGCGATCTATAAGATAAGGCTTGGGAGAGCTATATTTGGTCTTTCTGATCTTGAAATTCCTCACTATCCCCATTGTGAGAAAGTACAGTTACTCTCTATACATCTGTACTGTTCCTGTTATTCCAAGAAAAACAACAACACCATTATTTCAAAAGAGAAGGTGGTTTGGACCCTGTTGATTTTGTTGCTGCTCAAAGATTCTTCAGTAATCACTGGCTTTAGCCAGGATCTTCAAAAGAATCCTAACTTGGTACTGTAAGACAATTGCAGTAGGACATGTATTGACAATAACCTTTGTTGTGCAGTAACTGGCATGTAAGAAAGAAGAACAACTCAGTAAGAATCTCACAGTGGGTGCTATTTTCTGTAAAGTATTAAGGACGTTCTTTTCCATGTGAGTGTTAAAAAGCACCAGCAATTTATGAGCAGGGCAATGAATTATTTAACAGATGTGGCTGAAACTCTTACTAGCACCAGAGAGATGTGAAAGCATGCCTGCATTTTACTTGAAATACCTGTATCTTTGGGTTTATGGCTTGTATTTCTTATTCATGTTGGCTGGTTGTAAACTACTAACCAACAGTGTTCCAGTTATGTGGAACCCACTGGTGTCACTGTTAGACTTTATCCTGACCTACTTTTAAGTCAGCTGGACAGTTCCACATTGCAGATTTATGGTATGTTAGACAAACTTTAATGTGATGGAAATCCATTGTAAAACTTTAGTTGCTTTTAGTGGAACCGGCATATCATCTAATAGTGACATATTTTGTTTACATTGGCAGAAGTTGTATGCTGGAGGACGTACTTCTTCCATTCTGTATTTAAGGAGAACTGTTGAAGAAAAATGACTCTTTAAGAGTAGCTCTTCTTCTGTAGTTGGCGTATGACCCTGTCAGTGTTAGGCATGTGTGTGTATAACGGAAAAACAGATTCTTCTGGTACAGAAACTTAAAAAGAAATTGTGCTTTCTGTTTTATTGTGCATTTTCCAGTGAGAATCACAGATGCAGCAAGGGTGAAGGGAATGCAACAATGAAGCTTACAGTGGAGCTTGAGAGGCCTTAGGGTTCAAACAAATATGCTATTTCTTCTTTTCTGATCTCATTAGCCTATGCTGATGCTTTATAGGACTCTTTTTAGACATACTGACTACTGAAATGATTACTTGCATTTGCAAACAGGTGCTGCACCACGGCTTTTGCTTCTTCTACAGAATGTATGCAAAAATATGCTTTTGTAATTTTATCTGTGATTGAATTAGAAAACTGTTCCCTAGTTCCCAGTGTATGTCTCATTCAGTATATACAGATACTCAACTACGATATTTGCATTTTCAGTTATGTGTAGTCTTTAAAAAAATCAAACCCACAAGCCCCCTTTTTTACAGCTATTACTTTTTTTCAGGCAATAATAAATAGCACTATCACCCCCAACATGACATTTACTAAAACATCCCAGAAGTTTGGCCAATGGGCAGACAGCAGGGCGAATACAGTCTATGGCTTGGGATTTTCATCTGAACATCACCTTTCAAAAGTAAGTATGATCAATGGCAACTATTCTGATAGTCAAGCTGCTTAAGAATATTTATTCCTGCTCATTGTATCTTGACTCAGTGCTCACTGCTGTTGTTATTTAAAAATAATTTGCCAGTGAAGTTCTGTATTGATGCTTATAAAACAAGAAGACAAAGCATGATACCTGCAAGTTTTCTTCTACCTGATGATGGAAAGGAGGGAGATTTAAACTCTTGCAGTGTGTGTTGCTAACACTTTCTAATTCTTAATTTGCTAGGCTTCTCTTTTTTTTAAAGTTGTTCTTCCATTATATTTTTTTATTATAGAATTTAAAGGATGAGACAATTTAGTGTTTTTTTCCGTAGTTAGATCTACCAGAAGAAAAATTGTTAGTAGTCTTCAGATGTACTTTGGTCTTTTAAGTCATGTTCACTTTCACTCTTCTAGTAAGTGGTGCATCAGATTACAGATATTTCATGTCCGCAGGCTGAAAGTAAAGCTAGTGGTGAACATACTTTGTGTAAAAGAAAGCTACATTTTGTACAAATGTTGGAATGTTTGCTAAAGAAACTCTATGCCATATGCGAGTTTGTTTTCTCATCTACTTGTGCAGGAGTGCACCTTATTCAGAGGCGTGCAGTGAGACCTATTGCTGTTGATAATACTGGGGTAGATGAGTCAAGAAACCTGTACAAGCCCGAGTAATTTTTCTCCATATGAGGGATCTAAGTTCAGTTTAAGAACATGTCTCTACAATAAGCAGAGGATTTTCATCTTTGAAGTAGACAAAGGTCTGGAAACTCAAGTGCGATAAAAAGAAATGCATAATACATGTCTAAGTAAGAAATAATGATTGGCTTATTACTTAAACTAAAAAATTGTAACAGCCCTTTTGAGAAAATTACTGTCACTTTCCAAGGATAAGCATGGGCCTATTAGAAAACCATTAAAATGAGAACCAGTATATCTGCTGTATTTGAGCAAGTGTTATACTTGTAATATTTCTTCCTTCCATAATCAGATAACTTTTGTTTCCATGAAGCAACAGAAACACAGGAAATTCTGAATGATACTGATATTGCATATGTGTTTGTGCATCCATCATTGCTTCAGTGAACTTGGAAACTTTGTCTCTTAAATTGGTGTTTATGTGCTAATAACATTTCTTAATATTTCAGTGGATTTAGCATAAATGCATTTGGTTTACCTCTCTCATAGACTGGCTTGTTTTCCTTAATCATAGATTGCTTCTTTGGATGTAAAGTATGTTGTAGTCATGCACACTCTGTGTTTGTCTGATAACACTAGGTTATCCCTGCCAGTGAAAATATATTGTGTTTTTATCTGTCCTAGCCTTGGTTCTTTTCTTGCTCCCCCATGTGGTACATACTGCCTTTTAATTACAGTTGTTGCAACCCCATTCATTCACTGCCCTCAGACAGATGTCTGATTGTTAAGTATATGCCCTTGGCTTAAAGCTTCATATTGCCTTTGAAAAAAAAAATCTGAAAAGCCAAAATATAGATTTTGATTTAAGTACGTTTGATTAGAAGTTGCTCAGATTTCTGTGTTTTATGAAGAATACACAGAACCGCTGAGAAAAGTACCAAGTCAAAGACCTTTTCTGAAGTGTGTGGTGATGAATCTTCAGGACCTTTTCAGCAAACTGTTCCTGTTGTATTATATTTTAATTATCAGACTAACATTCATGTGAGTTGAAATTCCTGATTGTTGCTATGGAAGTTCATAAAGGTGAAACTTTTTGTGTTATTTTAAAATTAACAAGCATATCTGACAGGAGAAATGAAAGTTTTCTTCACTGTACAATCTATTCAGTCACTGGACTTGTTAGGTACGTTGGTCTTGGAATCAGAAAAGCTGGATTAGAAACCCTGAATCTGTCGTGTAGCATTAGAGAAAGCATACCTACATTCCCTTTCTTGTCTTATCTCTCTTTGTCCAGATTACTAACTTTGTTTTCTGTGTGCTGCTATTGTAGTCGAGTTTACCAAATCACTCTGGGACACCTAGCACTGCAGAACATGAAATGTAATTTAGAGCTCAAGTTACTGCTGGATATTAGTAATAGGACTAACAATAAATTGTATTAATTGATCTATTCAGAAACAGATTGTTTCTAGAAGTTGCCTTGAAAACTTATTCTGGAAGTTCTTTTCGGTGTTTCATTTATCAAAGTCCTGAAGTGAAGGGCCCTATTGTATGTAATTTGTTTTGCAGTAGTGTCTGTGTCCCAATAAAATATTTCAAGTTTCAGAGAGCAAGAGACAGCCTGTGACCACAAAAAACTTGTTCTAGTCTGTGACTGGTTTCAACAGGTTAATGAAGCAAATAATCAGAGCTGGTAAAATAAACAGTTCTCAGATCATTGTCTGCTTAGCTTACAGTAAAGGTTTGGCTATTGGACCATTCATTTCGGTTTATATGCCTTTGTCCTCATAAACTAATTACTAGGGTAGAGCGCAATAGTGGTAACCTCTTCCTGTGCAATTACTGTGACTGAGAATTAGCAGAGTGAGAATATCTGATAGATGAATAATGGCACTCTAATCAGCTTCACATACAAACAGTGTGGAAGAAAACTGATTAAACATTTGTCTTCATTAAACATTTTCTCAATATCCTAGACTACAAATTCACCTCAATATTGTTGCATCACAAGTCAGTGATAGCTGAAAAGTGATTCCTATGTTGAAGAATATTCCTTTCACAGGGTCAGGTTTTGCTAGCGGAGTCCTGTTTGATGCTACAGTAGGAGGAACAGAATGTCTCATGATTTTTAGAAAAAAATTAAGTTACTTTCTCATTTAGAATATAAGTCTGTGCTTTTTATAGTACACTGATGTGTGAGAAGAAATACTTCTTTTCAGGTTTGCTGCCCATCTTACCCCTTTGAATTAGTTGGTTTATTCCATGTAACTTAAGAGTATGCTAAGTAGCAAAAGTGCCATCACAGATACTTGTAAGGGCCTTTTATATATCTCCTTGCACAATTTTTCATCCTTCCCTTAAGTACTGATGCTTCAGAAAATCTTTCCTTCTGTAGTACAAAATCTTGTCTTTGTTATTCAGGAATTTTATCAAGATATTACCATTTTACATCATCTGACTATCTCAAGGAATTCTGGGAAATTTGTGAAACTTTCCACTACATTAGGCTTGTTGGCTCTTTGTTAGAATTTTATCTATTTATCTATCTATTATATACTTTTTTACAGTTTGTGCCACTGTGGTACAGAAGATCATATTTAGTGCCTTGGATGTCTTCAGTCATGTATTCTAAACTTCAGCACTATGTCTTTCGTTTACCAATCCTCTGGTCTTAAGGATGGCTTGAATAACAGATTACCCATCAAATTTTGAGGTCTACATACAAATCTTAAATACGTATCCTCTAGTTTTTATGCTCTGTTGCTGATTTTATCATCTGTTCTGAGACTTTCTTTGATGGTGGGTTAGACTTTCAGGGTGTTATCTTTTGTCTCCTTCTATATTCAGGAAATGAATAAACTGACAGATGAAGTATAAGATACTGGTGGAGAAAAATTACGTTTCCTCAAATACTAGTAGCCTACCAGGAGGAGAAATTTAGACAACGGGGCTTTTTAGGTCTTCTGTAGCAAGTGAAGTTCTGATTGGAAATAGTTTTGGAGATTGCGTCACACAAGGAATAGCTTTCATTCTTTCCAATAAGATAATGTTCTGCAGTAGGAAACAAAAAATAAATGCTTGGCCCCTATAGCAATTAGTGTAGTGTTGAGCTAAGATCTGTGAAGCCACATTTTTCTATAGCCAGAGAAATAAATTGATTTAATTTCTCAAGTTCAAGGGTGCATATATTTTATATTTCTAAATTTTTGCTCCAGTTATTTTCTGGAAGAGGTACAAGTAGCACAGAAATTAAGCTTTATACAGCAGTTCAATGTGCAGTTCTTGAGGTTAGTGTTCAGTACATGCAAGTGTTTAGTTCAGTGAATTTGTTCTTTAACTTGATTGATGTCAATGAACAATCAAGAAATAAGCTTGAGTCAAGTATTCCCGTTGCTGCTATCTTTATTAGCTGTTTAAAATTATAAATTAAATTTGGGAAGAAATCAGTAGTGTTTCAGTTATGAAAGAATATAGCCCATTGAAAGCTCTAGGCTAAGAGTGACCACACTAGGCTTCACAACCAAATCATTCATTGTCAGGAGAAGAGTAAAACCTGAATCTGAAAGCAGATACGTAAGGCAGCTTCTCTTTATTATTAGCCAGTTCTGAGGTGGGTTTTTTTTTAACAGTATCAGCAACAGATCAAACTTTGTATCATAATTTCCCAGATATATAAACAGTGTACCTTGTTTCTGAAAGGTGCTGAAACGTATATCACTCTGTAACTTGCTTAAATGAGTGTCTGACAAGCAAAAAAATTGAACAAATCTACTGACAGAATTTGACTTTGTAAAATGTTAAGTACAGCATTCTGTTCTGCATGTAATGTACTACTTAACGCCTACTCTTTCTTTTCTCTCATTTTTTTTTTTTTAACATATGTACCTTCAGTTTGCTGAAAAATTTCAGGAATTCAAAGAAGCTGCACGACTTGCAAAGGAAAAATCTCATGAAAAGATGGAACTAACAAGTACACCCTCTCAAGTGAGTCTCATGATTAAAACCTAATACTTCATATCTGCTACTTACTGCGTTGTATCTTAACACAAATGTTGAATTAAGAATAAATGGGATGTTTCCCAGTTACCTTGAATTCTCTCAGCAGTCACAGAGTCACAGAGTGTTAGAGGTTGGAAGGGACCTCACAGATCATCTAGTCCAACCCCCTGCCAGAGCAGGAAAGCTAGAAGTGTCAAGTCTAAGAAAACATTTAATGTACGCTACAGAAGCGTCAAAGGGACTTGCTTTAAAATAAAATTGGCTTTTTGCTTATTTCTATTCCTTTCTTTGATCTTTCTCCAGAAAATGAACAGTTATGTAAGTAAATCTATAGTAAACACCTTTTGTGGTTTTTCTTAATGTATCTATAAAACTTCAGGCAATGCACTGTAGAGGACTTTTTTATAAAAGAGTCTTTATAATGAAAGTCAAAGTTAAAACAGCCAACTATTTTTACTTATTTCCTACTGTGTAGTATTCATTTGTGAATTGCGTTGAAGGAAGGTGGCAGATTCACATGCTGGTTCTAGAGTTGTATTACAGTTAGCCATGATGTAAAAGAAAGGTTTATAAAACGTATCTGAAAACATGAGGTGGATTAATATAGACCGAACAGGAGAATAAATTAATATAGTCACACTTACATTAGTCATGCCTAAAAATAATTTACTTGAGAATGAGTACTTTGAAAAAAGAAATTGCATGAGACTTTTATGCCCCTGTACTCTCTCCCTCTCTGCTCAGTGTTTCTGGCTCTGTATGTAGCTATTTCCCTTGTTTTAAGTAATACTGAAGATGAAGGTAGTTCCTTCTCTTGGAGGGTGAAACAGCTTTAAAACAACAACAGGCATTCAGGAGTGAGTAGAATTAATGCAGCTGAGTCCTTTTTCCAGGCAGTCTTCGTTCATTGAATCAGTGCAGCTCTTGGGTGCTTTGCATATGCTCTTGATCCTTGGTGGAAAAAGGATGGCAGGCAGCTTGCAACACGTTGTACTAATAGTTTTATTGCCACCAGGAAGCTGCATCTGGTGTCCTTCCAAGAGCAAGTCAGTGGAAACCACAAGGATATACACAATGAACCAACCTCATGTCGTTTTCCCAGTAGGCATTTTGCCCAAGTGCTGGATTGACTTTTGCTAATAACAGGAAACTGCCTGCTTTACTGTAGCAGGAGAAAAATAAAGCAGTCCTTTTTTTATTAGTTTTCTTGCCTGTCCTTTAAATTTCTGATAAATTCCATAAATAAACAAAGTGATTATGGAAGTAGGTATTTCAGTATTGTAACCTGATAGACACTTGGATTTTGAAACAGGGAAGTGCTTCAGCCAGGCTTCTAGTTGCTCAATATTATGGACAAAACAATTACTCTGCTGCTTTTTTTGACGTGCTGATTAGTAGTCTGGACTCAGAAGTTAAATTTGACACTGCTGAATGGAATGACTTATTATTTGGTTTGGACATAAATTTAACTGCTCAGAGACAAGATGCTTTCATCTAGCAGCTGCCCAGGGTTAAAGCTTTCTCTTAAACTATATGAGCTATTAATATCGTTCATTTTCCAGTACAAATTACCTTTTATACTTGGAACCTAACATTTTATGCTGTAGGCAGTTACAGAAATGTTACCTTGAGCAATTCTATAATGCACGTTGAGAGCTGCAATTTAATTACTGTGCACTTAGAAATAATTTCATATTCAGGCCTTACTTTTCATCTCTTGGCTTTTCACTGGGCTGGTAAGTTAGGATATTATTCTGAAAGATACAGCTAGTGTGAGTGCTGACACATCAGCATAATAGTTTTCACATACTTAATGCCTCTTGTTAGTTCCCCAGAGAGAAGGGGGTTGAATCAGTAACTTCAGTTTGGAGCAGATAGGAAATGATGGCTTCATGGCAAACTGCAGCACTTCCATGTTCCTGGCCCTGCTCAAAGAGATTGATAACTGGAGAGAAGATGAGCGCTTAGTAGTAGGGAGGGAAGGTGGGACCTGAGAGACATTTGAAGGAGCATTTGTCATTTTGATCATCTGCCAAAAAGTGGCTGCAAGGCAAGTAATTCAAGTGTTGCCTTTCTCAATACTTTTATTTTCCTCTTCCATAGTGATCGTCTGCAGAGAGGGAGAATAAAAGAGGAAAGAGGTATTTTCAATGGCCAGTCAAGACTTTGAATGAGCTTGGCTTTTTTAGGATGCTTTGACAGGAAGGGCATTGGGAGGTAGCAAGTGAGTAGTGAACTCTGTACTGGTAACCCAGTTAGCTACATCAATCCCTCTGCTGTCTCAGACTTGCAGATATCCTTTTACACTAAATTAAAAATAAGTAGGAAGATACTGTATATCAAATCTGGAAAATATACATGTCAAACTTTAAATAAAGTGTTATATTTCTCTTGGTCCTACTTTAACAAATGCCCTTATTATTTACCAGTTAATTTAAGTACCAGATATGGTACATTGCCTACCCTCTCTGCTACACAATTCTAAAAGAGAAATAGTGCATGTGCTGTTTTCTGCATTCAGTGTGTCCCTACAACTTCAGTCTTTATTAAAATAGCTCTACAACTAGGTTGTAGAGACCTTGGTATTTGCTCTCCACTGTTGTTTGATGTAGCCCTGCAAATACTATTGGTATGTGTGAGTTTCAATTTTAAATATCCTGCAGAAACTACTTGTGAAACTAAGGAGAAATAGAAAACAAGAGAGAACAATAGAAATATGTCAGAAATACGTCTTTGTAGTTCAAGTATTTACCAGATTTAGTCATGTTAAAACTTAAGAACAGTCTTACTTAAAGTCCACTGAAGTTAGGCTTCTTCTCTAAGATGTTACAAGATTTAGTGAACTGTTTGTACTATTTGGTTAGATGTTTCGACCAGAAAAGTGCCTCAATGTCCAGGAAGTAGTAGTTCTATGTTGAGTATTTTTTGGATGTACCATTTCATCTGATGTCATATTTTCTTTGGCTATTTTTTAGGGGGTGTGGTGTGAAACACATAGTAGAAAGAAAACAATAAATAACCCAATTTGCAGTTACTTAATAGCAGGAGTTCCTTTTCCCCTAAACTATGCTGCTGCTAATTTTAAACTCTGCACTCTTACTGTTTCTTTAGTACTGCCTGTTCTCCTATTTACCAGCAAGCTTTGCTTTAATTTCCCAGAATATCAGATAATATATAAAATTACCATTTACTGTAACTGTAAAAAGAACTTAGCTTGTCCAGGGAAAGACAGTAGCCTGGACCAACAAATTAGAAGAGAGGTGCTGCTTTGTTACCTACAAGTCCTACTGAGTGCACAGTGCTTTCTTGAAACGGACAGGAAAGCATTGTTTCTGTGTCAGAGAACTTGTACTTTTGACCCATCTGTTTTAAGATGGATTCATATAATAATGCACACTTTACCTGTATCTGATATGTCTGGAGGTTTCAGTCTAGAAAAAAGTTGTCTATTTTGGCACTTCAAAGACTACCTGTGCACCCCAGCTGGTGTTACTTCAACTAAGCCTTGGGTAATAAAGCTTTGCAATACTCTTGTTTATATAAAAATAAGGTGATGGCTCCCTGACTGTGCCACTTCCTATTTCACAGTCTCATCTTTAATGTAGGAAATTACTTTGGTCTTGCCATGAACTCATGGATCTTAAAGTGGCAAGCCACCCTTGGTTTATTTCCAGTTGCAAGCTCACCTATGCACTGAAAGAGCAAGTTCACCAAACCACATGAAGCAAGTCTGAAAACTCTGTGTGTGTCTGTCCCCCTCACCTTTTTCTTTCCTTTTTTAAACTAACCTTAATTAGGTTCTAAAATAGAACCAAACAGCTTGTGCAGTTTGCAATCTTCCCATCAGTCTTGCAACCAACTGGAGTCTGAACTTCTGGTCTTTTTCTCTAAGCAAGAATCTGTCCTCAGAAACATCTTTCGACCCCAGACGTTTCAGATTAAGACCTCTGTTAATTTCTGTAACTGTGTGATGACTAATTTAGTCAAAATAATCTTGTCTGTGATTCTGAGCCCCTCCAATGCAGACTATTAGGAATAGCTATTACCAGAAAAGTTTTAGAATTGCAACATTTTTTACTGCAAGGAATGGATTGGTTTTGGCAAAGTGGTCATGGTTTATCACCTGTTAGCTTTTTCTTTTTAGAAGTACAAATTATACTTACAAAGGTTGTGGAAAAAGTAAGTTTCTGGGATGTTACATGAATTTCTATGCTGAAACGAATGCTTCACATGTGTTATGGGATCTGAATGAGTAGCTGGCAGACTTACACCATTGCCAATCAGTACTGAACATTGAAGCATTATGAAGAACAGGAACGCCAGAGAAGTGTATGGAACACTTAATGAGAAAACAGTGTAATATTTAATAAGAAAACAAACTGGAATTGGGTTGGTTTGTTAATGATTCTGAATCACCCACTGCTCCTTTCCTTCTGTTCTGTGTTTAGTCACTGTTACAAGGTGACTTGATCTGTGCTATGAAGTCTCCTCGTTTTACTTTAAAGACTCTTTTATAAGTGTATGTGTTTTGTTCATAAGATTTTGAAACTTAGGGCATGTTTTGATGAATTCCCCTCTCTTACGTTTTGTTTATATACTGTAGGCACTGTCACTTTTATACTGCTTGCTGTCACTGGACTCCTGTGTATGCATTAGTACAGCCAGAACTGCTTTAGACAGAGCAGCCTGAATAGCAAGTTATACCAGAGTCACACTCTCACATTTACTCACACCTACTTGTCATGTAGAAAAATACTAATCTTCAGTCTATACTAATCCTCAATCTGATGAGTGACTTGAAGATCTATAACCTCCAGAAGACTATATATGATAGTGGTTTCATACCACAGGAGAGCTGTTAATCCTTTCTTCTGAAATGCGTGAAATATCTATTTGTAGCTGTAATGAGTGAGAACTATCAGGCCTTAAAATTTACTATTGATTTACAGGAAGACCTGTCAGTTTCAATTTAAGCACTGCTTTGGTTTTTTTTTTTTTTTTGTATTGTGTCTATACAGTTGAGTGTTAGAACTAAGTTAACCTGCTCTCCCAGCTAGAAGGGAAGGGCAAAAATCTAAGCTGAGCAGTTTCTTCTCCAACTCTATAGAGTAGATTTGTGAGGCTACAATGGTATGGGATAAAAACTTCATTGCATATAAACATCTCACAAAAATGTTTCTGAAATACCATTACTCACTCTAATTAATATAAATTGGAACATATTATTTGTAACCATTCGTAAAAAAAAATATTCAGTGTAAGTTGCTTTTTCTGTTGCTTCATTTGTAGCCAGCTTCATTATAGTTGACTGCAAATAAATTATTAATCAGGGAGGGATAGTACTGAGAGTGTTAGAACACTGGTTAACCTGTATTATTAGTAGAAGAAATACATACTAGAATCTAATGCTTTTCTTGCATGTATGAATAAATTTGTAGGCATTGAACATGAATTTACAGGCAGTGAATCTTTGAGTATTGCATAGATTGTAGTGTTTGCATTAATTTTTGTCACTTGAATTTCATAAACATCAGAAGTCTATAAAAACCTAGATGGAACTTGCACATTTGATTTTCTTCTATTGAAATAATTTTTATGCTTTCACACTTAAAACATTTTAAGAAGTAGACACTGGCTTTATGTATCTAATACTAGTAGGAATTTTAGGAATTTTAGCTTAAAGCTAAAAGCCATCCAGATTTTGAAGGTTGCAATATGTATTTTTTAGGATATCTAATGTGGATTGGAAAAAGGTGGAAATATGAGAAGCTCTTGGGTCCATAAAGGCTTTCATTTAATGTCACTGGAAACTGTATATCTTGTCTGAGTATAATAATAGACAAAACCATCTAATTAATAATTTATTTGCCTGATTGTCTTGCCAACTCTGCTGTCCTCAATTCAGTTCAGTGAAATTGTTCTGTAAAAATCAAGATTTAATTTGGATTTATAAAGTATTATCACTTAAGATAATAGTTTTTAGTAGAAAATAACAATATTCTTCTTGAAAGTAGGTAATAATTTACATTCAAGTAATTAAAGAAATAAATGTATATTATAAGTAACAGTTTATATCTATGGAATTAAATCAGTGTAAGCAAGTTATCTCTGCTTTTTAATCAATAGGAATTTAGTAAGAGGGTGCGGAATGGAGACACTGGTGCACGTGCATTGTGTAACTTGATCAATGCTAAATGTAATAGAACTTGAAGTCAGTATTAAAATGTATCACCCACTAATTCAAGTGGTAGAGTGAGATATATATATCCCACTATGTGAGAAATATGGCAGAATAAAAGCAAAACTTTGACAATTGCTGTGCTGCAAATCCTTAATGTAATTTGAAGTGCAGTGAAAGTGTTCAACAACTGCATTTTTGGTTATGATGACAGCCAGATGTTACTTTCTTTAAAAGAACTGATTTTTCCCTTCTAGGTGAGTCTCAAAGTCAAGGACAGCGTTTTCTATAGATGGAGAGTGAAATTCTGTCATTCTATCATTGTCCCTGCCATGGCAGGAGGGTTGAAACTAGGTGATCTTTGAGGTCCCTTCCAACCCAAATCATTCTATGATTGAGTGTTGGCTTTCAGAAAGCCTTACCCTCATAAACCAGTTAAGGGCTATAACCAGAGGCTCAAAATTAAACCCTGATCTTGTAAGATCATGACTGTCTTCAGATACTTTTCAATTCCTTCTGAGATTGTTCTTCAGCTTCCTGTGCAGAGTGTCGTAGAGCTGGGAAGAGGAGCTGCTGGTCTTCCAGAGACTCTGCTTGTGCTTCAGTTTAATAACATTAAGTAGCAGCTTTATCTGTTCTCCATGGGGATGGTAGAGGCTGTGTGGCCATAGAAGCTGCTTAGCTTTTGTAAATAGTGCAATTCAGTCATCCCCACCTCTCCATGACATCTTTTCAACTCTTATTGATGAAGCTCTGTCTTATGGGTTAAATGTCACCACTTGATTACTGAAAGCCTACTAAGACATTTTAATATCAAGATGAGCTACTTAGCTTATCTCCAGCAAAAATCATTACTTGAAAAATAATATAGTAAGAAAGAAAATACTGAAATTAAACCATGTACAGGGCCTGAAAAGCCTATAATATTCCAACTTGGGATGTGGGCTACAAGAGTGTACTTTGTATGCATGAACTACTTTTCAGTGACTAGAAATTAGCGAATGGTGTTTGTTGGCCAAACAAAAATGTACACATTGGCATGATGAAGGAAAATTAAAACTGCACTAGTGCCTTCTGCTGGGAGCCAACCATTAAGTTTTTCAGATGTCCAATGACACAGCAGTAGCAGAAGCTGGCTGGGTGTAACTGGAGCGTTCTCCTTCCCAGATAATACCATGACCAGCAAGAGCTAGGAGAGGGTACTCTGCCTACGAAAGTTTGGAGGGACTGTGCGGAAGAAGTGTTCTTTACAGATGGCTCATAGGAGGGACTGTGAACACATCACCAATGGCCCTTCCGCTGTTCACTTTGGTTAATAAAAAAATGCGAAAGCTGTGTTTTGAAATAAATATAAGAATTGTTTGTTTCACCATGTTAGAATATAAAGCAAGAGACAAGAATCACAAGTGCCAATAGTCACCCACTGTGTAGCGGGATGAGGGCTGAATGTTATACCAGGTAAGAGAGAGAGGTCTGTAATAAGCAGGAGGCTGGACACCTGCAAATCATAGGGCAGTTTGTACAAGGTAATGTGAGTCTTATGGTAACAGACGTTTAAATTAAATGTATACAATGAAAAATGAAGATGAAGGAGGCTGGAAACCTGAGCCTTACACTAATACTACCTAAAATTTGTGTATTATTTAAAAGCTAATGTTAGTGTTTATATGCACATAGCATTCATGAGCGGGTCAGTTTGTAATTTTAATGTGTTGTTTGTTTTGCTTAAGGAATCAGCTGGAGGGGATATTCAGTCTCCTTTAACGCCAGAAAGTATTAACGGAACAGATGATGAGAGAGCGACTCCGGAAGTGACGCAGAACTCAGAACCAAGGGCTGAACCAACCCAGAACGCATTGCCATTTACCCATAGGTACAGATTCCATTCCCACATCCTGATTAAGTGATGCCTGTCTCCTTCCTTGTTAAAGGGACCTTCTCCCATATTGTGTGAAAAAAAAAAACAACCCAAAGCCAGCCCTCTCCCCCCTCAAAAAAGACTGTAATGGCTTTCAGAACTGCAGTACGATCTTTGTTTTAAGAAAAAAAAACAAGTCTGAGAAAATCTCAAAATAAGATTTGGGGGAAACGTTACTTTATAGTCTAATCAGTTTATCACGAGACCTTGAACACTGGTCAGTGTAGGTGTCCCTTTAACAGGAAGCATTATTTCAGTGTCTGAGATCTTAGTAAAATTAAGTGCTTCATAGAATATTTAAATTAAATTAGTTTTTCACACGTTCTTCAAATGACTGATAGGACTGAATGTCAACCTTTCATTTACAAGTTATTGGAAGAAAAGGGACTCTTAGAACACTTCTGGATTATGATGTTTAAAGGCGCCTTTAACTTAACAGTTCTCTAACAGCTGAGAACATTTTTAACTATTTTTTGAAATGTGAGAGAAGTGTAGTTCTGCTTCAGACTGAATTATAATTTGTTGCACTAGGAATTTTGTGCTTTGTTGTTACGAAAGCTAGAACTTTTTATTCAATGATACAAATAACAAATTAAGATGGATATATCTTGCCTGTTAGAAATGACTGTAAATGAGTCTCAATAATGTAATGACTCTCAGTAAAACTCATAATGTATTGAGACCATGGAGAGTAACTGAAACATTTAATATTAGAACAGAGCTAGATATACTAGATTTATTTTTTTAAACATTGTCTAACATAGCTTAAGAAGAGTTTAAGAGCTCTTCATCAAATTTTAGGGGATACTATGACATCAGATGTGTCATGCAATTCAGAATGAGCTGAGATGGAATTGGAATTGTGTAGGATTTCTTGTTTTTTTTGTGAGAGAATACCACTATTAAACCTATCTGGAAAAAATAATATGCATTTTCAAATGAGAAAAAAAATTACACTTTTTCACTAATTTTTTAACAGAGTGATTGTGTTTATTTTTATACTTCAGCTGTCACCAGTGCACCTATTATGTTTTAGACGAAATGATACTTTGTAAGAGTGCTGTGTGCATGTTGAAGGAGTATTGCAAATGTTGCACATCTATCAGTGTTCTGTAGTGAGTTCATTTAAACTGTTTTTGTGTTTGGATTCTCTATCAATATTTTTGTGAAAAGAAGTTAATGATGAAGTCTGCATATGAGTAGTGTTGTTTGGTTTCTTTTAAAAAAAATGGTAGCTGCAAGATCTTCTTTGTTTTTCTGCTTATGTAAATAAGTTTCCTGGTATGACAATATAGTAACTATGCTTTGCTCTGCATTGAGCATGACTGAAGAGATGTTTTGAGACTACACAGTTGTAATTTTTGATGGTGTAGATTAGAGGTCATGAAACTTCTATGTGCTTTGCATTTTTCTATCTACTTAACATATGCAGTCTGAATGCCTCACTTTAGTTTGTTGTACCATGAAATACTGCTAGCTAGAATTGGTCCTCCAACAATAACTGCCTTTTGAGGATCACTACTCATGACGATTCTGAAAGACCAGAATTTTGTCCAGCTGATGGTAGCTTCAAGTTTGATAGCAAGCTATTCCTGAAGAAAATGATTTTTTTAACCAACCATTTGAAAAAAAAAAAAGGATTTTGGACTAGCTAAGGTGTTTATTATTAAAAAAATAAGGATTATTTATTTATTATAAATAAAGATACATGAAACTCATGAAAGAGATGGAAAGTGAAGCCTCCAGGATTGTTTTAGTCCTGATTAAATAGGCATGTTTTTGTAGAGGCGTTTCATGATACTAAATTTGGAACTAAGTAGATGTACCTAGTTGCTTGTGCTGACTGAAGAGGTTCTCTGCTTGCCCTGGCTTGAAAGAAAAAAGAGGAAAACAAAGAAAAAAACTAAACACCATGATCACGGAAATGATGAAAGGGCTGGAGGAGCTCTCCTTCAAGGACAGGCTGAGAGAGTTGGGTTGTTCAGCCTGGAGAAGAGAAGGCTCCGGGGAGACCTTATAGTGGCCTCTCAGTACCTGAAAGGGGGCCTACAGGAAAGCTGGGGAGGGACTGTTTACAAGGGCCTGTAGCGACAGAAGGAGGGGCAATGGTTTTAAACTAGAGCAAGGTAAATTTAGATTGGGTATCGGGAAGAAGTTCTTTACTGTGAGGGTGGTGAAACACTGGCACAGGTTGCCCAGAGAGGTGGTGGAGGCTCCATCCCTGAAGGCATTCAAGGTCAGGCCTGATGGAGCTCTGAGCAACCTGATCTAGTTAAAGATGTTTGGGCTCACTGCAGAGGGATTGAACCTTTAAAGATCCTTTCCAGCCCGAAACATTCTATGATTCTGTGGTTGATTCTATGATTCTATGATCACTGGAGACTCCTAGAGATTTTCATATGTCAGGGGTACACCTTGTGCTCCTTCTTGTTCCCTGCCACTCTGATGATGCTCTGTGTTGGTCGCACCCCATATGTGATGGAGAGAAGTGATGAACTGAGCCCTCTCCTTATGCACTCTGGTAACTTCCACCAACTGAACCTCTTCCTCCTGCACTCTGCGTTTCAGCAAAGGTGAAGTTTAGCCAGTATTTCTGGGTGAGGAAGATAGTGCTGGAAGGGCGTTTGGGTTTTGTTTTTTTGTGTGGCAATGCTTTTCTACATATTTGCTTTTACTCTAGGAGCTGTTGATCAGTTGCTAGGTGCTTTTCAAAAGAAAATGCATTGTGGACTTCCCTCATGTAGGGGCCCCTGAGGCTGGCTATGCTTCACTGAAATAACACTACCATAATAAGTTCACTTCTGTGAATAGGAAAGCCATATTCTGCTCTGGCATTAGCAGTGCATACTTACCCTGTGAGGAACCACAGTGGTCCTCAGTGTAGGCTGGAGCACAGGGAGGGCATGTGTGGGGCTGCACAGCAGCCATGGTGCAAGCGTAGGACCTTGATGGGCAAGATGAGGTGCTGTGGCACGGCCAGGTGAGGGTGGCTGCTGAGGTGGGAAGTGAATTGCTGCTGAGAAGGTTGGCATGCTCAGCCAAGTGCAGGTGTGTCCACGGCAGAAGACAGGGGTTGCTGCCAGAACAGTGGTACAGGTAAGGGGTTTTCATGTCTTTCTAGGAACTGGAAGGCTCTGACAGGTATTAACAAGGTCAGAAATAATCACAAGTGTACAGGTCATGTGTTGGTCTACATCTTACTACTTGTCATTTTTTATCTGCACACCTGAAAAATGTTCAAATTGGTTTTGTTAGAACATGTCCTTGCTGGCCTGTCCTCTTCTACAAGTGTTTCTCTGCGCTTTTTGTGTCTTAGTGTAAGTAGTTGAGACCTGTTACTTCAGCATCCTAAGCATAGACCATGCTGATATTTATGGTTATTTTCTCACCACTTATACCCAAAAGTGAAAAACCAGCATTACTTACGTCACTGGAGTTTTGTTAATAGAACTCAATTTTTTATTATTATTTCAGTAAATGACTGTTAGTATTGAAATGAACATTCCCCAGTATATGTCAAAAATGCCATTGATATCCCATGAGCACAACGGAGCAAAAGCTGAGTTGCTTCAATTTATCCTCATCTGGAGTGTCCTAATGATGTTCACAAGCAGTGTAACTCTAGTCAACTGCCTGAGAGATAAGGATGTTAAGCAGTTACAAGACTTGCAGACAAAATAATCTCCTGTAATTAAACATCTTGCTCTTTTAAAAACTATCTACGATGGTTAATACTGAATTATGAAGTAATATTACTTTGGAACTCCTACATCCTACAATATACTGTAGCCTGAGCGCTGCTCTGATGAGTAAATGGTAGAAAAATGAGAATAAAATGTAGCCTAGGCCTGGCACGAGAATTTTTGAAAATTTTGACTAGGATACTGTTCAGTCCTTTTCTGAAGGATAGCTAGTCCAGGAAGGCTTTTCTCTAACAGAGGCTAGTCATTCAAATCTACTATTTAAAATAAATAAGACTAAGAAAAGTATGTATTCTTATTTTCTTCAGACATCTCCTTGTTTAAAAAGTATTTCCATATTCTTTAAGTTGTGGGTTTTTTTCCCCAACAGCTGAAAACTTGTTCATAAAATGAGGTTTGGAGAAAAAGTAGTTGTTAAAAATTTTTTACTATGTACCGTATGACTAGCTTTTAAATAAAAGATTTAATCCTGATGGTATATCATACAAAATTTCTGGTCATCTAAGTGAGCCCAAAGTACTACTATACTAGACTTATTCAGTATTGGAATATAATTCAACTGTTAACACTGAATAGTCTACCCAGCAAAGTCTGAAACTACTACTTGGGGCTTTTTGATAACTGTTCTTTCACCTTTGAAGAGAAAACATTTGTTTATAACAAGCTTTATTCCATTTTTGGCACCCTATGAAGCTGATAAAATGCACTTTCAGAAACTGAATGTAAGAGGATTCTTCTGGGACAAATCTTGAAAATCTTCAATTTTCTGTCATCTGTGACTTTGAACATGTTACTTCATTTTTTCTTGTAATACATGAACTTGGAATTTCTATTACATAGAATTACATGTTTTGATCAGACAATATGTACGTTTGTGTTTGTTGCTTGTTCGTTAAAATTCTTATTTTTGTATTCAAATTAGTTTTTGGTAGGGAATTTTGACTCGTTGCCTTAGTGAAAATGGACTTATTTCAAATGCTGTTTATATCTGAGATATGTTATTGTCTAGATAGTTCACCATTTAATGATGCTGCATGTAAATCTGATACTGTAAACAAAGAAAAAAACAATAATCTTGATGCTAGCTTGTGTTCCTTTACTGAGTTTTCATTAAAAGTTGTATACAGAAATCTCTTTAGTAGATTTTTCACTTTGTGTGTTAAAATTCATAAAAACAAGCTTAAATATTTTAGTTATTTACCATAAAAGTATTTTGTAGATCATGATGAACTGTTGAGTTGGCTTTGAGGAAAAGTTTTGAATTAACAATTTTTGTGGTGTTTGGTAATTTGAATTTATACTAAAATCCTAGTATTTGAAAGTTCTTTATAGCGTTATGCGTAGCTTCCTTACCAAGTAATCCTGAATGTTACTTTTTCAGAAAAATTTTGGGGTTTGGATGTTATTTAACCTGTCCTCAGAATGATTTCTTGTTATGAGGAAGCTCAGGAGCTCTCTAATCCAAGCTTCTGCTGAAAGAAGGTCAGCTATGAGATAAGACCAGGCTGCTGTAAGCTTTATCCACTTAGGTTTTAAAAACCTTATAGAATGGAGACTGATAAAGGCAGGCTTTTTAAAAAGGTTTCTCTATCACATAAAAGACAGTAACTGTCTTCACATTTTGCAGTATTCTAATGAACTGTGACGTTTTAGGGCACAGCAGAGGAACTCTGGTAAATTCAATTACTCTGCTGAGAAAAGATTATTATTTCTTGAGGTACGCTCAGAGGAGAAACTCAAAGGTGATATGTTCCTGCTGTCAGTGTAAGCAGAGAAGTGGTTAATATAGCTGAGGTCTTGACTTCACCCTACCAACATTTGTTTGATGTTGTGAAGGTCTTAGCTGTACTGTCCTTCGGCCTCTTGTGCTCCACTGGCAAGAGCCTGGTGGTCTCTGGAAGAAGCACACAGGGAAGGATTGCTCTCCTCTCCCTCCCTGACCCAATCAATTCCTGCTGCCTCCCTCACTCCTGCACTTCTGCCTAAGCTGCTGGGATCTAGCTTCAGTAGGCTATCCTTCAGAATAAAAGCTCTGGCTAGGAAATTATAAATTTGAAAGGAAAATCTTGCCTTGTGTTTGTGTAGTTTTTTTTCCCTATGTCTCTGACTTCTCTGAATGTGACAGTTTCTGAAAATTCTTTAAGGTAATATGTAGTAAACCATTATATGGTTTTAAACCAGTAACATGTCAAACACAGCATGATACAGCTCATCCTGTAACATTTTCCTAAGATATCCGTAGTAATAGAGAGGAGGAAAGGACTTGTGTTTGCTACTGGAAGAATAATAATAGTGTATGTGTTGCTTAGCTTTTCAAAATGAGGAAGCTCTGCAACTAATAGAGCTAATTTTAATGGCTGGGGGAATGGAAGAGAGCCAAAACTAAGAATAGCCTAACACTTAGGAGAGTACTTGCACCATCTCCCTTGTGCACCTAAGCACATTCTAGTTTGGAGCATGTGAATTACCAACTTCCTGCCGTTTATTTAGTGAGAGCTCCAAGGGGTGATTCAGAATATGTGAGCTGGGTGTTTGAAATTAGATGATATAAATCCTGTCCTTACGGACAAGTGAGAACTCTTGAAACGTATTTGTCAAGTACATTCTTAGAAGAGGAGTATAATCCTTATGCACTTTATATTAAAAAAAAAGAACAACTAAAAAACTAAATGAAAAAGCCAAACAAAACCATAGTTCCTGTGCTATGTATTTTTTTCCCCTTTAATCATACACAACGAAAAAAAAAAAGGCCAGTAATATGACTACCCCCCCCCCCAAAAAGGAACTATTTTCCTTAAAGAATGAACTTTAATTTTCTAAAATATATCTATTGTGTTCAACCTATCCAAAGAATGGATGCAATTAAACAGATTGCTTGTTAATACTCCATCTGTAAACAATGGCTCTGTGAGTTGGGGTATATGATACTTAACAATAAATCAGATTGTATATGGTGAGTGGTTGTGGGGTTTTATGTGGTTGCATCATTAATTCACAGTAGTTA
Source organism: Trogon surrucura (assembly GCA_020746105.1). Classification (NCBI taxonomy): domain Eukaryota; kingdom Metazoa; phylum Chordata; class Aves; order Trogoniformes; family Trogonidae; genus Trogon; species Trogon surrucura. Next base: position 67,318,461 of record CM036658.1, read on the forward strand.
ATTTTGTCAGGTATTTTAAAGAATACAGTTTTCTGAAAAGTATTATTGATTTTAGGAGTCTACTCTTGGTACACAGTGACTTTTTTGGCACTTTCAGGCATTGGTGCTAGTAATTTACTTGAATTCCTAGTAATTTACTTGAATAATGAACTTTTTTATATTGTGCATTTTGATGCCAGTGTGTATGCCTTTTGGTAGAGCAGTTTCTGTGAGGTTTGTTTTATGGTATGAGTTGTACATAAATTATTTAGAATCCTCCATTTTATGGGTTGATAGCTCAAATATGCAGTCATCTTTTCAAGAAGAATTAAAATGATAGTTACAGAGCATCTTGTGTAGACAGTTGATACCTTGTGTTTTCTTTATTCCCACTTCCATCAGTGATTTTTTTATATTGTTTAGTGTCATTGTAGGAGAACTTTTAGCCAGTAAGCAGGGACAAGCTGCAAGCTGAACTTACCCTTTACAGCATAGAGTCCAAGGTGTTGTCTTTATTACACCAGAGACCTCTATGGGTAAATTTTGATGAAGTTAGGTCAGCATTTCCAACTACAACCATGTCTTTTTCAAACTTTTTTTTTATAAAACCGAGCAGTGTTATTAGTATCAAAGAGAACAGACACCGAAGAAATGCTGCAGGTCTCAATGCACTATTCAAAAAAACCACACAGTTAAAACAAAAATGTAGAAGACATAGCTACTTTGTCGAATTGCTTTTTTTAAAAAAAATCATCAGTGGAAAGACAGTGCTTTGAAACTACAGGTGTCATGCCTCATTTAGATTGGAAGCCTCAGTGCATACTTAGCATTTTTCAGACAGCCGTTAAAGAAAGAAACAGAAAGAGAAAGCTAGTAACACCAGAAGTTACCAGAGGAAAAAAAAACACAACACATAGCTATTGATCCCCTGTCTGAAATGAATTTTCTAATAACCATGGCCCTTGAAAAGAGAAGCCTTTTGTGAACAGCAAAGGCACAGCAGATGTTTTTGAAGGACAAACATTTTTTCATAAAATGGGATCACCTTAAACTTCAATGTCTCCTTCTTGGTTAGGAAAGTTGGTACATGATAGTATTTCACAACCAAGATAACGTGAACCTTTCATGACCATACCTGCAGACTCAGACAACTACAGACCAGTCAGCCTCACCTCCATCCCTGGAAAGGTGATGGAATAGCTCATTCTGAAGGCCATCTCTAACCAAATGGAAGAAAAGAGGGTTGTGAGGAGTAGCCAACATGGATTTACTGAGGGTGAATAAATCTTGCTTGACTAATCTGATATCCTTCTGGAAAGGCTTGACCAAACGGGTAGATGGAGGGAGAGCAGTGAATGTCATACACCTTGGCTTCAGTAAGGTTTTTGGCACTGTCTCCCATAACATCCTTGTAGGAAAACTTAAGAAATATGGGATAGATGATTGGGCTGTGAGGTGGATTGATAACTGGCTCAACAACAGTTCAGAAGGTTGTGATCAGCTGCACGGAGTCAAGTTGGAGGCCTGTGGCCAGTGGTGTTCCCAGGGGATCAGTGCTGGGTCCAGTTTTGTTGAATATCTTCATCGATGACCTGGATGAGGAAATAGAGTGCACCCTCAGCAAGTTCGCTTGATGATACGAAGCTAGGACAGTGGCTGCTACACCAGAAGGCTGTGCTGCTGTCCAACAAGATCTGGACAGGCTCGACAGCTGAGCAAAGGGAAACCTCATGAAGTTCAATAAGGACAAGTGTAGAGTCCTGCATCTGGGCAGGAATAACACCAGGCACCAGTACAGACTAGGGCACGTCCTGCTGGAAAGCAGCCCCGTGGGGAAAGACCTTGGAGTCCTAATAGACAGTAAATCGTCCGTGGGACAGCAGTGTGCCCTTGTGGCCAAGAGGGCCAATGGGATCCTTGGGTGCATTAAGAAAAGTGTGTCCAACAGGTCTTGAGAGGTTCTCCTCCCCCTCTACTCTGCCCTGGTGAGACCACACCTGGAATACTGTGTCCAGTTCTGGACTCCCCAGTTCATGAGCGGGATGTACTGGAGCGAGTCCAACGCAGAGCTACGAGGATGGTTAAGGGATTGAACATCTCTCCTATGAAGAAAGACTGAGAGAACTGGAGCTGTTTAGTCTTGAGAAGAGAAAGCTGAGAGGGGACCTTATTAATGTGTATAAATATCTGAGGGATGGGTGTCAAGAGGAAGGGACCAGTCTCTTTTTAGTGGTGCCCAGTAATAGGACAGGAATAATGGGTGTAAGCTAGAACATAGAATATAAGGTATAAACTAGAACATGGGGAGAAACTTCTTCACTGGGAGCGTGACAGAGCACTGGAACAGGCTGCCCAGAGAGGTTGTGGAGTCTCCTTCTCTGGAGATATTCAAAACCCACCTGCATGTGTTCCTGTGTGACCTCCTCTACGCGATCCTGCTTTGGCAGGGGAGTTGGACTAGGTGATCTTTCAAGGTCCATCCCAACCCCTAACATTCTGAGATTCAACCTGGGATTAATGCTAGGTGAGAAGGTGGGGGCTTTCTTCAGAGCGTGGAATTTTGTCTGTTTGTAACAAGACTTTCCTATTGCAGTCAGTTCTGCAGGTAAGAGCATCACACAGTTTGCACCCATCTGCACACACACATGCTTTGCCTCTCTTAAGAAACCCCTTCAAATTATGCCCCAACAGCCACTTGAAAGTGTGTGTTAGAAGGTAAAGGCTCCTTGAAGCTGGTGTGTAGCTGCTTTGTTTCAAGTGCAAGACATAGTCCTCTTGTCTTTGCCAACACAAGATACAATGCTTATGCAACTGTCTATGTGAGGTAGGCAGATGCTAAGAAAACTTTTCCAGGCTTGTTCATTTATGTTTTTCTGTCTCTAGACAGACTCTGTAGTTATGATTTTGTTCTATGAAACTGGAGAACAGTTCAGACTTGGGTTTCAGCGTACATATTCTCTTCCACATAGAAATTATTGAGAGGGTTACATGGTTTTAGAAAAATGAAAGAGAACTGAAGATTCGTGGCCTTCAGATCATTTTTAAGTATCCTGCAGAACAATCTGCATCACTATCTTATTTCGATTCTTCTATATTTTGCTCATCTTAAGGTGCACTTATTGTCAACTTTGAATTTGGAAAATCAATATACAGAATATGGATGAACTTGGGTAACTTATAGTCGTTGTAGTTGTGGTAGAATGCCTCTGTAACGTGCCTTAGAAGTAATGGAAATTGAAGTGTTGCTGAACAGTTTTGATTTCAAAGTCCGCAAGCTGAAAAAAGGTTTTAGAAAAATTCAGAAAGCAAGAGACAACTTGACTTTTTGTCAGTTTTGGTATATTTAAATATGTTATAACTCATAGCAACAGTGTGTTCTCAAAAGACAGCCTTACTTTTAAAGCCTGCTCCTCAAAGCCATACTTTCTTGAATATTTGTGAAGTATGTGTTTTTAATGAAGAAGTATCTCCAGTTCTTCAGTTGCTCAAATTCTGGAATATCTTCACACAAAATTTTTATGATGAGAGTGATGAAACATCACAACATGTTGCTCAGAGAAGTCATGGATGCACCATCATTGGAAGTATTCAGGGTCAGGCTGCATGGGGCTTTCAGCAGCCTCTTGTACTGAAAGGCAGGGAGGTTAGACTGGGTGATTTTTAAAGGTTTCTTCCAAATCAAACCATTCTGTGATTCTGTACCAAGATTTAGTTTCCGGCTTTACTGAAAAGACAGGAGCTAAAATTAAGTCACTCAAAACAAACAAACAAAAAACCCCAACAACCTAACTCCAGCAAAACAAATGAAAAAACTCCGACCCAAACCTTTCAGTTAGTGTCTCTCCAAATACAGGCTCTTTGTGTTTCCGAGTCGCTTGGCCCCTCTACCCTGCACCAGATACTGTGTCTGTTTTGCTTCGTCCTCTGCTCTTCCGAAAGATCTCTATTTTGCTGTACCTCATCTGTCTGCTTTATTCTAAGAGAAAGGATATAGAGAAAAGGTTTTTAGGCATCAGGGACAATCCTACTGGAATACTTGAGGGAAGTATTTTTTGAAAGTGGGGAACGGGGAAAAAAAAAGTCTGTAACCGAGTATGTTTTAGAGAAGGTGAAGGTTCATTAAATGCACCTGATTGATACCAGTTTAGTCCTTGCCTTAAGGATGTCAACAAGTTCCTCTGCCTTCTGTGTTATCTGAGATGTAGTGGTGGATCATGAGATACGTGGACTTCACATGTTAGAAACTGCACCTATGTATAGGTAGATATCCCAGCTATGGTAACAGCAGTGACTAAACAATTACTATTCTTGAAACAATTTTCCAAAATTCCAAGCATAATATAAAGATACCTCCATCATTTAATAAGTGACATTGAAAATGAAATAATAATTAACTTTATGGATTTGTATATTCCTCTTAGTCTTTCCTGGATTACTCCCTTAATTGCACCCTCTCTTTGAAGAATAGGTGTGCTCTAGAAACAGAGATCAGCCCACATATTTAAGCTTGCCATTCATTTTATTCCTGCTGTCATTTATAAGGATGCTATTAGTTCTGAGGTATGGGAATTTAGATTACATCTGACCTGAGTTACAAGATGACAAGCGCTTTAAGTCCTGTAGCATTGCCACTTTAAGTCTTGGTGAATTATTAATTGTGGATTCACCTAAAATGGGCTATGTGGATCCTTGGATCCATGGGTTTTGCCATTTATAAAGTGCTTAAATGATGTTAATAAAGCCCATACAGACTTAAAAATTAGCTGATTTTTAATCAGTTAGCTAATTTTCTCCTAGGGGATTGACTATGAAGGTCAGAGCCAATGATAGCTGCCAACAAACAGATACTAAGTTATGGATTCTTTCCTACTGAAGATACAAAGTAGATGTGCTGCTGTGCCCACTTCTGCTTGGGTTAAAAGGAAGCAGGGGTGGAGCATGAGTTCAGGACATGGCTACAGCTCCTGTTCCTTTATTCCTTCTCTGATGCTGTGGTTAAACCTTCAGAATTAGCAACTGTACCCTGAGCAGCTGGTAGGGACTCCTCCAGTGGTCACACAGAAAAGAGGATTGGATAGACCTGTGTGAACGCTTCTGTCCCCCAAAATATTTTTCACTCCCGGGCATATGTGTCTTGGTAACTAACTGTACTGTGTCTGTTGACTTCTCCCGTTCAGAGTCAACTGTGTCTGCATGCTGCAAAGAAATCATAGTGACACTGATGAGGACACTTGCTGGTCTTAGATATTTATTGGTAGGATTCAGCCAAATAGATTATGTCTGCCTGCTTCTTGGGAGAATGCATATTTAAAAAATAAAATTTAACAAAGCAGAAAAAAGCAGCTTAGAAAACTCTCTATATTAAAAATACATAGTATGAGTACTAATTTAGTATACTTTTAAAGAATTTTTTCATATTTAAATTAACCACTTATACAAAAACAGCTTTCATTAAAGTTATTTTTGCTAGAATTTATCTGGCTTAGATCTGTCTGAAATTCATGAGCTGTGTAGTTGTGTGTTCTTTGAGGGATTAGTTTTCATCCCTGCAAGAGATGCAGGACCAAGGACCAGGGCACTTGTTCACATGAATTAAGAAGCTCTGTTTCAAGTGTGATTCAAGTGCTGTTTTACTAACGTGATCCTCTTTGGAATTTGAAGTTTGTGTCACATGAATTAGGATTGCTAAAGATTTCTCCCTTATTTAGAGGTAGGCTTTAAAAGTAAACCTAGTTAAGGTAGTCATTCATTTGGAGAACGCTGTGGGCTGGATCTTCTGGCGAAGAACCAGCAAATTCTGCCACATCCACCTGACACTGAGGTTGAAAAATTAGCCTGAGGGGCTTTCATACTGCCTGATGCATTTCTTCCTAGACAGGCACCTAAGACTGGTCAGATCAAGTGCCATCTCAGGACATTTAACCTCTTTCAGCTTTTAAACATCTAAACCCTGGGGGAGAGGAGTTTCGTCCACTAAGCCCTCTTCACCACGTCCAGACTTAAACTGTACCTCCTGCCAATATTGTGATCCAGAGTTGTTCTTCCTTTTTTCTATGGAGGCAGCACAGTGTTGTGTTCCCCAGTGTTGCTGTCACCTGCTGTGGATAGCTCATGGACTTTTTCATTCGCTCCTCGTACTCTCCATGCCATGGTTCCTGTCCAGATAGTGTGTAAGCCCCCAGCAGAGTAGAGTAAAAACTCATTGATCACGCAGAAGTCCAAAGTTGCTTTATGGTAAGATGTTTCAGAATGTGTCCAAATGTGCAAATGATATTTAGGCTACACCTGAACAAGTTGTGTGACTGAACATTATTGTGTCACGTTGGTTATTTTCTGTCATATTGTGGTAGGCAGACCCCTTGCAGTGTAATTTCAATAGCATCGACCTACTTCATCATGTAGAGTTTAGGGGCAGGCACACAGAAACACAGAGGTGGAATACTTTGTGTGCTAAAAATGTGAAGGACTTAATATATTCTCTTCTTGAGGTAAGAGTTAGCCTGAAGAATAAAATGAGGTATACAGCTAAATAGAGATCGACATTTCCTGTAGTTTTCTGTCAGCTTTATGCTTCAGGGAAGCTTTCTGTACCTAAAGAGTCACATCCCTTGAGTTCCTTATATATCACCACAGATGCCAGTGACATTTTGTAATAGAAGCAGAAAGTGGTTTGTGTGATCAGTGTTTTGATCATAAAAGAGGGGGCTGTACTGGGATGAATTTAAGTTGCTGAATAGCACTTTAGTGAGATGTGGACAACTGGCAATTCATAAGCATCATCAGAGTGTTTCACAGTGACACCAAATAGCCATCAAGTTTTGTCTGTAATGAATTGCGTTGGTACAAAGCAGCAATGAAGTACAATATAAGTGAGTTTTTTTAAATCATCTCTTAAACCATTTGGCAAATGAAGGAAGTTGGAGCTGGGTGAAGGTGCAGAAGTAAAATGCCCAGAATGTCTAGGACTTTGTTTTCTCAAGTACACGATAATAAAACATTATGTGTGGTCCATTTGTTATGATGAACTTCAACTGCAGGGTTGTCTACCTTAGCAGATTTTACCCAGTGGCACTGTGGTGTAGTGATGTTCTGTCTTCCTGTCATGAAATGCAAAGGGTTTGGTTTGAAATTAAACTTATAATAGTGGAAACCACTCTTCTGGGAGACTGCAACCACACAAGAAATGAAGAAGTAATTTTCTTTAAACAACATGGCTCAGAAAAAAAAACAAAACCAAAAACAAACCAGACACAAAAAAACCCAAACCCCTAAAACTGAATTGATTGAATTATACTAAGTTACCTGACTTTGTAGTTTCCCAAAGGAAGAAAAAATACATTCCCCCCCCCCCCCCCCCCCATAGTGAAAGTAGGTATAGAAATAAGATACAGATTTGCTGTCTGAAACCAAATGCTTCTTTGTGTTTTTAATACATTCAGATTAAGTGGACCTGAATTTGAAGAGGGTAGCTAAAATTGTTTCCTACATGCCTGAGGTGTGATCTGACTGATCACTGTGTATGACTGTGACTTACCTGTTCACATTATTTAGGAAATAGTCTGAAATTTGAAACTAATGTAATTACGTGACAACACTGATTGTATAGTACTTTCTTTCTACATTCTCTAGAGATTTTAGTGTTCTTGTTTAATTCTATTTTAGCACTTAGGGGATCATTCATGCTGGGCTTATGTTCAGCACAGCAGGAGGCTCAGGAGAGCTAGCTTTTAAACATCTTTTTTCTCTATCTAACCTTTTCCTAGTCCAGGTGCCTTATCAGGGAAAGAGAGCTCACAACGTTAGAAATATGCCAGAACAGTGCTGTGGCACTGAGGCATAGCCCTGTGAAAGGATCGGAGCTCAGCGTCTGTTCTGCTGTCTGTGAATTCGCAACTAGCAAAACTTGTGCAACTTCATACTCTTGGCATCTCTCTTGGGCGAGTGATGAGTTAAGTAAAATGGGAGGGAAGTCGGGAGCCAAGCTTTGTATTTTTTCTTCAGAATGTTGCATCTTTTAAGTGTGAACTAGGAAGAATAGGTCTATAACTTACTATATTTTTAACATTCTTCTGGATTTGTGAACCAAATCATATGACCTATCGGTTGTTCTGAAGAGAAGCTGAAGAAAACCAAAGATCAGTTAGTGTAGACAGAGTTAATAAGATCTAGCAACTGTCAATGAATTAAGGAAGGTGCTGTATTATTTTTTTGCTTAAAAACTGGAATTTTTTACCATAGTGAGAGAGAGAAACTTACGCAGGGACTGCCTTCTCTGACTGTTAACCTGTAACTCATGGAAAAAGTGCCAGTATCAGAGACTCCCCATGTATTAAATTTAATCTTTTTTTCCCATCCATTTGATCTCTTTTTAGCAAATGTAACTCTAGGATCAACACAGTGCAAGAAATTGATTTTTTTCTTGGATACAGATTTTGTTCAAGTGAGGCAAATGTAATACATTAATTCTCTTAAAAAGCTGGGATGGGAAAAAAATGGGAGTTTTGGTATCCACTTTTAAGTGTTGCAACTCACTTGCAAGTTGTTTTGTCCAGACCTGTGCAGTCAATAAATGTTTTACTGTGATCATATAGTTCATGCGACTTACTGCTTGTTTTTCAAAGTACTTCTCACAGCTTCATGGGTAGTTCAGGTTGGGCTTTATATGTAGGCTATTGACTCTTAAGTAATTGTATGGCTATCACAGGAGGTAAGTGAAACTTAATTAAATTTGCCATGCTCTCGCTTAGCTTCTGTTCCCTTAATCAAATAAAAGTATTTTGTGGCAGTTCATCTCCTGCTAACTGCAACTAATGCGTGTCATTGTTGTTACTGGGCTAAGCAAACTGGCAATTGTAATGCAAAAACTAATTGCAACCAGTAGTTATTATTTTATATTGTGAGATAACTTAATGGATTAGCTGAGTGGAGGCCAAATACTCATAATTCAGTATCGTTATGCAGCTGCCTGATCACATAGGAGTATTTCTGTAGGTCATTCTGTAGAATGTCTTTCTGTTGCTGGCCGTGGAGTTGTGAGGCCCTGCAGTTGTAATGATTGCTCTGCTGAGTTCAGCGTTTACCATGAAAGTAAGACAGGGACCGGCATTAAGGGGTCATAGAGTCTGAGCTGTCTTGTGATATCATTAACAGAAGGGTCAACAGAGATCTAAAATAGGCACTTGCAAATCTTTCACAGCTGCTTTCTTCAGCAGAAGCACGACACGTTCAAGTTAAATCTGTGATGGTGGCTAGAAACACAGGCAGAGGCTTGTGCTGAGGATCTCCATCCCTTGCACGTGGTGTATGTCAGATTTACAGGGCTGGAAGAGATACCATTGGGTGCCTCACGGCTCTACCTGTGACACAGAGCATAGCATTTACTGTCTGCATGCTGCTGCAAAGCTGAGGATCTCTGCTGAACTCTGTGGAATTGACCTGTAGCTGCAGGAGCCTCATGGGCCACGTCTCTACAGCTTAAATAAAGTGATGCTTGGCATTGAGAGCTGTGGACTGAACCATTTCTGCATGTCACAGCAATGACACTGGATCTGTTCTGTGCTCATACAGCATCCTTGCAGCTGCAAGACACAGTTACTGTTTTGTATGGGATCCTTTTCCAGTTCCACATACCTGCAATGATGTGAGGGCTGCCTTGCTACCCACCCAAGTGCGGTTCCCTTTGCACGGTGTGCATTGCATGCCCCGAAGCATTTCAGATGGGCATCTGAGGGTTGTAGATCATGTAAAGCCTTGGAATACCATAGACATGGACGGGCTGTAACCTGCTGTGTGCACACTATTCTTGCGATCTCTCTGTCCATCTCACATGGACCAGGGCAGTTTGCAGAGAGTGCAAACTCCTCCATCCATACAGCCTTCAAACGCTTTTTAACCCTCTTTTACTTAGTGGTGGAGGTATGGTCACTGGGAAGAAGGTTACTCCTACCACAGGATTTTTGTGGTGAAGCTAGGGAGGGTTCTCAAACTCATGGAGGTGTAGTTGAGAACACAGTGTGGCTAAACTCTTAAAACTGGAAGAGCACTCAATGACTGAGAGCCCGTGGGAGAGAAGTGTAGGGCAGTCAAATAGTCTCTTTTCTTCTGTTACATTGCTGATAGAGCACGTGAATTGGTTCAATGCACATGAATTGTTGTCATGGGTAGGATTTTTGAAAGAAGTATAGGGGTTTCAACTAGCCAGGCGCTTCAACAAAATTAATCCATACAAATTCAAAGTGTAAATTTACAATTAGACAGCTTTAAATTCTTGTGTACAAATTAGTTCCAGAATGAGAGTAGTCATAAGTAAGATCATTTTAGTGTTAGGGTCACTGTGTTCTGCTATCTTACTTGATGATAATCACATCATCTAATTGTTTTCGTGAACTGGTTAAGCGCCATAGATGCCAAAGTCACTTTGACTTTCTTCACAAACAAATACCTAGTCATTTTGGAAAATGGCTTGTAAGTTCCTAAATAACTTAACTTGCTTTTTAACATGTAGTTTTGTTGGAATATTTGAAGTATTCAGCACCATAGCAACAGCAAGGGATTATGCTTAGTGTTTTATGCACTAAAAAAAACTTACTGGGTATCAGTTGTGAAAAATAGGAGATACATTACAGGCACGAGGATAAAATACTTGTAGCAATACTGTTAAGCAATTTCATTAAGGGAGCAAGGGCAAATTTTTTTTTTTATTTTTTCAGAGTGTGATAAATATTGCTCCATGTCCTGATCTTTTCCTGTCTCATTTTATATACAGAACTTAATTGACTTTGGTGTGACCTACACAGAATCATAGAACCATAGAATTGTCAGGGTTGCAAGGGACCTTAAAGATCATCTAGTTCCAACCCCCTGCCATGGGCAGGGCCATCCCCCACTAGATCAGGCTGCTCAGAGCCCCACCCAGCCTGGCCTTAAAAACTTCGAGGGACGGGGCTTCCACCACCTCTCTGGGCAACCTGTGCCAGTGTCTCACTACCCTCATGGTGAAGAACTTCTTCCTAACATCCAACCTGAACCGATCCATCTCTAGCTTCAATCCATTTCCTCTAGTCCTATCACTACCCGACATCCTTAAAAGCCCCTCACCAGCTTTCTTGTAGGCCCCCTTGAGATACTGGAAGGCCGCAATAAGGTCTCCGCAGAGCCTTCTTTTCTGCAGACTGAACAGCCCCAACTCTCTCAGTCTGTCTTCACAGGAGAGGTGCTCCAGCCCTCTCATCATCCTCGTGGCCCTTCTCTGGACATGCCCCAGCACGTCCATATACTTCTTCTAGTAGGGGCTCCAGAACTGGACGCAGTACTCCAGGTGAGGTCTCACAAGAGTGGAGTAGACGGGAAGAATCACCTCCCTCAACCTGCTGGCCACGCACCTCTTGATGCAGCCCAGGACATGACTGGCTTTCTGGGCTGCAAGTGCACACTGACGGCTCATGTTGAGCTTCTCGTCCACCAGTACCCCCAAGTCCTTTTCTTCAGGGCTACTCTCAAGCCAGTCACTATTTGCATTGCCTCCTTCATCTTTTTTGTTATCATTTAATTTGTCATTTAACTAGTCTAAGGAGCTAATTCACAACTATGTTTCTCTGGTTTTGTGCTGATGTTACTCAACTGAGATTGTGTAGATACTCCTTATCCCAAAGGCAGGAACGGATCTTTCATGCTCTGTTAATGTTCCTACTTCTCTCCCCAGGGGACCTATCCGCCTTTGCTAAAAATTCTTTTGAATACTCTAATTAAGGATAAGGATCTCTTTGAATATTAATTAGTTTTTTTATTGGTCTTACTCAAAATATTTAACTCAAAGCAATTTCCTGCTAATTATCTCTTGATTATGACTTTGAGAGGCTTTACCCTTTTTTAACAAATTCCTGTTTATCAAATATGATTTTCTTTTGTGTGTGTCCAGTTAATCACAACTACAGATAAGACAGTAAGCAGTAGCTGTAAAGAGGCAATTTGGGTTTGTTTCTTAAGTTTTCTTCTTACAAAAGCTGTCATTCTTGCTGTAGCTTTCCCTCTTCTGCTGGTCTTTAATTATTTAACTATACCATAGATGACTGTGTCCCTTGTGCGCACAAGTTTAGAGTCTTTTGAGTGGACTTGTTCAAGAAGACAGCTTTGTATGAAGACTGAAATGGTAGAACAAATCACAACATTTCCTTGTTTCCTCTTCCTGGAATGGTGAGATAGAACCTGATCTGCTCCACTGCTCAGTCTTTAGCTTCCCATTCATTCTAGAACTCCTAATTAGGTATAATTAAATAAATAACAAAACCCATTTCTGTTTCCAATTTTGAGTGTTCAAGAGAGACTTCCATGTCATTACCAAGGGCATATGGTACTTAGGACTAGCAGCAGGACAAACTCTAAAGCCATCATGTTGAATGCCTTTATACCATGAAATAATTTTACACATTTAATAGATTCCTGCTGAACGTGCCCTCTGAATTCTCTAAAAAGGGGTGGAATTCCCTGAAAGCCGGTTTAAAATCCAGACACACAGTAAGGAGCTTAGCTGTCATTCTCAGCCTGAAGTGGAAGGAGATGTTTTGTGAGCTTTATAGATATCTTGAAGGGTGCTGCACTCATCCTCCATGCCGGCAGAGCCAACGTCTAGACCTACCAGAACAGTCACATTGTTCCAATGTAGGCAGTAGCAAGTGTAGCCCATTGCAGAGATCTCTCCCTCCCAACCTGGGACCTGAGCATTATCTGATGCTTGCTTCCTGTGGAGGATTTCATAAGGACCTTGTGCAGAATTCTTCCCTAGATGCACCAGCGAGTTTTACATAAACCTGAACACTTGCCTTACACATCCAAAGAGAAGAAGCTGCGCTACCTGAGTTCTCCAGATACTCAGATATTACTATAACAGAACTAAGTCATTCACAGTCCCTCTTTGCTTCCGTAAGCTTGAAGAGCTGCTCTGTAAGGTTCACCAGAAAGGCTGTCAAAAAGGATCACTCCTTGCTGCCAGCACAGCTCATGCGTTGTTACCAGCTGGTTGACATAGCTCTCCCGCTGATTGGTAATGCTTACTCCACCAGAATCTTGGGCTGCTTCCAGCCTGTGCCACTATTTATAATCTGAGCAGTAGCTATAGGGACTCTGCTCTGTTCGTATTTGTCAAGTCTTAGGGATTTAGTTACCATACTAGGTGCCAAATCTTGTAGTGAAAGCACTCCTTTCTCTAGTGAGCTGCATTCCTCCTAATTTCTGCTATCGAAACAGCACTGCACACCATACACCTGCAGTGCCGATCACAGTGACACCTGAAGAAGAGAATTTACATGCTCTTGAATAACTATAGTTCTTTGAACCCATGACTGCGCTATAGTAAGAAATCCAGGTTTTGAATTAATTCATTTTATGCAATGAATCCAATATCCAACCCCATGAAATGTTAATAAAGCAGAATTCTGCACACATTTTATTTCTATAAATCTCAAATAAAGCTTAAGTGATGTTGGTACTGCATGCAGCTCAGCAAATAATGAATAGGCAATACTGATTCAAAAAGCAGAAAACATCTCTTGATTTCAGCTGCTTTTGTTTCATGAAGGCGTCTCTCAAAATAACTTCATTCTGAATGCAGGTCATTAATGTGTGCTCCCCGCCCCCTGCCTTCCCAAGCCTTCTCCAACTGGCTGAACGTAGCGGCTGGAGCTTTTCGGATTAATTTTCCTTAAGTGACCTACTTTGCAGAGAAAGATAATCATGCATTTATAGCCTCTGGCACTCTATTCAGGTCACAGATGGACAGTTAGCAAGGCTATTCTTCAGTGACTTACTGGGGTTGCAACTAATCCCCAATGAGAAAGGAGATTGGCCTGGTGTTAATTGGTCAGAATGCCTGAAAGTATGGAAGATCATTGACTCCTCCTTTAATTTTCAGGGGTGTTGCCATTAGGCTGTATGATACCAGCCAGCAGTCCTGGGAGTGTTTTGTGGTAGTGACTGAATTACTGGATGCTACAGATGTTAAATATCGTACTTTGAATTCTTTGTCTTGACAGTGTTCTGACTGAGAGCATGTCTGATGCTCCACACATACCATATACCATGGCCAGCACCAAGGGTTGTCCGGAGAGTTTTCACTTTTGGCTCACTAACAAGTGCTTGCAATCCCATGAACAATTGTCATTGTCAAGATAGTCTCATCAGACCTAAACTTCTGTTTAAAGCATTTTATTTGTGTAGCGTGATCAGTTAAGCCAATAAAACTCATATTTTGCTACTATCCAGTAGAGGCCCATTCTCCCTGTTGTTTTGGCACTAATGTAGTAATGTATGCGAAACAGCTTGTTCTCTTATTTTCAGATGTTCAGAAGTTTCATGGGGGAAATGACCAGGCTTTGTTCTCTGCTAAGGTATTTTTAAAAGTTCGCTGGAGCTTTCCATGCTGAGAAACAGGCAACAAGCAGGAGTGTTCAGGATGACTTTTTCTGAAGGACCATCTTGAAGCTTTGAATCTGCCAGGCAGGCATTGATGTTACTTTTGACAGGTCTGAAGAAAATCTGTTAAAACTGTGACAGTGCCAGCAAAGGGGTGGGTGGCTTTCAGAAGAAAACAAACCATGTATGGAGGTTGAATTCTTGCAACACAGTACTGCAAACGCGTATGCCCATGTCCCCCACTGAATACATACAGATTTGCTCTTTCCACCTCAATGCAAAACTAAAGACTATTCTGGTAGAAGTTGGGTTGCAGTTTGGATCAGTTTGATCACCAAGTAGGTGTTCTTATTTCATCTACTTCCTAGAACAAATAACCTCAGAACACGAGGGTTTGATTTAGATATTTACAGCTGTTAAGACAAGCTGAAAGAGCTGTGTGTGTGTAATGCATCGAGGGCAAAATCAGTTCCTTTTAGCTTAAAGCCATCAGAATTCTGGCCATGGGCTCGAGCAGTTGTTGGGAGACCTTTGAACTTACCACTCATGTCCTTCAGCTTCTGGATCTGTGTGATCCATCTTCTGAGTGTTAACCCCAGCGTCTCTTCTGAGGGAGAATTCTCATCATGTCTGAGCCGTATGTTTCTCAGAGTTTCCTCTGGAAGTGTTGATGAATGAACATAGCTCTGCAGATGTAAGCAGCAATGCAGATACTTTTAAGTCCATCTTAAGAACAGCCTGATGAGGGTGTGCCCTTATCCCGTTCTAAAATAATTAATCTAAATACAAATAAATCCACTTATAACTCTGTGTTTCCTGGTATGGTATCCATAACATCATTGTGTTTTTGTCAGAGAATGTGGAGTTTCGCAAGAAGAAACAAGTCTAAGTAATTGAGCAGCCATTGAGTATTGCGAGATACAAAACTAGACTGGTTTAAGTAATGTATTTGTATTTTATGGAGCCATAGTAGAATCTGTACAAGATACCATAGAAACTATTTGTAGAAAAAAACAGCATGTGTGTTAAAAAAACAATATCTGCATTACAATTGACATTTTCCTGCCCGCTATGTAGATCTCTTAGGGTTAATAAGTACAACTGAAAAATAACACTTTGGAGCACAACCAGCTCCAAAGAAACCTGCTAGCTTTTCAACCAGGGTAGACATAGCAATGATACAAAATATGTGCTTCATATTTAATGCTGACATTCCAATATACAAGCAATAATATAAGAGCTTCTAACTGTTTTCTTGGCAGAGTAGTAAGAGCAGTGGGCAAAGGTGAAACAGGGCAGGAATCCTCCTTGCATTGTTACTCAGCACTACCTGAGAGTCTGTCTTCTGGATTCTTCATGGCTTAGAAGTTTACCTTGTATCATTATGGTTATACACGCTATTACACTGAAAAAAAAATCCATTCATCACTTTTCCATTTGCATATTAAATTAGGATATTAAGTGATCAAATGGTTCTAATCATTGTCCCAGATACAAAGCTTTTAATCTGATGTGTTAGATCAATATAAAATCTTGTGTGTCTGTTTCTTCTGCGGGGAAAGATGAGTAGTAAGGCACATTTTGTAAAGGTGTCAAACATGCTCAATTTGCTACTAGTCCTGCCATAGCAGGACTACTAATAGAGCTACTCACTTGCATGAAATATCTGGAATGGATATTCATTTGCCAGATCAGAATGTCAAGGAGGAGTTATAAATATGATAATGAACTAGGGTTTTTTAGCACTTTTTATAGAATTTATCTTCTACACTACTGTAAGTGAAAAGTAAATCTCATTAGAGAAACAAAAGATAGGTGTTACAGAAGTTCTCATCCTCTTTGTGAGTCCATTCCCCAATGAAGTAGGATTATCGTTATTTTAGTGTAGTCATTTAAGATTTAAAATTTCCAATGGTGAACTTCTAATTAGTGGAGTAGATCACAAAATGCAAGAGCAGTTTGAAAGATCCTGTATTGCTCTTCTGAAGGAACGTGTGCTCCTGTTCACGGGGATGAAGTAGCGTGCTTGGAAGTAAATGCTGGAGCGTGGAAGAATCAGACATCATGTATTAGCGAAACAGTAGATGTGATATGAATTGGTAATGAATGTTCCTTGGTGGCTGATTGATTCTGAACACCTAAGGAGCATTTGTGGGAGTCATAATATTTTTGAAATATGCTTTGGTGGGATGGGCTGTGCATATATGCATGAAATGGAAGAAAGAAACTCTCTGGACAAAATTGTGGCAGAATGTTTCATTGTTCATATGTACAAATTTCAAATAAACTTGTAAACTTACATGTAAAATAGTCATAATAGATAATTAAATTAAGCATCTTAAAACATATGTACTATAATAAAAAATTATAATAATTCCTTATAGTTCATCACAAACCTATAAACAAAATGATTTTGGCCAGAGTTACAGATCTTTGGTTTTCAATGAAGCCTTTAATAATAAGCCAGCTGGGCAGAATGAAACATTTTCTGTATGTATTTTCCATGTAGGTGATCACCTCATAGGTTGTGTTAGTATTATGCAAATAGATGTTAATGAGCTATTTGCGTACTGACATATTCATCTGATGTGTCTGAGATGTTTTCTCCTTGCATACTGAGTGCAAAGACAGGGTCTGTGGATGATGGTGGACTAATTATCTGTGAAAATTAAAGCCCTGAGTTTGCTCAGAGAGCAACTAAACTGTAGGCAATGAGTATTCCTCCATAGGCTACTTCAGTAAACCCCAACATCAGCCACTTCTTTGCAATAAAGCAATAATGTCTCTGTGCGCCTTGTTCTTTAGTCTCCTTGCTGATGTTACTGAGGAAAGACATATTAAAAGTATTATGATGTTGAAATTCGAGATATTTGAGTTTGCAAGTTCAAATTAAATATGATATTTAATAAAGAAGGTATATTTCAGGGATAGAAGGTTTGCATTAAGATAAGTAAGCTGTAGTTCCAAAGCACTACATTAGCTTTCTTTACTCAAGTTGGTGATATATAGTTTTCTACAAGGTATTTCATAAAGTAGATTAGAAAAGCACTTTCACTCAAGACATATATATTAAAATAATGACTAACCATACACATATTCCAGAATTACACGGTGTTACTTTTGGGAAGCTGATGTGGATTTCGTCATCCTTAAGATTTTATTAAAAAAAATACGCTGTTGGACTGGAAGGATAGAGTTTTCTTCCCAATAATCATCTATTTACATTTTCTGAATTTATAGTGTTGATGATTTGAGCATTTGGATTCTCATTTGGACAGCCAGTCGTAGGATTTTTGCATAATTCTGTTAGTCCTGGATATTTTATCTCTTTATCTCGTATTTATATGTATAAATATCTTTGTATTTAACTCTTCATCAGGGAGCATAGTGATAGAATGAGGAGTAAAGGTTTCAGACTGACAGAGGGTAGATTTAGATTAAATATTCGGAAAAAATTCTTTTATGCAAGGATGTTGAGGCACAGGAATAGGTTGCCCAGAGAACTTGGGGAAGCCTTCTCGCTGAAAGTGTTCAAGGCCAGGCTGAATGGGGCTTTGAGCAACCTGGTCTGGTGAGAGGTGTCCCTGCCCATGGCAGGGGGCTTTGAACTAGATAATCTTTAAGGTCCCTTCCGACCCAAACCGTTCTATGATTCTATGATTTTGAAAAAAACCTGTAAGACATATTAAGAAAAATTTTAAAAATTAGGAGATCTGGTGACCGGTCTGACGAGTCTCATTCTGTCTCTGCAGTTCGACAATCAGCAAGCACTGGGAGGCAGAGCTGGCCACGCTCAAGGGTAATAATGCTAAGCTCACAGCAGCCCTGCTGGAGTCCACTGCCAACGTAAAACAATGGAAGCAACAACTTGCTGCATATCAGGAGGAAGCAGAGCGTCTCCATAAGCGCGTAAGTCGAGGCAAATAGCCAGGATCCTTGAGGTGGAAGTGCTGGTAACTGTATTTGTTCATTTTCAAGTAAGACAAATAAGTGTATTGCTGGGGTTTTAGGTTAATCTTTGAGACAGAAGTTAGTTATTGCTTTAAAGCACACAGAGTTCCTCCAGTGGAAAAATTTTTACTTTGTAGTTCTTTTTCTTCAAAGGGTATTGTTTCAGGAAGAGTTATCTAACCTTGACATGTTTGCCAGCTTTCACTCTTCATTTGATGCTATCACATCTGTTTCAGGACCTTCTCCATAGCATTATGCTTCAGTCCTTCGCATTTAAGCCCACAGAAACTTGACATCAAACCTGTTAGATAAAGAAACCTTGTGTAGTTTCCACATAGAACAAAGATGAACATCTTCTTCTGATCCTTGCATCTAAAGAAAACTGAACATAGATTCAAGATCATTGTATGCTTTCATACATGAAGGCCTCAGTCCTGTTCCCTTTACTGTAAATTTTGCAGAAGTTATTTGGCAAAACAGAAGTTGGTGCACAGTGACGGAAGGAATGTCTGTGTGTGAGGGAGGAATACACATGCAAGGCTGAAGGCTGCATTATTAAAACCAGTGTATACACACGTACAATGTATATATACACAGTCTACATATAGATGATATATAGGTGTGTATGTGTATGTACATATATATACATATATATACACATATAAATACATATATATACACATATAGAGAGAGTACATATGTATACATATATTGTATGTATATGTTATACAATCTATATATATATATGTATGTGTGTATATATATATATGTTGTATAATCTGTTCACCTTTATCCACATGAATTTGTTGTCATATCTTAGGACACATTTTTTGTGCAAAATGAAGGCAAGATTACCAGGCGTGTGGTGGGAAGATAGCTTCAGCGAAGCTGCATTACTTTTCACACGGAATCAGAAAATTGTTGAGGCTCGAAAAGACCTCTGAGATCATCAAGTCCATCTTATGACCCAGCATCACCACACTGGCTAGACCATGGCACTAAGTGCCACATCCAGCCTCTCCTTAAACACCTCCAGGGACCGTAACTCCACCACTTCCCTGGGCAATGCATTCCAATTTTGTTAATATCATTTAACTTTAAAAATATCTAGAAGATGTACTTAGTTTAGACAATAAAAACAAACAGAAGCATTGCTTTTTTGCATGAAAACAGGTTTCATGAATATGCTGACAAGAAGGGAAAGGTGAAGTAGCAAACATGACAGGCCTTTTAATTTGGTTTTCTATGCTGTACCCACCTCTGTGAAATAAAGTACGGTGGTTACAGTTAGCCATATCCAGTGAATTGCGAAGAGTTCTTTCAGACCTGCACGAGCTTGTCCAGCTGGAGGCTGCTAGTAGTCCGCAGAACAAAGCTCATATTCATCTGACCTGAGGGTGTAAGAGAGTTGCAAGAATTCTCCTGAGCTTGAGAAACCTGGGGAACTGGAAGGTTGTTGGGGCTGTCCTATACCAAGACTGACTTGCAGAAAAGAATCCTGAAGTCCCAGTCAAATTATTTGATAGGGAACAATGACGAATTCTGATGGACTGTAGCTCTGTGTGCCATAGCTTGCTGGACAAAGTGCATGAAGTGCAATAAAAACTAATTCTTTTTGTGAAGTGCTTTCAGTTCAAGAAATTGACAGTTGCTGACAGAACTGCTTTGCTTCAGAAATTTTCCAGTCAGGCACAAGCTTGTCATGTGTGTTTGCACAGAGAGGGACTCACTTTGTCTGTCATCTCATTTAAGCTTCCCCTTCAGAAGGGTGGGAGCTCTATGCAGTGCTCCAGGTTTGAATAGATGATAATAGTCATTGTTGATAAAATTATTTAAATTACAACCTTGTATTAAAATCACTGAAGTACAGATTGATTTGATTTCAGGTTGATTTGACCACCAGATAGGCTTTATATTGAAGAACTCGTTGGTCAAATGTGGACACAATGAGTGTGTATTCTTCCTAATGAGATGTATTAACAGGTTTTGTTGCAAAGCTGAGACAGTACAGTCATTACCTAAGAATGAAAGGAAAAGTAACACACAAGAACAGCAGCTGCACTTGCTGTCAGGAGACCCAACCAGACAAGACAGACAATGAGCTCTTTTTCTTGATGTTGCACTCACTCTTACTCAAACTAATTTAAAATCTGTTATTGAAAAATACAGTTAATAAATATAGGAATTTTTATCATATCACTTTGCTTTTATATGTTATTAGAGTTTACAGAAGTAATAACCAAGTCGTTGTAGCTACATTCATTAATACTTGATGATTTTTTTGTGACCTTTGCCCAGCAGATCTCATGCAATTATTTTGTATTTGAGGGAACACAAAATCTTATAACACGGGATCATCTACACTATGCTCTTTTGATCACCATTTACACACCTTTATTAAATGTTTCTGTAATCTGTGACATCAGGGCTTGTTGATATTTCGTGTAGAATATAGGAACGCTCTGTGCCTCAGTCTTTCTGGGCATACCTGTAAATTACAACAGGATAGTTGATCGAGAGTACTGCCCTCTGTTGGAATTGTTTTTAGAAAAATGCGGACTTGGCTAACCCAGTAAATTGAACTCTCTAGGCAAAAGTTTGCAGATTATGTTAAAAAAACCCAGCTATCTCAGTCTGTTATCCTCACAGCATGATACAAGAGTTCTTCTAACCTGCATGCTGTAGACTGATCTTTCAAATTGAAGTAGTGCCCCATTTCAAAAATAAACTGCAAATCAGATGCTTCTCTCTTACACAGATTGAAAACGTGCTACTGAAATAGCACATCTGGAGACTGTTGGTTATAGTACATATGGTAGCAAGCAGTGTTAACTTACTGTGTTGTGTTATCTTTCTTTTCAGCTTATTCTTAAGATCAGTGTAAACTCATAGATGCAGCTGATGAAAAAAATGTTCCTCAAACTGGGATCTGTCTAACCTGATACTATGTAGAAATTAGATATGAAATCTAAGATGGCCGTCTTTTTCCCTTGTAATTCTTGGCGAGACAAAAGCATGAAGAGAAAGTGACCCAGTCTTAAGAAAACTAAGGTGTTGAGCTTAATTTGCTTCTGTAAGTGCTCGTCTGTCTTCATAGGAAAATCATCTAGATAGTCCTTTAGACATTTTTTTAGTCAGATGAAATGAACTCCATCCTTAGTTCATATAATCACAGAATATTTAGCATGGAGGGGAACTTCAGAGATTATCTCCATGTACTAGTATAGGTTGGGGACTGACCTGTTGGAGAGCCATGCAGCGGAAAGGGACCTGGAGGTCCTGGTGGACAGCAGGATGACCATGAGCCAGCAATGTGCCCTCGTGGCCAAGAAGGCCAAGGGCATCCTGGGGTGTGTTAGAAGTAGCTAGCAGGCTGAGAGAGGTCCTCCTCCCTCTCTACTCTGCCCTGGTGAGACCACATCTGGAATATTGTGTCCAGTTCTGGGCCTCTCAGCTCAAGAACGACAAGGAATTGCTTGAAAGAGTCCAGCACAGAGCTGCAAAGATGATGAAGGGAGTGGAGCATCTCCCTTAGGAGGAAAGACTGAAGGAGCTGGGTCTCTTTAGCTTGGAGGAGGCTGAGGGGTGACCTCATTAACATTTATAAATATGTAAAGGGTGAGTATCAGGAGCCAGGCTCTTTTCAGTGATGTCCAGTGACAGGACAAGGGGCAACAGGTGCAAACGGAAGCATAGGAGATTCCACAAAAACATTGACTGTGAGGGTGACAGAGCACTGGAACAGGCTGTCCAGAGAGATTGTGAAGTCTCCTTCTCCAGAGACATTCAAAACCCGTCTGGACACGTTCCTGTGTGCACTACTCTAGGTGATCCTGTTCTGGCAGGGGAGTTGGACTAGATGATCTTTCAAGGCCCCTTCCAACCCCTAAGATTCTTTGATTCTGTGGTCTAGTCCAGTTCTCCACTGAAAGCAGGGCCAGCTTTGAAGTTAGGACCAGCTCTGAAGTTAGATCCAGCTCCAGAGCAGAATCAGATTACTCGGAGCTGTAAATCAACTCTCAAGAAATTAAGATCCCACAGCTTCTCTGGGAAGCCTTTTCCAATGTTTGACCACCATATCAAGTTATTTTTCCTAATATCTAATTGAAATTTGCCATACTGTTACTTGCACCTGTTGCCAGTTCAGAAGAAAAACAGGGTTTGGTCCAAAAGAAAATTTGGTGAGAGAAGTTGAATAGACTGGATTTTTAGAAATACTCATAGAAAAAATAATTTCAAGGAGAAAAAGAATTTTGGAAATTAGTTTGCATGTTCAGTTGTAGTTGTTGTTTTATATGGAAAAGTTACCTGTGACAGCATCTTACCCACTGAAAAAAAAGAATGTGTGTGGATTATGTATGAATTGGAGGGATAGGCTTACTTATAAAATCATAGAATCATGAAATGCTTTGGGTTGGAAGGGACCTTCAAAGGTCATCTAAGCCAACCCCCCTGCAATGAGCAGGGACATCTTCAACTAGATCAGGTCACTCAGAGCCCCATCCAGCTTGACCTTGAATGTCTCCAGGGATTGGTCTCCTACTAGCAAGATCATAGTCTTGTGTAAAATAGACTAGCCTCCAAAAATGAAGAATCGTGTTACTGACATTAGCTGCTATGTTTAGTTGAATTTAATAATATATTTTGTGGTTTATATATAATGTAATTGTGGTATATGCTTTAGGTTTATATACAACTTTTGGTGCCTGAGTCATCTGTCCGCAAGCTACAGCAAATTTATATCCTCTATGAAGTGTGCTGTGCAAGGGGAACTAATGCATATTGATTAGTAAACTTCGTGTTATTATTTCCATCTTTAGTTTCTTTTTTATATAAAGAGCTTTATTTACATAAATAGTTTCCTCTTTACAGTGAACAAAAAAATTTTTGCAAATACTGACTTACTAGTTGACTTAGGGTCCCTTTTACAACAGTTAAAACTTTGTCATGTTTTATTTATAAACATCCTTTGATTTTACATTATATCTCATTCTTCTATCTTATCTTATATACATATCTCTATATATGTCTTATGTATCTATTTTATATGTCTTGTATATCTTATATAACTTACATAGCTTATATAGCTTACATATCTTATATAGCTTACATATATATCTTTTTTTTTTTTCACTGTGGTAAACTGGGTCTTTTGTCTCGAGCAGTATTGGTTGTAACTTTGCATTGTAAATTGTTTTACATTATTTTAAGGCCAACATTTTTTATTCTAAGAACCATAGAATCACAGAATCGTCAGAGCTGGAAAGGACCTCCAGAGATCATCTAGTTCAAACCCCCTACTAAAGCAGGATATCCTAGAGCACATTACACAGGATTACATCCAGGCAGGTTTTGAAGGTCTCCGAAGACAGAGACTCCACAATCTCCTCGGACAGCCTATTTCAGTGCTCTGCCACCCTCACAGTAAAGTTTTTCTTTATATGAGATGAAACTTCCTGTGTTTGAGCTTGTGCCCGTTGCCGTGTGTCCTGTCACTGGGCACTACTGAAAAGAGTCTGGCTCCATCCTCCCTGCACCCACCCTTTAGACATTTATAGACATTGATAAGGTCTCCCTACTGAGCCTTTTCTTCTCCAGGCTAAAGAGTCCCAGCTCTCTCAACCTTTCCTTGTAAGAGAGATGCTCCAGTCCCCCAGTCATCTTCATTGCCCTTTCCTTTGTCTTTGATGAACCTCTTTATATTCCTCTCTGCCCAACACTCCAGCCTGTCCCGATCACTTTGGGTGGCAGCACAGCCCTCTGATGTGTCAGCCACTGCTGCCAGTTTTGTATCATCAGCAAACTTGCTGAGGATATACTCCGTCCCTCATCTGGGTCACTGATGAACACGTTCAACAAGATCAGACCCAGTACTGACCCCTGGGGAACAGCAGTGGTTACAGGCCTCCGACTTGACCCTGCTCCATTGAGCATAACCCTCTGAGATCTGTCACTCAGCCAGCTCTGCATCCCCCTAGTCGCCCACTCGTTTAACCCACACTTCCTGAGTTTCCTAATGAGGATGTTTTGAGAGACAGTGTCAAAAGCCTTGCTGAGGTCAAGATGGATGATGTCTGCTGCTCTCTCTTCATCTAAGCAGCCAATTATGACACCATAAAAGGCATGATTTCCTCTTGGTGAATCCGTGCTGACCACTCCCAAAAACTTCGTTTTCTTCCACGTGTTTAGAGATGACATCGAGAACAAGTTGTTCCATCACATTGCCAGGGGTGGAGATATTCTCAAATTTGACTAAAATAGTTTTTCTGTGTATCACATTATTATGCATCTTAAAATGTAGAAGCAAAGCTGAAATGGCCCTTTTCTTATATTTTGATTGTATTTCTAAAAATTAATTTTATTATATGCTATTTCTGATGAAGTGTAAGATTACTCTGGTATCAGTTCAGCTTTTCGTATTAACCTACATTTATTTGCTTTCTCTGGGGCCTGTATCTTCCTTCTTCCATTTGTTCTCTGCATTAATAATGCTTGGAGCTGAGAAAAAAGAGAATACAGATTCAGTGTGGCTGAGTGCAAAGTTCTCAATAAATTAAAGTTTTGTGCTCTCTTCTGAGACGTTGTGAGCTTAAGTCAGAAATACTGTACTTCGATGTTTTGTCAGACGTCGTATTTTTCAGTAGTTTGCTAAATGAGTGCATGGATTTTTCCCTCGCAAATACAAAGAGAATAATTCTGGGAAGATGTGAAGAAGCCCGGTCAAGAGCTTAACTTGGAGCTCTCAGCCCCTTCTCCTCTAATCTACTCAGAAGCAATTTAACAACAAGGATTTCCCTTAAATGGAGTTGGGGAACACTCCTACACATCTTGCATAGCTTTCTGAAGTCAAAAGAGATTCATGAGTTTAGAACAGCTCAGTAAGAGGGAGAAAAACCCTAGAGTGAGGTTCTTCAGAGAAGTACAATAGCATTGGTACTAATATTAATCCTGATACCACAAAAAGGAAAGGATTGAATGGTGATATGAATTATGGAAAGTAACCCAAAGTTCTGTCTTTGTCCTTTTAAAAATGAAAATAATGATTTTTCTCTTGCATGCTAACTGCTAAAGTAAATCATCTTATGACACTGGGTAATAGTACAGAGTAATAACACCAGTGCATAATAATAAGAGCTGCAGTCTTTGAAGATCATTCATCTGCAGGAAAAGAAACTTAAGATAAAAAGAAATCAAGGGAAGTGATCAAGCTCTTGTGTATCCCTAAAAGAACAGATAGGTAAACTCTTGAATTCTAGCATGTTACTTTACTAGGATTTCCTAGGAGATAAGATAAAATTAGCCTATTATGTTCTGGTTCTTTTCTTCAATGAATGAAAAAAGTACAAGGACATCTTATGTAGTCATCAAAACCACCTGAAAAATAATGGGCCCTGATTTTACTACTGTTAATAGAAACCTTAAAATGGGTATTAGAAAACTGCATGAATGTACAGAAATAAGTAATTTTATTTTACTATTTCTGTGCTAATTAAAGAAAATAAAAACCTCTAAAAGCGTTTATTAAAAGTCCACAAGAAGTATGGAATGCTAAATAAGCTGTCTGCTCAGATTATCTATACAAAATCTTTGCAGACCCTTGAACAGTCACCTTCATGTTTCCACTAGCTATATTAATAATTGAATAGCAAACCTAAATTTTAAACATGCAGATATGGTAAAAGTTGCTTGCTGAATCAGAGCCTATATCGCAGGCTTCATACTTGCTGAGAAGTCTTACTAGTAGCACTGTGGGACTGCAGTGAGTATCATCTGCTTGGTTTTGTGTGCCCGAGGAAGGACATTATGTAAAAGTAGAAATACAGAAGAAGGTGACAGAAAATGTGGTAACAATAAATTTCTGAAGAGAATTTTTATCCAAAAAATTGTTGGCAGTGCACCATTGTTGTATGATGCCTGTCTCCTGCCATCCTGCCTTTAAGACTGTCCCACCTACCCCCTCTGAACAATCCAAACATACATTATATTTAAGTTTGGTTTGATTGATTACAGAAAAAAAGTTACCCGAGCATAACTTCCTTCTTAAGATACTGTAATTAACAAGTGACTAGATAGAAACTTGGTGCAATTTCTTTATAATGAAAATAAATGATCATTTTCCAGGGTAGATACAGGTAGCTTGCCAAGGTAATAAAAACAGTGGGACTATCATTTTGTTAGTATTTGTCTGTGCATTTATTTGAAAGAAATGTGTGCAGATGGACTAATTCTGGGTGCACAGAAATGGACAACTAAGTTAATATGTTTACATATGTAGTCCTTTCATCTAGAATTGCAAGCAACATCTTTGGTGCACTAGGAACTTGTGAAAAAGTGAAAAAAAAAAGGCAGCTCTTGCCCAGGTGAAGTCATTATGTTAAATATTGAACAAATGTTCGAAAGAGATGTTCTGGGGAATAGTAAGATTTTTTATGGCACCTTAAGATCTGGAAAAACTAATTGTTCTAACAGTGATAGTTGAGTTTTTAGAAGAGATATGGGAATACAGTGATTGTTTTTTATTTTTGAAATTTCAATCTCACCTTTAAAAAGAGTTTTTGTTTCAGAGTTGGCTGTAATTGTATTTGTAAGGTTGGTTATCCTTCTCACAGTGGAACTAGTTTCTGACAAATCCTTGAAAAACCATTGCAGAGGCTCACCACCTTCTTTGCATGGTATTTGGGGATACTGAAGGAATAATAGTGTTCTATTTCAGGGAATAGGTATTGTTTTTCCCAAATGTATGGTTTTACTGCTCCAATATCCATTTAGGCTATTTTAAGTTCCATATTGCTTTTGAAATCTTACGTGTTGTCAGTCTTGATGTTAGACAATTGGAGCATTTACTAGGACAGGATTTCTGAAATCCAGTATGTACTGTCAGCTTACTTTCTGTGTGCGATTCCTAATAAAAATAATCCACATCTAGCCTTTATCAAAATTCAAACCCTGGTTGGTAATTACAGTTTACTGAAAGGACAGTCTCTTTTCAGATAGAGCAGGTGAATCAGTTATGTTCCTGGAGTCAAAATGTGAACCTGGGTTTTTTTAATGTACAGTGAACTGAAGGCAAGTCTTTTCTGTCTCCTTCCATTTGCACTGATTTGGTTTAAGAGTACATTTGCATTTAGGACCTAAAATTATTTCATTAGGTTTTTTTTTTAATTGGGAATGAATTTTTACTGAATGTGTCATATGTGAGATTATAATTCAAAATCAGAACAAACCACCACCAAACTACTTCCACTCTAGAAAAATAATAATTTACAGAAGAGTCTCTCATCCCCATTGTCATCTCTCTAAATAACCTGACTGTTAAGATCTATTTATCTGTAGATACTATTCTTTGTGGGAGGTGTGCCACAAAATATTTGTGTAGTCAAAGCTTTCTAGAATGAAATATAATTCCAAAATGCTGCAGGAGAATGAGGAAATTACTGGATTTAAATACTTGGGATTAAAGGATGCAATATCTGTATCTCTTCGCTGTTGTACATATTTCATGATCTGGCCAGACAGCTGGAAAAAGTATTTGCTAATTAAATTGCAGAGAAAGGGATATCCCCTGAAGTTAGTATTAGCATTATCAGTTGCAAATAATAATGCATAGCTGAAGCTCAAAGCATTGATATTAGTAAACTTTTTATATTTTCAAGTATTCCTGATGAAGTTTCATTACTTTCTTCACAAAAATCAACCAGACGATGGATTATTCATCTTTCATCTCTGTCGAAATTACTAACTGTGGAAAATGTTTTGATATTTCCATGGCTTGAGGCATCAGTGCCCACAGGGAAAAATGTGTCCTTTTCAGCAAAATTTTTGTTTTCTCTGTTGAAAAAAAAATAATGTATTGTTGGTAATGCACAAAACTCCCCCTGCCCCGAGGCTGTAATTATATCTGTGGGTAAATCTTGGGAAACTACAATAATTAATTTGCTGTCAGAAGTGATGTATATGAATAATATCACACTGTGTTTTTTGTTCTTTCAGCAGCAACCTTAAAAAGCAATTTTCCTTGTTTTCTGCATTTTCACATTTCTTAGAACAAAAAAATGTTTCCAGCATTTGTTGTTCTTGAAAGCTATACTGGACTTATTTTCATGGTAGGCTTGTTGCATGCTGTCTTGCATCTTACTTTCCAATGTGAGGAACTGAGAAGCAGCTTCTGCATAGATTATGTGAAACTTTATGCAGTTATTCCTAGTTTTGCTGAGCTATGCAACATCACTTCTCCTTGTGGAATGCAAAAGGCTCTTTCTTCTTTGTAGGAGGTTCATCTTGAATTATTTATGAAATAATATTGTCACAGTCACATTTATGATCCATTTAGGGATGTAACTCAACCGGCTAAAAATACATAATTAGTACTTAAATTGTCTTGCATGTGAGCATTCGGCACTGTTGCCTGAGCTAGTAGGCCATGTATATTATATTCCAGAGTAAATAGAAGGCATAAGAATACCTTTAGGAACCAAAAAGTTAATACTGTCAGATATACAAAACCAGGCTACACTTACACTGAAAATATGTTGGTAATAGCGGTGAAAAACTGTCTGGATGGCCAGGCCCAAAGTGGTGAATGAAGTTAAATCCAGTTGGTGGCTGGTCACGAGTGGTGGTCCCAGGGCTCAATTTTGGGGCCAATTTTTTTTAATGTCTTTATCAGTGATATGGACAAGGGAGTCAAGTGCACCCTCAGTAAGTCTGCAGATGATGCAAAAAGGAACGAGAGTGTTGATCTGCTGGAGTGCAGGGAGGTTCTGCAGAGGGATCTGTACAAGGTGGACCAGTGGGCTGAGGCCAGTTGTATGTGGTTCAACAAGTACAAGTGCTGGGTCCTGCCCTTGGGTCACAGCAGCCCCCAGCAGTGCTACAGGCTTGGGGAGGAGTGTCCGGAAAGCTGTCTGGTGGAAAAGAACCTGGGGGTGTTGGTGGACAGCAGGCTGAACATGAGCTAGCTGTGTGCCCAGGTGGCCAAGAAGGCCAACGGCATCCTGGCCTGTGTCAGAAATAGTGTGGCTGGCAGAACAAGCGCAGTGATTGTCCCTCTGTACTCAGCCCAGGTGAGGCTGCACCTCAAATCCTGTGTCCAGTTTTGAGTCCCTCACTCCAAGAAAGACATTGAGGTGCTGGGGCATGTCCAGAGAACGGCAATGATTCTGGTGAAGGGTTTGGAGAACGTGTCTTACAAGGAGCGGCTGAGGGAACTGGCGTTGTCCTGCCTGAGAAAAGAAGGCTGAGGGCAGTCCTTATTGCTCTCTACAACTACTTGAAAGGGGGTTGTAATCATAGAATCATACAATGGCCTAGGCTGGAAGGGACCTTAGAGATCATTTAATCCAACCTCCCTGTCATGGGCAGGGACACCTCTCAACTAGATCAGGCAACACACGGGGACCCAACGGGAATCGAACCTGCAACCTTGGTGTTATCAGCACCACGCTCTAACCGAGTGAGCTAACCAGTCCCCTAATGATGTGGGTTTGATGTCTTCTCCCAAGTAACAAGCAGTAAGACAAAAAGAAATGGCCTCAAGTTGCGCCAGGGAGGTTTAGATTGGATGTTAAGAAAAATGTCTTCATGAAAAGGGTTGTTAAGCAGTTGAACAGGGTGCCTGGCATAGTGGTGGAGTCACCATCCCTGGAGGTATTTAAAAGACGTGGATGTGGTGCTTAGGGACATGATTTAGTGGCAGTGTTAGGTTAATGGTTAGTCTTGATGATCTTAAAGGTCTTTTGCAACCTGATTGATTCTGTGATTCTGTGTTCTAATCTGTCTTTCTTTGCATTTCTGCAGTAGTCAAAATAATTTCTGTATAAAGTTTAGAAGGAATTTCAGGATCTGTTTGTACTGAATTTAAGATACTGAATGAAAACTGGTTTTCTGAGAGCAGAAGTGTACAAATTTATCTAAAGAAGGTGCTTTGAAAAAATGAATCAACCTGTAGCAAACATAGCACAGTTCTTTCAGTCAGTAATTGCGCGGGGAAGGTGACCACTTGAAATACGTCTGTCATTTCGACTTACTTGCCTCTGTCTAACTGAAGGCTTTATTTGTGAAGTAGTTGTCCGTATTGGGATTTGATGGAATCTCCTCTGGTGTTTTTTTTGTGATTTCATTTGGTTTGTTTTCTTTGTGAGATTCTTCAGTCTTCTCTGGGCAATCACTTGCTTAAGGTCACATCAAGGCTGTTACTCCTTGTTATGTTACATGGCCCACAGCCTTGCTCCTCCAGTCTTCCCAGCAACCCAGTGTGTGCTAACTGTCTGCTGTGACAAAGACTTCAGCCTGGTGTCCTCCTGTATTCATAGGCTATTGACCCTAGGTTAGAATGGCCTATCCAGAGAAAGTCTAGGCTCTGCCAGAACAAGTTGCCTTGCTGTTTTGTTTCATCTCATGATTTCTCACTGAAGCATGCAGTTAAGTATAATGCCAGCCATATAGTAGAACAGCTAGATCATTAAATAGTCACTGAAAAGCCCTTTCAGATATTTTTTTTCCCTGCATGCAATCCTTACTTGGATGATAAATGCAAAATAAAGCAGCAGATGCTAAGAACAATACTTTTTTCTTCTTTAGTCTCAAATACGAAGCCACAGTATTAACTTTTTTCAAATAAGCAAGTCAGTGCAGTCTTACGGTAGCACAATAGAAGAACCTTGTGTAATCTATTCTTGTTCAAAGACTGTTCTTTCAAGCTGAATTCTGTGCTGGAAACAATGCTTAATCAGAGGTACATTGCTCAGTGTTGCTGTGCAAAGGTTTGAATGATTGATTGAGCCTTGCTCTTAAACATGAAGCACTGAATGAGGAGATGTTCCTGAAGGTAACACGTGGGACGGTCAGACTAAAACATTTTAGCTTCCTTTATT
Organism: Trogon surrucura; assembly: GCA_020746105.1. Classification (NCBI taxonomy): domain Eukaryota; kingdom Metazoa; phylum Chordata; class Aves; order Trogoniformes; family Trogonidae; genus Trogon; species Trogon surrucura. The sequence goes on from CM036658.1 coordinate 67,349,669, forward strand.
GCCCCCTTCTATGCATAATGCAAAACCAGTTATTTTTAATGATATTTTGAACCATTGGTCATGAGAAAAAATAAATTAAATTTGGAACAAGGAAATAGAGCAAGTAAATGCTATCCAGATTTTTGCCTAGAGCTTTATCTTTTGTTACTTCTGTTTTCAATTGCATATTTTTTATATTGGGTCATTTTCCAGCCCATCTTACTCTACAGATTTTTTTTAAAGGCTCACAATATGATTTTAGTTTTCAGTAAGATAACATCATGAAGATATCTGACATCTTTTCAGATCTCTGTAGCGACGGGCATTTAGATAAGACCGCTGTTAAAGTAAGCACTTTTTTTTAATTGAATTTGTTCGTTTTTTTCCAACTTTGTGTTTTTTCAATGAACAGTAAACACAACAGTTGAAAAATGCAGTATTTTCTTGCCTGAGCAGTAAGAGATGGATGTTTGCCCAGAGAAAAGCTGGACCAGAGTAAGACATCACAGCTCTTTTATTGTTGGTAATTAATTGCCCTTCTGACAGCAGTTGCCTCTGTTGGCAGGAAGGTTTCTGAGAGCAGTACCTGCCCTGGTCAGTCGAAATTAGCTGTGTTTGCTTAAGCAATTTCAATAGTTATCTTGAATTAATATGGACTAGAGCATGCTGGGGAGCATTTGTATGAGCTGTGCAGCTAGTGGGGCTGTTGCAGAAAGTGTTTACAGCCAGCGACAAAACATGCAGCTGAGAGCAGTAACATTTTGTCTACTGCAGTTCAGTCCACCAGCCTCTTTGGATTCCAAGTTTGCATCAATGCATGCATCCTCTCTGTATGTATGAGCCCACAGTACTGGAGCAAACACAGAGAAAACCCTGGGGAGAATGGTGAGACTCCCAAGTGCTTCCTTAGTCACAGGATTGAGACACCTCTGCACATTTGCTTCCAAGGCACTACGTGCCTAGGACTGAGGTGAGTTGCGGGCTGGGTTTTCTTATGTCTCTCCAGCTGAGGCTCTTACACTGTACCAGTGCTTGGGAAGAGCCATTACTGAAGACTGCAACAGCTTTAAGGGAGAAATTGACCTTCTTGGAGGTTACCATTCCAGACTTTCACAATGAGTGGGAGAGGGCCCAACACTGGGGTCCTCTAGCAACCCTAGCCCTGGGTGCACAGAGGCTTCCAGCTCCAATTCAAGACAGTTTAGCAGAAGAGATTGGAGATGTTTAAGAAGTTAATCATGAGCAGGGCTGAAGGTGGGTAAGGTGAATGAGTTTGACAGAAAAACTTGAGAATGAACTAGATCTCTGCATAAACCTGCAATGTCAGAAATATAGGAACCTGCACAAAACTGTGGCAGTTCTCTTAGATGGTGAAGGGTTCTTGACTAGACAAGACCCAAAGCAACCAAATATGACTTCAAAATTGGCCCTGTTACGAGCAGGAGGCCTTGACCAGATGACCACCAGTGTCCCCTACCAGTCTAAACTACGTTGTGCTACCTTGTGAATTTTGCTGTGTCTAGATGTTAGTTCAGACACAGTATAGACATGGGTTTAGTCCAGTCAGTGTGTTCCAATTTTGCTTGTTAGTGTTTGTGTAATTCTAGTGGTGAATACTGTAACAGTCACAACTGGTAGCGCTCACATGGGATCGAAATAGATACATTTTTGTGTAATTGAAGCAAACTGAGCAAATGATCTAAGACTTCCATTGTAAAGATCAGTGACATATAAAACTGAGCCAACTGGTGTTACTTTTTTTGCCATGTGCACTGGTATTTCTCCTGGGACAATTTCAGCACATAAGATAGTGGGGTGTTGTGTTGCCAAGCTACATCCTTATACCTCATTCCACTTACGCATCCCACGAATTTGCTGTAATTTCAGTTCTCTCCATTTGTAAACCTGATGTGCAAAAATGTCTAATCACAGTTTTCCAGTAGAAGAAATGGCTGTTACAGTGGGGAAGTTCATGCACTGTGACTCAGACAGGAGCTTTTGGTAGGGTTTTTGTTTTAGTTTGCTTGTATTTCATTTTGGCTTTCATTTCATTTCTCTCTGCACACAGTAATTTACCTTTCGAACCTACAAATAGTTCAGAGTCTGAAATTATTGGCATCACAGTGGCTTCACTAGCTAGACTACATTGGTGCTGGAGGGCACAAGCTGGGTTCCTCAAGATGTTCTTTTATCTTAGAAATAGAATTGTCCTTGAGAGTGACTGTCCTCTGTCTAAGGACTGTTTCTCCAAGGCAGTTAAAGGGACACCTAGAAGTTTTCGTTACAGAATCAGGTAAAACTTTGTTCAAATGAGGTTTGGGGCTAAATTTGAGGGCCATGAAGATGACCAGGGGGTTGGAGCACCTCCGTTATGAGGACAGGCTGAGAGAGTTAGAGTTGTTCAGCCTGAAGAAGAGAAGGCTCCAGGGAGACCTTATAGCAGCCTTCCTGTAGGGAACTTACAGGAAAGAACAGATGGGACTTTTTATCAAGGAGTGTAGTGAAAGGATAAGGGGTAATGGTTTCAAACTGGAAGAGAGTCGATTTAGATTAGCTATTAGGAGGAAATTCTTTTCTGTGAGGATGGTTCAAGGCCAGGCTGGACGGGGCTTTGAGCAACCCAGTCTAGTGAGAGGTGTCCCTGCCCATGGCAGAAGGGTTGGAACTAGGTGGTCTTTAACGTCCCTTCCAACCCAAATCATTCTATGATTCCATGATTTGTCAGTTACTGTAGGTATACTGAGATCGACATGCTCATATCTTCCAGGGAAAAAAAAAATCAGTTATTTTGTTTTAAATAATATTGTTAATATTTTAGCAGTTTGTTATTAAACAAAAAGATTTTAGTGCACACATCCATGCAGACATGCAGTGTGAAAGTTCTCTAATATTTTGAGCTATATCATTTGTGAGGTTCATGAGTAAAGACTTTTCTGTGTAGACTCTTAACTGCATGGATTTTTTTTCTTCAGTGCAGAAACTATTTTTTGACAACTGTTTACCTGTAAATTGCAGGATATTAACATCTCTTCAATTAAAAAATAAAATAAAAAGGGCATACCAGTGCCAGATGTCTTACCTTATCCAAGGGCAGATGAAGCGTGTTGGCTGTTTGCTAATAGAGAGGAACTCTACAAATTCAAATTGTGCCATTAGCTGTTGGCTTTGTGACTGAGAGAAGAGATCTGAAAAAAGAGGAAGTAAGAAGTTGGCAGCTCTACATTGGTGCCTAAGTGTCTGCTATTACACTGTTTATGCCAAGTCAGAAATTGAGGCGATGAAACATTAATTGGCTTGCTAGGAAGTGGGTGATCGTTGTGGTTTAGTTGATTAAGATGGTGCAACGTTAAAAAGTGTCAGATGGAGAGTTCAGTTAGACACGCAGATGTGTTTAATCATTCAGCCATTACTATTTTCTGAAATTGTAATTCAGCCTCTTTCATAAAATTTTAAATAATTAGTTTTAATTAATGTTCTTTTCAGCCTGCAACATATTAAATTTATTGTTTACAAGAAGTCATAGTAACCATTTTATGCTAAACAATTTTTTAAGCAATTTTATGCTAGCTTTATAAGAACACTTCACAATTTTAATCAACGTGAGTCACCCAGAACTGAGTGCATTTCAAATGCAGCTATTGATGCAAAGAAGTAATAGTACCTTGAATTTGTTGACATGAATTCTGTATGTGTTGCTTCTACTTATTTCAACAGGTGACTGAGCTCGAGTGTGTGAGCAGTCAAGCCAATGCAGTCCACACACATAAAACAGAGTTAAACCAGACCATACAGGAGTTGGAGGCTACACTGAAGAAAAAAGAAGAGGTATTTGCTAGCATTTATTCTTGGGTTTGCTGTTGTGTCATTTCTAAAGGCTTTCAGTATTAAGCTTGTGATGGGTGTTACAAAGTAAAACTGTTTTCAGCTTTTTTGAAATTACTAATATTTTTCCATGTGTATAATTAGATCAGTCCAGTATACAGCTGGGTATTTGAAAAACAAAAAAAACCTATGGTGTTTTCCTGCTTGCTTTTACCAAGGATCTCTGTTTGTGAAAGTAAGTCATAAGCTTTTTCTGCAGAGCAGTCATCACAGTGATGCAGTCCAAATTCACTAAGAAGGGAAGCTGTCATAAGCATGTTTTCACTTTTCCCAAGAGTAGGATTTGGAACAAGTAATTGATCAATGACTTTGTCAGGCCAATCTGTTTTTCAGACTATGTTAATATAGCTGACTTGTATGATCCCTGAGATCAGCCCTTTCCTTAAACACATGCCAAGCCCCCGGCCTGGAACTTCGTGGTATTTATTGTGCCATCTGCCTTGGGGCTGGACGAGCAGCAAAAAAATGAAAGGAACTGGAGTATCACCTGCACTGGCACATGTCCTAGAGCAAAGCAGATTTGTGCCGCAGAATGACCAAGAATCGCTGCTTTATGGGTGAGAAAGGAGGTGGAAGGAGCCACTTATGAAGGATTATTTGCCTCATGAAAGACCCGATCCCTCGAGCCCTCCGTGGCAGAGGCGATGGGCATTGCTGTGCAGTGGGTCTCGCAGGGTCTTGCCTCCAGCAGGGCAGTTGTTTCCAAGGAGGATGCAGGAGAGCCACAGTATTTACAGAATATCCTCCCAAAATGGAGCAAAGCCTTTCCTGAGCTCACTCATACTTAGCCCAAGTTTGGTAATGCTTCCCGTTTTGGTACCCATTCGCTTTTAAATTATACCGAGCTGTTGGCTGCAAAGAGATCTTTCTGAAAGCAGTTATGGGAGGTGAATATGCCCTTCAGACGAAAAGTACTTAATAATTTTAAGTTGGATACCTTTTAGGTTCGTTAACTGTTTCTATTCTTGTCTCCTGAAAGTAAGCTAACAAAATGTTTCTCTTGCATTCATTATTTTATCTATATTTGTTATTTTTATACCTTATTACTTTCTTGGTAAATAAAAGATACCATTTCTTTTAGACTCACTTTTTATAGAAATCAATGGTCAAAGCAGGCAATTTTCTGATGCCCAGCCCTGCTGCTATTGACATAGTAAAAAGATCACAGATGAAAATTGGATTTTTCTCTTGAAAAAATGGAGAAGAATAGGTTTGAATAGAACTTAAAGTATGAAATCTTTTTTCTAATTACAAGGACTCTCAATTTTCCAGGAAAAAAATGCTTCAAATCTTTTGTGTGGGAGAGGAAAATTTGGACTTCTATAGAAGAAAATGGTTCTCTGTATTGTTGTTTATTCACAATGGAATTGCTGTTTGGGACTGTGATTCAGGAGTATTGAGAGCAGGGCTTAAACTTCATGTGCTGTGATGGGCAATAGCCAACTCCCAGTTTTGGCGTCATTGCCATGGCTTGCTCAGGAGACGAAGGAGTAGCCAGCTTACCTGCCATGAGGCCAAGCCAGGTAAGGTGTTGCTAGCAAGGCTGTTTCTTCTCCCTTAGGAAATAGAGGGATTGAAACAAGAAATCGACAATGCGAGAGAGCTCCAGGCACAGAGGGATTCTCTGACCCAGAAGTTACAGGTGAGCAATAGTGCATTATCTTCGTTTAGAGAGAAGGGAAAAAGCGAGCAGTTCACATCAGCAACTTGGGCTATATTCACCAAAACTGCCAGATAAATATTTAGGTTAGTGGTGGGTTGGGGTGATTTTTAGGAATTCATTTCAAAATGTCCGCCTGTTTTAAGTTGCTGTTTTTATCTGAGGGAACAGACCCAAATTTCATATGCAAGTCCACAGAATATTCTCAGGCTAGCAGACGTCCCTCATCAGGCTGTGTCCTGTGCAGTTCTGGTCGCATTTTCACTGCAGTGTCTTCCCTTAGGTCTTGTGTGCCACTGAAACTGCCAGGCTGGGTATCATCAGGTTGCAATGAGTTTGTGTTCAATTTCTAAACATGCACTGAGGAAGTAAAAGTTAAGGCATTCTTGTGTGGTACAGGCTTTAAAAACACACTTTGACGTTGTCTTGGAATTATTTAGAATCACGTTTTTGTAGATTTTTTGTGTTGCTTCTTTACTGCGTGTAAAGCCAGATACCTCAGCCTGATGGAATCATTGTGCCCTCGCTTGACCTTTTCTTGCTTCATCCGAGCTCATACATACGTATCTCCCTTGTGAAGCCTTTGAAATGAGGCTGCCACAAAGCTTAGGTGGGTTAAACTCTAAATTCATACTTCAGAGTTTTGATTGAACTGGAAACTGAGGCATTAAGTAGCTCCAGATCTGAAGTACTGGAAGGTGACCCTCGCTGTTCTGTGGCTTGACCTAAATCACAATGAAAGCAAACCCCATCAGACTAGGCACAGCTTAGAAATTGTAAAGCAGGTGTTTTTTTTGAAATGCATTACATGAATTGGAACTTCCATCAGTCTCACTTTCACCTATGGAATAAATGAGTTTATTCATTTTTCCCATTCTTAAATAATTTTTTTTAAGGATATTATTACTTTAAACAGTCTTTAAAGATTGTTTTGAGTGCACCTGAGCTTGCCTGTTCCACTATTCCAAAAATGGTTGCTGGCTTGAGGCTGAAAATGGGAGTTTTCATCTGAAAAGGTGCTTACCTCGGAGACTCAAAAGGGAGATTATAATGAAAGTTGGAAATTATTGTGGCAGTAGCATATACAGTAATTACAGTGTAAGATCATAAGAGAAATAAGTGAGCCAAATATTAGCTATCCTTAACAAGCAGAATTACAAGAGACTAGTAAGAGACAGAAGATTAGGAAATGCTAAGTTTTTAGTAAAATTTGACCTTGTAGTCGGTAGCTTCCTTCTGGTGTATTTATATCTTTAGTAACCAAAGGGATATATTGTGCATATATGTCCGTACGTCATGTTGTGGGCGATGAATTTCGGGAGATAGTTCTATGTGGTAGTATTCAAATAAATTTAAAGCTCATTCAGGATCTGATTTAAAAGTTGCCTTTCTTAAGCTTAAAGCTTATTACTGGCCTGATGCAGCCCATCTAGAAGATCTTGAGTCTTTGCTTTGCTATAATTGTCCTGCTTTGATTATACTGGCCTCTGAACCTCTTCACCCCGCATCTGTGACGTCAGTGAAGCGGTGTTTTCTTCTGCTGCTCCAGACTAACCATCTCACATCTGTTCACTTAGTTGACTCATCGTCTGTTTTCAGGGTGATTGTCTCCAGAGTCTGTTTGTCTCTTTTTTCTTCTGCTTTATTTTTTCCCCTCTTGTGCTTACAAGTGGGTTATGTAACTCTAAAGTATTTTAGAATACAGCCTGCATGAAAAATGCTATACAAAGCAATTACTGTTACAAGGTGTATTGTGTTTCTGACACACTCATATCAGGGAATGAATTAGAAATCTGTCGTTGGCAAATTCCAGTGCAGAGCAATATGTTACCACTGTTAAGGGTAAGTGTCTGGGCCCTTGTTACTTAATGATTTCATTAGTGAGGTAGAAAAGACACATCAATGAGTCATGATCAGTGTGACTCTCACAGTAAGTCAGGATATCTTTATTACTACGGCTGATTTCTAAATATAGCTGTTGTGTGTGGTCTGAATATTTTATTCGGATCCTTGCACTGAATTCCACAAAAGATTATTGCAGTGCAAACAACAAACAGAACTTGTTAATAATTTATTTGTCTTCTAAACGAAAACGATGTATGAGAAATGATTTGTGTCTTCTGTAAGAAGAGCCAAAAAACCAGCAGTGTAAAATACACCTTGCAAACAGCCTGAATGTATTGGAAGAGTCAGTTTATAATTAGATGAGATTAACTAAAAATAAAGTGAAATGACACAACTAGGGGAATAGATTATGCTACACGGACACCACTCCCTTCTTCTAATCAGAAAGGACTTGTTCTGAGGTAGATTTATTTGTAATGAGAAACTGCACATAAGCTGAAATTAACTTCTAACGCAGTAGCATTGCAAAAATCATTAATACTTATCTAGGGTAAATAAGTTTGAGGATCAAATGTAAAATTTGGGAAGAAACATTCTCCAAAAATTAAAAGCAACAGCTCCTGGTGTATTACAGTTAGTTTTACTTCCCATACACCATTAAATATGTTAAGCTTAAGTTAGGGAAAAAAAAAGCAGGAGGAAGTGTGGGAGAAAGTGTATCTGAGGAGATGTTTGGGAAGCTGAGTATATGTGGATTAAGAAAGAGATGTCAAGAATGGAATATAAATAAAACATGCAAGCCAGAAGTTTAAGCAAGAGAAGGGAGCCCTTCTGATTTGAAGAGATACAGGGAAAGGACTAGCCATTAAGTGTAAGGCTTTGCTGAGTATGTATGGAAGTTTCTACATCTGACATAAAGGTTTTGGTTTTACGTGGGTGTTCCACCTGGGTTTTACCTGGGTGTTTCACAGCAGAAAAATTCCTCAGTTTAAGAGCATCTGAGGAGGGCGTGAGAAATGATCTTCAGTGCTTAGATACAGGCCAGTGGGGTGCTCTTCAGGCCTAGATGTTACAAAATGAAATGGTATATGTATGCACGGGTTTGTTCCAGACCTGTCCCTTTCATTGCTGACTTGCCTGCTTATAGAAATTATAGAATCTCTGGGGTGAGAGCAGTGGCAAGGACACTTCCTAGAGGACAAACATTTGGTGAACAGAAGAGGAGCAGTGACAGAAGAAGCAGGATGTCATGAGCCAACATGGGAAAACAGCAGTCAGGTTTTTATGAGCTAAAGTAAGGTCTGTGTCACTCCTGCAGGGCTGAGAGGACCCTGAATTTCCTTTTTGGTCCTGTACTGCAGTCACGTGGCCTTGAATCCATGCAGTCACTACACCGGGTAGTGTTTGTCAGTACTCAGTTTGGAGAGCGGAAGTAGGTCTAGTGAAGGGAGTCTTCAGAGGGTATGGCTGGGTTATAATCAGTTAGCCTGTTCATTTATAGCAGCAGTGGCTTAACTAATCTCTACATAAGCCTATATGTATTGTAATTTATACTGTTTCTACAGATATTTTCGGTTAGCTTCCTTTAGTGCCTTGGCAACTCTGGTTTTCAGTGTTAAACAGATTAAACTAATTTTCCTCTTCCTCTAGTTGTGCTGTTCACAGAATCACACAGAATCACTGAATGTTAGGGCTTGGAAGGGACCTCAAAAGATCATCTAGTCCAGCCTCCCTGCCAGAGCAGGACCACCTACAGCAGAGCGCACAGGAACATGTCCAGGCAGGTTTTGAATGTCTCCAAAGAAGGAGACTCCACAATCTCCCTGGGCAGCCTGTGCCAGTGCTCTGTCACCCTCAAAGGGAGAAAGCTTTTTCTGATGTTTTTGTGGAACCTCCTATGTTCCAGCTTGGATCGATTGCCCCTTGTTCTATCATTGGACGTCACTGAAAAGAGCCTGGTTCTGTCCTCCTGACACTCCCCCTTGACATATGTATAAACATTTCTGAGGTCACCCCTCAGCCTCCTCCAAGCTAAAGAGACCCAGCTACTTCAGCCTTTCCTCATAAGGGAGATGCTCCACTCCCTTCATCATCTTTGTGGCTCTGTGCTGGACTCTCTCCAGCAGTTCCCTGTCTTTCTTGAGCTGAGGGGCCCAGAACTGGACACAATATTCCAGATGTGGTCTCACCAGGGCAGAGTAGAGAGGGAGGAGGACCTGTCTTAGCCTACTAGCTACTCCTAACACACTCCAGGATGCCATTGGCCTTCTTGACCACGAGGGCACATTGCTGGCTCATGGTCATCCTGCTGTCCACCAGGACCCCCAGGTCCCTTTCCCCTGCGCTGCTCTCCAGCAGGGCAGTCCCCAACATATACTGGAACATGGGGTTATTCTTCCCCAAGTGCAAAACTCTACACTTGCCCTTGTTGAACTTCATAAGATTTCTCCCCGCCCAGCCCTCCAGCCTGTCCAGGTCTCTCTGAATGGCAGCAGAGCCTGCTGATGTGTCAAGCACTCCTCCCAGCTTTGTATCATCAGCAAACTTACTGACTGTGCTCTCTAATCCCTCATCCAGGTCATTGATAAATATATTAAACAGCACCGGCCCTAGCACTGACCCCCGAGGGACCCCACTAGACACAGGCCTCCAGCCAGACTCTGCCCCATTGACCACAACTCTCTGACTTCTTCCCTTCAACCAATTAGTGACCCACCTCACTACTTGGCCATCCAGACCACACTTCCTCAGTTTACCTATGAGGATGCTGTGGGAGACGATGTCAAATGCTTTACTGAAATGCATATAGACCACGTCCACTGCACGGCCACCATCCATCCACCTGGTTATGTCTTCATAAAAGGCTATCAGGTTGGTCAAACATGACTTCCCCTTGGCAAAGCCATGATGACTGCTCCTAATGGCCTTCTTATCCTTGATATGCCCAGAGACAGCACCAAGGACAAGATGTACCATCACCTTTCCAGGGATGGAGGTGAGGCTGACCAGTCTGTAGTTACCCAGGTCATCCTTCCTGCCCTTCTTATAGACTGGAGTGATATTTGCTTTCCTTCAGTCTTCAGGCACCTCACCTGATGCCCACGACTTACCAAAAATGATGGAGAGAGGCCTAGCAATGACTTTGCCAGCTCCCTCAGCACCCGTGGGTGCATCCCATCAAGGCCCATGGATTTATGGATGTTCAAGTGTTCAAACTGATCCTTAACCCAGTCCTCATCAATCAGGGCAGACTCCTCCTTTGTCATGACTTCCTCTGGGGCCTCAGGGGACTGAGGCTCCTGAGGACAGTCTCCAACAGTGTAGACAGAGGCAAAGAAGGCATTCAGCAACTCTGCCTTCTTTCTGTCCTCTGTCTCCAGGGCACCCACCCCATTCACCAGAGGGCCTATATTGCCTCTAGTGTTAGTTTTGTCAGCAATGTATTTGAAGAAGCCCTTCCTGTTGTCCTTGACCTCCCTCACAAGTTTTAATTCCAAGGAGGCCTTAGCTTTTCTAATTACGTCCCTACCTTCTCTGACAGCAGTTCTATACTCCACCCAAGTGGCCAGCCCCTCCTTCAGTGATTTATATACTCTTTTCTTCCACGATTTATATACTCTTTTCTTCCACGATTTATATACTCTTTTCTTCCACCTGAGTTTGCCCAGCAGTTCTCTGGTTAACCATGCAGGCCTCCTGGATCTCTTTCTTGACTTCCTACCTGTTGGGATGCACTGATCTTGAGCTTGGAAGAAGTGGTCCTTGGATATTGACCAACTCTCTTGTGCCCCTTTACCTTCCAGTTCCCTGTCCCATGAGGTTTCCCCTAGCAATTGCTTGAAAAGGCCAAAGTTGGCCCTGCTGAAGGCCAGAGTTGCGATCCTGCTCATTATTCTGTTTCTGCCACACAAGATCTTGAACTTTATCATCTCATGGTCACTGCAGCCAAGATTGCCCTCAACCTTCACTGCTTCAACCAGACCTTCCTTGTTGTCCAACAGCGCTCCTCTCCTGGTCAGCTCATTCACTATTTGCGTCAAGAAGTTATCATCAATGCAGTGGAGGAACCTCCTGGACTGAGGATGGCTGGCTGTGTGGGCCTTCCAGCAAACATCTGGGTAGTTGAAACCCCCCATGAGAACCAGGGCCTGGGATTGAGAGGCTGCTGTCAGCTGCCTATAAAAAGCCTTATCAGCTTCCTCCTCCTGATCAGGTGGTCTGTAATAGACACCCACCACAGTATCACCCGTGCTAGCCTGCCCCTTAATTCTTACCCACAAACTCTCGACTTGCTCCTCATCTGCCCCTGGATAGATCTTGATACGCTCCAGTTGCTCTCTCACATAAAGAACAACTCCACCCCCTCGCCTTGTTGGCCTGTCTTTCCTAAAAAGGTTGGAGCCATCAAGGCCCACATTCCAGTTATGCCAGTTGTCCCACCACGTCTCTGTAATCACAATGAGATTGTAGCTCTCCAACCGCACACAGATTCCTAATTCCCCCTGCTTATTCCCCATGCTTCTTGTGTTGGTATACAGACACTTAAGAGACTTGATGGAGAAGCATCTGTTACCATTGCTTGTGCCATCCATGTTGGAGTGGGTGCACTTGATCTGAGTCATTGTTTTCACCCCTAACCCTGGTATACTTCCCCCTGGCTCATCTGTAGTGAGCCAGGTTTTATCCCCTTCCCTCTTCCAACCTAGTTTAAAGCCCTATCAGTTAATCCCGCCAACTCACCAGCAAGAATTCTCCTTCCTGAGACAGCCACACTCTATCTATACCTCTTATACCTGGTGCTGCAGAAACCTCCCCATAATCACAGAACCCAAAATGTTGCTGGCAGCACCAGTCTTTAAGCCATGTGTTAACTGTGTGTACTTTTCTGTCCGTTTCAGTTTTCCTACCTGCCACTGAAGGTATAGAAGAGAAAACCACCTGTGCCCCCCATCCTTTGATCAACCGGCCTAGTGACTTAAAGCCCTTTTTAATTCTCTTTGTACTCATTTGTCTGACCTCATCACTGCCAGGCTAGACAACCAGCAATGGGTAGTAATCAGCGGGATTCACCAGACTAGGGAGTTTTTTGGTGATGTCCCTAATCTGAGCTCCAGGGAGGCAACAGACTTCCCTGTGGGCTGGGTCCGGGTGGCAGATAGCGCCCTCTGTTCCCCTCAGGATGGGGTCGCCAATGACAATTACCCTCCTTTTTTTCTTAGGTGAAGAAGTCCTAATGCGTGTATCCGAGCGACTTACCCTAGCCCTATGGGTGAACCCCCACCTGTCTCTTCCTTGGCCTGGCTCTCATTGTCTAGAGCCCCATAGCTGTTTTGCAGGGGCAACTGGGCAGGTGAGAGAGGCCAAGCAGGAATTTTCCTTCCTCTCTTGGCAGGCACCTGCTTCCACTCCTCCCCATCCTTTAGGTCCCCTCCTTTTTCCTGGTTCAAAACCAATGCCCAAAACTCTGTGATTTTTAACTTGCTGATTTATAAAGCAGAAGTAAGGGAGATATCCCAGTTTGGCTTAGACATAACCCTTGGCTGCACAAGCAGCCACAGTTCTGGGGAGTTTAGGCTCTCCAAGGCTCTGCCTATTCCACCTGCACCACTGCCGGAGGTCCCAGAGCTCTCCCCAACTGCAGAGGCTGGGAGCCAAAGCTGAGCACTGGCCACATCGTCCCATCCCTCCTCTGGCCAGGGATGTAGTGGCCGATGGATGGACTCTGATACGAACAAGGCTGCCAGGTCACACCTGTTACTCTTGACTGCCCAAATACATATTCTGTGTGGGCCAGGTTGTTTCTGTGGTTAGCTGAGCTCTTTCCAATGTAAACATGAGTATATTTCTGAGCTCTGAGGGAGACAGAAAAATTGTTTAGGAACCAGGGGGAGAGTGGAATGGCAGAAAGAAGGGTCACTCCTGCAGGGAGCAGTTACTGCTGCCAAATCTTCTGCCCTACACCTGTGTGAAACTCATAAAACCTCAAAGCAGGCCTATTAGAGCTTTGTGACATGAAACCACTGTAAAAGGAAGTGGTGTTGAAATAATGTTAATGTACATAAACATGAATTCACTGTGCCCTTTTCCTGGGAATGGCTGCAAAGGGCACGTGACGCACTAGGTACCACTTTTGGACGTGATTTTCATAACTGAAATTATGAAATTCAGTGTGAATTTATGAGACTTGCAACGAATGGGACAAATGACTGTACACTACTCCAGACCTGTGGGGGGCGAGTCCCGGCAGGCTGGCCCAGGCAGCTTCTCCTCCTCCTCCTGGATGAGAGCTGAGCTTGCTGGGGGTCAGATGCCATCAGCTGTGTGTGACTGGCTACCACGTCGTCTTGCCACCTGTGGCGTGGGAGCTGCTTCCCAGAGCAGCCCTGGTGGCTCAGGCCCCCTCCCCAGCTGGAAGGCAGCTGCTGCGGGACAGCCTGCAGTGAGGCAGAATGTGTCACATGCACACAATGGTTTAATTTGGTTATGATCAGTGACATCAGGCTTTTGGTTTCTTCTTCATTTCTCCACAGACAAACGCCTAAGGTGTGAGGCAGGAGTAAGTTAGTACTCTTCCGTCCATGAAGCAATGTTCTGGCTGGGTTTTTGTATGAGACCATTCAATGGGGACTGTGTCCTTGAGCAACTCATGTAATCTAAATCAGGGAATACTTGAACTTCAGTAAATCTTTCAGAAGCTGTTTTCAGCAGGTGGCACATTTCTGAATGTTAGAAGCAATAACTTACCTAAATAACTATATTGCATCCATTGTTCACTGACTAAATTTTATCCCTCTCCAAAAGCTCCTGTCCTTCAGATGAAGAACTGAAGAAATGGGGGAAGTGGTAGTGCATATGCAGTCATAGTAACATTTTGAGTTCTGATTCTGGCTTGGTGGAAACTGTAGAGGGTCACAAATTGTTTTAAAAACCCGTTGACAAAAATAGCACAAGAATACCTGCAGGAGGTTAGACTGCTTTCTGTTTGCAGACAACACATTAACATGTTATGTATTTTCTCTGAAGGAAGTAGAGATTCGAAACAAAGACCTGGAAGGCCAGCTGTCTGATCTAGAGCAACGTCTGGAGAAAAGTCAGAATGAGCAAGAAGCTTTTCGCAATAACTTGAAGACACTTTTAGAAATTCTTGATGGAAAAATATTTGAACTAACAGAGTTACGAGATAACTTGGCCAAGCTAATAGAATGCAGCTAAAGAAAATGGGATTTCAGTGCCAATCAGCTTAAAGATGCACTGTCTCTCTTCATAGGACTGTGTTGGGCTCTGCATCAAAGTTGCACAAAATTAGAAAATGCTCCTCTGATAGGGCTTGTTTTAAATTGGAGTCATATTTCAATGAAAAATTCAGAACTCAGCTTGTAGCTAGTTGAAGATAAAAACAACAAACAAAAAAACTTGAATTACAAATTACCTCCTTGTACATTATTGGCCACAGATAACTTGAAAGATATTAACAGTAATTGAATACAATCCTTTTCTAATTATCAGTGGTGGAAGAGTTAGCAGTGTCCCAGGTCACATCCCCTTTTTGTGATGATCACAATATAGGTTATCTGCTGTTTTATTTATTTAACACATTTAATTGCTGTGTTTTGTGCAAGAACTTAGTGATGGCAGCCCTGTATTTTGTTGTTCTTAATAATTTCTCAGGATACTTTGCACTGTGGAGAAGCAGTGCCCTTACCAATTTATTCTTGCCAGGAGTGAGAGAGAGTTGCATCTTTAATTGAAACAAAGCTACTATAACTCCTTGTATAAAGTTCTTACTTTGGGTTTCTTTTTGCTTGGTTGGTTGGTTGGTTTTTTTCATTTATATATATATATACACACACCCCTATATATATATATATATATAATGGAAGATACCGTATTTCTTCATGGAGCTTACTCTGATGTTCTACAATATTGTCCAATGTAAGTTTTACTTTTTCATATGAATTCTGTGTAACTACAGTGAGATACTATCTTCCACGTAACTATATTTGAAAGCCAACCAATGATGGAAGGTGAGTCTCCCAGTTAAAAAAAAAAAAAACAGAAAAAAAAAAACCTCAGCATTTTAAATGTAAAATTTGACGTGCACAGATAACAAGAAATAGCCAGTCCTTTGTTTTCTGGCCTTGGTACATGTATCGAATATATATGTTCAATTAACTCTTAACCTGTTCTGCAGGAGACTTCTTCAGAATGTCACATAAATTTCAGGTTTTGTGAATAATAGCTTATGGGGAGCACTGTTTTATTACGAATTGCGTTAAGGGCGTAGAGATATTGAGAGAGATTACTCATACACTGACTAGTCCAGCCAAGAAAGCTGTTTCTAGAAGTTCTGTTGTCATAGCAAATTGAAATGGAGACGTGTTTACTCTTTTATGGGTCTTCATATCACATCTTTATTGAAACTACACCAGGCAATATTCTGAACTGTTAACTAAATGTTTAAAAACAGGAGATTGAATTCAATTATCCTCAGTGAGCAGGTTTTAAAGTTGTTTTGATGTAATTTTAACAGACTTTTGGCAAACACGTTTCTTTATATAATAGGTTTATTCAAAAAAAAAACCAAACACAAAACCTCTTTGAAAGGTAAGCCAAGTGTCATGTGTCTTGCATCAAAGTATATTCTTGCCATAAATTGCTTGTAATGTTGAAGAGGGCTTTTTAAAAATGTATGAATGAGTGTCAGACTTCAGAGTCAAAAGATGCACGGACCTTTGTTTGCTCCCCGAATTAATTTGAATGTTAAACAAGAAATCTAGCTGCTTATTAAATTTGTACAACACAGTTTTCTCCACTTAGAGACTGCTATTCAAAACGAGAAAAGATATGTTTTCATGTGTGTACTGTGTGTATATACCATATAATACACACAAGTTCTCATTTATATTAGAAATACATGCTTTATTTCTATAATACTGGGGTTTTTTTGTTTAGCAGTGATTTATCAGGTCTCCCCTGACTAGTCAGGAGAATGGTTTAGGCCAAATCCTAAACCATCATGTATTATACAGTATGTAATGTACACAATGTTTAAGTTTTCTCCATATTTTTAGGGTATTTTCGCACTTATTTTATTTATTAAGGGGGGCGGGGGGCTTGGTTCAGCGTGCTACTGGTTGAAAACTTTGTGGTGAACTACATGTTTTTCATTCGGTGGATGTTAGACGGTGGTGTGTATATCTTCATCAAGTCCAGCTGAGCGATACGACTACTTTTTAATTTTCTTGGGGATGTTTGGGCCTGATTCTCCTGTCACTTCAGCTGCTCTAAACCAGATGTGTCTTTGATGTGATGTCAGCGACGTTCAGCTGGCATAACATCTGTGGAAGTGCAAGAAGAATCTGGCCTGCTAATGCTCAATGGACATAATAAAGATGAAGAAAGAATAAAAACACTGAAAGGTGATGATTGAATAAATGTAATATTATTTTTAATGATATTATTATTGACATTTTTTTAAGATATGATGTCATTTACATGTGGGAAAATAGTGGACAGAAATATTTCCACTTTAATCTTGTGAGTATGTGTGGTACATGAGTATTTCTATGTATGCGTACACACACATATGTATATACAGAACATGGAAAAATTTAAATGTGCACATTTTTAATATTTTCCTATTGAAATTAAATTTAAAATTGGAAATTGATATTTGAGAATTTCTTTTCTCATAGAGTAGATACACTTCATCTCTTTTTCTTTTTAAATAATACAATTACCGAGGGCTGCACCTTTGAATTCCCAAACAGTTGCCAAACATAAATATGGGATAAGGTGGACATACGTGCACATATAAATAAAATCCTATTGCTAAGACTATTTTTAATGTTTATGTACGGTAGGTGAGTGTTTAGAAATTGTGACCTAAAGTTCATACTTAGGTGGCTGTACCTACTGTAGCCTCTCCACTTACGTTTTAAGATAAAAGATTGCCTGCTTGAAACATTACTTTCTCAGAGACAGGTATTATATGTTGTATCTTATCTTTGATGAATGTATGGGGATATGTATATCAGAAAACCTTGTTGAGTACTATATCTTGAAAACATGACCATGAACTTGCACTGGAGGGGAGAGCAGTCACATTGCATATAACTTGTTGTATGGCAACTACAGTCATGTAAAAAAAAAAAGCAAAAAAAAAAAGCAAAAAGAATTGCCAAAAAACTAACAGAAATGCCCAACCAAAAAAAAAAAAAAGAAAAAAAAAAGATTTTGTTTTTCTTTTTTTATTTTGAAATACATTTGCTGTTCTCTGGAGAATGTACTTTTACTCTTTATTTTTTTCTTAAATCTTTCTCAAGTATGTGCAAGTGATAGCAGCAGCTACCTTAATTTTTCAGGTGCTACTGGATTTTGCATTAGCGTGTTATGTTGTGAAATCCTGACTTTGACATAAAAGATTTTTGTAAGTATATCCCCGTCTGGATAGTTAGTTTTTGGAGTGTCTTGTTCATAATCCATATGCCTCAATGATCCAGAAGTTGCATTTTTTCTATGTGGACAAAGTAAAACGTGTGAATTAATCTGTCTGTTACAGACTGGGAATTCCTTTTCCTGGCTAATATATGCAGGAAAGAGGAGAACAAAATGAACTGATAATGCAGAAATGCTGTTAAAAGGTCTCGAAGAAAATACATTTTCAGGTAAAATATAAATAAATAAAGGGCTAAACCGGATGTAACACAACCAAGTATTGTTTAATGCTGTCGGTGGCATTCCCAGGATAATTCCTTTAAAGAAGACCCTGCTAGAATGAACAATGTGTCAATTAAAGATGGATATTTTGGGACACGTCTTTTCAGTTGTCAGTTGTGGAAGGTTTCTGATTTCGGCTCATTTTTCTACCAGTTAGGGTTTAACTTCAGGTTTGGCTTCCAGTAAGAGGCCAAATCTCAATTCGATCTATCACCTTTTATATTCCGCACTAAAGTGGCCACTGAACAGCGCTCTGTGAACATCACATTCCAAAGTCAAAATCAAAACCTTTTTCAGAAAGACCACACGAAGAGAGGAATGGAAAACTGTCGCAAACCCTAATTCTCTGCAGAACTGTGGATGTCAGTAAAAGCACTTAATTTGGTTGGCTGCAGAAGTTTTGGATCTTGAGGACAAAGATAAAGCAGATGAGACATTAGGTCTGAATGTCAAAAGACAATTTAAAAAAAAAAGGACCATCAAGAAACTCCGCCCAAAGGCATGTAGTTCAGTCTCGGTAACTGGACATCCCAGTTAAGTGCGCAGTTACACACCGAATTTTTTCAGGAAACGGACCTGACTCTGCAAAGCAATGTTCAACTTGTCTTGTTTACATTTTCTTAGTAATGCTGCATATGTGCACTACCTCTGATTGGTGCTAAGCAGAGAACATATCACGGAATAACAGATATTTTTTTAAATCTCTGGTTTTGCTTAGTAGCATTAGTTCTTTTTTCACTCCACTTCAGACAACTAGGGATAATTTTCCCCCTTACGTTAAATGGTTGGGAAAAATGAACAGAGTTTTGTGTTAGATCCTGGAATCAGTTCAGCTCATGTCCACCTCCTGGCCGTGCAACATAGCCAGAAAGCAGGTACAGCTGTTCATATCACAATACCTCTAGAAACTGTTGATAGAAGTGGGTTTTCACACCGTCTGGGGTCTTGTAGCTTGCCTGCCACAACCTCTCAGGGACCTGTAGCTGCCAGTCCTGCCCCTGCGCTGCTGACAGCTCATCCTAGGACCAAAGAAACACAGGCGTGATTTATACCCGCTTCCTCCCTCGTTGCCTGGTCTTACACGAGCAAAGCTCAGCTGCAGCTACACATCTGGCAGTTTTGTCATTTTGCAGATACAGGCATGGGAAGGAGGGGAGGAACCATCAAAGATATTTTAGGTTTGGGGCAGGTGGGGGAAATGCGGAGCTTTCAGGAAGATTCCCTTATATGGAACCAACAGCTGTGAAATAGGTGAGGATGGTTTGTGAAGCTAAAGACAGACCACCTGAACTGTGCAGCAGTGACACAGAGCTCTTTGGAAAGGATCCTGCTTCCCATAGGTACTCGCATCGTGCTGATCATGAGCACACCTGGCTTGCCCCAGAGCTGTGCTCTGGTTGCAATAGGCTTCTCAAGGTCGACATTTTAGGTGTGTGTTTCGTGAACATAGCCAGAGTCTTGAGAGTCTGCAAACCCCATGTCCTTTCAGCCTTCTGCCTTCACAACTCTAGAAGTTTGGTATCAGTGTCAAGTCGTAGGTAGTGGCTGACAATGCTCCGGATTTTTTCCTGCTGTCGGTTCCTATCACCTGAGGTGTTTGTGTAACAAAGTTCTGAGCTGGGTTTGGGGGTTTTTTCTTTGTTTTCTTTGAACTTCGAAGTAGGTTCAGACCTTGTCCATCCCTTCTCTGGGGATTCTCATCTGCTCTCATCTGAGTCTCATCTTACTGCATGAATCCAGCAGTGTGCCAGCTGCTTTTCCTTCCACTAGATTGAGAATAGCAACCTAGAAGTTTTCTTGGAAGAGAACTTGCATTTCTGTGACTCTGGTAATTCTTGAAGAGGAAGAAGTTTTTTCTCAATAGATGCAGAAGGAGGCAGAGCCCAGGACCTTCGCAAGCAATATGTGCATCCAGATGCTAAGGGGAAAGGAAGAACTACACTGGCAAGGTATGTTTAAGTATAATCTGTGTGTATGGATTTCCCCCTTTCGAGTTAAATACCGTCATGCAGGTATTTGCAAGCTGAAGATTTTCAGAGAGGGAACAAGACCTTTGAAGTTCTCTGAGTCTGGATTGTGTTTTGTTAAACAATGATGGAAATTTTTTCTAAACAAAGCAAAAGAAAGGGGAAGCAGAATGATCTTGTGCATCCCTGCAAGAGAGATATCACAGCCCTTACCTGTGGAAACATAAAAACTAAATCTACTTTCTCTGCTTCTGAATATACTGTTATTTTCGTAATTCCAGTAGTGTTGTTTCTCAGGAGCCTGCAGCAGTGGGAACCAGGTATCCCATCAATGAATTGCACAGCTCTGTCTCTCATGTAGTGAGAGGGGCCAGGATAGCAGCAACATGTAGCTGAGCAGCCCAAGTAGTGTCTCATGTGAGTGTCCTGCACCAAGGCCCTGCCACTCAGCCTCTGCTGTGCCCCGCTGGCTCCCCGGGAGCTACCCCAGACGTGGCTGCACCCGCTGCCTGTCATAGAAGCGACCCCGGAGGTTTTGTTGTCCTTTGTTCAGAAGCTGCTGGTTCGAACTACTGCCCAATCATTACCAGTCAAGCCCTTTTGCTCCAGAGAATTCTACATATTTGGAGACCTGCTTTCAGGGGGAGAAAACAGAGGGGAGGTTTTATTCTGCACATCTTGAAGAAGCAGAGTAATGTGCTAGTTTTGATAGAAGCACTTTTTTCCCCACATCTTTGAAAGAAAAATGGAAGCTGTATTTGGGGTGGTTACTGTTATCATTTGAACCTACAAGTCAAAACTTTTTTATCCTGTATTTCTTGTATTTTTCCTTTTTTCTCTCTCCATTTTTTTCTTCTGTGTAACATGGAGCAGCCAAGCACGTGCTTACAGTAAATGCAAGGAAGTCCAAAACTACTTAAGGAATTAGATATGTAAACATCCAGTGTCTTGCTCATCAGGCAGGCACATCAGCAACCCAAACAATAGAAACATATAAAAGGTATCTAGATACGGGGTGCTGTGCATGAACATCTAGCCTCAGCGACGAGTCAGCCAGACAAGCTGACAGAAGTGGGAGCATCGGGGATGTTCTAAACAAGTGTTACTGAGGTATGCCATGAGGAAGTATTCTCAATCAAAGCTGGCCGAAAGAGTGCAATGCGAGTGTTTTCAGAAGACAAGAGTTTGTACGCTCTTCATTGGTGATGACTGCATTGCAGAAATAGAAAATTCCTGTAAGGCATGTGTAACTCTTCAAGCCAAAATGTGTCAGGATTGGCAGGCTGTTTCCAGAAGAAACGGCTGATTTTCCTGCTTAAAGCAAAGGGATCATATAGCAGGAAGCAAAAATTCCTATCAAGACAGAGCACTTCTGCTATCAGCTAGGATAGGCGACAGATCTTCTGCAAAGGAATTAAAGCAACATTTGGAAACTTCCCTGAGAGAACCAGTACAGAGATGAGCGCAGATCTCTGTGCAGCTGCTGCAGCGTGCCTGAGCCAGGATGGGAAGCTACGTGACTCGCAGTCTGGACTGGCAGGACAGGCAGGTAGCAAACAGCGCTGTAGGTTCAAAGGCTTGTAAGGGAACTGTGACCTCCATAAACTTACCTGTTTGTCTTACACTGGTTAAAAGCTGGGGCACAGACACTTGGAAGCTAGTTAGCTAGTGACAGTGGTGTGTCAAGGGGTCAGGCTTTCAACAGCTGGAAGGTCTTGACAGATATAAGTGAAGAAATTCCAGTTTACAACATTTCAGTATATTAGAAATTTTTTTAGGATAACCCAATGACTTGCTATTGCAATGACATGTTAATGCACCAGTGGAAAACATCATGGTGTCCCCTTGGGCAACAGCTAGGCTCCTTCCACTGGGCAAACTCCAAAGGGAGCAGGAGCTAAATTTTGCAGTTGCTCAACCAAGCTGGTAATGACGGTACCAAACACTTTCTTATTCAGAAGCATTCCTGAAACCTTAAGTATCCACTAAGGACTGCAGCAGCTTTGTACATAAGGACCTTGAAAGGCAGAGAGACTTTGGATCTGTTGGGCAGCTTATGGCTGGGAGCAGAAGCCAGGTTTATCCCAGATGGCCAATAGTGTGGTCTTGACAAATGCTCGTTGGGCACAAGAGTTTCCATTTAAATTGAGATTAAAAGGTGAAGACTTGAAGGTTTGGTTTTGTTTAGGTTTTTTAGTTTTGTTTTAGTTTGGTTTGGGTTTTTTTTGTCTGTGAAGTGGGGCATAGCATTAACTTGGAAATGTAACTGGTTGTTGTGTTTTAGATGTAATATATGTTAGTTTGTATACAAATCTAAGAAAAGCATGTCCTGGCAGGCAACCTGCCACGAACTCGTATTCTCCCTGAAAACATAGCCTGAGTAGACACTTCGGGTTTTTTTCTTGTTCTCTTTTCTTTTAAACAAGGACTGTGACAAATGTCGTCTCCCGAACAGAGATTTGCTCAATCAATGACACATGGTTAACAGATGCTACCTTTGACTGAGGTCAAGTGCTGCACTCCCCCCCATCTTCTCCCAGAATGGAGTCAATGAAAGTAAACACGCGCCAAGTGTCACTTGCTAGTCTGTGGCTTTTCTTGATCCCATCTGCTGGCTGATGCATGGTCACACCTTGCGAAGGCCACCAGGCTGACCCACTGGGCACGGTGTAATTTGAAGCTGTGACAAAGCAAGGCAAGGTGGGGGATGATGGGACACATAGAACACTGTTGCAGAAATAATAGAAATAATTTGTTCATATGTTGGTAGTGGGCAGGAGAGTAAGTAATGACCTTATGTTTCAGTGTAGACTGATAGAGAAGCCTTCAACCAGTAGGCACGGCCGTGGATCCCCTGGAGAGGCTGTGACCTTCCAGTTCAGGAAACTATTATGGGAATGACATGAGTACATGTGCTCCAGCAACAAAAGGATAGGATTGGGGCTTTTTAATTAGTAATTTCATTTTTTTTTATGCCAATTGAGACTTTTTTAACATGTCACTAGGAACCAAAACGCTGTGTGCAATGGCTTCTCTGTCAAATTGTTTTTGCACAACTCTGTCCACTCCAACAGTCATCTTACTCACGGCAAGTGAGTGTCGGGGATAAAAAGACCATCACTTTATGATTCTTCATATGAAGTTGATTCATAAAACATCTGTTGTGTTGTTTATATTGTGCAGTTAACGTGCATGGCAGTTTAAGCATGCATTGATGATTTTGTATGCCAAGAGCTCAGTTACATTCCTACTGAAATTTAATGGGATTGAAATAAAGTACCAAGGAAGAAAAAGTATAGTTAATATAAACACTTTGTATGAAGTGCATGATTCTCTGATTTTTTCTTATTCATATTTCTTTTAAACAGTAATATACAGAAGGAATGTGATGCAAATTATATAAGTTGTTTAATACAAAATACTTAAGTAAAAAGTGAATTTTGTCTGAAAGACCATGAATGTGTTTGGCCTTACATATGCCATATGGGCCATAGTGAGATGTCTTGGAGAAGCCAAGTCTACTTTCCCACATGGTGAGGAGTGAAAAGAAGGCAATACAGATGATCTGTCTGTGGCACAAGCACCTCCAACAAACATCTGCCCCACAGCACACAAATGCAGTTGTAACGAAGTATAGAGCAGCGGTTTGCTTTTTTTCCAAACGTTTTCACTGACTGAAGAGGGTGAACCCCAGCACCCACACAGACAGGCAGCAGCTGATAAAAACCTCTTCCTGTTTTTATCCACCTGCCCCTCCTGTTGAGGCGACATTTCACGGGAGATGTGCTGTCTGAGCTGCTCAGAGTCTGGACAGCCAGCATGACAGTAGTGAAGATTTGCGTAAATATTAGATGAAGTGAGAGATACTGAGAGTCTCAGGGCAAAGGGGGAAAGGGCAGGAAGGCATCTCTTTGGGAACAAGTGAGGTCTGCAGTTCTGCATGATGGAGAATTTAACAGAATCTTGCAGCACTTGCTGTGAGCTGGGCAGGTCCTGTAGCAATGCTACTACAGCTTCCTTGTAAAACCTCTGGTATTGTTTTCTGCTGTCGTGCAGTTGTCAGCAAAGTGATGCTCGTAACAGTGAATGGCTGACATGCTACATCTAATGTTTACAGAGGCTATTTTATTGTTAGTTACATCCCTCCCTCCTAAAAGGTCAAAACACAGTAGCAGAAGTATAGCACTACACCTACAGAGGTGATCTGTGACATGAGAATAAAGCTCAGGCTTTGGCAGTGGCAGTGACATGCTGGTGGTTTGGTGACTGAGGGATACTGTACAGGATTTGTGGAAGCTCCCTCCTACAGCAGGAAAGATAAAGCTTGTAAAATGGGCTTCTCCCTACGACGGGAAGCAGCAGTTAAGAGAAAAAGAAGAGTTCATACGTTGTGGAAGAAGAGATCTGATAAACTCACTCTCTGTTTTTATAACTCTCCCTTCTCTCCATCCCCTCTGCTGAGTATGAAGTGGTGTCACAGAAACAAACCCTACACATATCCACTGGTATTCTGCAGGAAACAGGCGGTGGTTTATTTCTACACATTTGCAAAGGACTGTGGCCCAGTGAATATTTATTTACAATGTACCTTTCCTTCACATTTGACATGTAATGAACACAGAAAAAAAAAAAAAATTACGATCTTTTATGTGTTGTACAAAATTAAGGCCTTATTCCGAATAGCATACCACTGCCTTCCAGGTGTGCCTACACACATATGCACTAATGCACAATTCTGATGCATGCATTAAACATACTTCCAACCTTTTAAGAATACCTTGAGTCATAAAAAAGCAGCTACTGATCTACTGAAGCCAGTGCCAACACTGACACCAACTGATGGTGGCAAATACTTTTAAACACAAGTTTGTCCTCCAGAGCAGAACGTGTGAAGGCACCCACACCAGGGCAGGACGAGAGAATTAGGGACACACCTCAGCTACAAATAAAATCCCCTTCTTTCACAAGGAAAATCAGTGGTGATCGAAGAACTTACTTGTTTCAAAACACATTTTCTACTTGTTCAACATGCTCTGCCACAACCCAAAATTAACAGCATATGCCATTCAACATCAGAAAACCCAGCCTCAGTTCTTGTTTAGGACACTTTGCAGAGTAGACTTCTGCTGCAAATGCAGCACAAGTTAGGAGAATTACATTACAAGAAATGTCACACCTTTTTCTTGTTTTCTCAGGATTGTAACAGCACTAAAAAGTTCGTGTCCCAGAACTATGCCTGATTTTTAATATTTTTTTTTGTCTGTTAAGGGACTATCTGAGCATAGAACCTGCCTGCACTGACTTGCCAGCACTGTAGTTTTTGTATCAGAAATAAAGAGTGACAGGAAAGAGAAACCCAACACAAACATATCTCTTTTGCAAGACTTATGTCTAGATGAATAACACCACAGAATGGCTATAGGAAAAAAAACCCAAACAACTCGCAACTCTGGTCTGGGGCATGACATCTCCTTCTCTGAGGACAAAAAGAAAAAAAGTTAAACTCTTCAAAACACTCATAAATGCACTTTAAAGTATCCCCGTTCTTCATATACAAACTGGTTTGCTTTTGAAATATTACATTGTGACTGCAGGTGGAGAATGGTAATGGCATTGCTACTAGCTAGCTCTGTAGGTTTAGGAGAGTGCAATAATGGAACTAAGATCTTAATATTTCTAGGTTTAAATTATTGCCCTTGTTTTTGTCTTTTGATTAAGAGGTGGAAGCATGCTGATTCGTATTTAAGCATAACTATCCTGCATTATTTAAGGCAATATGTCAAAAAAGTATGAAAGATGTGAGATTTTGGAACTTGGGCCTTGGGCTACTTTCCATTTTCAGTTATATTGGCATTAAAACCACACTACACTGGGATGGTTCCAGATTTACTGGACAAAAAGGTCATGTCACCCTTCCTGGTTTTCTCTTTCACAGATCAACAGAGCTTTATTTTCACAGTGAATGACAAAAATAAAACCACTAAAAAGTATACTTAAATAAGAGGAAGCCTTTTAAAATTATTTCTTTCCTAAGAACATAGGGGAAGAAACATCACATAATTGTTTATCTGCCTTGGTTTACAAAGATGTCACCTAAATATAATTATTCGCTGCTGCAGCATATCTTAGGCACAACCATCTGCCATTAAGCAATGACAGGCAGCTTGAGGAATTAAAAGACTAACAATGGAAACCTAAATGAACGAGATACGAGTTCTTTTTTAGTGGGAACCAAACTGTACTAAAAATTATTTTTTTAATGTTGGTACCTGTGTCCCCTGGCAGTACATGCCATGGGTTCCATCAGCAGCCACCGCTTCTCTCCCACTCAGTGACCCTGTTGAGCAGTGTTGCAAAGGGGCGAGCTGCCAGCACTCTGTGGACCAGGAGATGCTGAAAGGGTGAGGACTGGGTTGCACTGGGAGGACTGGAAGTTTGACAGCTCCAGAGCTGGATGGGGCTCTGAGCAGCCTGATCTAGTGGGGGATGGCCCTGCCCATGGCAGGGGGTTTGGAACTAGATGATCTTTAAGGTCCCTTCCAACCCTGACAATTCTATGATTCTATGATATATTGCAAATTAAAACCAGACAGCGGTCAAATAAATATCCTTTAATAAAGAAAAAAAGGAATCATTTTAAAGCACCAAAACTGTGAGTATGATGTTACATTGCATGTACAAGAACATAAGTGCAGTACTTTGTGTACAGGTTTAAATTTCTGAGTCATGATAAAAAACATAAAATACACAGCAATAAACTTGCATTGCAGAAAAGCTGCACTAAAAAAGAGCAAAAAGCAGACAGTTAAAACTTTTTTTAGGTTTTAGGTATTGCTAGGAATGTTTACTTTTTACCTTTTTTTTCTAAGCATAGTCCTTGCTTAATACTTTATAACATTGAGCATTTTTAGGCATAGAAATTTGCAGAGTCGTTTACAATAAAATACGCATTTAATATGTCCTTTTGAATATAATGGAGTTAAAGAACTTTCTTAAAGCCAAGCACAACGTGCTAGTAGTGTTTGAGCCTACCAATAATATTGCACAAAGCTAGTGAATGGTAAATTGGTTTTCTTTTGATTATTTCTTACTTATTCAACAGTCTTAACAAAGAAGTTAGTTTCATTAAACTTCACTGGCTTCATTCATGCAAGACAACCTGTAGCGATCTGTATTTCTTAAGCTTTCATCTTATGATGATGTATTTGTATATATTGAAGATTAAATTTAAAACATGGAGCAACCACAGTAACACACTGGGAGATGTTGAGCAACCCTAATCTCCAATACCTATTTCCCAATTCAAAAGTATTTTTTCTAATCTGAAAATCAAGCCAGTCTATGACAAACTAATTACCAAAGAGTGACAGTCTATGGAATAAAAACTCTGCAGTTTGGACTATGCTCAGCAAAACAGCCATCATCCTTTTTTACTTGTTCCAAATGGACACGCTACTGGTTAACAGCCTCAGAGATCAGCTTTTAAGTAATGCTCTACATTAATATTAGAAACTTAGCAGAGTAAAATTCATTGCTTGGTCATTTTCCATGTTAGAGGTACATCAGAGCATTCACATGAGAGTGGAAAGATGACCTCTTCCGTCAAATTCTTAAGCTCTGGGCCACAGAATACAGAAGACCTGAATTACAATAAAAATACATGTATGTCATGTTGCAGATTCACCACGGAGCTGGGAGTTTTGGATTAACAGTCAAACTGAACGGGAAGTGCAAAGAACTGTATATACAACAGCCCCTCCCAAAAAATACTGGCATGCCCACCCAACCCTTGACCCTCCTAAAAATTCTAATTTTAAGTATTTATGTATTAGGCAGCAATTAAATATAAATTCATTTTGTAGGAAAAAAAATTAATTACAGTATATTTATAGGTTAAAAATAGCCACTGCTGTACGTTTTACAGCATTAATAGCAGTATGTCAATGTGCCTATTACACCAAAGAGCAATTTGCAGACAAGTTCAGGATGACATATGGTCTGTCAGCTCTAGTAGCACTGAAATCATGCAACACATTCTCCCAGTAAGGTGCTTCTGTTTACTCCTTTTCTTTGCAAGAAGCTTAACATTAATTCTGTAGTGCTGAACATAACAACATACTGTCCCTGCTTATGGAATCATTACCAGGCATATATCCAGGTAATGTAACTATGTAGGCATTAAAATGAAAAGAAAATACGATTACACATGTGAGCATATTTGATTTACAAATTACACTCTTGAAGTTCAGTGCAACAAACGGAATAAGGGTAACATTAACCAATAAAAGCTTCTGCCTCCTCTTCTCAGTAAGTCGCGTCTTCAGTTATGCACCTGTCATTAATATTAAACATTACAGAATATAGTGCTTACAGTCAAAATGATTCTTACAAATAATGTAGTGAAGTATGTTGAGTTCTATCCCCAATGTAGTCACAAAAAAATACAATATATAATCATACTAATTTATTTTACAGGTGTCTGCCATAGGATGCAGACTGTCAGATTTTAAAAAACAAGCAAAACACCTTAAAAGTGGTGTTTAAGAATAAAAAAGTCTTCATCTACCCTAGACAGACAGCTAACATATGAAAACAGAGTGAAGAAAGTAGGACTACTGGTCATTTGTAAAGGATCTGGAACCTCTGTGAAAGACAGCATGAAATTCCTGTTGATGCAAATTCCACTTCTGATCACAATACCGCCGTTTACCTTCCGTTCCGGTTATTATAGTAGAAATGGTGTATTTTGTTTCTTCTTCCCACTCATAAAAGGTTTTTCAGTCCTCACATAAGCATTTACAACAAACATTACGCATTCCAACCCTTTACCTCAATGGATCAGTTACACTATACTAAAACAGTTTTAACTTGAACAAAGTAAGAAGTTTCTAAAAATGGAAAAAGCCTGAAAGCTGACAAACAATTTAAGATAAATGACTAGCAACAGAACAACACAGCCACAACAGTGAAGTCCAGCCACAGCTGAAAAATACCAATAATAGGTAGAAAGGTCTTTTTGTGGAGGCTCCCTCGCACATGTTTATGTGTTTTTTCTATGACGATCCTTCCTGAGACTCCTCAAGGACCATCACAATTATTACAGGATTTCTCAGCTATGGAGGAACTGATCTCACTGCAGGGCGGTCACAATTTCTTAAGTTTCTTGTGAATATACTTGAGCATTCCCCATTTACTCCTGGAGCCATCCCACTGCAAAATTTCACATTATAGAGGATAGGAAGTTTTATGCATTAGCCTGTACATATGCACAATTTTTATATCGAAGTGAAGAATTATGTGAAATTGTGACATCTAGTGATCCATGGAGGATTAAAATCCAGGAACTCTTTTTTTAGCAGTATGTGGAAAAAAAAAAGTCTACTTTCCACATTGAAGATGGCAGTTTTAAATGGATATAAACTGCTATGCTCAGCACAACGACTACTTTTTGTGCACGCATAAAATACCTGTTTGTATGAGAACTCCGTTTCTATAAACTAAGCTATTACAGGAATCTAAGGTTTCAGCTAAATATAAAACAGATTAAGGACATTATTTTTTCTCAATCATGCACACATTTTTCAAGGCAAAGATGATGGATCATGTGGCAAACAAATCTGAAAACTGTAGTACAGTACAGCATGGAGCTATTTAGATAAATCACAACACAGTGGTAAACTGTAGACACAAATGTTGTGCAAGGGGACCATTGCACCTATACCTTAAAATTACACTATTTTTCCTTGGTGTAGAATTTTGCTAGTGTCTCATATGCATACTCTAAGAAATAAAACTGCAGGCTGGAAAATAAGGAAAAATTGCCATAAAAGATGTTCAATCACCACTGTTAATTTAGCACTAAGTTCAGATAAACTGTATAATCTGAATCACCATTCCACGTCATAGATCTGTTTTGTGCTACGGACAAAAATATATTTGATTACCTCGGTTTTAATGTGTGGTGTGACTGGAGGTACAGACGAATGTAGAGCCAAAATGCATCACAGCTTATAGTATAGGCAATGTCCAACGATTATGATGAACTTTGAAACTGCTGTTACTGATGCATGAACACAGTATTAGATAGCTTGCAACCACACCATGTAACTCAGGATTGAGAGAAGCAGTTTAAGGAAAAAAACATCGTAGTTTTAGGTCCTTGGAAAGCCAGTATCAACTGTTTCATAGAGCCAGTTCCAAGTGTTTTTGGGACAGAAAAACACAGACCTAACAGCTAAACCCAGCAAAACCAATACAACTCTACAGTAAAACTGCTGATAGGTGATTTGAAAATGAATGTTCACTAACTTTATAAATAAGGCAACAAGGTTAAGAAATGTCTGTTGATAGCAAGGGTAATGTGACATCCTTTCGAGATGTTTGCCGGAGCTTTCATGTCAGTACAGCCACAGCAAAACTCAAGTGTCCAAGAGCTGAGGTTCCTATTGCTAAGGTAAGTTCTTCTGTTCCTCTTTATATAAGTAAATGGCAAGACATGAAAACTCCTATTATAAATGTTAACCCAGTACATGTTCCATTACATGACAGCAGCAATGTGCGACTACACTTAAAAAAAACCCAAATCCGCATAACAGTTTATATGTCACAAGAGGAACAGTGAATGGACCATGCTACACAAAGGACAGGGACTGTGTCTTTCTCAAACACAGTGTATGTCATGCTAGCAAAAATAATATGATAGTATAATTCAGTTTTCTTAGAATTGTAATGGGCTGACTTTAACACCACATGGGAGTTTTTCGATAGCACAAGGCTACTTGTATCTGTGTACTGGCATACCCCTTAGTACTGTGGTCTTGTAAGAGTAGCTGCCTGCAGCCATTAGTCATGAAGTTTAGGATTACTTCCGAGTATTGACCACAGAAGAAGTTGTAACTCTCCTGTAAAAAATAATAGTCAGGATCAAAAAGGAACCTTATTTTTTTCAGCCAATAGGCTTTTGGGTATGAAATACAAACATTTTTGCAGCCACAGAAGGGAAAAATGAAAACCAGCAAGAGAACCGTGATTTTCACAACTGATTTTTCAGTATGTTTTAAGTGCTTTGATCTTTTTTTAAAGAAGGCTGCTTAAAGTAATCAAAAACCCTTTTAAACCAAAAGAGAAAAATTATTTTAAGTATGAAATTATAAAATATTGCTTCTTATAACAAATGATAAAGCTAGAACTTGGTTCAGCATAGCTAAATATTATTTTTAAAAAGCACAAAATTATCTACTTTAGAAGGGAGTCAGACTACAAATGACCTCCTAGAAAGGTGCTGCAGTATGTCTTGCTAAATGTACCATGTTGGAAACAAGCACATTATTGAATATGAATTCAACTCTTATTTCTCACTGTGCTGTGGCCACTTGTTACTTTTCAGACTGACACACACTTCTTCAAACTAAGAAGAAAAAACTCTTAGTTGCATGCTACTGAATTTCAGCTACTGTAGTGCAACTAGAAATTCTGCTCTTTCTGGAATATCACACTGCTACACAGCAAGCTGCTCTGCAAGGAGCATTTTAGTTGGATTTTCAAGCAGATGCAGTGCGGTGAAGGGGACATTTTACATCTGGTTTGATGTGTCAGCTGAATCCCAAAGTTACTCTAACAGCAAGTATCCTCCCAACTCAAAATGCTTCCCTTACTTAACTGGCCACACACTACTAACGCAAATACAAAAGTGCTTAACAACTGGGGATATAAAATGCACATCTAAACAACTTAGCTTTCTGCCCAACCCAGAATTTTTCGAACAAGTTAAAGAAAAAAGTGACCCAAAAATTAACATTTCAGGCCATTTTTTCCACATACTGAATCATTTGTCAAAGAAAGACTATTTCTTTGCCAAAGAAAGCCTCCTGTGGAATTGATGGTCAGAACTGCTGGCTCTGAATTTTCAGAAATGAAGAGGAAATGTAATCTTCAACTGGGGTTTCTTTTCTCATGTCAGTGGTTGTGAATCACCTGTTTGAGAAAAAAGAAAAAAGAATATCTGAAAAGCTAGACAGCTGTACAAATACTCTCTGATCAATGTATTAAGCAATTCCAACATGCAATACTGAGCAGCATCTTCAAAGGGCTTGATTCTCTTTACTCCCAGAGTAACGACACACTAACTTTGGAGCCAGGACACACAGAATATGAGCAGGTCTTTCTTCCGCCCTCTGGTCTTATTGGCAGTGAACACAGATTACAGAGTCTGAAGAGGCCCAGAATACTGGCTTAAAAGACTATGGAGAGCAAAAGCTTGCTGCTTGTCCATTACTTTGCCCATTACTTACTCCCAGGAACTCATGCTTTGCATTATTTACAGTACTCTTCATGCACTGTAGTGATTTATGTGTATCATTATGTGCAAACACACACAGATAGGCCTGGGATACTTTTGATAACCGGTGATCTTACATTTTTTCATGCAGAAGTTACTGCTTGTTCAGCTATACTTCCAGTGCACAGAATGCCTCAACATTTTTTTACGTTGTTTAGAATGTCCATAAGGAAGGAACTGCTCTTCTTAAAATAGTTAGTCCTAACTTTATGTAGTTAGCTCATAAAGCAGGTAATGCAAGAGATGACTAGATCTCAGGCAGGAATTAGTTACTATTAGCTTGTCTTCAAAGTTCAATAATTAATGAAACCACTTCAGTGGGCACTGTTAATATTCCTTGCACATATATTAGGACACAATTTCACACCTGATAAACATATATCATTACATCAGAATTAGCCTTCATTCCTAAGGCAAATAACTGCATTACACTTAGCCTATAAGGCTGTACATGTATTAAGCATAGTTTATAACATATGTGCCAATATACTTCTGTGTAACTGTCTTCAGCCTAAAATCTCTATGCAACTGTTTTTTGTATGGGCAGAGCTGGCAGTCAGAAGGCCAATTTTAAAAGCATGGTATTAGATGGATAAACTTAGAGTAAAAAAATATTCTTCTGCAATTTCTACAATACTTTTATTGCATTCTACTCTTGTGCAATAAATTCTGTGTATCCAGTCTATACATTCAAGGAAGCACGCTCATCTGTGTGAAAAGTATTCCTATAGCTGAATTTCATGCGAGCTTTGTCTCAATCTATGTTCTCACAGATTATTTCACAGCAGGGATCTGTTTTTCCTTTCTGAATTGTTAGCTATTTTGTACAAACATTTTACAGTCAAATCTGCGCTGTCTGTTAAATACCCTTATCTCAAGAAAACAGAATTGTTTTCGTAATACAGTACGATATTAGTAAAAAAAAATGCAAATCCCAGATGTGTGAAGAACTCCAAGGAGCACACACACAGAACTTTGACACTGCATCCTGCTTTAGGTACAAATGATTTCATGGGACCTCAGTATTTGACAGAAGGTCATCCTTTAAAGAGGAAGATACTGTAACTGTAGACTGGTAAAAAAGAGACACCAACCAATGCACTACAGCTATTGCATGGCAGTAGCTGCATCCTGCATTCTGAACTGCTTCTATGGGGCTGCAAAAGACAGATGAAAACCTGTATTTTGAATTTATATTAATGTACTGAAAGACTTCTTAGAGGATACACCTCCAATGGAGAGTGTTCAGGAGCTCCACCAAGTAGATTAAAAAAAGTCACTCTTGGAATATTCTCCTTCCCTTTTTTTTTTTTTAAAAAAAAAAGTGACCCATAGCATTAAAGAGCATTACTGCTAAAAAATGCAAACAAGATCCCAAAGAGTAAGTTAGATGTACTACCATCAAAGTCAGATCACAAAGTTTAAATTTGATTAGTAATCTATGACATGAAAAGACAATAACTGCACTGAGAAAGCCAAGGCAATTCCAAGGCATGTCTTGATTTCTGAACGGCTGCGTAGTGGGAGTTTTTAGTGTGCAAGTATGGAAAAAAAAAAATCACATCCAAGCAATACTGTTTTCACTTTGAATGCAGCAAGAGTTAAGTACACTTCCACTCACAGCTTTTCAACTCCAAAACCAGCAGTACATTTGGTATGGAATAGAAGGAACATGCCACAGTTAAACAGTATTAAATCATTAGTGTGGCCAAAGGCTAGCTAGTTCATAAGAAAATAAAGGCAACATTTAATTTTCTTTTTTAAAGGTTTTAAATATTATTATTTTTAAATAGCATACCAGTGGAACCATTTAAGACATAGTATTTCATAATCACAATGGTGTTCAGCAGATGATGTGCTACATCACCACTAAACAGCTGTAGCACTTCTTCTATAGTCACTCTCCAGATACGGTAGTAACTAACCAGGATAGCAGTGCCCGACTGTAATCATCTTGAAAGGTTATATTTTTCCTACTGCTAGCTGTGTTGCGAAGGTTATAAATTATCTTCCTTACAGATTGTCGTACTTCTTCTCTTTTCTTCAAATTTTAAATTTAGTGGGAACTTTCACTAACATCTAAGTTTATCCACATGCCTGTAGCAGAAAAAAACACCACAAAAGAACAGTGCTGTATGCTGCTGCTGTAATCAAGAATCTCTTTGTGCTACTGATGTAGCCACAATTTGAAAACTAATCTCTTGCCCACTTCTGGTTTGTTCTGAGATCATTAACTTCATCTGCTGATGTCTAACATCCATACTTTCAGGCATTGCAGCTTGCATATATTAGCAGAAGTATGAACTATATTTGTACATTTAGTGTTTATATTGTAGAAATTCAGTTAAATCAGAGATTTTACAGATTTAAACAAACTATCAAAGAGTCAGTCACAGCCTAACGAATGATATTTCCATGTGGTCAGCAGTCAAATCTAACTATCCTTCACTAAGAGCTGTTCAGTCTGAAGTGATAAACATGCAAATTTTTACAAGGCAAGAAGTAATTAGAAAATGAGTACAAGGTGTGTCCGTGGCTGATTGTGCTGCTTGGTTACTTAAAAAAGCTTTTTAAAGCTTCTTGGTAAGCTGCAAACAGTCCCTTCAAATATATTACATAAAATAGACATTTTTGTATTAGAGCAGTCCTGTCAATATTCAGCAAAAGTATTCAAACAAGAAAATCCTAAGATGTTGCCTAAAAAAAGTTTTCCTTACTACAAATCTTAAAATTCTTTGGAAAGTCAGTGATACTAAATCCATATGTGCCTGTCTTACCATCTTGGTCGTCAGACAGTTTAGTCACATTCATACTAAGTCTCCTAGAATGCACAACCTGAGGCTTAGCCACTATTGTTATACAAAAAGTGTTGAAGAAATATTTTTTTTAAATGTAGGTTAATTACAGGTTAATTTTCCCAGTCTGTGCAAGGCAAACTCTCCTCTTCATCCTCTGATTCAGGTGATGCTTCCTTAATTCGTCGCAATGCTTCATGGATGCTCCTTGTCAGAGGGTCAGTATCAGGCAGAATTGTAAAGGATTCTCTCAAAACATCTTTCTGCACTTTCTTCAGCTTCACCCCTTTCCTGATCTGTGCCAAGATGTTATTGCTATCATCTTCATCAGGAAAAGGAGGAAGACTTCTCTGCTCAACTTTTCTTAAGTGAAAGCTGCCACGTTTCAAGGAAGCCAGCACTTCATCCATTGGGGAACTCACTGCAGTAAATCAAAAGACCTTCAGTATTATTTTTACTGAATTTTAGCATTATTTATTTATATTTCCTATGGACCAAAAAGTAGCCATATACTATTAACGTGATAATCTTGTACCATAAGTATAATGGTAGCTCCAGTATTGGTTTAGCCTGCAAATTTATCTTTCCTATTACCAGGTCAAAAACTGATTTATACAGACAATTTCCAAAACCATGTAACCTCCCACCAGGCAGGTAGTAAAACCTGTTGAACATCCTGACTTTGCGGTTTGCACTCAGGAAAACTAAGATAGCTGCAATGAATCCAACACAATGAAATTGTATTACATTACCTTTCTTGACTTCGAAACTCGGGTAATGAGTATGTATCTTAGGTATTGCACTGTGCAGTCCATTCTGAGCACCTGCCTTTTGTGGATGGTTTTACCTACTGTACTGCTACATGGCGGTGAAGGAAGCAGCAACAGAGTCAACTGCAATAGTCTGCATTTTCCTGCTTCTCTGGATTCGTGCATGTATTAGCATCTAGTCACAGCATGCCTATATAAATTCCCTTCCTTTATAATTTATGAAAACAGAGAAGTTAATACTTTATCGCAAATCCTTCCTTGATCACTAATTTGAAACTAGTTCTCTGCAGAAATAAACACCAGGCTTTGGCTCTTTGACGAGCTACAAGCAGGTAAGATCTCTATCCCAGAAAACACATTACAATAAATTACCACAGTTCAAAATAGCTTACATACACTAACACAGACAACATGCAGCACATCAATCAATAGATGAGTATCAACCTCCAGATCTTTTTTGTATATTGTAGAATACATTTTTATAACATGTTTTATATCTATGAGTGGGCTTTTGTCCATCAGACTAATAGACATAAGGAAAAGAGAAATAAAACAAGAATACAAGACTGCACATTTGAAGGAGGAAGGATTGTAAAACACTTGCCTGTGAAACAGAGACAAATTTCTGAAGCCACTTACAGACTTGGAACATCTCAGGAAATGCAGAGCAGCAGGTAGAGAGCTGCTGCAGACATTAACCATATTCTTAGAGGGAGGATATAATTTGATTTTGTATTTGTCATTCTATGATGTATATCAAATGCATACACAATACATGCTTTATATGAAATTGCAAGCTAAAACAAGTAGCAGGAAAAATACACCATAGGACTACAGAAAATAAAAAATGGAGCACAGCTGCATCAAAAAGGATAATGAACTGTACCTGAGACCTGCAAGATTTGTAAGAGTTTAAGAATTCTGTAAGTATACAGTTGCTTCAAGGGTTTTCAGCCATTTAAGGACAAATCTAAATGAAACACTCTTGTTCCTGTCTGATTGATGAAGACAGTTCTAATTTTGTTTTTATCTGGATGAGGGAAAATGTCAGTGGAGGGATTGTAATTGACAGAGCCAGACAGAATTTTTAACAGTGTTATTACAGTCATGTTACAGCAGTGTGAATCAAGGCCCACTCGATGTACTTCTTCTCAAGTGACTTCCAAAAAAATAGTTCAGCTGAGCACTTCTGAAAATCCCATCTCAAATTTTCAAATAAATTTTCAAATAAATGCCACAATATAGCACGTTTCCCTGAGACACCAGGATTATTTTATTCAAACATGGCTGCCATTCTCCTGATTTTATATATGAGATAAACAGTTAAAACCAAGTAGCACAGAATCATCAAGTTTTACGATATCTCCCAGCTCAGCCCTGTGCTCTATTCATTCACGGTTTCCAAAGTTGGTTTTGATCTTTTAACTATTTATTTAACATGCTTAGCTGAATGATTACAGGTTTAATTTCCAATGGTAGTATGATGTATATGCTCCTATTCAGCTCTGAAGGATACTTGAGGGTTTGCGGATTTTTGTATGAAAATTTGAAGAAAGCTTGAAGAAAGCATTCTGAAGGTTTCCAATGTCTCGAGACAAGTATTCATTCTACTAGGTCATAGAATTATGTAAAATTCTGTTATTAAAAAAACCCAACACTGCACCCTCAGGTGAAACATACAATATTTTCAGTGCTGGTTGTAAACTAGATAGGAAATTATTATTTTAGACAATGTTTAGCTTCATTTTCTAGTTAGTCTAACATGGTATATCATATAGTCAGTTTCACAAGTATTTTCTGTTAACTGATCCCATGCTGTTGTAAAGGTCCTAACATTTGTTTGAGTTGCCAGCATTTGTCAACTGAAAAGGATTTAGCAGCTTTCCCATTATTAATTATAAATGAATTACAATACACACTTTCCTAAAGAGCAAAAGCAGAATGGGTATGCATTACAATCAAATACACAGAATTAAAACTATTACCTCTCCTCCTCTGCAAACCTTCTAGATCACCAGTCTTCTTAAGTTTCTTCTTGGCACTGACGAGCTGACTGCTGTCAAATAGATGTGCTGGTGGCACAACAGAACAGTGCTGGACTCCTTTCTCCTCACTCTGACGTTTAACAAAGTTGTCGCTTTTCTCTAAGGACTTGGTGGCCTCTTCCTTGGAGGGCAAAGGTGGAGGCGGAGGTGGTGGAGGCAAAGGGGGTGGAAGCGGTACTACAGTAACAGTCTCTGGTTGCAGCTCATTACTGGTGGGTGGAGAAGTACTAACATGAGGCAGTTCAGAGGTAACACCATTGGGAGGTAATGATATATCCTGAACTTGTTTTAAGCTTGTAGATTCCTGCACTTGCAAAGGCTGAACTGCATTTTCCAATTCCAGCTCTTCACTCTTCTCTTGGATTTGTATGGTTGCTGGCAAAGATTGAGGCTGATCAACACCGGACACAGAGCTGGCTGCACATCTTCTTCTTGCATGAGCCAGCCGTAGTCTGGTTGATTTAAGTATTACTTGCCCAGGGTACCGCTAAAACAAATAAGTTATTGACAGTTAGGTAAGTACATGCAACGCTCTACTCTACATTCTATGTACCCGTCATTAGAGTTTGCTTTTGACAAGTAGAATTCATTTTTTCCTGGATGTAAATATTCTCACCTTCAGGCGGAAATCATTCATTTTCTTAATTTTTATTCTTGGTTAAGCCACAATTTACATGTGATTGGTCTAGTCATGGATATACATGAGTTAGAATCGGGATGTGACTAAGAAGCAGACTGTACATTCATAAGTGTTTTTCTAGAAACTAAAATTAAAAATTCCCTCTTGCTTTCCTTTTCTAAAATTGGTGAATGGCTCCCTCTGCAACACAGTCCTCTCTGACCTAATACACTGGGCCTTATATGTGAATCATGCTGCTTAAAAAGTTACGTCTTCAAAACATCAAATGTTTTGAGACTTTCCACGGTATTTTTAATTTAGTCCTTAAATTTGCTGCCTCATTATCTGTATTTTCATCTTAGTTTATTCCATAACCATCTTTATGCAAAAATTTAAACTGCTTCTGAAAGACACATCTAATACACTTTAAACAATTGTGGGAGGCCTAAAGTAATAAAGACTGTAACAATATAAACATTGCCACACATAAAAGTCAGTTCATTAACAGTTGCTGGTTAAATTAAGTAAATTTGCTTTAATTTACAGAAACTATGCAATTCAAAAATCTTGCAAACAAAGATACAAAGAGTATACTGCTGAGCCAGTGAACTTTCCAGTAAAGAAGCTTCTCATACCTGTGGTCCTTTACGTAGTCAGCAAAACAAAAAAAACTCTTTGCCAACTAATACAGTCTCTGTTTTCTTGCACTTACACCCTTTCCTTATTCCCTCCCCTTCATTCCATCTTCCATCCATTTTCTGACACTTAAGAGTGGAATAGGAAGGGGCAGGTATTGGCAGATGTTCTAGGAATCTGTATTACTGGGGGTATGTCAGATATTAATGCTCTTTGTAGGAAATACCATTTAGATTATGCCTCTTTTAAGAAAGTTTGCTAAGTGTCTTATCATAAGGTGTAGATGTAAGAGTGAATGGAACATTTCTTTTCCAAAATAAACTGTTGGGAAAGAACAACTCTTCTTCTACTACCTGTTTAAATGTGCGAAGTCTGTCCAGTGTTTTCTGTCGTTCCTGACTAACCCAGGAGCTCTTTCTTTCCTCTTCATCTTGTAATTGATCTCGCTTCTGAGAAAATACACGGAAAACATGCAAATATTAAGTCCAATGCTATGCTTGGCATCATTTAAAAAATGAATTAAAATAAGTCTTCTACTAGTTAATTAGGTTAAGAATTACCTAACAATCCTACTTCTCAAATAAACACGCTTGTGAACTTCAAAACTTGTCCGTTGTCTTTCCCTTGAATATACTATGCACTTCATCTCTTATAATCTCAAAGAAACGCAAACCTCAATAAAAAAAAGATTTCTGTCTGGAAATGGAATATCTGAAGACTTGCTACCTTGCAAGATGAGAAATAACTGGAGAAATGAAAGAATATTACACTGAAAAAAGCCCCGTTAAATTATAAATTATATAGATTAGCCATACAGCAAACTAGTGTCCATTTTCTCTCATTCCAAGAACAAAATGATAGTCCAAATCGCAAGGCTGCCCATTTACACCTGTTCATACTAGTATTTTCACAATGCAAGAAATCACAGAAGTCAGTTCCATGAAGTTTTGAACCCAATACTGAGGAAATTAACATTTTCACTATAATTTACAAGAGTAAATTAAAGTTTTGTATTTAATTAGCTGTCATTATTAGCTGTCATTCAGCTGTCATTATTTCATCCATCTTGATATGCCCGCAATCGTAGTTCAGTAAAGGTTTGAAGCT
Source organism: Trogon surrucura (assembly GCA_020746105.1). Classification (NCBI taxonomy): domain Eukaryota; kingdom Metazoa; phylum Chordata; class Aves; order Trogoniformes; family Trogonidae; genus Trogon; species Trogon surrucura. The sequence continues at coordinate 67,390,030 of CM036658.1, forward strand.
CTTCCTTGCAGCTAAGACAGTTGTACTTTTGTTTGGGAAACTTAGTGAATACACACATTTGGATTCACATTCTTTAACTAGTCATCCATTTTCACTAAAACTTCACCAAAGTTACTACCTCTTTGAAACAAAACAGTGAAGTCTAGTGAAAGTGGATACTAGTTACCAGATGGCAAAAATCATTGTATAGAAGTTCAGAATTTATCATGAAAAGTGACAGAATAGGTGACTATAAGGAAAACTTTCTAAGCAGAAATAGCAACTTTAATTCTTAAATGACTCACAGCATTTAGAATTACTTTTAAAAGCTCATCTTCATCACAATTAAAAATTCTGATAATTTCTGTGAACTTTTATTGTCATTCAGTCAACACAAAAGTAGTGTCTGTCTGCCTGCCATGTTCAAACTTCAGCTAATGGCCTGGTGTCCTTCATAAAGAGCCAAATCCTGTTATTTGGAAGGCATAAGTGTAGATGTGTTAGGGAGAGGAAGAGGAGAACACGTCTGAAAAATAGTAAGGACAGGAAACAGGAAAGGGTGAAGAGGGATAGAAGCCTGTGGTAAAAAGAAAATAACAGAGGAATGGAGCAAAAAAGTTAGGACAGAAGCATAAAGAAAAGATTGTATCTAGAACAAAGGACAGTTCTATCATCACACCTGTATGTTACATACACAATGAGATCAAATTTCTGAAGCAGTCTCAAGCTCTTGGGTTTTCTGTTTGGGTTGGTTGGTTTGTTTGTTTGGGGTTTTTTTTTTGCTGTTTTGTTTTGGTTTTAAGTAAGAATAGTGAAATCGCAATTCACATTTGGTTTCAGGTTTAGACACTCTTGAGGTTATCTTTTTAAAATTCTTCATGAATATCAGTGGCTGAAAACCTATTTTACAATTACAGTAAAATTTTCAGTTACATTATTAACAGGAACTAGACAAGAATTTAGCATAAGGATCTTTATATAATGCGAGCGGGCAACTCCATGAAATAAACAATGAAAGAGCCCTGTAGTATTTGAGAGACAAGAAAGGCTTTCAGCTCTGTCAAGTCTCATTTTTAAGAATGATAAATGGACTACAATCCACACAGCAAATTCCTTTGCTTATTTTAAGAACTGAAAAAAACCTTCTATTCTTCTAAGTTCCTAAAAGAGTATGCCAATACGTGCTATCTTTCACAAGTAGCCTTTTCATAAAATAAATTATGCAGCTGACTTCCTGGACAAATGTACTGATGTTAAAAATGTATAAGCATGAAACAGAATCACTTTCACTAATCTTACTGAAGCTTGAATTAAAGAGACTTGTATTTCAATGCATCTTTGTCAGTGATCTTTATTAAATATTGATACTATATATCAGCTCCCAAGACCTAGATCAGAATTTGAATATTCTTTAAGATAAAGTCTACTATGTTCAGCACAAGAGTTAGACTAGCTAGCCTATTCTCTGTGATGAGACTGCAGAGAATTGCGGAACACACATCTGGAATTACATCTTTATCCAACATAATTCAAGTGACTTCTTTTGTAGAAAGAAGAATAATAATGAATAAGCTTACTAAGATTCAATAATAAATGTGCATGGATGCCTTATTCATCTCAGCATATCTGACACTGTACTTGGAGATGTCTGGAATCGTCTATGTGCACATGATAATAAACTGCATGCAGCTTAACCCTAGCAATAATCACTTAGACTGTGAAACTACCATTAAAGAACTGTTTTAGCTGCTTGGGCTCAATGTCATCCTAACACAGGTACATACTGTTCCACCTTACCAGCACAATATGATACAGAAATCCATAGTGCAAAGATCAGGGATACGCACTGTCTTCTTAAAGCAGTTATCATGCTCTCCTAATTAATGCCCAAAGAGGAATGCATGGTATTTACTAAAGGCTAACTCAACAGCAGAAAACTCACAAGCTGAACAGTATGGTGTATTTTGTATTCCTCCTCACTCTGGTGACGCTGCTGGATCTTTTCATTATGCTTTGCAATACAGATCTCCTGTAAAGACATACAGTGTTATCCATAAAATACGAATTCCAAATATTGATTTACAGGATATAATGTTATACTTAGCAAACAGCACTAAGAATTAGAAGAATAAAAAATACAAAGCCTATGTCAGACAAGCTAATTTAACTTACAACAAAACCAGAAAATGGAATCAAAACAGCTATGAGCTCAAACCCAAACCTACTTTCAACTGTCAAAAGAATGTAGATAAGTAGCAGCTGCTTGAAAAATGTTCTATAATACCAGCACAAAAGTGGCAACTAACACCAATTTGTCAAACTCTTCATGAAACTCCATGTATTTGTACACATGGATAATAACTTTCAAATATACTATGTATTTCTGTTTATGCAACTAAACAGCTTCCCATTTACATATGCCCATTCTTCCTTCGCATGTACAATCTGCAAGCACAAACATTAATAAAATTGTTGCAATTTTATGCATGCACAAGAAGGTTCGTTTATTATACTGAACTCACATCTGTAACAACTGGTTCAAAAACAAGACTGCCTGCAAATAGGGATAGGTTAAAACAAACAAACAAACAAACCCAGGACATGTTGCAAAAGACGACACGATAACACAGAATGACACTCAAACTTCCGATAGATGTTATAAAAAGAACTGAATTAAGCATCAGTTACAAAGAAAAGGCATGTGCAGGAGTTTAGAGCAGTGACAACACAGTATGGGCAACGAAGTTAGGTCTGGACTTAGTGGCTGGAGCCAGAGAGATGCCTTGCCATTGAAAGCATTGCTTGGGGCAGCAACCGTCAAGCAAGATACTACAGCAGTGGCAGAAAGACACAAAAACAAGGAGGGAAGGGATAAAAAGCTACGTTCTCCTACAAGCTGGCTATGGGCATACTGCGATCACATTCAGAAGTAGCCAGTTCAGAAATACCATGCTGTCTTGAATGTTTGTAAACAGTAAGACCATTAATGTTGCTGCCACATACTGGTAACCAACAATACTGTAAGTTTCTACGGAAATACTTCCCAGCTTCATCAGGGGTGTGCATACATACAGCTAAACACTGCTGGGTTTTATGTTTGTTTGTGGAGTTTTTATCCCCTGATGAAAAGAGTTTAATTAATACAACTGGAAAAGTTAATCCATTTAATTTGTAAAACTGTAAAAACACAAACTACCTCATTCCTGCATTTCAAAGACACAGCAATAGCTTCAGAATATTACTAAAGAATCTGAAAGGCTTTATGTGATACTATTGCTGATTTTCCTTTTCAGTTTACTCTTTCTTTATGTGTTAAGTTTGATTAAAGGTCTTCTAAAATGACAAAGAAGGTATGTTACTCAATATAAGAAAGTATTATAAAGTAATGAGAAAACATACATTAGGTTTGGGTTTTTGATGTGCCATAAATACTTGGGCAGCACACTTTTATGAAACATTTTCTCTTCAGCATCAGTATTTAAATCTTTCTGATTAAGAGCAATAATGAACTATATTTTAGCATGTAAAGAAAATAAACCAGACCAAAGTATTTTTGGTGCTGACTTTGTACTAATAAACAACCTACTTTAATGCAGTTAGATCGCTGTAACTCGAAATTAAAAAAAAAAGAAGACTAGGAAGGACTGAAAACATGTTGCAACACAGGATTAGAAATCTGAATCACCTTAAAGAATTATAGAAATGGTCTAAGAAAAAAAATGGTTGCAATTTCATAGGGATAGGTGCTGGGGTGCCACTTATAGACAAAATTAAGTGACTGCAAGCAAAGGATGAAGAAAAAAAACCAGCCAGGTGGCAGCATTAAAGAAAATTATGTGAATTATTATGACAGATGACAAGTTGAACATAAACCAACACACTCTGGTAGAGTTTGAGAAAGAAAACATAATTTTGTGTATGAGCAGAAACACAGACAGCTGCACATGTAAAGTAATCCTTCCTTCTCAGCACTAGGAAAGCAGGAGCATTCTGTTCAGTGAGAGCCACACTTTAAGGGAGATGTTGACAAACTGTATGGAATTGAGAGAGCACCAAGAAGAAATGTTCATTTCTCTTTCCATCACCCCACTGATTTCACAGTATCAAATTGTTCTTCTATTAAAACAAAGAAAAAGGGAGAGCTGAAGAACCATTTCAACCCTTGTCACTGTACAAGTTACCAAGTTTATAAACATACCCCAAACACCTTTACCAGTCCTTTGCTTCTCCCAGACTGCTCATGATGAGGAATGCTCTTCCTGGATGTAATATAATTTGATTTCTTCACAACCCTATTTCTAAAAAAATATTTTTCTAGACATGTTCTACACCATCTTTTTTACTTTGACTCTGCTACAAATCTATCTCCCTAGTAAAACAGCTGTTCTCTATGGTAACCTAATTAATACTGCTGTGCAGCCAGCAGGGGGTAGACTGGGATAACAATAGCAATAAACTGCATGTAAGAATCTGTAACTGGTTTTCAAGAAATAAGAAAAAATGTGAGATTGCTACTAAAAATCTTGGTTGTGACTAGCTAACTCACTGTAATCAACAAAAAGTAATATCAAGAAACGACTGCTTAATAAATGCTAATATGGTTGCAGAAAAATATTATTAGAGTTTATACTCACGGTAGTAGAGTGAAAGAACAACCTCTGTAAAACCATTAAATTTAAAAAATGCTAGCTCAGTTATTCAGAATCACAACTGAATGAGGTTTCTAACAAACCTGTAGAAGAGGTGTCTAAATAAAGGTTTGGTACAACTATTTGTCAACATCATTAAAAAAAATAAAAGCACCAACTGCAAAAACAGAGAAGGAACTTCTGAAAAACGAAGGTAATAGAGGCTATAGTCACAGAAGTTTATATTTCTATTACAGTCTACATCGAGTTACTGATTCCCTTTTACTATGTTACCTCCTCCACAGAAAATGTTTTCAAACACCCAAATGATGAAATAGCCTTCTCCAAAAAAGAAAAACTCATGAGAATCACTTCCTATTGTTTTCTTAATGATGACATCTACTGCAAGAAAGGAGGCATTCTCCTACAGGAATCTTCAGTTGCCAAAAAGATAATAATGAGCAAGGACTGTCATTTCTAAATATATCACAAGACTGTGATATACACCACAATGCAAAGCTTGCTTTTTTTTTTTCCCCCCAAACTACAGAATTGAGAAAATATAAAAAAAAAATATAGACAGGAAAAAAAAAAATTCAATCGATCAACAAAACCTCACCAACTCAACCCAAAACAGAACACTTGTTTACAGGTCTGTTTTAAGATATTTGGATGAAACAAGCATGGTCAGGAACATAATCTGAAAAAGCTGTAAGCAGATTCTCCTCTCAGTTCACCAATAAATGTCTCTTAATTAAAGAGACACAAACTTTGAGAAACACCACATAGTATGTAGTTTCAAAATGCAATAATAACTGTCTCTTAATTAAAAGAGACAAACTTTGAGAACGAAATACCACATAATATGTAGTTTCTAAATGCACCCTCAAAAATTCATTCTTTTATCCATTTAGCATTCAGTCATCACTGCACTCATTCCACAATCTAGAGTAACTTTTTTCTGCATGCTTAACTGAAACTGTGCACTCTTCACAGCAAGAACTCTTTTTTTTCTTCCCAGTTTTGTAAAGTACAACTACCCACAATCGGGCACCATAAACAGTATTCAATTAACAATGTTTTGCAGTATCAATAGAATGGTCACTCAAGATCCAAAGCTTGTTCGTGTTTGAATCAAAATCACACGAGTCTTGATTTTCATGTCATTAATAGTAAACTTAATAGAGCTCTGTGTTATTCCGCAGTAACAAGAGCAGCCAGCTACAGTAAATATCTGTACATAAATATCTATCCAAATGGTTAAGTTTTTTTCTGCTCAACAACTGCTGCAAAGTGGCACACAAAAACAGATTCTGCCTCTTTTTGCTGAGAGAAAAAATGTTTGATTTCTCCCTGAGAGTTTTTCTAATATAATGTTTTTCTAATACATGATTTTTCTAGAAGCTGAAAGCTAAGTATCTTACTGCAGCACTCAACTGCACATAATGCTATGCTGGGCAATGAAATCAGTAGAGAGCAGAAGCTAGCCCTGAGAGCACTGTGATGTCCATGCTGTGAGTGCCAACAGTGAAGGCCCACATGAAGACATTACTTCAGGCCTTGAAAGCCATACAGCCACGTTCTTCTGACACAGCATTGAGCTGACGTGACTATATCACGCCCATACACAACTCTGCATCATGTCTTGGTGCAGAAGTAGGTAGGATGCAACTAGCGTTACCGCCTAGAACTAATTCCTTCGCTTACAAAAGTCACTTTATCATAGCATAACCTTGAACAACTAGCGGTGAGTAGTTCATTACACCTACAATAAGGAATGCTAAAAAATCTCTACTTCTGCTTCTGGGTTGCTTCTCGACTCATTAACTCCTGTAAGTAAGAAAGAGCGACTAGGCTGTCACTTTTAAACAGACTGGTCTACTCTTTAAGATGCCAGCATTTTTTTTCATAGTCAGAAGAAAATAGTGTAACTATTATAATGTAGCCTGTGTTAATCAGCATCAAATGACAGATAGGATCTATTCCTTTAAGTACCAAAGAAAGCAACTTCTTGATATTTTTGCTTTTTACAAACTCACATAAAACAAACTCAGTGACTCTTAGCAAACTACTTGCCATAACTGGCTAACAGGAGGTATTTCTTTTACAGTGTTCTCTGTATTCTGCTAATCAGAATCTGAAACAAGACATTCAGTGAAGAAAAAAAAATAAATCCAAAATATAAAATTTATCAACTACTTTTTTGTCTTCTCTGTCATGCTTCAGATTCAGGTACAGAAACATACATTAGTTACTAAGGAGAAAGAAGAGCTGAAGGTTTTACCCCCATTCTACTAGAACTTTTAATATAAAGGGGTTACCTCTCACATCCAGAGACACGACAGGGAACATATAACCACACCAAACTCCTGATATCAATGTAGAATGAGGTCTCAGGTCAGACTTCTGTATAGCCTTGTGGTATATAGTATGGGTTAAAAACCTATTTTTAAATAACTATTACAGTGCTCTCTCAAAACTTTGATCTCTTCTCCTCATTAAGCCATCCAGCTAATTAATAATGCATATTTATGTAACCACCAACTACGAGGGAAAAATAAATAAGTAAGTCTGGAAAAAGGAATGAACATATTTACATACACTTGATATACAATTTCAAAATATTAGCTACATTAAAACAATTTTCTGCACAACATCACAATCACTGCAATGAATGAAAGAGAAAAGTGGTCCTAAATCGCACATCTAGTTTCACAAGTTAGGAATATATACTGGATTTCATATATATAATGACACATGACCTAAGTTTAAAAGGATGAGGTAAGAGAATGAAAGTAGAACTCATTAGTGGGAAAACATCCTTGACAATTCTCTTTCTGCCTATATATATATATATAAAACTACTCTCTCTAAAAACAAGCGTTATAGCATGTACTCTCCACATGAAAGTGTTCTCATTAGTTAATAGAAACAAGTTTATTTGTTGACTTCAAAGTAATTAAAGGTTTGTTTAACGCTAAAAGGTAAACTGAATCTTAAATATATCAATATAATAATACATGCTATTTTATTTGGTACTCCGTAAAGCAACTTTTAATAAGTAATAAATATAATCCACGAAAATTCTGGGATATTTGGAAGTTGCAGCTGAAATAAAACCTTTTGAAGTTTTATTAAATCTGCTAATTATACTAGAAATTTGCAATTAATAATACCTTCTTATTTCTGAGGTAGGCTTTCTTGGCTGAAATACGTCCACGCCTTGCTTCCAGCTGGCGGATTTTTTGTTGCAACTTTTGCAGTTCCTCTCTTTGCAAGTGTATAGATGCTGCTGTGTCTTCTTTTTCAAGCATGGCTTCCATACTTTCATAAGTGTCATAATATACCACTTCATCTCTCTTCTCTGTTTAAAAAAATGTCAGCAATGAAAAAGTCAAATCAGTAGTTTGTATTTAATTAATATTTTTTGTGTAGAAACAACCCTCCCACTGAGTTGTAAGAACTAATGTAGAAAAACGCTACACCCTAACTTGGTCACAATGTCCACGTGTATCTTTGCATCTCTTAAGAGCTACAGAGATCCACTATGTGCAGTAATACCCTGTTGTCTTTACTACAAAATTCAGGATACACAGACTCTTCCTGAAGTCTTTGGTTTCAGATTTTTCTGCCACAACTGACTATTAATTTCACGAAAGGGGAATCACACAACAAAACACCAAAAATTCTCCTAGGAGGCTTCTGACCTCCCAGTCACTGCACGTCTCCTCAGAGGGAGCAGCAGAGGGACGGTAACTCAGAGCATTACAGGCCTGAAAAGGAGGTCATTGCTAATAGTTTTATCAACACTCATGATTTTTAGCCTCCAGAGTGAAGCATTCAGTATTAACGTTGCGCTCATCTGTGAATGCTGCCTTCTCATCTCTTGCCAAGAAGGAAAGAGTGATGATTCTAAATCCCTGCGGAATGTTGGGATGAAGTAGCAGCACAGGCCTCTTGTTCCATATTTCACTAGCATGCCAAGTGGGATAATTTTTTTTTGATATACCAAGAGGGATATGCATTACTGCTAGCTGAAACAGACAAACATAGCTAGCATGACTACCAAGTGTCTACTCCACAGGACCACCAAACCTTCACATTTCAACTTCATCAACTACTTCCAGCAAGATTGTAACTTCCTCCTACTTCTGCTACTGGATTATTTGGGGAGAAGAGGAAGGTTTCCTTCAGTACACTGCAAGTAAAATTCTGAATGTCATGCTAATTTCAGCTTAGCAGAAAACATGGCAGGACCAGAAAAGAAAACACAGCTCTACATACACCTTAAAACAAAAATTAACAGACACAGTAGATTCTTCACGTCAGTGGTCAGTTTGAAAAAAAAAGTTTCCCCAGGTCCCTAGGAACCACTTTGAGATATCAGTGAATAAAAATAAAACTCAAAGCTAAGAACTATTACATTTTGCACACACTTAAAAAATGGGAGAATTTACAGGCAGAGCTAAAGAGAGGAATTTACAAGTGCATCTACCAAAAAGTCATCTTACAAGGATGTGTGGTTTGTAAGGATAGGATAAGACCCTTTAAAATTCTAACCTCATAAATTCACATTTTGTGAATTTCAGTCCAGGTATTTGCTTAACGACAGCAAAAAAATACTACTGTTGTTTATAATAAGACAATCTATTATCATTTAATACTTTTCAGATCCAATGTGATGAATTTACAAGAGAAATTGTTTTTCTACTATCTTATAGCCATCTGTCGGTCAAATCAAATCATGCTCTCCAAAAATTCTTTTGGGACTTCATTAGCAATACTGCTGATGTCCCCCAAATCAAAACAAAACCCAAAATTCTCTGAAGTACTTCTGCACAGTCCATACAGTCAAATAGTAAAGATTAGGGACCTGCAGAAGCTCTTGCTAAGACACATGGATTTCAAATCATAGAGATATGCACAATTTGCTGACTACAAATACACTCTAAAAGGGAAGCATAACGGAAGATGCAACAGACTACTCTTTTCTTTGACAGCATAGTAAACAACATATATTAAAAGACCACTATATGTTTTTAGATGCTTTCATTCAGATTTGGTGCTGAACAGTCTTGAAGAAATGCAGCCATGTCATTGCCACACTCTTCACATTAATTGTTCTATCCCCTCCACCTAAGTAAATTCGAAGAGGCAATTTCATCCTTTGGACAAAATTCCCACACATTTAAGAACTCTGTTTTTAATTTTCTGCTCTATGGAATACCTACTCAGAGCTGCTAAACAGTAATTCCTTCTAACATAGACAGCTGTCTTTAACAGAGAAAAAAAATCACCAAAACCAACTTCTGTATTTATTATTATGAGACAACTCACAATACAATCCAATTTCAAATCTCTCCTTAAATGACTTTTTCATGCAAAATTTGCTATGCAAGCTTTGTGCACTAAACAGTAAAAGAGAGGTTGCATGAATAAAAACATTAGCTATAGAAAGGTCCAAATGACAGAACTGGGTTCAAAAATGCTGTTCAATTTAACTGCGCCTTTTCCATAGTTTGTAAATACACAAGGTATAGCAGATTCTGGAAACATAAGGTTTGCATAAGTGCTTTAAATCATTACGATGGCAACAAAATAATCTTCAAAGCTTATCTGAAGGATTCTGATTTGCAGGAATACATTTTGAAAACCAACCACTTCAAAGAAGTAATACCAATGCAAATTTTTAATGACATACATCCATTAGTTAAGACATTTCTTCCTTCCTGAATTTAGTTTTCCAAAACTTACATAGTATCCTACATATTTATTTCCAACACAGAGGTGAGAATCAGACCCAAACTTCTGCATATGTATGTATATGTCTTATGAACAGGTATAAATCTTAATTTAACAGTGCTTATGTTAGAAGATTCAGCTCTTCACATGGTACAGTTCTCATATCATTCCCACAGGCTCTACTAGACTCTTAGGAAGAGAATTATCTTCTATAGATTATGTCTTAATTAAAACACATAAAGCACCTGACATCAGTCTTCTGATGCTTTCAAGTTGTGCTGTCAGCAGCAGCTCTTCACATTTCAAGATCTCGAACTGCACTTCATATAATTGAAGCTGTAGATCATAATAATCAGCTTCTAACTGGTCCAAATGGGCTATGGCCTCTGTACCACCTTTCAGACTCTGCATCTATACGAAAAGAGGAAAAAAAAATCCCAAACACACAAAAAAAATCACACAACTCCAGGATAAGGAGGAGGACAAAACCACAGACTCTACCATTACAGATAGATAAAGCCTGGTACACAAAATATATCACGTTAAAATTCAACAGATCAAGGAGGTAAGATATGTTGTGATCAGCCACACACTTTCAGGTATCTTTAACATCTGACATTTTTTTCTATATGACAATAAAAAAAATCCATGGTATTGAATTTTACATTTTGTGACTGTCCAAGTGAAATGTGTGCATAGTGTGAAACATCCCTACCACTCTTCTACTCTACTACTTCATTCTCTGAAGACACATGATTAAGTTAGCATTTTCTCATCTTCAGTCCAAAAAGTCTAAAAGTTGTTTTGCTAATGGCATTTAGAAAACTACAGTTAAAACTGTCGTTAAAGCTGAACTGAGAGAAAAAAGCGAGAGGTGGTGGAAAGAGGGATAATGACATGCACTGATCCTCTTATAATGGCAACTTAACTGAGAAGTTTCATTGTTTCTGGAGTCCTTTATATAAATATAAATCAATATAAAATATTTATATATATTTCAGCACTTACTTGTATCCTATATTTGACACAGAAAAGTGATACAAGACACAACCACAGTGAACTCAAATAATTTTCTTTCATTCAGCCAAAAAAGATTAACTGCTCAATACAGTTAGCCATTCGGACCATATTTAAGAAATAACAGATAAGGGGATCTTATGTGCTGTCTCACTTTGGAGGGGAATTCAAAGCCATGCAGCTCTACAACCTGCATGCAGAAGAGTTAGGGCCACATCCCAGTTCTCTATCTGCTCAAAAAAAATTATTCATCATGTGAGAGAAACTGTCAGAAATAAAAATAATTGCAAATTTTAGTGGACATTTGTGATCTACCTAACTTACCATTCTGATGAAATGTGGCCCAGTTTCTGTATTAGAGACATTCCGTCATTAAAAAAGCAAAAAGACAGGACCCAGCAAACTGTAAATTCTAAAAATATTTGCTAGTAAGTTTTTACATTGAGATGGTTTCTTCACGCTGTAAAACTATATCTGTAATTCGTGTCCAGAAACGGGTTTCCTCGGTTTTAGTTATCAAGCATGTTGAAACATCACAATATTGGTAGTTATATACAGATATCTGTACTTAATTAAAACAAAGATCCATCTTATTCAACACCCTATTCTGGCCAAAGGTTAGCTGCTAATAAACGGAAAGACAAAACGTAACAGGCAGCACAGTGATAACATCCCTAAAATGTTTCAGCAGCCTCTAGTGCAGCTTGTAGCACAGCTTAGACCACAGTGTTGCCTTTTGTACAAAACAGACTTACTGGATTTTAATTTATAAATTTGTCCTATCTCTTCTTTTTATATGTATGCCTTTAGCACCTACATCGGTGATGTCCCAGCTCACTTAAACGCTAAGGAAACAGTTCTGTGTGTTGCATTTCTTTACATGTAAGATTGCTAGACAGAAGATCTCTGAATAAATTCTTGTATATTTTAAAAATTTCTTCTACTACAGTGTATACTTATTGGATGCACTTTTGGTATAGCAGCTACTAGTCTGAAAGGCTCACTAAGTTCTTAAGTGAATTTTACAATCAGTTATGTATAATTGGTATGTTTCAGTCCAGTGTGACACCAAAATGTGTCATTGTGCCATTCTATTACTCTCCATGCCTACTAAGCTATTAATTGTGACCAGAACAGTCAATGACATAATTATGGCATATTTGGAGTGAATTACAGGCTAGTTTTCAAGACAAAAGGACCGATTCTCTTGAACCTTCCAGGTTTTCCATATAAGAGGGATAACACTCATTGGTCAGGCAGGGTATCTTGGGTTTTGGCATTTTCAAAAGATATTCTCATGGAAAAAAAAACAAACATTATGACAAGAAAATACGGTGAGGTTTTTTGTGGGTATATGGGGCTTTTTTTGTTTGTTTCATTTTGTTTTTTAAATTAAGGCAATGTAAATCAAAATTCTACCACAACTAAGAGCTTTTGCTTTGTCACCAAACTGTGAAATTAACTCAAACTTTTTTTTCTTTAAAAAAAGATGTTCCAAATTTTAAGTACACAGACTTTGTATAAAAGACTGTATAGAGACATAAATGGGCCATCTTCAGAAGTATCAATTTACAGCAGTTTAGCATTTCATTCAGCTGCACTGGTGTCCACCTGATTAATGACCTTTCTTACAACCAAAACTCAGCCCTACAAGCATACATTACAGATGCTGCCAGCTACCTTGTCTGTTTAGGGATACACCACCATTATAACATTCACTTTTCAGGTGCAACACCAATGGGAAATTAATTTTGTCATATAGTTCTCAAGCAGATATCCTAGTTACCTACGAGCCCCTTACAAAAAAGACAAATAGAGACCTTTAAATTTCAACCATCTATGTTAATGTTAAAACTTTATGTGAGATACTACACATGTGTGGTAATGCAAAACAATATCATCACTCTTAGGAAAATTCCAGCACTTTTATAAAAAAAAAATAAGAATAGCTCAATTCTTCATGCTACAAGTTGCTATCTAATCTGTACTAGTCATTTGTTTTATCCTTAGTAGGTCTCAGACTGACAGTGAAAGAAACATCATGAGCTTCAATGTGAGAAAGAAACATCATGATCTTCAATGTGAGAATATTACAGGAAATATAACATCTTGCAGTTGGACAAAAAAATAGAACTGAGGAAATCTGGGTTCAATTTCCTGCTATGTGACAACTTCCTGCATTAACTCATCTGCTCAAAGACATGGTTTAGAAGTGGCCCTGGTAGAGTTAGCTTGGTAGGTTGGCTTGGTGATTTTGAAGGTCTCTTCCAACCATAATGATTCTATGATTCGTTAAACTCAAGAAAATAACTTAATCTCTTTGGCCCTCATGATCTTTGTTTTCTCATTCATACGCAGTGAGTAATTTAAGCAGGAACTTAGGTTTTTTAATAGTTGTAAGGCAGAACTACATAATCTGGAAACCCTTATGCTGCTAATAAAGATACCACAAGTTAAAATAGAAAACCTCTGACAAGAACAATGGAATTCTAACAAATGACAAAATTAACGGCAAAACAGCATTAAAAAAAAAGACAAAATTAATAGCAAAACAGCCAAACATGAATACAGAGGTGAATGCCATCAAATCCAACCTTCCACCACCATGTGCTTTCAGAGAAACCTAAAATGAACTGCTTTTATAAACTAAGTTCATAAAATAATTTCCATTTTGTAATTGCTGTTGTTTCATTCTTGCAAAAAAAAACACAACAAAACAAACAGCTTTCACACAACTCTGTTACTCTCATTCGAAATTTGTCCAGACACTACCTCCTAACTGCTAGGCAACTTCTTCCATATTTCCAGCGTATTCACAGTCAAATAATACTATCTGTTCTTGTGTCACTACTGAACGGCAACATGCATTGCTCTTGACTAATGTCTATGTAGTTTAAATACAGACTTTTATCACTGAAAGCTGAAAAATAATGACTTTCAAGTCAGGGTACAGTGTTTTGGGGTTTTTTGTTTGTTTATGTACATCAACGCTCTTTAAGGTTGGGATTTTTCTGCATGTTTTATTTTTCTATTTATTGGTATAAAAAAATTACCTCCTCTTTCAGTGCATGCTTCTTCTGCTCCAAACAGATTTCTTTAGCGCGCATCAACTGCAAAGTCTCCTTAGAAACTGCATACTGAAGCTTTTCCATACGTTCCACTGCTGCTGCCCATGCTGCCTTACCAAATTTTTTCTGATCTGCTCGCATTCGATCGTACACAGCTACAGAGGGGAAGAAAAGGCAGACAGCTTACCAGTGCAATTCTCAGATCACTAGAAATTCTATTGCAGAGACAAGGCACACATTTGTATGTAAAAAGCACGCAACGTTCTCTTTAGCAGGGAGCAGTCGATCTACAGTGCACTAACCTTGAAATTCAAGATGTAAGCACTCTTAAGATTCATGTAAACATGCAATTAACTATCTGTTGATCATTTTATCATTATAATTCCAATTTTCATTATACAAAGAGACCTTGCTGAATACACAGTACCTGAACACTTGAGTCACTGGTTCAGGAATCTTGACTTAATGAAAATATCTCATCAATGCTACCATGTGGTCTTATAATGTATGCCAAATGCTTCTGAAAGTGGCAACTATCAGCTCCTAAAGTCTCCAGTTTCCCTTAATAACCTCTATAGTGCAGTCACAAGTTTAAACAAATCTACAGAGGGAAAAAAACTACAAGTTAAAATAAAAATTCCACCTTAACCTCAAGTGCAATTCTCTGAGAATGCTGAATTATTTCTAAATAATATGTATCTTTTAACTCAAAATGCAGGTTGCTTCACAAAATCAATTTAGCTAAATGCATTATAATCTCATCTTAATACACAGAGACAAATGACAATCTTTTCAGGAAGACTTCAGAGTCACTGAAGTCCCTTTCCTGATTCAGGTTTCTATTCCTCAGCCCCAGAAAACATCTAAGCTAACACACATGAGATTTTCACGACTTTTAATATATAGAACAATCGCATGATACTGTACACTTAGCTTTGCAAACCAAAAGCCACCTGTCTCACAATGAAGGAGGTAGTGTGCAGTACTCAAATGCTGGAAGATATTACATGCCGTTGTTAAGTAGTAAAAAACTCTTTTATGTTATGTGTTCTCCGCCACCTGTTAGTGTTTTAGTACGCAAGACCATGCTGTGATCAGCACGAGACTGAAAGTGTCCAAAACATAACAAGACAGGCAAGAAACCTGTATACCAAAAACCTATGATTATAAACAATCTCCAGGCATTTCATGTCAAAGTGTTTTTTCCAGACTGTTGTGTATAAAAAAAAAAGCATGTGAACAAAACAAAAACCAAATATCTGCAAATACACATTCTTAATATGGGGTATTTTATTTGCTGCCACTGTCATACTAGACAAGGAGACATCTCTCAGCAATCTGATCTAGTTGAAGATGATCTTTAAAGGTCCCTTCCAGCCCAAGACATTCTATGATTCTATGATTAAAATACATTAAATTTGCTCTGATTAAACTAAATTCAACTGGTGTAGTCACTTTTTCAAAATAAGGTGGAGTTTCATGTTATCCTTAACTTGTGTTGTTACTGAAAGGAATCCTTTTGCAATGACTGCTTCTCTTGAGGCGGATCTGTCAGTCATGCAGGGAGACAACAGGAAACCTATCCATCAAAAAAGACACTCTCCCAGAGGTACAGTTCATTTTTCTGGTCACACAGTCACTATTACCAAGGCAAAGAAAGAAACAGGAACTTGAAGTCAGGCAGGGAAGACAGTGGAACAACTGCCAGTGACAGCCCATGGTCAAGCCAAAAGAATTGACATTAACCCATATCCTCAGGTGTGTTAGCCCTAATAAACTGAGTATTTAAGTTAATATTGTATGACAGTGAGTGCACATATGTATATGGCAAGTAATGGGACTTTGGTTTACTGCACCAACTCTTTAGTGAAACTGCTGCCTTCTTCGAGCATAGAAATACCAAGGTTACATTCATGAAAATTTCCAATCAGAGCAGCTTTCACCAAGTAAACAGAGGTGTTGCTTAATATTTAGAGCTATGAAAAAGATTACTAAAAGGCAGGGGAGACAGGAAATCAATTGCAAAGGCAATAAACACCTACTATGGCAGTCTGTCATATCCACTACAGAAGACAGGATGCATCAGGGGCTCCATGCTCCCTAAACACTTTGCAAATATAAAGTGCAGCTAATACAATCATACTGAAAAAGTAGTTGTGAAACTTTTATCTAAAATTTCTATTCTGTTCACTTCTAAAGATGTTCTGAAGAGTCTTACTGGTGAAAGAATTGAGCAGACACAGAAGGAAAAGCAATTGGGAATGACAACTGCACCTTCCTCATGGAGGACTGGTGAATAAAATAAATTACAGTACAATACAGAGGACAGTAAACATTAAATATCTTATTTGATAGATAAGATAATAGAAAATAACTACCTTTCTGTGTTTTAGCTGTTATTTCAAAGTATTTAACTGTAAGATCTTGAATAGAAAGCACAGCCATGTGGGCTTTTCTCTGCCAATCGGCATCTTCTTTCTGCAGACTCTCAATTCTTCTCGGGCCTAGGTAGTCATTCTCTATTGAGATCTGAAAATAAATTGGTCCATAATTAATGACACAATTTTTTGACAACGACAAGTAGTTTCAGGGTGGCTAAGAAAGGAAGAAAAACAAAAAGGACAGAAAACTACCAGCAAATCACCATGGCTTCTATTCAACAGAAAAGAACTTTTTGAAGTGTTCCTTTCTGTTGAAAAAGTACATCCAGGGTTTCATTACTAATCTTAGTGGATGCAGAAAAAACTAAGACATGAACTTGATTTGTCAGTACCTTTTTGTTAAATACCTTATTACCTTCAGATAACAGGCACGCTTTATCTACACTTTCTTCTACTTAATTCTGAAGTAAATGAATGCTCTCTAGTCAGAATGAAGCTGGAATCAGGGGATGTGTTCGGGTAGTTCTAAGTAATCATCAACATATTAGTAGTTTTCATTTGTTACAGATCACTTTAAAAAACATTTTCCTAGTGCCTGAGAGTATCTTTTCATAGCCACGATCAACACAATTTTATCTTGAAGTGATGATTATCTGAAGCCAGTAAAGGATCTGGAGCTTCTTTTTAAAAACGTGCAGAAGTTAACAGTTTTGAGAAGGAAAACAGTATTTTTATTAATTTGAAAAAGCTTAGTTAGTCTGTTCCTGCAGCACCAAAGCTTTAGTTTTGAATATTTTTATTTAAAATATTCAAGAAAACATCTCACTAGTGTAGACAAAACCCACAGAACCCAAAAGTGCCCATAAATTTGATATGTCTCCAGATATTTTAACCTGAAGTTCTAATACCTCAAATATTCATCTTGATTTCACAAAGCTTTAACCTGGTCTCAAGGAGTCATTCTGCTCTAGAGTTTAACTCAAATGGTAGGGTTTTAAGTAACAGTTCATAATCTACCTCTGTATATCCACTTATTCCATCTCTTATTGGGATGATTTTTACAAGTGAAAAGATACAGATATCTTCTAAGTAATTGTTCACTTCTTGAAAAACCTTTGAAGTAGTTTAATATTTTCATCTACCACTTATACACTTCCAAAACCCACAGAAAGGCAACAGATAAAAATAAAATGTGGACAAATGATAAGTGAATAATAGTTTTACTAAATAGGTTGTAACATATCCTTCAATAGAGCAATTTTGTACCATGATTCTAACAGGGAATGCGTATGAGTGGAGAGGCAAGAGTTTCTAAACAAATGCCGAACTATGCATATACCAGTGAATGATGACTGGAGAAGTTCATGCTTTCCATTTACACAGAACTCTGAAACAGCAAGCTGCTGTGAGAAGCAGGATAAAAAACAGTACAGTTAAAAAATCTTCCTTTTCTATTCCTTGGTAAAGATGAGGTAATTTAATACGGGGGTTGACACAGGATCACTGAGTAATGTGAGCAATGTTCTTGTTAGGCATCATTTCTAAGAGAGTAAGAAGCATCAAAGTAACATTTCTTCATGAAGTATTGCCTGCCAAAACATTATTCACACGTGATGCAAGCTAAAGAGATTTATGACAGCATAATTGTCTCTTTGTTCCCTAGAGCAAATATTTACAAGTAATAAAAAAGGAAAGCACCTTTTCATTAACTGCAATCTGAAGTATGTCATCCATACCATTATTCACACTGAGAGTATTCACAGACTAAGACGCAGAAAACCCAAGACGCCTTTGTTTTAGCAACACTCATACAGGTATGCATATCTATGTGCAACCGTAAGCAGATAGGCATGATCCTGCAAAGCTTTAGAAACTGAGGAAATGCGGAAGAAGATCGGGTTTTAATGTCTGAGGACGGACCAGTTCAACCCAGTATAGTTGCTGATGGATACCTTCCTTTTCCCTTTACGCATCTGTTCGCATATACATTGACATTCCACAAATTATTACTGTCTGAAAGGAGGTCCCCAGGTAGAAAAGACCAACATCATGCCTTAAGGGCTTTTGACACCGTCTCTCATAATATCCTCATTAGGAAACTCAAGAAGTGTGGGTTAAATGAGTGGACGACTAGGGGGATGCAGAGCTGGCTGAGTGACAGATCTCAGAGGGTTATGCTCAATGGAGCAGGGTCAAGTCGGAGGCCTGTAACCACTGCTGTTCCCCAGGGGTCAGTACTGGGTCTGATCTTGTTGAACGTGTTCATCAGTGACCCAGACAAGGGACGGAGTATATCCTCAGCAAGTTTGCTGATGATACAAAACTGGCAGCAGTGCTGACACATCAGAGGGCTGTGCTGCCATCCTGCATGTCCTGAACAGGTTGGACAGTTGAGCAAAGAGAAATCTAATGAGATTCAACAAGGACTAAGGTAAGGTCCTGCACCTGCAAAGGAACACCACCATGCATCAGGATAGGTTAGGGACAGACCTGCTGGAAAGCAGCACTTGAAATCTTAGTAGACAGTAAGTTAACCATGAGCAAGCAATGTCCCTTGTAGTCAAGAAGGCCAATGATATCCCGGGCTACATTAAGAAGAACGTGGCCAGTAGGTCAAGAGAGGTCATCTTCCCCCTCTATCCTGCCTTGGTGAGGCCACATCTGGAATACTGTGTCTAATTCTGGGCTCCCCAGTTCAAGAGATACAGAACTACTGGAGAGATAGAGTCCAGCAGAGGGCACAAAGATAACTGCGGGACTGGAGCACCTCTCTTAAAAGGAAAGGTTGAGAGAGCTGGGACTCTTTAGCCTGGAGAAGAGATGGCTGAGCAGGAAGACCTTATCAATGTCTATAAATGGCTAAAGGGTGGGTGCAGGGAGGATGGAGCCAGATTCAGCTGGACTTCAGTAGTGCCCAATAACAGGACAAGGGGCAACAGGTACAAGCTTGCACACAGAAGGTTAATATAATATTAACTTTCTGAAGCCATGAAATAACGGAGAAAGGATATGCTGGTTTTGGTGGGGATGGAGATTATTTTCTTCAGAGTTTTTTTAAGAAAGGTGGCTAGCTCGGAGCTGAGGATGAACCTTAAACTGAAAAGCTTGTTCCCTTCACATCTGAAGCTGTTGCACCAGAGCATACTGCTTGTCCATTTAACAGGTATGCCAGCCAGAGGCAACTGATGTTCAAGGTGACAAATTCAAAATGAGAAAGTTCAGGAACAAACAAGAGCTGAAGATGCTCAGAAGATCCAGCCTCCCAGTCTGGTTCCTGAAGTAATGGTCCTTAGCCACAGATATCTTTGTTTCTCTCTGGATCGTCTATTTATATATAGAATAACACACTGTGGCCACTTGCTGCCAGGAGAAGGTGTCTGGGACCACTCATGGGCCAACAGGAGTCAAATAAATCAAAAAAATTCAGGGAACTTAACTATCTATCAGGATGCCAGGAGCTTGGCATTGCACATTACAAACAGACTTTTAGAATAGAGCAGTCAGAGATATTCTCATGCAACAGGAAGGAAAGCAGTAAAGTTGCTTTAATATTTCACCTCATGAGAGGATCTGATTTTGAGAAAAGGAGACTTGTCAGAAGCAGATTCCAGGAAGGTATTCTATGAACACAGTCTGCACTGTGCCTCTGAAGACAGGTCCACACTTTCCAAATTCATTTCTATCAGGTCAATGACCTGAGTTGCAGCAAACTTTAAGTACCTTGGTACCTTGGAAGTTACAGTCTCTGGGGTCTAGCTGTCTGCTGCTCTCTGCTTTTCCCAGTAGGCTTGTGGTGCTCTGACCCAACCTCGCTTTCCTGGGCTTGCCTGACATATACAAACTCTGTGGCTTCCAAGAGTCTCTCCATAGACCTGAATGTGCTCCAGTGCTCCTCATGGGAAAAGCAGTCTCTTCCCATATAGCCAGCGCATTTAGTGTGTTCCACCTGATTCAATTGCTCCATCAAGAAATGTAACAAAGATAAGGAGTTATTGAAAAAAACAAAACAGCTGTGTAAAAGAAAATACTGCTAGCAACTTTTCCAAAGGTAATTACTGTCATTCTTTACAATCAAACCCAAGTAACTGTGAGAAACTAAAAGGTAGAGGGCATGCAAACAGTCACTTTTGACCACGTACCTGGTGCACTGTGGGGAGACATAGGAAAAACAGATAGCCATACTGTGTTAATACTGACAATCACCAATCACTCGGGAGAAGGATTACCAGTTTTCAAGTGCAGCCTACCTAGAAAATTATTATAACCTCCCAGTCATTAATGTAATTTATGTTTGTCATCCCTTCAGGGCTGGACAGACAATCACCACAGAAAAATACAGATAACAGCTGAGACATAGTGGTAAAATATACTTAGCCCATTACGTCCCAGGCCAGTACAGCACCACTACAACAATTACACACAAATATATTTATTTAATCATAGTAAATTTAAATATCATTTGGATACATTTATAGAGAAGATAAACATTATTTACAGTTGTATATTATCATAGGCACTCGACAGTAAGGCCATGGAAAAAAATAAAGGTAGTTTAACCAAGGGAAGGACACAGTTGTAATAGGGAGAAAAGTTGCAGAGGAAAGGCAGGGAACCGGCATCTGGGGGTTGCAGCTTATGAAGAATATACAGTTTTCCTCCCCACCTATATCACCTTCATGGTAGAAGTGACTACTCTCTCCGTTTAGCCTAGCTAAGAATTTAGAAAGGAAAAGGATAACACATTAAAGAGCAACATGAACAGGCTCATGAGTTTTGAAGAATATGTTTTCTGTGTTCTCTTCAATAATTAATCACCTTGACGTTAAGACAATAATTCTCATGATGGAACTAAAGGAAGCTCTTACGTGCTTCTGCATTCCATTACCGTTTGCAATGTATTCATAACATAGGCTTCATTTAGCTCAATGAACACCTTCACGATGCCAGCATCTTTGTTTTTATAGCCCATAAAAGAGCACAGGTCATTTTAGAGACTAAACAGAAAAATATTTTTTACATTAGTACTGTCGACCCTAGATATGATCTAAAGAAGGCACGGAAGAGTTGAAATGAACACAGTGAGGAAAGAAAAAAAATCTAAGAATTGACACTTCTTTTAAACATACATACATTTTTTTGGTATCAGTAAAGATTTTAGGTCAGAAAAAAACTTACATCAGAGTTTCTTAATTTTTAACTAAAAGGCTTTCCACTTCTTGGTCAAGTTCCTCATTTGGACACAAAGTTTTGGAGTATGTATGGTCTAACAGAAAAATCTTTCACCTTCACAACCAGATCACACAGCCAAATACATACCTTCTAGTCATCTTCTAGTAATCACTTTTTCAAAATAAAATACAGTATTCCAGCTATTCTTCCTAAAAAAAAAAAACTCTCTCTTTGAGAATAATGCAAGTCTCACGGTAAAATTGGCAATGATATTTTTTTTCTTTCCTGACAACGTTTCACAAAAGTGGTTTGTCAGAAAGCACAAAAGAAGGGGAAGAAACAGCACAAGTCATTAAATTCAACACATCATGTGATCATCTATTTCCATCAGTTATTGCTTCTAAGCAACAGAACACAAAAGAAGACATTTCTATACTGTATGGATATGTAACTAGTTCTTCAGAGGAAACAAACTGAAAGGAGGTCCACAATCTACCCTGTCAGCAAGTAAAAATAAATCAGAGAGAAAACATTCTTCTCCGGAAAGTTCACAGATTGTTGTTGAGATTTGGAAAGAGCAAAGTTTACTGTCAGTAGATAAGAGAAACAGGCTTGCAACTATAGGATTTTGTTAAGTTGTATATATTACACACTTCCTAAATAAAGAAATAGCCCTCAGGGGTCTTTAATACTTTCCAGGTTCTTAAGACAGCTGCGACAAGAATGAAGAAGACTGACAGAAACACGGCCAGGTCACGTTACAGCTTGCAGGAGGATCCGTAGACCTCTCCAGATCCCTTTCTTATCCTTCTCCTAGGTGGACTTGTAATAGCCGGAAAAGGCGAAAAACATGAGATGCAACAACAGCAAGTCAGCTGATTGTAAGAACAGAAAAAACTAAGTTGAAGAAGTACTAGAGATGGCAGAGGAAATACACACAAAAGGAAACAGCTTCATATGTGAAGGAGTGTTTCAGCAAAAATGCTCAGATACCTTCCTTTACCACATTCCAGAAGGCCAAACAACCAGTCTCCAGCCACAGCCTGCTGGGTACAGCAGCCAGCAGGCACTCATTTCAGCTTCATCATCCATTTAGGAACTTGTCAAAGTCAGTCTTACAGGTTTTAATTTAACTGTGCTACCAGATGGCAACACAAACCCAGCACTATCTCCCAAAATATAGCTCTGTATGTAGAGCCCAAATATACTGAGTGAAAATCCTCAGCTGTAAAAAGGGCTTTACAGTTTTACTGGTTTTATCCTAACAAATACTGACAAGGACTTTAGTATTAATATACGCAAACTAATCTAGATTGAATAGTCTGGATTCCTTTTCTGAGACTAGCAATATAAACTACAGGGGTTTGATTATCTTAATAATGATACAGAAGAACAACATACAAAATACAGTAAAGACCGTAAAAGAAGTAACAAACCAAAAAACAAACAAGATGTTACAGTATACAAAAAAGACTGAACAATAATATCATTGTACTACTAAGTGCAGTGGTGAATGTTTTTTCCAAAACTATCCGGAGAGTTGAAAACCTAAGTATTCAGAAAAGGAAAATCAAAAAATATTAAAGTTACGGGAAGAGTATGAGGAATGACTAGGATTATTCAACCCTTTTCTTCCCCAGACACATAACAGTGTATACAAAGTAGCATTAAAACTACTAAAGTATTTTGCATTGGTAATTGACTGAATTAAGGCTAAATTGTACACACTGAGTTATGCCTTCCTTATTTATCCATATGTGTATCACAAAACCTTTATTTACATTTCAGCTTGACTGACTGAAGTCCAGGCTAAAAAACCAAAATAATAAAAGAAAACTTTAAATAAAGAAAATAAATATACCAATAATAAGATGTATTCTACTAGTTATTTGAAAACTTTATTTAAGCAAGTGAACTCAAAGCAAGTGGGCTTAAGTGTTTCTGGATGTTCTAGATTCTGTTTGCGGATGAAAAGGATTGGATGGATTTTTAGTTCTTCATATAAAAATACCTTAATATATACAACAGACAAAATGTTAATCATATCAATCAAAAATTAATCAAAATATGGTTGATAGTTTTTAAGTGCAGGTATACCAAAAAATGGAAAATAATGACAAAAGTCTTAGACAAGAAGAAATCATATTAAACACATGCAAATACCCATGAATAGGGATACTGAAAAAAACTGTAACAAGTGCAAATAAACCCCTACAAGATCCAGTACAAAGGCCGCAAATACCATGAAGGTTTACAAAAATTGTCTTTTCATAGCACTGCTGGCAAAAGTACTAGATTTCAAACTATTTACAGATTTAGGTAAACATGGACTTGCAAAATTTAGACCATCACGTTTAAGTTTTTCTGTTTCCTTAAAACCTTAAGCCCCCTTTCTTGCCCTTCACAGCCTGCGTTATGAGACATCAAAGTCTCTTCCTTATTTCTTCTTCCCTATCTCCAACACTGCAAATGAGAAAAATCATACATCTCCAGTTTTCACCCTCCTTTAATCCTTCCAGGGTTACACAGTTTAGTATTTTCTGCACATTAAACACACTTTCAGAGTTTTTTTGAATGGACACTGACCCCGCATCTTTCCGCACTACTTTCCCCCCATATCCTAATCTTCGGTCGGATCCAAGGGCTATCCTGTCCCTGGCTTCCAACTGTAATTACTGGTAGCACTTTGAGAAAATGAAGGTATGAACACATTGGTAACTGCCAACTTCTGTTACTGAACTGTTTAAGAGGCTTCCTGAGCTGATGACTAATCTGAATCGTTAATAGCCACTGATAGGTCTGTCTCTTCCTGGAACACATATATACTTAGTGTCCATAGTTACTGTGCAAATTATTGCCACAGAGCATGTAAGGTGTGTTTGGTAAGAATTTAATTGTTTCTTCTTTATTTGCAGGCTATTCTGAAGCACCATGAGTTCAATGCGGAGCCCCTATTGCTTTTTTTATTATGAGGAAGACAAAGAAATCATTAAATATTTCTTCCTCTTATCATTCATTATTTATAGATCTCTCTCTTATCTTATGTGAATCACAGGCTAAGGCAATCTGATTCATCTACTCTGTCCTTCCACTGAGGCTGTTTGGAGGGAAATACCATTATTATCCTCACTGCTATCCTGCAACTATTCCAATCCTCCATTCCATTATGGAGAGGGAGAAACTAAAACCGAAGCATATATGGTCCAAGTATACCACGGATAAATACAAAAGTGAGATGCTGTTTTCTGTCTTGGTTTTTTTGTTCCTCTCCTCGCCCCCAAATAATTCAAAAGCTTGAGTTTCTCTAAAAATCCTGAATGGCAAGCTATTTTCAGAGAACTCAAGATAATACTCATGCGTTTTTTTCTCAGGAGTAATAGTTAATTAAGTACATACAAATGTGTATGCATAATTTTGGAGGTTGTCATCACCCTTCTGCACCCTTCTGTAGATGCATTACTTTTTATTTATTGACAATTTCACCATTTTATTATCTGGCTCAGTGTTTTGTAAGAGGACTTTAAAAAAAAAAACAAAACCCAAGAAACAACAAAAAACCCCACCCCAAACACCACCATTACCACAACCTTTTGGCATTCAAACATCATCAGATTTTTCTACAGGTCTCACTAATTAGCATTACAGTTGAACACCCAAAAGCAATTTTGTACTCTATTCACTTTACAGAGAGGCAGACATAAGTGATCAGGTACATGTCACAGTTTTGTAGTCAACAACTTCACACCAAGAGTTCACTTTCCTCACTGATTCACACTGGCTCCCAGCCTGCCTTCCAGCAGATCATCTGTTTATAGCACTTTATGTCAGCAAAATGTTTTGCCATGACTTCATATAGCTCAGAATGTAAACAGAGACTGGCATATGACCTTTCTGAAACAGACTTTGAGAATACGACTATTGCATCATAATTCAGCAAAATGCACAAACTTCTCAAATGAATAAAAATATTTTCAACAATGTATCAGTACAGGTTAGGAGCTGACCTGCTGGAGACCAGCTCTGGGGAGAAGGAACTGGGAGTCCCAGCGGACAACAGGCTGACCATGAGTCAGCAATGCAGCCTTGTAGCCAAGAAGGCTGATGGCATCTTGGGGTGCATCAAGAGTGTGGCCAGCAGGTCTTAAAAGGTTCTCCTTTCCCTCTACTCTGCCCTGAGGAGGCCTCATATTGAGAACTGTGTCTGGTTCTGGGCTCCTCAATTCAAGAAGGACAAGGAACTGCTGGAGATAGTCCAGCACAGAGCCACTAAGATGATTAAAGGACTGGAGCATCTACCATATGAGGAAAGGCTGAGAGAGCGGGGTTTGTTTACCTTGGAGGAGGCTGAGGGGGGATCTCATCAATGCTTACAAATACCTAAAGAGTAAGTGTCAGAAGGATGGGGCCAGACTCTTTTCAGTGGTGTCCAGTGACAGGACAAGGGACAACGGTCACAAACTGGAAAACAGTAAGTTCAATCTAAACATAAGGAGAAACTTTTTCACTGTGAGGGTGACAGAGCACTGGCACAGGCTGCCCAGGGAGGTTGTGGAGTCTCCTTCTCTGGAGACATTCAAAACCCACCTGGACACGTTCATGTGTGACCTACTGTGGGTGATCCTGCCCTGGCAGGGAGGGTGGACTAGAATCTTCAGATGTCCCTTCCAACTCCAACCATTCCGGGATTCTCTGTGATTCTGTGGAAGTGTATGTTCTGCATTTGCAAATTGAGACATTTTACATAAAGTTAAGATTACCATTTCTTCCCTACCTCATAGGCTTTACAAAAGCTGTTTGTTTAACTGTAATTTCTGATCATGCAAAGATACCAGAAGATACTTAAGAATTCTTCAGAGTTTTTTAGTCTCTCCAGTGAGTACTACTTTAGCTTTTTTCATCAACTTGTCAGGAAGTTACCAGTCTATAACTATTGGAGCATGTGCTTCCCAGAAGTGAAAGGAATGAAACTGAGCTGACTGCCATGCAATAATCAATACGTATTAGTCAGTGCTGCTTTGGTGTCCTCCAACATACCTTGTGGAGCTTTGTTTTCATGTTTTTTCACTGCAAGACCACCATGCACTCAAAAATACTACATGAAGCTTAAAAAAAAAAAATGTACAGTTCAAGAATCAGCTCGCTAAGACATCAGTTATTCAAGAGTCAATGATAAAAACATGGATTTAGTAATACAGAACCCATTCATTTGGTGTAGAGTAGCAATACTACAAATTAAGTACATAAAGCACTGACAATCCACATCCTTCCCAAAAACATCTTCTGTTGATCGTGAGTCTTATGGTATTCTCTCTTTAAGTATTTCTTTTTGCTATCTATCTTCATCACTAAATTCATCTCCTTGTTTAAACTTGTTTCATGAAAATATTTTTAATCAAAAGTTCAAATGTTCAATGCAACAAAATTTATTTCTAAGTATTTCATTTTACATAAATCAAAGCCAGAATAGTTATAAGGTTCACTACCGTAATACATCAAGTATTAAACCAGCAAACAAATCCGCATATGGTTAAGTCAGAACTGTATTTTCAACTATGCGAGTATTTGCTTAAAAGAGCTTGAAAGGGATGCACAATAAACTAATAAAGCATTCTACAATTAAAAAAAAAATTATCAAGCTATGCACTGCTTAAATCTCTTATTTCCAGTGCTAGACCTCAACATTGCCATATTTAAAGTCCTTAAAACTTCCCCCACATTCAAGCGAACTAGCGTGTCAATGAAAAAAAATGTGCATGCAAAAGAAACAGGGTGCTTTTAAGTATATTTAATATGTAATAACATTTTAATGTTCTTATTTCCTGGAGATTAACTGAGAGGCAATGATGACTGTAGTTTCTCATCTGTACCAGGATGCTATCAGTTCTCAGTTAAGCAAATCCAGCCCATTTCAGACCTTCAAGACTGCTTGTACCAAAGTTTTGACGGCATCTACATGTAGGTTATGAAAACTTTTATCTTACATTTTATCTTCAGTCTAATAATGAGTATATTAAAAACAATTTAAAAAGCACGAAAAAAGGAAGCTTCCTACTGATTTCATCCAAGGTTTGATCAAACACAGTGCCTAATCAATGTGACTAGCAAGTACTGTCCACAATTATAAGACCATAAAAATGCAAAGTAGCAACACAGTTTACCTCTGTGAAGGCCAGTGAACACAACTGTACAAACATAAAAGGCTTTAAGGTTTTGCCCATTAAGTTACTCTTCTGAATTTTTTTTTTTTTAAATAGTCAGACATGGTATCACCTATCAAAGAACATTTCATATCCTAGTCTTAAAGGACTTAAAACTTAATCACATTAACATGTCAGTAAATTCTATAGCCAATTATCAACCACTAATGGGTCCCTCCTTTCCATACTTTCAAAAGATGACTGAAGGATCTGGCAAAACTAAGGTTTAACTCTCTGAAATAAAAGGCACCAGAGCAAAGGTATATACTCTGCTTGTTCCGAATTTTAGCAGCATTTCACCATCAGGTGTCCAGCCTCTGACGTCTGCTACTTCTCATTGTTCTGCTATAGCGATGCATATTCTTAACATACAAAAAAATTGCTGAATTTTCAGAGGGAAAAAATCCATTTTTATAAATGAAAAATTTGTGGGTATAAGTGTGAAACACTTTTAGGATCAAAACTACTACAGTCTTTTTTAGATCAAGCTTACTACACTGAAAAAATAAGTTAGAAGGATATTTAATGTATTCTTCAGGTTCTTCCTTCTTTACCCTGCCCTACATCCAAACTTAATCTTTCTCCTTTCACTCTTTATACGGAAACAGTATTTTATGTTCACAGTTCCCATTTCACTGAGGAGGTAAGAATTAGAAAGACTTCTGCTATGCATGAAAATGGAGCTAACCCCAGCCATACGAGTTTATTGAAACCTAAGGATCTTTGTTCCATTATTAAGCCTGCCAGAAAAACACATGCAGCAAGTTAACACAAACCAGTTCATGCACAAGTTCTATTTATAAAGCAATTCTACCCTAGCTACCCAGAGTAATATATATTTTGTCATCATAGATACAAGGACTGCTTTCTCTCAAACAAT
Organism: Trogon surrucura; assembly: GCA_020746105.1. NCBI lineage: Eukaryota > Metazoa > Chordata > Aves > Trogoniformes > Trogonidae > Trogon > Trogon surrucura. The sequence goes on from CM036658.1 coordinate 67,419,091, forward strand.
GAAATGAAAAACAAGAGATGGCATCTTTCTCTACCACATAATACAGATTATCAAGTTTTAAAACTCAAAATTGCCAAGTTATGGAGAAAACTTAATGTACATTAGATGCAACTATATGTGACTACAAGAACCAAACACAGAACATGCCTCTAGTTTACCAAGGTAATTCTTTCAGGAAAAATAAAACCCAAGGCATTTTAAAACTGGATGGACTTCAAGACATTAGTTAGATTAAAAATGGTTTAAAAAAAAAAAAAAAAAAACCAGAACCAAACAAAACCAAAACACAACCCCTAATTCATATTTCCTACTCACTGTATTTAAATTTTCTTCTTTCACAAAAAAAAACCAAAACCACCCAAAGAGAAAATCATCTTTTCTTCTGCTATAAATTCAAATAAAATGGGAACTATCTTGTCACGCTTTGAAGAAGGCTTTTTATCAGGTAGTGTTCATAAACTTCAACCATATAACACATCTAAAAAAAATATTCATCCCAGTTCTCTAGCTGCAACATTTATCACTTGAGGGGAAAAAAGCACTCATAGTTCAAATATCATCATATCTCATTGAATTTCAGATTGCTGGGATTTCTGAAAACTTACTTTAGGGACAGAGTAATAGCTCAAAATAAAACAAGCTTTGGAATTGTAAATCCTCTTGCCTCCCTCCCTCCCTTTATACTCAAAACCAGAGAACAATACTGTATTTTGAAGTTGAAGCAGTAAAAACAATGTTGGCTAATTGAACAAGGTGCCAAGCTGACATAAACTGACATCTGCAATACAGGTTAAATGAAACAAACCTATTTTAGTTTCTATGTTACAAAGCATATATCAGAAGAAACAGAAGGCTACAGTCTTCCTGATTTGCAGAGGAACTAATGATTTTATCAAAAGTATTTGCAAGATGCAACAAAGATGACATCCGTTATTTTGGTTAAGTATTTAAAACTAGAATTATTTAAAAAAAAAAAAAAACAACCAAACAACACAACAACAAACACACACATCATAAAACAGTTTTACCAAAACATAGTGTTCTTCAGCTGGCTATGCATTTTTATGTCTTAGTAAAAATAGGCAGTTACAACAAATTATATATTTCCAATATGCTTCCATATTTAAGTGTTTTACATTAGAACAAATGCTACTGACTCTTCATGGTTTATCAGATTATCTCACAAAACTAAAATGAAAAGTAACTTTCTGTGTAATCTTTTAAAAGAATTAACAATAGTATAGGATGCTGCACACGTGTCTCTTGCTATTTTATATGCTAGTCACTATTCCCAGCAATCACAACATTTTAAGTTTCACCTATTAAATTCAGCATGAAATTTAGTCAAACACAGCAAGTTAAACAGGCAGTCGTTACCCATGTATGTCAGAAACGCTCTCAATCTTCAAAAGCACTCCTATGAGTGGAGAAACTCGAAAAATAGGGTCTACGTCTCATGGAGAAACCACTGCATATATAGCATAATAAAAGCAGTAAACAGTAACTAAAAAGCATGATTTCTCCTTTAATAAGAAGTTCAGTTATGTTTACCATACCTTTATCTGCTGTCTTCTAAGCATTGCAAGTTCCCTCATATCTCGGAATGGCTGTAGTAAGTACTGGTAGAGTTCTGTGGTAGCTTCTGCAAGACTGCTGTAGGCTTCATCTTCCATCTGATACAGCTCTAGCAGCTCTACCATGCTTTCTGTGTTCTTATGCCTTTCCAGAAGCTGTTGAAGAAGTGCGAGTTTTAGTGAATGTATTCTATTCAAACACTCCTGCTAAAAGTGACAGACACTTAAAAAAACCCGTTTTTTAGCCTATCCTGCTGCGTTATCTTCCCTCTCCCACAACATCATCACTCAGACAAGTGAAAAATCTTAAATCTCCACCCACATTTTGAAATTAGGCCGTCAAGTATGTGCACATCTGATAACCTTAACCAAAAACGTGCAACAATCCTATAGATTTTTTCTTTCCAAAAATCTCTAGAAGGTAATGAATATGAGCACAAAGACAGCACAAGTAGCAATTTAGTACAAGAATCTACAACATAATAATCATATATGCTACTTCACACATTTCCCACTTTCAGGTGTCGGGGGATAAGGAATGACATGAAAAGAGACAAAAGAGAATCCACATTTTCATCTTTCTAGGGCTTTTTGAGGTTTTGCTGTTCAGTTGTTTGGGGTTTTTTGCCTGTCTGTGCTTTGGGCCCACCCAGCCCCACTACATCAGCGCAGCTCCTCACACAGAGAAGAATCTATATGAAACAAAATAGCAATCTGTATTTCTGGTAATTTTGCCCTTCAGTTGATGATTTTAGCCTAGACATTTCAAGCATGAAGTTTCAAATGCAGGAGGTTACCATTAGATTTTTTTAAAAAAAAAAATCTAAGTCATATTTGCCTTAAAAAATATTTAAAGTCACTTATATCTTAAATCGTGTAAGAAAACAGAACACTGAAGTCTGTCCATTCCTTCCCTTAGTTCTTATGAAGCCAAAAATTCATCTGTTCATGCAAATTTGCTACATTTGTTTTCAATTTATATGGTTGTTTTGCATCTATTTTGGGCATTCACCCAGGCAGACCTCACGTGCTGCTGGAAATCTTTTACCATTTCCAAAATAATATTTACTGTTTAGAAGAAAATTAATGTCATGCAGACATACGCAGTACTTGATGTATTTCCAAAGACAAGATTATCTGAAATTAATTCCCCCTTACATGATTTTAAAGTCAAAGTCTCTTGTCCTTTATATTATCTTCCAAAAAGCCTATATGGACACTCCAAGTTTATTTAAACTTAATATAGGTTAAGAATACTATGGAATAAGCACACTGTATCTTCATTCAAGTTGGATGTCAAGCCTATGTGGAATATTCTCAGTATACTCAACTGCATCAACTATTACAGCTGGATGACAGAACAGAGGGAACTGCAGATTAGAAACTGCAGCTTTGTTCAACAGTCCTTTGGTGTCTGGTTCATTTACATTCCAGCAAAGTTAAAAGAAGTCCTGATTACCATACTGTCAACCCAGTTTGTTCCATTACATGTATATTACTACATCATGTTTCCATTACCTGACCAGATAAGAAAAATGTTCTCTTCCTTCATATTGCAAAGTCTGCTTCTGAAAATTCCAGTCATCCCACCTGGGCTTCCTTGGAAGCACTAAAGATCAACCCAGATTAGAGAAAGGGTGCAGAGCAGGATGCAGAGAGGCTTGTAGTACCTTTACTGACATGTTCAGTATTAAAATAATGACCAGATGACAAGCCAAAAAGAGCTTTCCAGCAGCAAGGCTTAGCAGAGATCAGAAGTCTGGGAGAGATTGTGTAGCACAGATGTAGTCCCCAGCAGCATGAAGCAGTTTGTTGTATTACCTACACAAGTTCACCTATTGAAATGTTCCTATCCAAGGTCATTTGCCGTGCCCTTCTGCTCTCTCCCACCAGCACACAGTACTCTGCTGCATTAAGTTTTCACTAGAGCACTGGGTGCTGGTTTGTGGCTTGCAGTCTCTAAAACTGACATTTTATGAACTTCCAGGGTTAAACATAGAACTTAACCAGCAATTACAGGGACAGGAATAATCCCAGATGCTCCTGGGTTTGAGTTTTAGGTCCCTACAGATTTCATGCATTATTCCAGCCCACTAGCTGTTTTAACTACCCAGTCTATAAAGGCACCTTTTGCCTCACCTCCACTTTATTGCTAACGCCTAAAAACAGAGTTGCCATTCTCAAGTCTCCTACTTCCCTCAGCACTATCACAAGACCCTCTTGCAGTCCCAAAGCTGTAATTATCCCTCTGTCAAGGCACCAAAAAACCAAACCTTTCTTCAAGACACTCACTACAAGAAGGTTTTCTATTATTAGCAGCAGCTCCACAAAATACTGTAATGTTAATTTCCTTTTAGTTGCTTAGGCTGTTAGTATCTTCCCATTAAATAAATCTACATCTTTATTTCACTGTGAAACCTTACTATTCTACTAGGATGGAAATTCCAGATGGCAACAAAAAATGGCAGAAATTGGAGAAAACTTATCACTATTTAAAGAAGAATCTTAAGTAATCTCATTCTGGGAATGGAAAAATTCAATGCCTTTCCCCCCCGTCCCCATCCTTCACAGACCATTTCTAAGGTCTATTTCATTTAGTTCTGATATTCTGGAAGACTGTCACAATTTTGCACAAGTTTGGGTGAAAGTGCCTGGACGCAAAGGACCATTTCAATGTTATGATTATTGGTATAGTGCAAAGATATTTTAAGGATACTAAAAGCAAGCGTCTACTTATAATTAGTTGGTTGTTCAGTGAAAATTGTGTCCATTACCGGCAACAGTATGGATAAAGTAACGTATTATTACATTCCTGTGCATACAAAAGATAAAGAGGCATCATTTTAAGTCTTGTACATATCTTAATTCTATTTAGTCTGCTACTGCGGCTACCCCAATCCTGAACTTAATCCTCGACTCCTTCAAAAATAATCAATAAAAATCCAACAAAAAAAACCAAAACTGAGGTCAAGTTACTCACACAGAATATACATATTCTTAAATGATTAACACAAAGTAAGCAGCCATTTTTCCTTCCCAAGTCAACGATGCACAAAGAAGCCATTTCCTGTGCCTAATGAAGATCTTTCCGAATGAAAATGGTGATGCAATTTCATTTAAACTGTAGTAGCCAGAAAAGATGTAACAAAAATGAAAGCTGATCTGGAAACCAAATAGTATCACCTTTTTTGGTTTGGAGTAAAGACCAAACAGCTATTGAAGAAGGACAGTCTGGCAGGCTACCACGCTGCAAGCGCTAGTCACATACAATCTAATTACAACTACTCATCTATTAACATGTTCTACAGGTATATTCAGACAGCACTTTGGTAAAAATATCTGAGCATTAACCTTTTCCACAAACATTCCAAAGCAGCTCAAAAACATTGAAATTTTTTTGTCCTGCCAGATCAATGCTACAAAATAGCTGCCTCAAATTTCCCTTGAGTTACTTGAAAAGAAGAGAAAAACCAAAGTGTGAAAAAAATCCAGTTTTGAAAAATAAAAACAACACAGAGAAATTATACACATTTGAAATTATTGATATGCACCCAGGTGATGAAGGTAGCCAACAGCATCTTGGCCTGTATCAGCAGCAGTGTGGCCAGCAGGACCAGGGCAGGGATTACTCCCCTGTACTGGGCACTGGCGAGGCCATTCCTCAAATCCCGTGTTCAGTTTTGGGCCCCTCACTCCAAGACTGGTATCAAAGTGCTGGAGCGTGTCCAGAGAAGGGCAACGAAGCTGGCAAAGGGTCTTAAGAACAATCTTATGAGGCGTGTCTAAGCAAGCTGAGGTTGTTTAGCCTGGAGTAAAGGAGACTGAGAGGAGAGCTCATTGCTCTCCACAACTACCTAAAAGGTTGCAGCAAGGTGGAGGTCAGTTTCTTCTCCCAAATAACAAGCAATAGGACAAGAGGAAACAACCTCAAGTTGCATCATGGAAGGTTTAGACTGGTTAACAGCGACAATTTCTTCACCATAAGGGTTGTCAAGTATTGGAACAGGCTGCCCAGGGTAGTGGTGGCACCCTGGAGATATTTAAAAGACGTGTAGCTGTGGTGCTGAGACATGGCTGAGCGGTGGACCTGGCAGTGTTAGGTTAATGAGTAGTCTTGATGATCTTAAAGGTCTTTTTCAACCTGTATGATTCTGTGATTCTACACAAAATGGTTTACAGGAAGGTGTAGATGGGCCAAACTACTCTATCTCACTTTTTCGAACTGAGGCAATTAACAATCATCAAATCTTCCCAATACAGCATGGTATGAACAGAAGAGCGATAGCTTTGATTCCATTTCTAGACAGAGCCTTGTAAGCCCCATGAAGAGCCCAGGCTGCTCTACAGCTATCAATTCTAAGGCATGCTGACATATGGGGCAGATGGGGCTAAGCAGGCTACACAGGACCTCTCCCACGTGCTCTACAAAGTAGTCTGATGGAAGCTCTCCTCTTCTGGATCAAAGTCAGCTGAAGCAGTTTTTTTTTAGCTGGTTGCCATCCAGACACTAGTCAGACTATCAGGTAACAACAACGTTGGGTCTAGCACAGAACCCCTGAATTAATAATGTCCTAAGGCAAACCAGGCCTTCCATAGACTCACAGTTTAGCTGTGTGTTTTTCAATTTTCACACAGGCAGTACCTAGACAATACACTATATTAGAAGCATGGAAATTCAGCCAAGACTTTTTAGCAAGATGGTGACATTGATTAAGCTGGTCAAACGCCTAAATTAACCTGGTACCTTAAAACCATGGAATGTCAGCATAAAATACATGAAACATGAACAACTTTTGTGGCATGTTTTATGCTCCACTTAGTCATTTATTCTTAGCACAGATACTTAGTGTTACTGTTCATTTACTTCAACAGCCTCGGTATGAATTTTTGACTTTCACAATTTAAAAAATTATATTATTTAAAGAAGTGGGTGGAGAAGGGCAGAGTAACATCCTGTACATGCCTGACTAGCACTATACCCATTGAATACTGCATTTATTTTAAGAATCATGTTTCACAGATGTTACATTGTTCACAACTAAATTAATCCATATATTTTAGGCAACTATTATGCAGATGGACTCTAACCAGCAGGAAACAATTTTTTTTTCCCAATTTAACAGCACATACATTTGAACTATATAACAAAGATTGTGTCTTCAGTATTTTTATTAAAAAAAATTTTGGCCTTAAAGCTTTAAAAGCTTTACAGCAGAGTGTAATTATGTGCAGGCTGACCTCAGTTAGGAGCATAATCCAAAGCTTGATTTAATCACTAGAGAGTTGATTCTTACATTTCCTTTGCTGATACTCCCAAGACTTCCCCTGTTATTCCTATTTGGTATATTTTGTAAAAACATTACAGCATGACACATAACCACTTTCAGCAAAAACAGGCCATAGATGTTTTTCAGTCTTTTCATAAGCTTCTTCATGGAATAGTAGTAATTACAGAATTCCCTATTTCGTTATTAATTATATTCTCAGAAGCCTGACAATATTAATTGCCATTCCCAGGAAGACCTCTAAAGGTGTTTTAAGGGAAGAAGCATATTTAACACCAAAGGTAAAACTAAGGGTATTTGTTTTCAGAGAAAAGTACATTTCTGTAGATAGTTTTTAAATAATCCACCCCTTCCACTAAATCACACAGAATCACAAAATTGTAGGAGTTGGAAGGAACATCTAGAGATCATCTAGTCCAAAGCCCTGCTAAAGCAGAATATCCCAGAGCACATTATACAAGATTGCATCTGGGCAGGTTTTGAAGGTTTCCGAAGACAGAGACTCCACAGCCTCCTCGGACAGCTTATTTCAGTGCTCTGCCACCCTCACAGTAAAGAAGTTTTTCGTTATACGAGATGAAACTCTGTGTTCGAGCTTGTGCCCGTTGCCTCTTGTCCTGTCATTGGGCACTACTGAAGTCCAGCTGAGTCTGCCTGCATCCTCCCCACACCTACCCTTTAGACATTTATACATTGATAAGGTCTCCCTGCTCAGCCTTCTCTTCTCTGGGCTAGAGTCCCAGCTCTCTCAACCTTTCCTTGTAAACAACAGTCCTAAGAATAAAATACCATACCCTCCAGTACACTTGCAACAGTTTGTGAAGAGCTCCAGACAGTGAGTTTCAACAAAGCCCAAAGTACATAAAATTTGTGTTCAAAATTTTAGCAACTGAACTTAGAATGCAATTTCTTATTGCAGAATGTGCTTGGAACTGTTCCATTTTCTCTCTTTTTAAGCTATCTTTAAACAAAAAAGAAGCAAACACATTTCCACGTGTCCTTGTCCTGGTAATGAGCAGGAGTCTCAACTACACGAAATCCGTACTACAGGCAGACTGCTTTTCTCTCTCTTATATCTGTGGTCCTGTATTTACATGTCACCTGTTGTGGTTAAAAGAGCAAGCCTTGCTAGAATATTTAGCTTACCACCTGCATGACTGCATTGCTATCAACCACCCTTACCTTTGTAGTATAAAAAGAACATTTGCATTATTGTAGCAGGTGAATGCCCCAGTAGCAGACAAAAGCCTGACTCCCCAACACAGTTCTGAAACACTGTTTCAGAAATCTGCTGGGGCAGAAATCATCTAAGAGAATACAAAAGATGGATACAGAGGTGGCATAGCATAAACAAGTAAGGTTATACTGCCTAGCATGAAAAGTATTGGAACTGATACCACACCTGTTTAATCTCTTAAGATTAAAAGAATATACAAAAAAGTGAATTTCCATTATTTGGAAATCATGTAGTTTATAACTCATGCATAAAGCCATCAACCACCTACTCAGTGGACAAAAATGCCCAATTTTTTTCAACCAGGCTTCTAAAGACAAGAAATTGGAAGTACAGGCTGATGTACTGCAAAGGTTATTGTCTGTCTTTTGGGAGGATTTTCTAAATGGCTGTTTACAAAAGGTCTGAGCTAATTAAAACAATCAAACAAAATACACACATAAAACACAGTAACAAACAAGTTCAAAGTTTGCATGAACATAGGCACACAAAACAAACCAGTAAGATCCTGGAAATTGAAACACAGGGTGTTTAAAACACATGAAACAAAAAGGAATGCTTCAATGTGTGTTCCAGGCCTCTGAAGAGCTGCCTGTATCAAGTGAGCCCCATTATTCCTCCTTAAACCCTATTTAAATAGTCTGTACTACCTGCATGCAGAGAGATGTACTGAGCGTAGGTGGCTAGGATTTCGTAGCAGGGGCCTACAGGGGTGGCATCTGTGACAAGATGCCAGAAGTTTCCCCCAGGTCTGACAGAGCCAATGCCAGCCAGCTCCAAGACTGGAATCGTCACTGGCCAAGGCCAAGTCCACCTGTGACTGTGGAGGCATCTCTGGGATAACATACTTAAAAAGGGCTAAAAACGTGCACAATCACAGCTGAAGAGAAAACTGAGAACACGTGAGTGAAACAACTCTGCAAATACCAAGGCCAGTGGAGGAGGGGGAGGAGGTGCTCCAGGCACCAAAGCAGTGGTTTCCCTGCAGCCTGTGGTGAAGACTGTGTAGCCCACAGAGGTCCACAGTGGTGTAGACGTCCACCTGCAGTCCAGGAAGGATGCGGTATCAGAGAAGGCAGATGTGCTCTAAAGGAAGCTGTCACTCCACAGAGAGCAGGCTCCTGGCAGGACCTGTGACCCCATGAAGAGATAAGCCCAAAACTGGATCAGGTTTGCTGGCAGACCTGTGACACCATGGAGGGCGGAACCCATGCTAGAGCTGTCTGTTCCTGAAGGACTGCACTTCACTGAAGGGACCCATGATGGAGAAGTTCACAAAGGACTGTCTTCCATGGGAGGGACCCCATACTGGAGTACAGGAAGACCATGAGGAAGAAGGAGCGGCAGAGACAACATGTAATGAACTCACCACACCCCATTGCCAATCCCTGCACTGCTCAGAGGGAGTAGGAAGAAATATCAGTTGTGAAGTTGAGCCCAGGAAGAAGGTAGGTGTAGTGGGAATGTGGTTTTCAGTTTTGGCTTTATTTCGCATTATCCTACTCTGATTTGATTGGCAATAAATTGAACTAACATCCTCAAGTCAAATCTGTTTTGCCTGTGATGCTAATCGTGGTCCTTGCCCTTATCTCAACCCATGAGCCTTCTATCATATTTTCGTGCCCTCTCATCCAGCAGAGGAGGTAGAGTGGTAGAGTAGCTTGTAGAGCACCTGGCAGCCAAGGTCAACGCACTGCAATCACTTATTTCATTTGCAATAAATTAAAATAATTCCCCCAAGTCAAGTCTGTTTTGCCTGTGGCAGTAATTGGTGAGTAATCTCTCCCTGTCCTAGCTCAACCCATGAGCTTTTCATTCACTGACAGAAGTGGCAACAGGTACAAGCTGGAGCATAGGAGGTTCCAAAAAACCCTTAGGAAAAGCTCTTTCACTGTGAGGGTGACAGAGCACTGGCACAGGCTGCCCAGGGAGGTTGCGGAGTCTCCTTCTCTGGAGACATTCAAAACCCGCCTGGACGCGTTCCTGTGTGACCTACTGTAGGTGATCCTGCTTTGGCAGGAGTGTTGGACTAGATGATCTTTCAAGGTGCCTTCCAACCCATAACACTCTGTGACTATATTTTCTCTACCCTGCCCAGCTAAGGAGAGGTGATGGGCTTTGATGTGCACCTGGTGGTCAACATCAACCCACTACAAGAGTGCACACCAGAAGGCTAAGACCAGAACACTGCAGATTGCCTCTTTGCACTCATAACAGTTATAGTTAATACTTAGATTAACAGCTTCTAGGACAGTAACAACTAGTTTTGTCGAGTTCATCTACACTGCCTTCCAAAACGCACCTCATTTCAATACACTACCAGTAATACGAGTCCATAGAAAAGAACTGAACCGAATAAAAAAAACCTGAAGTAGTACTTTAACGTAGCTGAGCCAAAACATTATTTCCATCTATGCATCACTACTGAACAATGCAACTTCTCTCCTCCCACTCAAAAAATTCTAAATAGAAATCTCAGTAGAACTGTATGCATTTATATAAAAACTTGTTGAAAATAACAAAAGGCCCAGGCTTAAAGCTGCCAACTCCAACAACAATGTATGGCACATCACACATTTCTACGGAAAGATCAAAAGGGAAATGTAAACAATTAAAAACTATGCATCTCCCTTTCTGTAAACAAGACAAACATGTAACATCACAAAAAGCAAAGTTGCTTTTATTTTAAGATGATACTTCTCTGATCACTCTGATTTACTGTGTGATGTGGCTGCACCACTCCTGAGTTACACTATTAACCCAAATGAGTGCATATAAAAACCAGGTATTTATTTGAATTTAGTATATTACTTAAAATAGCACAACCACAAATAAGCTAGAGAAATCATAGCAAAGAAGGGCTAATTACATAGGAGCACTCATTGTACCGTAGCGTTAGTCTTTTTTCTGCTGTTAGTAAGACAGAAATATTTGCATGTAATGTAATTTATATATAAAATAGATCTGTTTACTGTATTTCAGTTATTATGGCACTCTGGGACTCCTTCCCTTTGGAAAGAGGCAAAATAACTAAAAGGTAAAGTCACTAATGAGTCACTCATCAGTTGGAACATGGTAACTCTGAACAAAAGGACAAAGACAACACCTCACCCTGAAGGCTTGGCAAAGAGCTTATTTTACACGTTCTAATGAGTTCTAAGTAACTACTTTTCTGCAGAAGTCCAACTGAAAAAACCAAAGCCATAAGACTGGGAACATACATTACATAAGTGTCCATGCTGTGCCATAAAATACATTAACTTTTAGGCCACAAATCCTCTTCCTTCTGTACTTCTGAACTATGCTATTAGTCAGTAAAGCATAGTCAAGAGTCTCAAAACTGGTAACTGTCTCAACAAAATAATATTTTTATACAATGAATACATCTACTTAGCAGGAGCTACAATACTTAAAAGACATCTTTGTGTAAGGTTTGCAGTGTAAGGACACAGGCCCAGCCAAATACCCACACCACTACAGCAAATGTTATTTTGTGAAAACATAGGGAAACATTTTATGGAAAGAAAAAAAAAATGTAATCTAAGTGGTATAACCAATTTCAGTTTGAAATCAGCTCATGGGAATCCTTTTAAAAATCTTATTCAGAAGTGGTGAAAGCATACCAGACTCAAAGCACTGGCTACCAGTGAATTTACTTTTTAAACTGAGCTGAGCTAATGGCTTGCTCCTGTCGAAAGGAGACCCACTTGCCATCCTTTCTTCATTCTCCCAACTCCACCTCAGTTCCCTGTTCTTCCTCCTGTCAAGTGCCTTTTTCCTCCACTGCACTGGCTTTTGTATTTTGCAAACTTCAACAAACTGAGTACACGGCAGGAAGCTATTTCTCTAGTTTCTCTTGGATTAATTAACTGAGGTTTACTGAGATGAATTAGCATACCACAAGGACAGAGAAGCAGAACAGGACAGAACAAAAAGCTGGAAGGGGGAGGACAGAAAGCAATAGGATCCCCCGTTTCAGCACTAACAAGCTGATGATCCAGTTCTCCAGTTCCCCTCCACAACGCAGCTGATGAACTGCCTTTAAACCCTGGATGACAAGCGACAGGTAACTCCAACAGCCTCTGTGTGGTTTCTCACGGCCAGTTCAGTTCAACACTGTCTCAAGCTCTACAGTACCTTATAAAAGGGTAAAATCATGGAAAGGTAGGTCAAAGAAGGAAACAACATTTTGCATGACTAAGTGTAATTTTTAAAGTTTCTAAGCTAAAATAATGTAGGGTTTTTTTATTTAGAAGTTGAATGCAACATCCAAAAAAGTCCAATAAAAAGAACACATTTACAGCCCACTGTTACTAACAAAAGGCTAAACAAAGTGTCCAGGAACTCCTGAAATCCCATATCATGCACAGTTCTTCCTCTAACAGCAAACATCACATAAATAACAAACCATTAAGTCACTTTCATAACAGCACAACATTTCATAAAAAAAGCAACTTATAATAGTATCAAGTAAACACAGACTTGTATTCTATGGTGTTACATGTTTAGGTTGGGCTTGTTCCCATTTTCACAGAGAAATGACGGGGAAATGATATACAGTTCAAATGATATGGAGAAATAAAAGTCATGCATGATAAAGCAGCAGGATAAAACACAGTTGAAATAATATATATCTTTTATCAACTCTTTCAGAATAGCGCAACTAGTTTGGGATTTTTTTTTTAAATTCTGCCCACATATTAATTTTTTTCTGAATTATACTATGAAGTGTCAAAATGGTACAGTTAAGAATTCTGACATCTGTTATCTACAAACAAAAACTGCATTACTGAATTTGGGCTCTGAAGCCACAGTGCTATTTATAGAAAAACTATAAACTTTCTGAAACTTCTAAAACTGATCTACAGATTTTCTCCCTCAAGAATTTCACAACTGAATTAATACATGTTTCAGGGCGGGGGGGGGGGGGGGGGGGGGGGGGGGGGTTGGGGGTTTTTTTCTTACATTTCCTTAAAACAGACATAAAGCAAACAGTGTTATCTAAAGTTTGGGTTTGTTGTTGCTTTGATGTTTTCTTTTAAAAAAAGCTCTAGTCTTAGTTCTATTTTAATCATGGATTTCAATTAATGAATTTAACATAATAAATTATATTCTAAATTATTGACATGTTTTTTTACAATGCTCTCTCCCTAAAGTAGCTCAAAACAAGTCATGATGCAATGCTGCTATGTGAAAAGTTGCGCTACTACTAATTTTAGATGACCCACATAAATTGTCTGCAACTCATCACAAACAAATGCTAATTGATTGTTTAAACATTTTTCAAAGGAAAAAAAAAATCCAGTTCCTTCACACCAAGAGCACAGCATTTTTGTCAAAAGAAGATCATGTAAACATTCGTCTACAAACTCATTGTTAAAAGTACTATAGCAGTGGACATGAAAATTTTTGGTTTATGCATTTATGAAAGCTGAGGTACCCTATTTTCAGTAAAATTTTAAAAAGTTGCTGATGATTGGTAATGTCTTACAACACTTTTCCACAAAAAAAACCTTGACAAAAAAAGTCCACTAAGTGTTCAAATTTTTCTGATTACTTTTACTGTGTAAATACCACAAACAGAGAAGAATAGATAGAAAGGAAACACAGAGAGTAAAAAGTTTTTAACTGAAAACAACCTCTGTCAAAATGTTTGCAACTGGCAAAGGGAGACATAGGGAGATATACCAGCAGCATTTTCTTTACATCTACTCTGAACAGCTCCAGATGATAATTTTCAAAAACTAGCTTGCCAGGGAAGCTGTCTTCACAACACAACACCTTGCTACCTACATCCAGCAGAGCTGATACAAAAGTAAAACCCAAACTGCTCAAATGAACCTCTAGTAAGACATTACTAATAACAATGGGCACAGCTGACAAGCAAGAGCTAATAAACAGGGAGACATTTGTGAAGATGTTTCAGGTTAATGTCTACTACTGAGTGTTAAAATTCTTCATGGTTTTCAGACAAACTGATAATGGTTTGGGTTATATTTCAGGCCCAAATTCTTCAGAAAACAGAAACTGGGCACGTTTCAACAATAAATGAAGTAGAACAAAACCACATTTACCTTACTAATTTATACAGATTGTGCCTGGAATATACTATGAGATCATCCAATCTCTTGCCCAACACATTTGGAGTATTTTCTTTATTTTTATAATTCTGTTTCAACTTCTGCAAGGGCTTCAATACTAATTCTTAAAGACTAACCCTTATTCTAGCAAATATCACCAACAGATTTCTGATGAGATCATACTATCACCTCCTGTAAGGGCACATTTTTTTTTCATCATTCTTAAAACACTCTTGCATGCTTGCTATTAAACAGCATTGCACTTAACACAGGATTTTTCAGTGAACTAAGCAAAGACCTTTGTTCTGAATGGTTACAGTGATGCTAGAACTATGCAAAATGTATGAGCAATTCAAATAAATTTTCAAATATATACTAACTCCAGCTTCCTTCCTCAAAAACTCAATCTTCTAGATCATTACACATTACATGGTTAAACCTACAATTGACATCAGTCTCATATACCCCTTCCACAGAACACTGTTGTGTTGAGTATCAGTAGCAAACAAAACTTCTGGACACTTGGTTTTTAACACAGTAAAATGTTTACAAGAGCAGAATACTTTATTTACAAGCTTTTACTATGTAGCAAATTAACAATAGCTTGTGGCATCCTTTAAAATTAGTTTATTTTAATTAGGCACTTTTGCTTGTTTATCTTCTGGAAAAGAACTGTCATACTGCTGGCAATTCCCAAGTACTCAAGTTGCCCAAAATCGCATAACAGGTTCTAGATGCAGGTTCCTCTACAGAACTCAATACATGTTCAATTGCTTCTCTTGCTTTTGTATTACACTAAAAGAAAAAAAAAAATACAGGACAAAAACAACTGAGCCTTTCTTAGAAGATACTCTCTATCACTAAAGCAGTAGGCTCAACATCTCACAATCTCACATTATTCTACTGCCTATTTAGCAGACAGCAGTCTTGAGCAGCTGCTCAGATATCAAACACATAACATCACTGAGTTAGTCAGTATGTGTCTTAAGAATACCATGATTCTTCTCTCTCCTCTTATCCTATCTTCGTTCTCTCTCTACCATATTCTTTATCACTAAATTTTAATCTCTTGAAAAGATTAAGTTTTGCAGATGTATCTTCAGCTAGACAGTCGTTACTTCGACTGAAGTTCTCTCCAGTAACAGCAATATTCTGTGGACTGTAATGGTACGTTTCTACTAATACTAAAAAAGAAATGTTAAAAGCACCTCCTCAAAAAAGGAAAAACGTAGATGCAGACATTCTGAAAACCTCTGCTTTTCACTGCCTTCTTCAGCTCCATGGTAGCATTTACATATATATACATATATACGTACGTATGTATATAAACTGTGAATCCTGAGGAGTACAAGGGGTATACAGAGTGTTCATAACATATGTTGCTCACTTCTCTTCAAAATATTCTGACGTATGAAAATGCTGCAACTGCATATCAACTAGAGCAACTTTAAATAAAAAAAACAGAAATGTCTAGGGGTTGGACTAGATGATCTTTGAGGTCCCTTCCAACCTCTAACATCCTCTGTGTGTGTGTGTGTGTGTGTGTCTACCTCTACAGCTAGGGAAACAAAACAATTCCAATTTTGAAGGGGAATATCAAATAAAACAATCTCATCAGCGAAATACTCCCCTAATTACAAGAAATAAATGGCACCCCAACCCCAGTTTAGGGACTCAAATGGAGCATGTGATGCATTTTATTTCTTTTTTTTTTTTTTTCTCCCTGATATCTGGATAAGGAAATGAACTATGAGACTGGTAAGTTGCTGTATTCAGTTTCTTAAAATTAAGCCTAAACTTACTAACAGTCATACTGAAGAGTATTACTCTATTCTACAGAATGTACTCTTATTTTTCATATAAGGCTTTAGGTCCATCGAGGAAGACCTCAATTTTCAAGCAGATGCCCTTTTCTTTGTGTACACACATTTTGACAAAACGTACATTATTTCAAGCACTCTACTGTCTTCAGAGATAGCCATAGTATTCATCTTCAGCCAGAATTTATCAAACCAACAAGGCATTAATAAAGCAATGCATGAAGTGTGTATATATGTGTATTTCATATATGAAGTATATATGCTCTAATTATGCTGTGGAAAGGGCAAAAAAGAAGAAAAAACTTCAAATCCAAACCAAACATACCAGGACACACATTAGGACTGGAAAAGAGACACGAACAGGTTAACAAAAACAAATAAAAACTCCAATTTAATCAACCTACAATCACGAGTATATAAATCTCCAAGACAATTTGCTGCTACCTATATATAAAAAGAGAAGTAAAAGGGAAGGGTAGACAAAAAAATTAAACAATCAGGGAGATATCAAATAGAAGAAGGATAAAAGATAAAATATTTCCAATTAAAGGTAAACAGTTATTTTGCTTAGGACTTAGACGGTTTTAACAGACAGACTAAAGAGAGAAGTAAATACTATAGTAATGTGGTCTAGATTTCTAGAAGCCATTTTAAAGCATGTATTATAAAACAGCACATAATCTCATACTGGACTCACAGAAAGTCTATGATTAAGATGTTGCATATTTAATTATTCTTGTTGCTATAAGGGTCCAGGAATCTCACATGATATAGCCCTCTCTACCTTACATCCACATCATCTCAAAGTATCACATCGTCATCAAGTGTTAGCCACAATTCAGAAACTCACTGAACCCAAAATACCCATGTGGTGTAAACTTTTATTATTTGCAGAAAAGGGAGTGGCAAGCAAACTACTCCATATTTAATTCTGCTTATCTGAAAATCTATTGCAGTATCATAGAATCATAGAATCACAGAATGTTAGGGATTGGAAGGGACCTCGAAAGATCATCAAGTCCAATCCCCCTGCCAGAGCAGGAATGCCTAGATAATGCTACACAGGAACGTGTCCAGGCAGGTCTTGAATGTCTCCAGAGAAGGAGACTCCACAACCTCTCTGGGCAGCCTGTGCCAGGGCTCTGTCACCCTCACTGAGAAGAAGTTTCTTCTCGAGTTTAAGCGGAACCTCTTATGTTCCAGTTTCAGCCCATTACCCCTTGTCCTATCAGTGGTTGTCACCGAGAAGATCCTGGCTCCATCCTTACTATTGGGTTTGAGACAAACAGAGGAAGACAGACATGGACGTCCAATGGCTAAAATGATGTGCTTCTAAACTATTTATGAACTTAGGACTAGTTTGTCACAAACAGAAATGACCACTAACTCCTCCAGCTGCAAATTAGATAAATAAAAATATTATGGCTGACAAGCATAAATACTGAGAAAATATCTTTGGCTGGACAGCAACAGAAGTACTAGCCAGAGTACTAGTATCATGTAGCTGTCTCCTAAGAACTTGGAGGCTAACTTGCCTGTTCTGCAGAGCATGCCCTATTGCTGCTGACATATTTTGGTTTCGTTTGTACTAATTTATAGTACTGGTTCAGTACTTAAAAAGCCTATTTATGAAAAATTTAGAAGTGAATCAAATAGTTTTATCAGAAAAAAAATGTTAACTCTACAAATAATGAGTACATAAAAAGAGGTATTCAAACAAAAATAACTTGGACGTCCAGAATGCTCAGCACTACTCCTTAACCCTGCTTTATTCACGTCATCAGGCAAAAAATTCACAGTATAACTTACTTTAATCCTCTGTGCTCACAAAGTTAAACCCAAATCAGTGCTCTCTCCTGAGACACCGTACCTATCTTCTAAATCTTGCTATTGTAGCTAATATGCAGGATGCAGTTTTCTTTGCTTCTTTTGCAGAAAGTTGTCACATCCGTTTTGACAGAAACACTACTGCTAGCATTTTTCTTTGTGTTACTGGAACGCTGAATACTTTTTTGTAGTGTTTTACATTATTTATTTTTGCATTACTTTCCAGCTGGATGTTGAATCTCTCTTTACACCACACTGTGCCTAGCAGTAAATCAACTTAACAGAACCAGACCACCTTAACTTTGGAAAACTTTCATTTTTAGTATAATGCCCCACTACCTATCATATACACATTTTATTTTAGAACAGGATACACATGGCCAAAAGCCATGAAACAAAATTCTCCTAGTTACCAAGATGATTCCGAATATTACTTTTCACTAAAATATTAGAAGAGATTCAATAAAGCAAAAGAATAACCTATGGATACCACCTAGCTTTTTTGATGTAAACCGAAAAACGTGACAATATCCTTAGAAAGCAATAAATGAAATACCATGACTTATAACTGAACTAATCCCTTACCAATTTGTTTGACAATCTTATTTCATTCATTTAAAACAACAAAAAAAGAAACTTGCCTACTACAGGTATGTAAAAGTAATTTATAAAAAAATGTAAATAGTATCCATACCAATTTAAGAAGAAAATAAGGTGACCATAGAGCTTTCTGTCAAAAAATTACATTTTATTCTCACAAAGTTGTTACTACAACAAAATAGATATTTTTATTTCTCCATAGCCTTTCTATCCCTTTGAATCAAAAGAAAACTCAAGCCAAGCAACACAAGATGGAATTTTTCAGAGCTATTCGCACGCTTAGTAAAATATTCCAATATACAGGGGAAGGAGATTAAAAATATCAGGAAGTCCTCACTCTCAAGGTAGTCTTAAGTTAACCACAGAAAGTAAGATGCTCTCAGAATCTCTTCGTAATTTAATCATGCACTGAAATTGTTTCTGAAGTTTTGTATTTAAGAAATTCAAAAGAACACACCCAGAACAGAGATGCAGAACAGTCTTTAACAGTCTACAGACACTAGAATTCATAGGTTTTACAGAGCAACAAGAAAATAAAGCAAGTCTGACTAGTTTTAGAACTGGCATTCAAGAGCCTATAGACTATCATTCACCAAATTTCAGACTGCCATGGCAATTAAGAGCTATAATGAACAAGTGCCATGAAGTCAAAGATACTGAAGCAGGCATGTAATGTAAAGATAGACTTTCCAAACTCACAACTCACTATGCAGGGGCAAGTAAAAGAGTAAGCACACAATTGTTCACATTCATTGGCATGACTAAGCCACCAAACAATCTTAATCACAGTTTATACTAAGAACACTTTTTATTCAGGAAAACTGTGACCATCTTCAACCTTTTGCTAACACGGCATTGACAAAGAGATAGGACACTATTTTTGATGCTACTACACTGGCAAAAATTTACAAGCATGTTCCTTATGTAACAGACAGGAAACCGGCAGGAGTAAAAGTACAGAGGCAAACTTTTTCTGCCTTCTAGATGCAAAGTTTAAGATTTTTGGAAATTCTGGCCAAGAAGCTGGAATCCCAAATAAGGATTCAGTGGATTCACTCTGTTGAAATAACACCTTTTTATCTAGTCATTAACTGATTCTGTATCATGTGTCCATGTGTGAGCTTTGACCTCTAGCTGAACACTCAAGGATTTTTTTTAATACGCATAAAATTAATCAGCAAGGGCTCCAAAAAGTGTTTTAGTTTCAAAAATGAGGTAGAACAGTACTTGCTCCTTTAGATACATGTTTTTCCTTTAGCATAAACTAACACAAACTAAATGCATAAACTAATTCAGAATTAATAGTTTCATGTGAAAAAATAAAAGATGTGCTATTTCAGAACTGCAAATTATGCAAAAGAAATTAATTCTAGGTCACACAGTTCCTCTACAACTATTTCTCTTCCTCCTCTTGGATCTGTTGCTACTTGCAACATTCCTCTGGCTTATTAAAGGTTTATAATTGACAGAGGTAAAAATTACTATTACAAAAAGCAACAATTATTACCCGCTGTAAAAACAAACTGGCTTGTGTGTAACTTAGGGAAAGCAACAGAAAGTCAAGCAGGGGCTACTGAAACAATGAATACGAGAGGTTTTGTTGCTCACTTTGCCTCTCCACTCCAAAGAATATAATCAACAATAGCTGCAAAAATTTCTCAAGTAATATTCTAACTGCACAAATGAGTCTGTCCTTGAAAAAAAGATACACGAACTAACTATAAACCATAGAGACATATTTTAAGATGTTAAGCCAAGGCCTTGGAGTTCTAAACGTGTTTTCTGCACAATTTTACATTAGTGAAGATTCTCCACATTCATTATGCTCCTAGACACTATTTTTGTTATCAGTGATGCTAAATCACACTTTACCTTTTACAAGAACTTTTGGCGAAAAGGGAAAATGCCTTAAATATGCAGGAATCCAACATTCCTGCAATCAGCTAACAGGGAGACTTAAAGCACATATGGAAAAGTAAATTTGACTGTGAGACGAAACATGGATTCAGTAATTTTCTTCAAGGTACCAAAAACCTTTAGTTCAGAAATACCGAGCAGTACTCATCACCCATTCCTTCACTTGCCTGAAATTACAATGACAAAGAATATCACTATTTGCTTAATAGGAAGACATTTCCTGTGGGCCAAGCAAACCACTAGCAGGTAAAGAAAAGAGAAACCTGAGAACCAAGAAGAAATGAGCAGGTCATTCAGTTGGTTTCTTTTCTTAAACATGAACTACCTTTAATTAAACAAGTATCAATTTACACAACTGACAGTGACAGAAGTGCAGATGTACTGACTTCAGGTACAGTACCGATTGGTTTCCATGGCAAAAGAAGGTTGTACTGTAGTCAAATACACACATAGGCTCTGCCATTTTGTCTGCACCAAGTTCTGAATATTAACAGAGAATAAGATGGTGTAGTTTAGAGATCCTGATGGATAAAGCCTGCATTGCCTATTGATAACTGATTTATTTCTTGCTAACAGTACTGGTGCTAACAAAATAGAAATTGAGATTGTCTTAGAAACAAATAGTTCTTGTTCATTAATTCCAAATTAGTGTTTCCTGACAATCATTATGTGCTTTGAGTTTGTGAACAGGGCACCTAACTCCACTTGTCCTGCTCAGCTCCTTATAAAAACTGCTGGGCTGAAGACTTAAGTACATTGAAGCACATGCTTCCAAGCACTCATGCAATCAAATCAAAAAGCAGAAGACAGTACACTTTCATATTCTCTAGACTAAAAAGACTGCAGAAGACTATTAGAGTAATTATCAGTTGCATACCAAAATTAGTGAAGATTAATTCAGCTTTTTAAATATCCATGAAAAAAAAGTAAAATCACAATGATGTATCTTTACACAACAGTTTAGAAACAAACTTTTCCTTGACAACACTACAGTTTGATGCACTTATCATGACTTGATCATTGATAAAACATTTTTCTCACAATCTGTCGCTCCAGTCACTACGGAAAAGCTCATTCTGAATCCTACAAAGACTCAGAACTGTGCCATCAAGACAGCAAGCAGCATAACCTCATATTCCATCCAGGAAAAAACATTCACCATCACACATTTCTGAACACACAACATTGGTAGGATATATGCAGGCAGCTGAAAAAGACAAGCTTAACCTATACCCACACAACAGAATTTAGATGGTGTTTGCCAAAATCATAAATTCCACAACCTGATTCATACTTGTAGTCACACCTAGACAGATCCTGGTACATTCTGGACCAAGGCCACTCAAACATGAAAACACATGTCAAATTTTCCTTTTATACTGGGGAAATCTAGGTCCTCACATGCCTCAGTCCACAACAGTACAAATTTCTCACACACTGATGCTAGAAGTTAGTTAGCAAGAACCTCTTCAACTACTTTTGTCTAAACAATATATGGTATGAGAAAGAGAGATGGCACTTCCTGAAACATCCTAGTCTTGCCAGACACCAGCAACAGAAATGCAGTAAATATTTCCTAGGACCAGGCAGTTTTGCTTTTTAAAATCCCCACAGTAATAATTTAGCAGCTGAAATAAAGTTCTAGTTACTCCAGTTCCACTGGAAAACATCACCACACTTGAAATACCAGGTTCAACCAGAGCCTGTAAAACTGCTGTAGGAACCTAGAATATTTCAGCCTCAAGTGCCTGAACTGTACTGTCAAAATAAACACCACATGTTGCTGCTCCCATTAAATAGAAAAATTCAGACTCCAACACATCCTAGTGCAAAGCAATGCAAGAAGAAAAATCCGAGAGCAAGACCTTGCCAAATCCATCACATACTTGTTCCCCAAACATCTACATTTGATTGCACACAATAAAGTAGTGAGCCACACTAGGGAAATATGCATCTTGTTAAATCCTGGCCCTAGAGACCTTGGAAAGGCTAAGCTTCTTTTTTCTACTAAGTTTCCCAAAGCTTTTTTTTTTTTTTTTCCTGTTTTTAAACCTAAACGGTTTTCCCGTACTTTATTCTGTCCCACGGTTCGACCAATTCTGCAAAGGTAGAGGGGAGCAACTGGAGAGAGCAACTGAAGGTGTCACAGAGCAAGCAAAAGTTAACACCAAGGTGGCGATACCGGGACCATG